>JAPDNY010000006.1:9799974-10399974 GCA_029375565.1 Gekko gecko
TTTTTTTTTTTAATTATATTTTTATTGGGTTTTTAACACAATACCCTACATCATATACTTGATAACAAAAAAAATTCAACAAAGGTATAAATACCAACTCTAAAGTAACAGTTCAATATTTCAGCAACACAGATTTAACAAAACACTGGATCAGAGATGCTTATTTTACGCTTACAATCCACTTTCAGAAATTTTTATAATCGATGGCTGCTTCTCTCATTAATTTCTGCACAAACTACACATTACCTTTTCAAAATTACTTTACCAATTCCTATTGGCACTGCAAAAAAAAAAGAAATTCACTGTTTATACTCGTCATCAATCAATTTTACAACCATTTCTATTTCTATTTCCCACATTCCAATGGACTACCACTCCCTTATTTTATAATATACATCTAGGGCTTGACATTATTATATTCTAGATCTTTTCCCTTTGTTACCATTATATTATCCTTCGGTCACTGAAATAAATAAGTTGATTTAACCTTTGCAGCAACCATTACCTATACATGGCCTATACATTTGTAAAGCTATGTATAAAGTAAAGTTAATCAATATCCCATGAAATCCTAACATAATTAACAATTTATTTTGAAAAATAATGGCTGATATTATAATACCAATAATTCCCCAATACCTGGTAGGCAATGCCTTCATCCTCCTTACTTATTTTACTATCACAATCCCTTTACCTCACACTAAATCATATTAAATTTTTCACAACTTAATTATAATATTCTAAGTTACTAATACATAGGTAACCATCTTTACTCCGCTACTCATCCCATTCTTACCACCCTGTTTCATCTTTAGGCTACCAGTAATCATATTTTCTTACTCGCCATATGTTTACAGCACAAGACCAGTTTGTTTTTCCCGGCACACTGTTTGACAGATAGCAAAAAGTAAAAAGCCGCCACCCATTTCTTCTCCTTATAGAACTTAAATTTCCTCCTAACCATCTGTAATCTACTTTTCAGCAACAGCATTTCCACATGTCTTCTCCCCTTATACATGTACTGGTAATTTACACTTCCCTCTTCATTTTTCGCATAAACTAAACCCCGTCTTTTATTATCTCTTTTAAATTTCCATGCCTGCAAATTTTCCCTTTTCATTCTTCTCCTTTTTTATTTTTCTGTTCTCGATCTCTGTTCTTCCGCTCTTAATAGATCAAATTTTGCATCAAATAATTTTTGGAGCTTTCTTTTAAATTTCCATGCTCTTGGCTTTTTCCTTTTAATATTTCTTTCTTTTTTCCCCTTTGCATGTTTCAGACGATATCTATCTTCCTTTGAAAAATCCAGCTTTCCATAGGCTACCTTTTTTGATTTCTTTCTCTTTGGTTTAACTATCAAAGTTTGCAGTTCCACATTTTCTTTCCCTTGTGTCAGCCCCCGGTTTTCTGCCATATAAAGCTCATCCTTCTCTTTTAGCTGGTCATCAAAAGTTTCTAACACAATATGCTGCTCCTGCTCTTCCTTTTTTTCCATTTCGAGTTGGGTGTTATGTGTTTTTTTCAACAAATTTGCACATGCTTCTTCACATCCTTTTTGTATTCCCACTTTCAGGATACTAATAAATTGTTCAATTGTCATCTCACCCACCTCCATATTTTCATCCATTTCTTCCTCCATTTCCAATGCAAATGCCATTTTAAGCAATTCCTTCAAGTCTATTCATTCGCATTCTAAATGTCTATAAGATTTCAATCTACCTTTACTTTCTGTAAATCCATGCCAGTGAACTAAAGAGAGCACAAACTGAGAACAAAAGCCCACAGTGCCGATGAAAACCCCATGAGTTAATCAGTAACTATAACAAAATCCTCCCCCTTGCTTCTCCCGGCCGCTATCCTTTTCAATTTTGGGGACCTTTGGTTGGGGTAGCTTCATTTTTCTTCTTCTCTGCATACGACTCCGAGAAAAATATATTTACTCACAGCGCTTAAATTCTTCTTCTGTGTTACTGCAGTTTTTTCTTATATCCCAAAGTGGTTAAAAGCGGATGGCTGCGTCTATGTGGAGCATGGCGTCCATGCTCTGCCCCTGAAGTCGCTCCTGCTTCGGGGCAATTATGGTCACCCCCCGCATTTGCCAGTTGCGGGAGGGGCCACAACCAAGCCCCCTGCCCCAGCCCTCTCTCCAAGAGGGCTGGTCAAGCTCTCCCGACCTTGGGAGGCTTGAAAACGAACGAAAACGGGTCGAGCGGCTGGGAGAGATCCCCCCTCCACCCGTCGACGCCAGTTGTTTGGGGCATTCCGTCTTGTTTTCTGTTGCCAGCAAAAGTCCTTTACCACTGCACCGAACTCAGCACCAGTTCGGCATAGTGGTTAGGAGCGCAGACTCTAATCTGGGAGAGCTGGGTTTGATTCCCCACTCCTCCACATGCAGCTGCTGGGTGACCTTGGGCAAGCCACAGTTCTCTCAGAGTTGTTCTCTTGAGAGCAGTCCTCAAAGGAACTCACTCAGCCCCACCTATCTCATAAGGTGCCTGTTGTGAGGAGAGCAAGGGAAGGCGATTGTAAGCCCCTCTGAGACTCCGAGTGAAGGTCGGGGTATAAATCCAATCTCTTCTTCATCTTTATTTGGGGGATGCGACCGGGGAATATCCTTCAAGCCCTTGCCACTAAGTTTCGTGAAGGCTCCTTTGAGTTGCTTCTTCAAGACTAACAAAATCTGTGGTAGGGGATGAGCTTTCGTGAGCTTTCTGTAGAAGTCAGCAGTGACAGGAGAGCTCATCCCTTGCCACAGTTTTATTTTTAGTCTTGAAGGTGCTACCGGACTCTTGCTCCCTTCTACCACCACAGACAGACTAACGAGGCATAAACAGTAGAAAAGAGCAGGAGTCCAGTTGCGCCTTCAAGACTAACAACATTTGCAGCTGTGTATGAGGTTTTATGAGCTTTCTGGAGAAGTGAGCAGTGACGCAGATTTTGTTAGTCTTTAAGGTGCTCCTGGACTCTGGCTCTTTTTGCCTGTTACAGGCAGACTAACAGGACTACCCATCTTGCTGAAGTGAGCCGTGACTCCCAAAAGCTCCTCCCCTGCCACATATTTTGTTAGTCTTTGAAGTGCTGCTAGACTCTGGCTCTTTTCTTCTGCTACAGACTGACTAACAAGGCTTAAACAGCAGAAAAGAACAGAGTCCAGCACCCCCTTCAAGACTAACAAATTTTACGGCTGCCTATGAGGTTTCGTGAGCTTTCTGGAGAAGTGAGCAGTGACTCAGGAAAGCTCCTCCCCTGCCACATATTTTGTTAGTCTTTGAAGTGCTACTAGACTCTGGCTCTTTTCTTCTGCTACAGACTGACAAACAAGGCTTAAACAGCAGAAAAGAATAGAGTCCAGCACCCCCTTCAAGACTAACAAATTTTACGGCTGCCTATGAGCTTTCGTGAGCTTTCTGGAGAAGTGAGCAGTGACTCAGGAAAGCTCCTCCCCTGCCACATATTTTGTTAGTCTTTGAGGTGCTGCTGGACTCTTGCTCTTTTCTTCTGCCACGGACTGACTAACAAGGCTTAAACAGCAGGAAAGAACAGAGTCCAGCACCCCCTTCAAGACTAACAAAATTTACGGCAGCCTATGAGCTTTCGTGAGCTTTCTGGAGAAGTGAGCAGTGACTCAGGAAAGCTCCTCCCCTGCCACATATTTTGTTAGTCTTTAAGGTGCTGCTGGACTCTTGCTCTTTTCTCCTGCTACGGACTGACGAACTACAGGGCTCTTTTTGTAGCAGGAACTCCTTTGCATATTAGGCGACACCATAGGCGTAATCTTCAGGGGGACTCAGGGGCTGAGGCTATCCCCAAAATTTTCCAGGGGTTAGGGTTAGGGGGGTGTCACCTAATATGCAAAGGGAGTTCCTGCTACACAAAGAGCCCTGTGAGCTGCCCATCTTGATCTGTCTCTGCGGCATAAAGAGGCTTTTACTGACTAGCCACTCGGCTGGATCCTATCACACACATACAGAGGATGCTACCCACCACAGCCTCAGGTCTGCTCAGTGCCAGAGACTGGCCTAACAATCGGGTACATGATTCTCTGTCAGCGGAAGAGCCAAATCATTCTGCCTTGCTGCTTTCCTGAGCCTGACTTGAGCTCTCACTACTGACCTCTTCCTGAGGCAGAATCGAACCCCCTCTGCACGCCCCGCATGGCAGACTTGAACTCAGCTCTGGCTGTGTTTCCCTGCAGCATTCCACCCTCCTCCCGCAGCACTCCCGCAGATATATATATATATATATATATATGAATATGAATATGAATATGAATATCTATATGAAAAAGCCTAGGGTTGCCAGCCTCCAGGTGGGGCCTGGGGATCTCCCGCTTTTACAAGGGGTCTCCAGCTGACAGAGGATCAGCTCCCCTGGAGAAAATGGCTGCTTTGAAGGGGGGACTCTCTGGCATTGGCCCACGCTGAGGCGCCTCCCCTCCCCAAACCCCGCCCTCTCCCAGACCCACCCCCAAAGTCTCCAGGTATTTTCCAACCCAGACCTGGCAGTCCTAAAAAAGCCACAGTGTAATCTTTGGCAAAGTGAAGAGAACCTTCAGCTGGGAGCCTGGCATTTCTGACCTGTATCGACCTCTCTTTCCCCAGAATGCTCCAGCCCCTTCTACGCTTTCCACCACCTGTGCCTCTCCTACTGCCCGCCCAGATATTACAACCACTCTCATCACTCCCGTGACCCCAGCGCTCCTTCCCGCATGGTCCAGGCGTGTGCAGCCTGCCACTTCTCGTGCTACACGTGCCACGGAGGAACAGCCAATAACTGTACTGCTGGCTCACACTAACTCCGCTTAGAGGGAACACTGGAGGGGCCACCCTGATGTCTCCGGGAAGCTCACAAGGCCTCAGAGTAAGTAAAGGTGGTCCCCTAGAATCTCTCACTAGCATTTGGTTAGAGGCACAGTACCTCTAAACACAGAAGGTTGGTTAACCTTTCATGACTGGAAGACCTGCTGGACCAGGGGTGTTGAACTCCTTGGTTACGAGGGCCGGATCTGACATAAATGAGACCTTGTTGGGCCGGGCCACGTGTGTCATAAAATGTAATGCCAGGTAGCGGAGATACAAACTTAAACACAAAGGGATTTTTTTTTTTTTACTTAAAATAAAAACATGCTTACAACATCAACATTCTTGCAATATTTTGTTTATTTAATACTGTCTGATAACGGACACCTCTTGCTTTGAATTATTGGATCAAAATGCCTGTGCTGCTGCAATCCTGAGTATGCTGTTCACATGTGAATCTGTAAGCTGCAAACCTACAATGACGCACCAGCAGCAGAACTGGAAGAAGAAGCAGAAGACAGCCAGTTCCACGGCGGGCCTGATAGAAGCTCTCTGGGGGCTGGATCCCCCCGGGCTGCATGTTTGACACCCCTGTGCTAGATCTTTCTTTTCTGAATTTATTGAATCCCGTTTTAGTACAAAGAGGAAACTTGTGGGATCAGCCATCCCATTACCCTCCCCCACATGTGATTCTTCCTGTCTGCACACGCACTCTTGTCTGGGGGAGGGGCTTTAAAAAACCCCAATTTATTTTTCAGATTTTTCTGCAAACCTGGGGGGGTCCCCTCCAAACTTTGCAAGACTGTTTCCTGTCAATGGGACCCTGATCTGCAGATATTAAGTTTCCGCCTATGTAAGTATCCGCAGATCTGGGCCAGAAGACTGTTAGATCTATGATGTCAAAAGAGTTCTGGATCGGGCCAGAGGTCCATCTCTTCCAGAGTCCTCTTCTCAAGAGCTGCGTTTCGCAGGCAGTGAAAAAAAACACCCCTCTCTCTATAGAAGCTCTGAAACATAAATCCATACCGAATCAGACCTTTTGTCCATTTTACTCAGGGTGGCCCAATCCGCTAGCGATGGAAGGCCTTCTCCAATACCTGCTCCCTGAGATCTTTCAACTGAGACCCCACATATTTATAGACCATTTTTAAAAATCTGGGGTGGGGGATTGCAGAGTGGGGGTGCTTATTTTCTTCTTTCCATCAGTAGATCGAAAATATGGATGGAAGGGGGTGTCCTGTAAGTGGAATGGAACAAGGGCAGAATCCTCTTTCAAAACCTGACATCAAAACCAAGGCTTTTATTCTGCTTAACGGATTCTCATATTGGTTCAGAGAATACTGATCTTTTTGTGTAAACCGGCAGGCCCGATTCCGGTTTTCTGGCTTGTTTTTCCTCTTCTACTCTGGTGTGAGGAAAGAGCACTGAACTGGATTATAAAGCTGTGCAGCATAATTCCCTGTAATCCCAGAAGTTCTTATTTCAACCTGGAATGATGAACCCGGGAGAACTGGATTGAGCCAGTGCTGTTATACTTTCCCTGGAGGAGCAGGCGGTGGCGGTGGGGGAGATGTTGGTCCCACATCTCCTTTATCATACATCGAAATTTCAAAGCCCTGTAACAAATTCCGGGGGGGGGGGAATTCCCCATAGTTGGAACATTAAAACTCAGCACTTTTAGCTCCAATTAAATATAGATATATATATATAATGGTCCAGTGCTCCCTCTGAGCTGAGTTAGTGTGAGCAGCTCACAGTTTTTTAGCCTCCAGCTCACACATTGTTGTCTTAGCTCAGGAGGGATGGCTCCAGAGCAAACTAATTTACTCAGTAGCCAAATCGCTCGCTCACAGCTTTAATGCCAGGAACTCACAAAGTAGGATTGTTGCTCCCAATACTCCGCAGCTTACAGGGAGCGTTATAATGGTCCCCGTTCTGCTTAACTTACCCTTTATCCCATCCCCATCCATCTTTTCTGCCTGTTATGCTGGTAGTCAGAGGTATGCTACCTCTGAACATGGTGGTTTCATTT
The DNA here is from genome assembly GCA_029375565.1 of Gekko gecko. Taxonomy (NCBI): domain Eukaryota; kingdom Metazoa; phylum Chordata; class Lepidosauria; order Squamata; family Gekkonidae; genus Gekko; species Gekko gecko. The sequence goes on from JAPDNY010000006.1 coordinate 9,806,806, forward strand.
GGCTAGGGATAGACCTTGAATATGTTTGATTTCCCCTTGTTGAGCCATGTAATCCAGCTGCTGGAACCTTACTAGCTGACTAGCTAGTAAGAAGTATGTTGCTTTTGATTAGTTCATAGCCAATGGTTAAAGCTTCTCCCTTCGTTGTTTTGGGATATCTTACCTATCGTGACCCATTTTTGAACAGAGGGATGTTGCCCCGGCTCCCCCTGCCAGTTCTCCAGTCGGCTTGAAGAAATACAACCTACGCGTGTTCAGTGCAAGTTTTTATTTCTTAAACCCTGGAATTTTAAAACAACTAATAGGTCTGTGTAATGATTTCAAGATGTATGCGTTTGTTTCTTTAAATGGTTGGTAAGTGTCAGAAGAACCAGGGGGGTGAAAGAGGGAGATGAATGAGTGAGGTTGGTGACTGCGAGTGTGTGGGTGGAGCTAGGAGATGTGTGTGTAGACAGAGAAGGCAGAGGGTTCAGTCAGCAGCTGTCAGTTGTGGTCAGTCTACAGAGTCTGAGAAGCAGTCTTCTCATTAGAATCATACAGAAGTGCTGTGAAAGGCAGGAGGATGGAAGTCTACTTAAGGGGGCATATTAGACAAAATCTAATATAGAGTATTTTAAGAGTGTGAGGGGGAAAGGCTGACTGAGACCTGAGTAAAAAGGGAAAGGTTTTACTGAACATCTTGTAACCAACACACTTCTTTTACCAATACAGTTTTATCTTGTTTATTGTTAACCAGAGTCATAAGCTGTTTAAAGTATACGAGTGTCATTCTCAGAACCACATAGTCCAGCGAAGGAGCCTTCAAGCTTCGGCACAATTCTGTGGGAAAGGTGAATTAAAGACTGGAATTAAATTCCTGGTGGCAGCGATAGATACTTTGAGTGAGAGAAAGAAACAGCAAGAAATTTAAAACTACATCACACCTAACCACACAAAATAAAGGAGCGGTATGTGACACGTGTTGGCTTATCAGTGGGATATAAAACAGTCTGAGGAAGGGAAAAGACTCAAGGGATATAAAACATTCTGATAAAGGGAAAAGACGTGAAGAAACTAGTAGAATTCTAACAGAAAACATACTCATGAGGTTTAATAAAATTCTAGAAAGAAATACAAAAAGAGGAAAATGACAAGAGTTTCTAGGAATGAAGGAGGCTCTGATTCAAAAGTGCAAAGAATTAAATTTACCTCATGAGGGAAAAAGTGTGGAACAGAGTTATTCTTATACATAGTAGCGTGGAGACTAGTAGAACCACAGCTGAGAGAAACCCTGAGGGGATGTATAACCCCAGTCCAGAATAGAGTTTCTGAGAGAAAAGTGGAAAGCTGAAGGAGAACTTAGAACTAGAGAAATTATCTCAGAGTTCAAGAGATGGAAAGACAAGTCACTTTAGAAGCAGAAAGATTACAATTAGAGAGAGACTTAAGAATGGGGATAAAAAGGAGGGGGAAAACCCTGAACCCAGAGCTGAAAATTTTGTGTGGGGAAATGGGGTAATTTACAGAATTTGGAAACCAAAAGGGATCAAGTCAAACTGGGAGCCTGTAAAACAACTAGTTGTTCCTAAAATATACAGACATCCCATGTGTAGGTCATCTAGGATAGTAAAACAAAGAAAAGGTTCATGAAAGACTATTACTGGCCTAGACTTTCACGAGATGTGGAAAAGTATTGCCAAAGCCGTGAGGTTTGTCAGAAGGTGGGGAAACACGGGCATAAAGTAAGAGCTCCTCTCAACCCCTTACCCTTAACTGGAGAAGCCTCCCAGAGAGCGGGAACTGACACAGTGGGACCACTCCCCAAACCCACCAGAAATGGACGCAGATACATCTGAACACTAACAGGCTTCGCAACTAAATACCCAGAGGCAGAGGCACTCCCTTCTGTGGATATGAAATCAGTTGCAGAAGCACTTTTAAAGATTTTTCTGAGATTAGGATTCCCTGCTGAAATACTATCTGATCAAGGCACAGTGTTTCTACCTGAAATCATGCAGGCCATATGGGAATGTTGTGGCATCAAGCATTTGAAGACCACTGCATTTCACCCCCAGACCAGTGGTCTCGTGGGAAAATTCAATGACAGTTTAAAGGGCATGATTAAGGCATATGTGTAAGATCACCCAAATGACTGGGATGACAAGCTTCCCTATTTTCTATTCGCATATAAGGAGGTACCTCAAGAGTCCACAGGATTCTCCCCCTTTGAACTGATGTATGGGCGTTATCCTCGGGGACTTCTTAATTTAGTAAAAGAGGAATGGGGACGAAAGATATCAGAAAGGAAAACATCTGTCGTGGATTATGTCTTAAGTCTCCGAGGAAAAATGGAAGCAATGATGAGGCAGGTCCAGAGTACTATGGCCAGTGCGCAGGACAAACAGAAACTCTGGTATGACAGGAATGCCAGGCAAAGAGCTTTTGAAGTGGGAGAGCAAGTGAAGGTATTTTTACCTGTAAAAACCAGTAAGTCAAAAACAGCCTGGGAAGGACCGCTTGTAGTAAGGGTTAGTTGAGATCCATACACATACATGATCTCTAGGGACAAAAATGACCAGAGGTGGAAGTTTGCTCACATGCATATGCTGAGGCCTTATTACTCCAGGGAGGATGGTACCTTACAGATTGTCAAGACAGGTGGATGTGGAGGAGGTCACCCTTATGGGTTTATTGGAAGAGACCAGGGGGGAGAATACAGTTCAACAGTCTTCTCATTAGAATCATATAGAAGTGCTGTGAAAGGCACTGAGATTCTAAAGGAGGAAGAAAATATACTTAACGAGGCATATTAGGCAAAATTTAATAGAATATTTTAAGAGTGTGAGGGGAAAAGCTGACAGAGCCCTGAATGAAAAGGGAAAGATTTTACTGAGCAACTTAACAAAACATCTTGTAGCTGAAAGGGGGAGAATCAATGTTCTGAACTATCAAAATATATTCGCAGAAAAGCTTGTGCAAGCATAAAATAGAAAACAGTTTGGAAACTTCACTTGCTAGGGACTAGCTAAGTAGCCAAGGTCATAGAGAACAAAGGAATAACTTAGCTTACTAACAACCAAGATAAGAGCCTGCTGAAACACACACACACAAGAGAGGAGAAAGGGGGAGAGAAGGGGGGGAGGCCCTGAATAAGAAATGGCTTGAGATGCCTGGTCACCAGATTTAGGGGAGGGTATTTGGTAGCTAGACTGTGAGGGGGACCACACCGATGGGTGGCCCAGCCAGAGAGGGAGGAGGGCTTGAACGACATGGGATTTGATAGCTAGACTGTGAGGGAGACCACCCCTGATGGGTGGCCCAGCCAGAGAAGTGGGGGGGGCTTGTTTAAATTCAGCTGTACTGCATCGCAGATTTTTAGAGGCAAACGGGTAGACTGCCTATCCTTGCTGCCCCGTATTTTTACAAATTACGCTCCAATAAACCAGCCTTGCTTGATTTTCCCGTGTGAAGTCTTCCTGCTTGACATTTGTCCAGTCGCTTCCACGTAACAATTTGGTGGCAGCGGTGGGATGTTTTCCCTAACGGGGGAACCACCTCGCTCCACGGACTGAGTCCTCTGGGGCCCCCGAGCATTGTGCTCAAGAGCGGACTCTCCTCCGGCAGCGTTGGGCGGATATCCACCCGAGGGAATAAGGGCCGTCTGGAAGGTCAGTGCAACGCTGGTATCAGGACACCACCTCCTGAGATGACAGACGGTCTGGTGAGTAGGTTCGTCAAATTAGAACATTATGGGGAACACAAGATCAAAGACGAAAGGGGCCAAGGGGGACGCCCCATTACAAAGACCACCTACAGGGGGAGGCACTGACGGAAAGGTGACCTCTCCGGCTACACAAAGGGAGCCCTCAGATCAAAAGGAGGGAATGACTATGGGATTAATTAGCTACCCCTCAGAATCACCTCTGGGGAGGGTTTAAAACAGTGGGAACTAAGATTTTCAGATTATGGGATAGGGAAGGAGGAGTTTGTAAATAAATGTGTAGTTCAATGGCCAAAGATTTCTGACCTCCCCTACGGGAACTCTTGGCCCTGCTGGGGAACAGAAGATAGGGCCACTATTTATGACATGCAACAATATTGGTTACAACTGGACCCCCACCCTGGAATCCCCCACAACCTTTTTTGTGTGGATGTTTGGTTAGACTTTACAAGAAAACCTCAAGTAATTCGTATGGCTGCTAGTAGAACTTTAGATGAGGAAAAGGAGGAGCAGCGCTCCACCAAATGGGACCCGAATGATCACTCCCTCTTTATAATCCTCGCCCCCTCCCCCGCGATCATTTATCACAAGGCGCGGGGGAGAACTACAGGAGACTGAGGAAGAATCACAAAATGAGAAAGAGGGGGTGACAGACAAACAACAGAGAAGGGCAGGACTCCAAATTTATATGCAGAAGCTCAAGATTTACTTTACAGGAGTCAGCTGTGGGGGAGAGATGATAGCTCAGAAGGGAACGGCCGCACTCGGCTGGAGAAAAAGAAATCATTGAGGGAGAAAGTGCCGTTACAAGACACTCCCTCTTCTCCTCTCCCTCAACCACTGTGGGAACCCCCCTTTTCTCGATAAGGATACTTCCCTAAGCCCCCACCCACCCTGCAAGGACGAGGAGCCTCGCTTGGCACCTTTACGGCAAGTAGCCATGGGGGATGGGGTGGGGTATGTAGAAGTCCCACTTTCAAGTGTGGAATTACGGGCAATGAAGGGACAATTACCAGTACTAACTGAGAACCAAGTTCTCTTTAAGCAGAAACTAGATGGACTCTTGGGACCCTCTATCTATACCCCACAAGAACTAATACACATACTTAAACAAGTAGCGGGAAACAAAGAGGCACGGCAGACTTTACAGAGAGCACGCAAGGAATGGATGAAGGGGGCAGAAGACAAAGATGAGGACGGGGCACAGGCAGTGATTCCTGAAGGCAACCCAAATAATTTAAACGTACAAACGCCAGAGGGAAGGTTGTTTTGTACTACATTTAGGGGTTTAGTATTAGAGGGGCTGGTGAAAATGGTTCTGAAGGTATTTAATCCACAAAAGGCCTTTGGGCACCCCCAGAAAAAAGAGGAGATGCCCATGGAATTTGCAACCAGACTTAAGGAAGGAATGAGTGCATACACAGGGTTAGACCCGGAGACAGGAGAAGGGGAAATGGTCTTGAAAGTTCAGTTTGTGGGAGGGAGTTACCCAGACATTAAAAAAAGATTACAGAAAATAGATGAGCTGTTAAATAAATCATTGCAGGATCTCATTAAGGAAGCCCACAAAGTGGTTGCCAGGAGGGAGGAGGAAGACCAACGTCAAGTAGTAAAGTTAATGGTGCAGACCGTGCGAGAAATGGGAAAGAATGAAAAGGGGATGGGGCAAGGAAGAGAGCTACAAAGGAGGGATTGGAGTGATGGAAACACCGGCAGAGGGCGAGATGGAGGGCAAGGGCTGAGAAGAGGAGGAGGGAGGCCACCGTGGGAAGGGGAGGGAGGAACTCACAGGAGGCCGCCGTGGGAAGGGGAGGGAGGAACCCACAGAAGGCCCCTCCCCAGAGATGTTTGCAAATTCTGTAAAGAAAAAGGGCATTGGGGGCGGGAATGTCCAAACCGAAGGCCAGAGGATCGTGATGTACAAAAAATGGCCACAATGTATGAGGATTATGAAGACTAGGGGGGTCAGGGTCTCCTGCATTTTGGCCCAGCTTCTGCAGAGCCCGTGGTAACTTTAAAGTTGGGCCCAAATTTGGAATCTATGGATTTTCTTTATGATACTGGAGCTACAAAATCTTCCATAACTCAAATCTTCCAGAACCGTGAGAGGGGTGGAGGAAAGAGCTATGGACACGCAGCTGACAGCCCCCTTCTTGTAAAGCCCGAGGAGGGTGGTTCTCACTGTATGCACCAGTTCTTGCTGATACCACAAGTTGGAATAAATCTGTTGGGGAGGGATTTGGCGGCTAAATTAGGCATACAGGTAATGCTCAAGGATGGCACCTGCGCAGTCCGCCTTACACCCATGAGGGAGGGAGACTTGAAGTAGGTGGATGAGCTTGTATGGGCCTCTCATTTTAACCCAGGCCTGATGCCCGTTACCCCCGTACGCATCAACCTCCAGGACCCAAGACCTATTTATCAGAAGCAATACCCAGTGACAGAGGAACAATTTGAGGGCCTATGGGAAGTGATGAGAGACTTGTTAGCACAGGGTATCATTGAACCCTCTACTTCACAATGGAATACCCCAATCTTACCAGTCAGAAAACTCAATGGGACCTTTAGAATGGTACAAGATTTGAGAAAAATAAACAAGGCTGTGGTGGCAAGGACACCCTTAGTCCAAAACCCACATGAAGTCCTAGGACTCATTAAGCCACAGGCCCAATGTGGCAGACATCAAAAATGCATTTTTCTCTGTCCCATTAGATCCGGGGTCTAGACCTATTTTTGCGTTCCAATGGCCACACCCGGACACCAGGGAGCCAGGAAGATGGCAGTGGGCCGTCTTACCACAGGGACTGAGAGTCCCTCTATTTTTAGTGAAGCCCTACGGGAAGTGATGAGAGGGTTCAAGGGTCATGGGGAGTGTACAATTTTGACTTATGCAGATGACGTGTTGGTGGCAGGGAAACAGGAAGCGGAGGTCCGAAAAACTTCAATAGCACTGTTAAACTTTTTTGCTAAGCAAGGGTTGAGAGTGAGTAAAGAAAAGGTTCAGCTTGTGGAACAGGAGGTGAAATACCTGGGACTCATTATTCAACCAGGAAAAAAATGCTTAGCCCCTGAAAGAATCGAGGGACTTAGAATGATAGCAGAACCAAAGACAAAAAAAGAACTCACAACAGTTGGGCCCAGAGGGGGGGGGGGCTTGTTTAAATTCAGCTGTACTGCGTCGCAGATTTTTGGAGGCAAACGGGTAGTCTGCCTATCCTTGCCGCCCCGTATTTTTGCAAATTACGCTTCAATAAACCAGCCTTGCTTGATTTTCCCGTGTGAAGTCTTCCTGCTTGACATTTGTCCAGTCGCTTCCACGTAACAATTTGGTGGCAGGTGTGGGATGTTTTCCCTAACGGGGGAACCGCCTCACTCCACGGACTGAGTCCTCTGGGGCCCCCGAGCGTTTTGCTCAAGAGCGGACTCTCCTCTGGCGGCGTTGGGCGGATATCCACCCGAGGGAATAAGGGCCGTCTGGAAGGTCTGTGCAACGCTGGTAACAGGACACCACCTCCCGAGATGACGGAAAGTCCGGTGAGTAGGCTCGTCAAATTAGAACATTATGGGGAACACAAGATCAAAGATGAAAGGGGCCAAGGGGGACGCCCCATTACAAAGGCCACCTACAGGGGGAGGCACTGACGGAAAGGTGACCTCCCGGGCTTCACAAAGGGAGCCCCCAGATCAAAAGGAGGGAATGACTATGGGATTAATTAGCTACCCCTCAGAATCACCTCTGGGGAGGGTTTAAAACAGTGGGAACTAAGATTTTCAGATTATGGGATAGGGAAGGAGGAGTTTGTAAATAAATGTGTAGTTCAATGGCCAAAGATTTCTGACCTCCCCTACGGGAACTCTTGGCCCTGCTGGGGAACAGAAGATAGGGCCACTATTTATGACATGCAACAATATTGGTTACGACTGGACCCCCACCCTGGAATCCCCCACAACCTTTTTTGTGTGGATGTTTGGTTAGACTTTACAAGAAAACCTCAGGTAATTCGTATGGCTGCTAGTAGAACTTTAGATGAGGAAAAGGAGGAGCAGCGCTCCACCAAATGGGACCCGAATGATCACTCCCTCTTTATAATCCTCGCCCCCTCCCCCGCGATCATTTATCACAAGGCGCGGGGGGAGAACTACAGGAGACTGAGGAAGAATCACAAAATGAGAAAGAGGGGGGTGACAGACAAACAACAGAGAAGGGCAGGACTCCAAATTTATATGCAGAAGCTCAAGATTTACTTTACAGGAGTCAGCTGTAAAAAAATGCTTAGCCCCTGAAAGAATTGAGGGGCTTAGAATGATGGCAGAACCAAAGACAAAAAAAGAACTCAGAACAGTTCTAGGGGCCTTCAATTATTGTAGAATGTGGATAAATGCCTTTTCACAGCTAGCAAACCCTTTTTATCAAATGCTGACTGAACCAGCTCCTGAGAGACTGGAGTGGGGGCCAGAAGCTTATCACTGCTTCCAAGCTCTCAAGAACGCGTTGGCCGAAGCCCCAGCACTCCATCTCCCAGATTATAAACAGGACTTACATCTAGTGACAGATTTATCAAGCTCACACATGAGGGCGGTAGCATACCAAAGAAGAGCGGGGAGACAATGCCCATTGGGATACTTTTTGAGTAGACAACCTACATTTGCTAAAAGATGCATTTATTAGAGAATATGTGCTGGCTCTCTCTTCTCTTCTGTCGCAAAACAGAAAACAAGGGCAACTGTTGCTGACGCCTCCTCTGGAAACTGCCGTACATCACCACAAACCTGGAGACTGGGTATACGTCAAGCGGTGGAACCCGGACCCACTAGGCCCTACCTGGGACGGACCCTTCCAAGTGCTGTTAACCACAGAGACCTCCGTACGCACAGCCGAGAAGGGGTGGACTCATCACACCAGAACTAAGTTGGGGAAGCCACCCGCACACTGGGAAGCCACACCGGTCCCAGGGGAGCCACTCAAGGTTCGGGTAACTAAAGTCCGACTACCCAGAATGGACTCTCAATGAAGAAGATAACCCTACGTGGACACAAGCCCAAAGGAGAGAGAGTGTGCGAAAGGCTTGGTACGACCCTTGGGTAATTCAGGAACACATACTGTGGGAGGGGAAATTCTGTAACCACCACACAGGGGTGATTTTGGGAGGCTTTGACGTTGAACCCTTAGTACCACGAGCAAAACACCTGTTGTGGGGAGCGGTGATAGTAGATGGTAGAGAAAAGTGGAGATTTCAAAAGTACCAAGGTAAATTCAGGGCTTGGGAAACACAAGGGGCAGGATTTGCTCTGGCTGTGATCATAGAGCCAGCACTCTTCCTGCTCCAAAATCCCTTGTATTGGAAAGACAAGATCTGCCAGTGTACCGAAGACCCAAGTGAGAACCCCAATCACGACCATAACCTATTGTGGGAAAGTAGTTCAGAGGACAGTGACGACAGCGAGGGGTAAGGTGCAGTGGTAAGGGCAGGGTATAGGCCATGGAAACTGAACGATTCTTTTTTCTGTGCCTTCTTTTAGCCAGGCTAAAGCCTGCTATCGCCCCAGGGTCAATGGGAAACATGTGGGTCCGACATGCCCTATACCTATTCCAACAACATGGAGAGAATGTCACCCTAGCTTATGAAAGTCCAATGTCGGTTGCTTCCTCCAGCTTCGTGCCTGGATTAATCAATGACACTACTCTGATAGTAGCCTCTCTCCAAAGCATCAGCCAGCGACCCCAGGCAGAATTCTTATTCAGCAAGGTCCCAAATAAGTTAAACCGCACAAAAATCCGATGGTTTAGATACTCCAGGGCTACAAGGGGAATGTGTTTTTGCTGCACACATAATGGGGTATGAAATAATAGAATGCCAGGATTCAATAGAATGGAATCCCGTTTCAAGACATTAAAGAATTATTCACATTGTGAGCAGGAGTTTTGGCTATCCCGCACAGGGGAACATTTAAACAAGACAGGAATGGAAGGGATAGACATGGTCTCAACTTTAAGTGACATTTACCCAGAGATACCTTTACTTAAGGGAAACTGTCCCAATATGGGGGGATATGTAGTGGAATGAAGCTTAGAGATCGAAACCTATGGTTCTTTTGGGATAAGTGGGCATCCAATTATCATCCAGGGTTTATACAGGGAGCCTGCGTGGGCATTGGCTTCCTTACCTTTCCTGTCCAGATCATAACTCCACAACATTCACATTCACGAATGCGAAGGGAGGCCTCAGACATCAAAGGTGACTCTAATATGGGACTGTTAGGCCCACAGTGTGAAGACACGGTTTATGTAGGGAAACAACTGTCAGGAAATGACGCCTCTAGAGTAGGTGGGGGAGCAATCACGGGGATACTAACCTTGGGTTCCTATCCAGGCATAGTGACCCAGGAGAATTGGAAAAGTATTATAGGCCTTACATGCCGGCTAGAGAAGGTGGTTAATGCCACAGCACAGATAATCAAGGAATTACAACAGGAAGTTGAAGAACTGAGTCAAATCCAGGCACAACACCAGATTGCAATAGATTATTTACTGGCTAAAGCTGGAAGCGACTATTGCCAGATAGTAGGACGACAATGTCATGTGAGATTCCACAATTTCAACAGAACAATAGAACACCAGCTGAATGATATCACAAAAGTCATTCAAAATAATAAATCTGGTAGCGACGCTTGGGGATGGCTAACAGATTGGTTACCAGACATGGGGTGGTTGAAAGGGGTTATCCAGGTTGCCATTCTTGGTACAATTGTGGGAATATTTTGCTGTTGCTGCCTCCAATGCCTTCCTGTTATACGATAAGGCCTGAAGGGGTTTCGCTATAAAGAGCCTCAAGAGCAGGCCCGTGTCATGGTCTTAAAGGACCCTCCGAGGTATGAGAGTATTATTATCCAATTGGATAGTTCAGAATAGTGATAAAAAAAAAGAAATGGGGGATTGAAAGGGGGAGAATCAATGTTCTGAACTATCAAAATATATTAGCAGAAAAGCTTGTGCAAGCATAAAATAGAAAACAGTTTGGAAACTTCACTTGCTAGGGACTAGCTAAGCAGCCAAGGTCATAGAGAACAAAGGAATAACTTAGCTTACTAACAACCAAGATAAGAGCCTGCTGAAACACACACGCACGCACAAGAGAGGGAAAAGGGGAAGAGAAGGGGGGAGGCCCTGAACAAGAAATGGCTTGAGACGCCTGGTCACCAGGTTTAGGGGAGGGTATTTGGTAGCTAGACTGTGAGGGGGACCACCCCTGATGGGTGGCCCACCCAGAGAGGTGGGGGGGGCTTGTTTAAATTCAGCTGTACTGCGTAGACTGTCTATCCTTGCCGCCCCGTATTTTTGCAAATTACGCTTCAATAAACCAGCCTTACTTAAAGAACATAAGAACATAAGAGAAGCCAATGTTGAATCAGGCCAATGGCCCATCTAGTCCAACACTCTGTCACACAGCGGCCAAAATATACCAGGTGCCATCAGGAGGTCCAGCAGTGGGGCCAGGGCACCAGAAGCCCTCCCACTGCTGCCCCCTCCAGCAACAAGAATAGAGTGCATCACCTGCTCCAGACTGAGAGTTCCCATCTATACCCTGTGGCTAATAGCCACTGGTGGACTTCTGCTCCATATGTTTATCTAATTTCCTCTTGAAACTGACCATGCTTGCAGCTGCCACGACTTCCTGTGGCAGTGAATTCCATATGTTAATCACTCTTTGGGTGAAGAAGTATTTCCTTTTATCTGTTCTAACCCGACTGCTCAGCAATTTCATAGAGTGCCCACGAGTTCTTGTATTGTGAGAAAGGGAGAAAAGTACTTCTTTCTCAACCTGCTCAATCCCATTCATAATCTTATAAACCTCGATCATGTCACCTCTCAGCCGTCGTTTCTCCAAGCTAAAGAGCCCCAAGCATTTTAACCTTTCTTCATAGGGAAGGTGTTCCAACCCTTTTATCATTCTAGTTGCCCTTCTCTGCACTTTTTCCAATGCTATAATATCCTTTTTGAGATGTGGTGACCAGAACCGTACACAGTATTCCAAATGAGGTCGCACCAATGATTTATACAGGGGCATGATGATACTGGCTGATTTGTTATCAATTCCCTTCCTAATAATCCCCAGCATAGCGTTGGCCTTCTTTATTGCAGCTACACATTGTGTAGACATTTTCAGCAAGTTATCCACTACGACTCCAAGATCTCTCTCTTGGTCCGTCTCTGCCAGATCAGACCCCATCAACGTGTATTTATATTTAGGATTTTGGGCTCCAATGTGCATCACTTTGCACTTGGCCACATTGAACCCCATTTGCCACGTTGACGCCCACTCACCCATCCTCAACAGATCCCTTTGGAGTGCCTCACAATCCTCCCTGGTTTTCACCACCCTGAACAACTTCGTGTCATCTGCAAATTTAGCCACATCACTGCTTACTCCCAATTCCAAATCGTTAATAAACAAGTTAAAAAGCATCAGACCGAGTACTGATCCCTGTGGTACCCCACTGCTTACCACCCTCCACTGAGAAAGTTTCCCATTTATACTCACTCTCTGTTTCCTATTTATAAGCCAGTTTTTGATCCACAAGAGGACTTGTCCTTTTATCCCATGACTATTGAGCTTACTTAGGAGCCTTTGATGAGGAACTGTATCAAAAGCTTTCCGGAAGTCAAGGTAAATAATATCTATTGGGTCCCCCTTGTCCACATGTTTGTTCACTCCTCAAAAAACACTAACAGGTTAGTGAGACAAGATCTTCCCTTACAGAACCCATGCTGAGTCTGCCTCAATAGTTTTTGTTCATCAATGTGCCTACTAATTCTTTCCTTAATAACAGTTTCCACCAACTTACCCGGTATCGATGTCAGACTGACTGGCCTGTAATTTCCTGGATCTCCCCTGGAGCCCTTTTTAAAGATGGGAGTGACATTAGCTACCTTCCAGTCCTCAGGAATGGAGGCAGATTTTAAAGAAAGATTACATATTTTTGTCAGGAGATCCACAAGTTCACATTTGAGTTCTTTCAGAACTCTCGAATGAATGCCATCCGGGCCTGGTGATTTATTAGTTTTTAAATTGTCCATCAGTCGGAGGACTTCCTCTCTTGTCACCGCAATCTGATTTTCCCATGTGAAGTCTTCCTGCTTGACATTTGTCCGGTTGCTTCCACGTAACAGTAACCAACACACTTCTTTTACCAATAAAGTTTTGTCTTGTTTATTGTTAACCCAGAGTTATAAGCTGTTTAAAATATAAGAGTGTCATCCTCAGAACCACGAAGTCCAGCGAAGGAGCCTTCGAGCTTGGACACAATTCTGTGGGAAAGGTGAATTACAGACTGGAATTAAATTCCTGGTGGCAGCGATGGATACTTTGACTGAGGGAAAGAAACAACAAGAAATTTAAAACTATATCACACCTAACCAACAAATTAAAAGAGAGGTACCATGACGGTCTGAGACCACCCAGTTTTAAAAATGAGAGGTTACTGGGGTTCAAATTCTGTCTCAAAGTCTGAAGCTTCTCTTCCTTCTCCCAGTTCCAGAGGAGAAAGGGGAAAACAGACATTTTGGCAGTGCTCAGAAATATCCTGTATGATTAATTGCCTGGCACTCAGCAGTGAAAATTCTGCAGTGCTAAATACTAGTGAACCTTGGGAGAAATTAGATCCTATTCTCTCTGTACATGCTCAGAAATACTCTCAAATTTCACAATGGAACCCAAACATCAAAAACGGTTCTGGCAAGTGGTAACAAATCTCATTAACTGGATATGGCTTCAAGGACATTTTCTTGTTGTAATCCTCACTCACTTACTTACGGTAAATCCTAACTACACTCTTGTAGAGTAGGCCAGTATTCTAATCATTATACTACAGAGAGGTGACCAAGGCAGAGAGAAAGTGTCACCTGAGTCATTTTATGACAAACCAAGATCTGAATGTTTGTTTGTCCTGGATTACGCCTGCTTCTCTCAGTCACTCTGCAACACCTGTTAGCCGGACTGCTTATCTACGCAGTGGCTGACTAACTTATTGAGGTCTTTTTGCCAATGTATACAGAGAAAGCGAGTTTCATGCCAGAGAAGCCTATTTCTTCAAAAGAATGATGCTTGACAAAGGTTTCTTAATTTGAATCAAGATTCTCTTTACTGAGTGTTCTTATCATTTACAGTCATACAAAAACAGGTTCACACACACATACATTCAAGTTCCTTTTAGTTACAGTAGAAATGGAAAACAATATTGGGATTTAAGCTAAAGGTATGTCTTTAGGAGGGGGAAAGCATATACTTATCTGCTCCAGTAGATTTCGACCTTCCACAGTTCAGGAACAAGGATTATTTCTAACTAAGGATTTCTTTTGCTACACACAGTTAGAACCAGCTAACATGCGTGAGGGTTACTTGGTCGCGACTCCAAGTTAACACAATAAGTTACCTTAGCTATCTTGTTGGTATGATGAAGAAGGAGCAGTGGCTGCAGAAGCAAGAGCAAGCAAGAAAGCAACAAAAGGTTGCACCCCATTTTATCAGCTAGTCTGGGGGCTGGCTTGGGGTGTATCTGGGTCCATCCCATCCCTATATCATTGGCTAAAGGATGTGGGGGTTCCCTCCTACTAAGGTGGGGCAATGCTGAAAATCTACACCTTACTACAAGGGAAGTGTCAAGATGGGTTGGCATGGAAACCTTTAAGTATGCAGATGGACCTGGCCATGCACAAGTGACAGACTTCACACTTGTGGCATTAAACATCCTGTGGGTTACGTGGAGGTAGAGATTCTCTCAATGGTGGAAAGCTGTTGTTTTTACATTCTGTTGAAGGGGCCGTAATGGAGATGCTAATATGGAGCCTTCTTGTTCCCAAGGGCTCCTGGGTAAGTGTGCAAGATGTATCTGTGACCTCATTTGCATGGAAATACAGGCTGTGTGGTACCTCCTCTTACACAGAGAGTCACATTAACTCAAGCATACATTCTCCCAAAGCAAAGACACTTGCTGTCACCATTCCTGGTGTGCATGCAGGTCAGAAAATAACAAATAAAAGCATTTTCAAAGTTCACCTCCCAACACACCTGCTCCTCTTGCTTGGTCCTTTAGCTTCTGACTGAGATGACTTCTGTACATAGAAGTCCCATTATACAATCACAGTTTTAGGGAAACCAAAAAGGTGCTGTTGAAAGTTGGCACGGGGAAGAAAAAAAAATCAGGGAAGCTTATTTTATAGTTTGTGGCTGGTGGAGAAATTGTTTAAACCTTTGCAACAGTCCCTTGAGCAAAGATTTAGTCAAAAATACAAGGTGGAAAAAATAAAAAATATATCTAGTCAATGTATGAGGTAACTTAACAGACAAAACAATGTTGTGAATGGACCCCCCCGATTCTGTATGTACGTTAGTGTCTTTCTTTTTTGTTTGTCTTTTATAAAAATAAAATTGTTTATGAAAAAAACCCTTTGCAACAGTCCCTCCGAGGGTCGGTGTTAGCAGCTGGACCCCTCCTCATGCTCAGAGCTTCCGGGGGCAAGCACTACCAGGCCCTGGGCAGGCCAGGACAGTGTTCAAACATGGATGATAGTCGCATAGCTCCATGGGGAAGTGAGAGATGTATAGCGGAGATTTATCTTGATAAAAGACCCAAACCTGTTCCACATAGTTCTTTTTTGTTACAATTGATTGATCTCATCTTGGGAAAAAGTTACTTTAGGTTTCAGGAACGATTCTATTCGCAAGTCAGAGGGGTAGCTGTCGGGAGCCCCTTTGCCCCCAGTATCGCGAGCTTATTCATGGCATGGTTTGAAGAAAAATATATTTACAATAAGGATATTAATCCTTTTTGTAATGAGATGGTTTTCTGTAAAAGATTGATTGATGATCTCTTCTTAGTATTCAACAACAAAGAGAGATTGGCTGACTTCTCTCTTTGGTTGAATGAATTACATGAAACCATCAAGTTCACTGCAAATAGTGATTTGGATATGGTTACTTTTTTGGACAATGGCAGGAAATCATTTGGTGGTCCGCACTTTTTAAAAACTTACAGACTGCAACACATATTTGCATTACCAATCCTTTCATCCTCTCCATATGAAAAATAACATCAGATATGGTCAGTTTTTGCGATTGAAATGGAATTCCACTTTTCAGGAGGATTTTGAGAGACAGTATTAGGCTGAGTGAACAATTTGTAGATAGAGGTTACCCGTTATGTGTTATTAATAAGGCATGGAAGACAGCTTCTCTCGTAGATAGAAAAAGTTCATTTACTAGCAATCAAGTTCAGGGATCACAATCTTATGAGAGAATAGTTTGTTCCTTTGAATATTCTCAGAGTGCATATGCCATCAACATAATTATAGGCTGATACTGGCATGCAGTACAAGACACCCCAGGTTGCTAACTTCCACCTAGAACAGGTTTTAAAAGAACCAGATGTTCTTATGAGATCTGATAATTTAAATATGCCTAGGAATACACAGGAACCTAGAAGTCCTCATAAATGCCATTCATGTGTTGCTTGCCTTATGGCTTTGGGGATTAAAGAATTTATTCATCCGACTACTGGTGTTAAAGATGATTTGGACACATTTACCAACTGTAAAACAAAGAGATGCATATATTGTATAATCAGCAAATGTAATTTTTGTATATATTGGAAGTACTGTGAGACCGGTCAAGTCCAGAATTCGTAGTCCAAATTTTGAAGCGCTCCTCATTGACCATTTTGTTAATTGCAAGCATGATCCTGATTCCCTTCAGTTTTTTTATTCTATACAGATTCCAAGGATATATGTATAATAACACTGATATTGGTAAAACTTTATTTCAGCAAGAGGTGAAATGGATTTATAAATTGAAAACATGAACACATTGTCACCCTCTCATTTGAAAATTTGGATTACAGCTGTTTTTTTAGAAGAGCGTCTCTTTAAAAACTGAGAAGTATGTAACAATAAGACACACACCTGCTTTAGATTAATTGGGACATGTATTTGCTTTAAATCTGAACTACTCTTACTAGATTCATTCGTTTGAAATTCTTCGGAAACACAGATGAATTATATTTGAGAACTGCAGATGGTGAGCAAAACTGTGTCAGCTTATTTTTGCAAAGTGTGTGTTTTGCTTTGATTTCAAATTATTTGGGTCAATTGTATGTAAAAAAATCCAGATTGTGTGATTCTCCCTTTGAGGAAGCTGGGATGGAACACAGAATTTTGCAGCTAGCCAATGTGTGAGGAAATGATGTGAACCTTCATTCACACTGGATTCTTATCTTGAAGTCTTCATATGAAGTGTATCTTGAGTGAACGCCGTGGATAAAATACCATTACAGCGTATATATTGTATGCTTACATTGAGCCTTGCATTTGGGGAATTTTTTATGTATTTAATTAAAAAATAACACAGAAATAAATTTTCCTTATATATAAATTGTTGGAATTTATTTGACATTGTTTAGATAATTCTATACACATTCTGTAATAATATAATTGTATAATAAAATAATATACACATTGTTAAGACAATTCTATACACAGATAATTCTACACAGTTTTGTTTCTACTTAATGTCTTTATGGCAGTGTCATCTGTCTGCTCAAACTTTCCTTGGGTCATCAATAGGATTTTTAGCAGCCATCAAGCTATGACCCAAACCTTTGTTTCACCCCGATAAAGCAGTCATAACAATTGTTCTCAAAAAGCTCCTCAATGGAAGGGACACACCCAGCTTAACTCTGCCATGGGGCACAATTTTCCTAGAAAAATAAGCCCTGAAAATCTGCTCTCTCTGTGTTTTCCTGGTACCGACCACATACCCATTTTGTGGGTTTCTTTTCCTCTCCTTCACAGAATGAAACACTGTCTGTTTCTCTCTAGCTCTGGAGCTTCCGTGGACCTCTCCAGGACTGGTAAATATTGCCCTATTCTTAAATGCTGCTACCCCAGTCCTTCCTGCCTTTTCCAGTTAGCACCAGAATCTTGTATGTTTTGCTGAATTAATCTTTTTTCTCATTTACCTTGCTAAGAAAAAGGCTCTTTAATTTGAACAAATTGCTGGTTATTCTGAGAGTTCTCACAAGGACGATCCCAGAGACACTGGTGTTTAGATCCCTGATGCTCTAGACTATTGTATCCTTATATATATGCCAATAAAAGGCTTTGGACTGAGATCCCCGTTGCCTCCTCTTGCACAGTCTCCTTTTGCTAATTCCCCTCAACTAAATGGAGACTGTCCCTTTGGGTAACAGATTAATGGTGGAGAATGCAGGAAACACCCTGCACCTCTAATTCCACCCACCTCATTGGCGACTGCTTCTTTGGGTAACACTGGAGCAGCAGTGGGGTGGGCGTAACCTGATGGGGCAGGCATGAAAAGGAAACCAAAGCCTATGTCATAGAGGCAGTAGAGATTGTAGACAGTCATGCAGAGGGTGGGGAAGAAGGCCAGTCCAAAGCCAAAATTTCAGTAGGGGCTGCAGAGGCGCAAGGCCAGCCAGTAGCAGAACCTGTAGGGCAGAGGAGACAGGAGGGAGAAGAAGGGGATGAGTCGTGGGGACAGTGGATCACCAAAGCAGCCTTGCCATGGTCCACTGGGCCCTGTAGGGTCTCCTCTGATTGGCAGCAGCTCTCCAGGGTCCCAGCTTCTGTTACCTGAGAGCTTTTTACCCGGAATTTTGAACACAGCACTTTCTGCGTGCCAAGCAAGTGCTCAACCACTGAGCTATGGGTTCTCCTCTGGGCACCACATCGCATCTCTCTAGGAACTGCCAGAAACTCTATGGTGAAACCATAGTGTTTCCAGGAATCCCTAGAGTGAACTGATGTCACTGCTGGGTTTTCCCCAGGAGTGATGATACTCCATTACCCTGATGGCCATTTTTAATTTTTTATTCTACCGACTACAAGAGGGGCAGCAGGAAACAAGAGCCAAGGGCAGGGGACACCCCCCCCCATCCCAGACAGCAAAATGGCGGCCCTACCCCTACCTCCACCCCCTTTCTGCTTCAATTTATTCCACAAGGACCGCATGAAGGAGCCTTATGTTGAGCAAGAACATTCGTCTACCAAGAGAATTGTGTCAGTTCCACCTGGAAAACATACTTGATTTGGATCTAATACATCCATAGTTTTCAAGAATTTTCTCATATTAATAAGTGGGATGGGTGGGTTAAAATACTTTTTTCCTGTGAAATGTGGAAATCTTGTTTCTCAAAGAAGGGGGATAAGAAGAAATCAAGGAATGTTGGGAGGGGAGGATAATACAAAAGAAACTTGGGGGAAGGCAGGAGAGGAGAAATGGAACCACATAGTGATTAAAGAAAGCCCCCCATGCTTACCAGTCCTCCTGACCCCCCAGTGGCTGCAGCTGGGATTGCAGCTGTGGAAAACCTGCTCATTTTGAGTAAGGGCAACCAATAAAAAGCCCTACTTTACAACGGCCCCAGCCGCTTTCTGAAAAACTCAGCAGGAGCCCCCCTTGGGGACCCCGGCCTTAATCTAATGAGGTGTTTTGGCTCATATCCACAAGGGCTCATCCTCATGTGTGGCGGCAAAGTTTATCATCTTCTGGGTTTCCAAGGGAAGCAGAGATTGCAGGTCCATAAGTCAAAAGTGGAAGGGGGCTATTTTATACCCCATATGGGTGTGTCTTCTATCAGCTCCATCCCCTGTCTATTAGGCTCCTCCACCACCACCCACACGGGTATGAACACAGGCCATTGGTCCATCCACCTCAGTAACTCAGGGTACCAGTTGCTGAGGGAGGCAGCGACTGAGGTGGTTTGGGCCTCCATGTCTTGGCTTGTGAGCACTTTGGTGGGCCACTGTGGGAAACAGCGTGCTGGGCTGAACCAGCAGGGCTCTGCAGGTGGGAATCCAGGCTGGGGGACTCAAAGAGATGGTGGTTTACCTGCTGATGGAGAAGAGCCTGGCCAAGATGGGGATGAGGCGGAGATGCTCCTGTGGGAGGAAAGTTGAGGCCAAAGATGGCAAACTGGTCCATGGAGGATGCAACAAACACCTAGTGGAGCAGGACAATTCGGGAGTAGGCATACAGTGGGTCAAGGCTGTCCCGACACAAGGCAGAAATGGACCGGAAGGTGATGCCTGCAGAGTGGGAAGAGAAGAATCACTCTCTGGGAAATTTGGCAACTCCCTACTAAAAGCAGCCATGTGCCGACAGATGGCAAAGTGCAAGGGACTAGAAACTTACTTTAAAAAGCAAAACCAGAACATACATGGAAGGGGTTTGCAAGTTCATTCCTTCTGTCATGAAAGAGTTAAACTGTTGTCTGTATATGTTCACGTTAGCTAGTTAGCATAGGCCCGTTAGGTGTTAGGCAGGTACTTCCCGCCAGAAAGAAGGAGGTGCTATTCCTAATGAGATGGGATTAAGCTCAGCTGTTGGCTGATCAGTATATTGGAAGATGCTGCATGTTGTTTGGCACAAACACAGGGGGTGCGACTTTGGGAGGAATTTTTCTTTCATTTGTTCTACTCTTAGACTGAAAAAGAAGAGTAAGACGCCCTGAGCCTGCCTTGGTGGGGAGGGCGTGGTATAAATCTAATCAATAATTAAATAAATAAGGCGGAGCTTAGAACTAGTTAGTCAGAATCTTGTTTTTATCCCATGTAACTCTTCCCTTGTTTTTCTGGCAAACTTTTCTTAAAGCTAAATACACATATGTGCTGCATTGCTTTTACTCTGCTGAATATCCAACAGGCCTAGAATTCTGGAATCCACAGAACAAGTTCTGGCATATTCCTCCCCTCCTTCCTTCCTTCCTTCCTTCCTTCCTTCCTTCCTTCCTTCCTTCCTTCCTTCCTTCCTTCCTTCCTTCCTTCCTTCCTTCCTTCCTTCCTTCTTGGGCTACTGCTTTCTGCTAGGTTTTATTTCAATGTTATTAGTGGAGGGTTTTTTTAATTGATTAGGGATGTATAAATGGGACCTTTTTGTCCCTTTTAGCTTTTGGAGGTTGTTGTCGGAAGTCTTTATGTTGCCATTGTTCCAAAATCAATTATTTCCTTTACAGCATTCTTCACATTACAATTTTGCTCGACCAAGTGCTCCACTCCTCCTGAATTCTGGTTTAACTCTGAGAATATCTGAAATTATTTCTGGAATTGTGTACACTTTCCTACAGTTCCTAGTGTACACTTTCCTACAGTTAATTTGAATTTCTGGCTTCCCAAATTACCAAGGCAAACAAGAGATAACACGGTTGCATTTACCTGTAACTGTTATTCATCAAGTGGTCTTCTGTGTGTCCCACACATGGGACTGTGCAGTCACAGGCCTACCACGGAGAGGAACTAGCAAGCTATCAAGAAAGTTCCAGGATCCCAGGAGTGCTCCTCCCCCCGGAGAGATTGCTGAATTTCACGCCCAAAGTCAGCTAACCATGGGGGAAGAGCACTCCTTCCTCAGTTCTCTGTCCACTGCCAAAATAAGTATTGACCTATTGTACTGCAAGAAAGCCCACAGCGGGGACAGAGGGAGGGACATGTGCCTGCACAGAAGGCCATTCGATGAACAACAGTTACAGGTAAGTGCAACCCTATTTTCATCGTCATGGCTTCTGTGCAGTCCCACATGGTAGACTAGCAAGAAGACTCATCATGGAGGAGGGTGTGGACTCCCTAATGGAACAACGATTGCAGGACTGCTTTTCCCACAGCCGCTTCACTCCGAGAGTCGACGTCCACTGCATAATGGTGGATGAAGGTCAACAGTGCGGACCACGTCACCGCACTGCACACCTCCAGCAGGAGTAATCCAAATGCCACCACCGCAGAGGAGGCCTGTACCCTCGTTGAATGTTCTCTAATGTGTGCAATGGACACTGTGTTCATGACTGTATGTAAGCCAATTGTATTGCAGAGAGCACCCAGCGGGATAAGGTCTGTGATATTGCGACCTTCCCTTTATTGGGACTGGCAAAACAAACAAAAAGACTCGTCTTGTCTAAATGGTTTCATTCTTTCTAAGAAAAATAACAAAGCTCTCCTGACATCCAATGAGTGAAGTACTCTCTCTGCTGCATCTTTCAGGTCAGGGGAAAAAATAGGGAGGGTAATATCCTGGACTAAATAAAACTTGGAAAGCACTTCAGGCAAAAGACCTAAACATGGCCTCAGCACCCCTATGAAACTTTAAAACTGGAGGCTCAGAACAAAGAGTACTCAGCTCCCCAAGCTTCCTTGCTGCCGTAATGCCTACCAAAAATGCCACCTTATACGAAACAAACGACAAGTCCACAGTTGCTAAGGTTCAAAAGGTTTATCAGAAAGCTTAGTAACTACCAAGGAGAAGCTCCATTGAGGAGTGGGAGAACAGGAAGGAGGACATAAATTCTACAACCCCTTTAGAAAACGTTTAACCAGGGGGGTGAGAAAAAAACAGTGAAACCATCAATAGTGTTGCCAGAGGCACTGCCTTTTACTCTTGGGTAGCTCCAAAGCGGGGGCACCCTACTTTCTAACCTGAACCAAAGTCCCCAAAAATCAAGCACTCTCAGCTCAAACCATAGAGTCAGGCTGCAAATACTCTGCAAAAAGGGATTTAATATTCAGGTGACAGGCAACCTCAAAGCAAACTTCCAGTTTTCCCCCTCCACCTAGCAGATATGCTTATGGAATAACAATGGGTTCCATCAGGTAAAGTATCTACATTTTAAAAGCTATTCAGAGGCCACCTGGCAGATAACTCTGTCTCCAGTAATTCTTTGTCTGAATTCTTTGTCTTTCCTGCTCTGTCCCTCAAGATACCGGGATAAACCAATCAGTCATTCAAATGTTTAGCAGTCCTTCCTGATGCTAATCTCCCACCTTTTGTTTACCCTGGCCAGGACCATTAGTGGTCCTATAATCCATTTAACTAGCTACCCAACACCTGGCTTCTAGTGTTAAATCCAGACCCTGCCTCTCTGGAAGCTCATTGGTCACATCTAGGCCTTGCCCATCTTGATGCCACGCACCCCTGGGACTCATCATTGGTCCAGGTAATCTATTGTTCTCACCTGAGACCAGCCCTCAGGGCCACCCATTGGTCTGCATTCTTTGCCAATGCCTATATCCCAGTGAACGCATGGTCTCAGTGTACAGGATTTCTCATCTCCCTCACCCCAGTCCAGGAATGAGAGATAACAAAATCCCACAAGCTGCCAGCATGTACAGGTTTTGAGCTTTCACCCCAGTCCAGGGATAAGAGTCAAAATCCCACACGCTTCAGGAACACTTAAACAAGCCCAAGAGTAAATCTGCACACACTCCTGGCTTACCAGTAGTCACTGCCACCAAGATCTCTTACATCAAGGCCCTCACCAAGGCTCAGGAGCAGAGATCTAAACTCCTGCCTGGTCTAGAGGACTTAGCAATTTTACCAGCTCTGTGCCAGAGCTGCAAATGACTATTTAATCTAGTGGTAGCCACATCAGCTGAGCCGGCTCAGGTGACAAGATTTAGGCTTAGAAGTCAAGTTGCAACATAGGAAACAAGTCCAGATAATATTGGTTATATATATTACTTTTTATTCAGTGCAGAAGCATGCATATATCAAGAGACTAGCAAGAAGGTGAATAAAACAAATCACGCCTATGGCATAGACAGCTCTAACTACACATAGCGGTATTCATAGTTACCAGTCATTCAGAGATACCAGATCATTCAAAGTCCATTCTGTAACCATGGAATCTTGAGGATGAGCCATATGATTGCTGTGGGCAGCTAAGTCCAGCTTCGCTGCTCAGTAGTAAAATTGTGCGAGGAGATGTAACTTAAGCTTTCTGAGCTGTGAAACTGGGTTCTTTTTCTCTTCTGTGTTCTTCCCTCTCACAGAGTTACACTGAGGGGACAGTCTGGTCTGGAAGAAAGATCCCTCACTTGGGACAGAGTGAGTACAGGCAGGAGTCCTGGTATAAGAGGGCTGTGGGCCTTGAAATAGTAACTAGTTAAGTGAAATAGGTAGTCATGTTAGATTTGTTTTGCCTTTAAACACTGTTATATATTTTAAAGCACCTTGTCTTGTTTTCCTTGCCCCATTACTGTATTAATAAACCGTTTGTTTAATTGTTCTCTGCCTGGTCATCACGTCTATAGTTCTCGGCTTAAAAAGGGGCATTTTGGATGGGCTTGGGAGGGTACTCTGGGCCTCCTCAAGGAACCCGAAGTCCAGAGTCCTCAAATCTGTACAGCAGCTTTCACACAGATGGAACTCTAAACGATCATCTAGGTAAGACCAACCTTTAGATTAGACTCTGGGACCACCTTAGGGACCATCAAGATTTTCAGGGTATGAGCTCTGGAAAGTCAAAGCTCCCCTTCTCAGCTACATCAGAATAGGAATGGACATCTGAGTCTCTATATTCCAGTCAGAAGGAGGGAGAGTTGCTGTAAAGAATCCTTGTAAAGGGTTAGGGTTAGGGCAAAAGTACCATGCATATTGCAACCAGCCTGGTTAGAGCTGAGGGGAAATGCTCAGGGGCAGAAAATCAGCATCTGTAGTGAGATAAGAATCCTATGTCCCTATTCAGCCCTGGAGGGGGTTCATTGCTCCCAACTAGTGAATTCAACTTCAGCAGTCTTGCATTGTAATTTCCCCTTGAAATGTATATGTCTGAGGATTGCCACTCTTAGGTCAGCACTGGATAAACATATGGAGCAGAGGATCGTGAGCCAGTTTGGTGTAGTGAAGTGTGTGGGCTCTAATCTGGGAGAACCAGGTTTGATTCCCCACTCCTCCACTTGCACCTGCTGATGTGACCTTGGGTCAGTCACAAGCTCTGGCACAGCTGTTCTTGAAAAAGAGCAGTTTATGTCAGAGCTCTCTCAGCCCCACCTACCTCACAGGTGTTTGTTGTGGGGAGGGGAAGGGAGTTTGTAAGCCGCTCTGAGACGCCTTTGGGCAGTGAAGGGCAGGGTATAAATCCAATCCCTTCTTCTTCTTCTAGATGGAACACTGTGTCTGAGGCAAGTGATGCTCTGTATTTTTGGAGTTTGGGAGCAACAGTGGGAAAGCTTCTGAAATTCTGGCCCCGCTGGTGGACCTCTTGATAGTACCAGGTTTTTGGCCACTGTGTGACACAGAGTGTTGGACTGGATGTGCCATTGGTCTGATCCAACATGTTTTATGTTTTTATTGGAATGACCCAGAAGATTAAAAGGTTCTCTCACTGGTTTTTGAATGTCGTGGTTTTTAATGTCCATTTATTCTTTCACATAGGGACTGACCTGTTTGTTTGAGGTAAAGAGTGGAAGAGCTTTGCTGACATTTGAAGACATATATAAACTGAAATGGAATATGCTGCACTGCCCACTTTAAAAGTTTTAAATTGGTTTTATTGAATTGATTTAATACAGTTGTTATCTGTGTATAAGAAAAGGGCCAAATGGCCTAGCTGCTAACATGTTCATGGGACTTTTGTCACCTGCAACAGATGGCATGCCAGATCCATACACAAGGCACTTTGACACCTTTGCTGGGAAGAGTAGACATTCAGGCGTCTTCCCAAGCTGGGGGTCACAGCTGTCCTAAACATTAACTCATCAAAGCTCCTCTGACATGGCTTCAGTCATGTACGCAATGACTGTAACTGGATATTTGGGCACACCCCTTCACCCTCTCATAATTGGGTAAGAGGCCATATTCAATTATGATGGGAAAGGGAGGGAATTGTAGTCACCCTATGGGAAGAGGGGGATAGTTTTCTTGGAAAGAGAGCTCCTTTCTGAGAGAGAGTTCTCCTTTGGATTACATACCTGCGACATGGAATTTTACTAGTGGGCAGCAAGCTGGACTTAACTGCCTACTGCAATCATGTGGCAGATCCTCAAGATTCCCTGGTCACACAAAGGACATTGAATTATCTGGTATCTCTGAATGACTGGAAACTGAATACCTCTATGTATAGTTAGAACTGAACAAGCTATAGATCTTATTTGTTTTCCTACCTCTGCAGGTCTTATGATATATGCATGCTTCTGCTTTGATTAAAGATAATATCTGATCAATATTATTTGAGTTTGTGTCCTGTGTTGCAACTCGATTTCTAAGCCTAAATCTTGTTGCCTGAGCCAGACTCAGCTGCTGTGGCTGCCACTAGCTTAAATAGTCATTGGCAGCTCTGGCACAGAGCTGGTAAAATTGCTAAGTCCTCTAGACCAGGCAGGAGTTTAGATCTCTGCTCCTGAGCCTTTGGTGAGGACCGTGATGTAAGAGATCTTGGTGGCAGTGACTACTGGTAAGCCAGGAGTGTGTGCAGACATACTCTTGGGTTTCTTTAAGTGTTCCTGGAGCATATGGGATTTTGGTATCTCTCATTCCTGGACTGGAGTGAGGGAAAAGTAAAATCTTGTACATGCTGGTAGAGTATCAGGAATTGTGCCTCTTATTCCTGGATTGGGGATGAGTGAGGTTCAAAACCTGTACAATCTGATTGAATTATTTTGGGATTATATTGGATTTATTGTTGTGCGCCACCCTGAGCCCGCTTGCGGGAAGGGCAGGATATAAGTTGAAATAGTAAATAAATAAACAAACGCTGGCAGATGAGCCAGCGAATGAACCTGAGATGGCCTGGCTGGTGTTCTTAGGCCCGGTTATCGTGTTGCCAGAGTGGGTCTGGGGACAGAGCTGGCATCTTGGTTCACTGCAAGCCCTAGTCCGGAGTCTGCCACATCCATGTTAGGAAGGGTATTGCTGTGAGCAGGAGGTTCTTTAGGGTTAGGAAGCAGGGCTGCCAGCTCCAGGTTGGGGAGTACCTGGAGAGCTGGGGGGGGAGCCAGAGGACAGCAGGTTTGGGAAGGGGAGGGGCTTCAGTGGGGTAAAACACTATAAAACACTATAAAACCTGCTAAAATTTTCTCCAGGGGAACTGATCTCTTGCACCTGGAGATCAGTTGTAATCCCAGGAGATCTCCAGTCACCACCTGGAAGTTGGCAACCCTGCTAGGAAGCTGTCTGTGGGGAAAGGAAAGGGCTGCCTCCCAACGCCCAGGAGAGGGGAGCATCATTGCCCAGCAGAGGTTGAAGGTATCTAGCATTAACGCATTCCGGCTGGAATGTACAGACTCAGACCTCTCCATTCCTAATCTGACATGTGGCTCTCAAGAGCTCCTGCCCTGAAGATCTTGCTGGCCTCTGAGGTGCTCCTGGACTCGAATCCAACTCTTCTACTACAGACTGACACGGCCGCCCCCTGAAGAAAGGAAAACAACCTTGTCCTTCGGGCAGGAGAAGGAGACGTTTGGCCTTAATGAAATACATTCTTCAGTGACCTCCATTGGCAAGTTTTAGAAGATGCATTCGGGTGGCCAGCCCTGTTGGTCAGGCACCTTTAAGACCAACAAAGTTTAATTCTGGGTGTCAGCTTTCGTGTGCGCGCACACTTCTTCAGATACATGCACACGAAAGCTGACACCCAGAATTAAACTTTGTTGGTCTTAAAGGTGCCCCTGGACTCAGACTTGGTTCTTCAGGCCGACACGGCTACCCACATGAACTTTAGGTGCAGCAAAAGTCTGTAGTTCTATGTTGTAAACCTTCACTTCTCAGCCTTTCGGCTAAGAACAAGTGTGGGGTAGTTATAAACCTGCTTGAGGGAAGGCGTTCTTGAGGCACGTACTGCTTGAAACCAGAGCTTTCCACAACACCTGGCTAATGTTTATTTTCTTTCTCAACACATTTTGCTCAGCAAGTCATTATATTCCTGTCAGTTTACCTCACGATTCCTCAGTTTTCAGCCCAGGCTTGGGCGGGCTTCTACCAGGCCCGAATTCTGTACCCACAACCCCCCTTTTAGTTTCCCACTGGGAACCCTAGTGGAGTGGAGTTGGCGGGAAATTGTAGGACTGGAGGGGGGAGTAGATCTTGGAGAGTGGAGTCTGGAGTCCTCAGAAAACCCATTAAGTGCCCATTGGTCATATTTGCATGTCTCTTATTTTGCTGCCCTCAGAGATGCGCTAAACATAAGGGAACAGTTTCCCCGACTGCAATAAGCTTTCTCTGAGCACCAGTCACAGAGTACGGCCTAGATTCCGCCATCCACAGACGCAGGTTTATTCCTGGGGTTGTGGGTGGGGAAGGGGAAGGAGGTAAAAATTATCCTCTGTGGAGATGTTAAGAGGCAGGAAGGACGATTTCATTCCTTTCACCCTCTCCACAGCTGCCTCTGGCCCACATAGCCCATTACAGAAATACTGCTGTGAGGAGAGGAACTGGGGGAAAGTGGGCAACTGTCAGGCCCTTCCACTGATGGATTGTGGGATCCTGCCCTCTTATGAGGTTTGTCATGTTGCACATGCATCTGCTGTTGGGTGGGTGTGTTTGAGCCCCGGCGCCTGTTGACAGGAAACGAAGCTGTGACTCTCTTTCCTCAGGAAAAGACGGTGAAGGGGAGACAAGAAAATGGAAACACGCCTTTTGTCTTCTGAAATAAGTTTATTGATGAGAAGCGCTTGAGGCGTCCCAGAGACATGAAGTCATGTGACACAGGAAGCAAGACAAAAAAAATTACAGCCGTTTCCCCACAAGAGAATAAACTGCAGGCTCACCCTAAGACTCCTGCCAAATGAGAGACTGGAAGACCCTAGACTGGATCTCCAGTGCACTTTTTCCTTCTCAAATATTGGACTCGGGGTGGTCCTGATTTGGACCGGGGGTGCCAGATGGGAGGAGAGGACTCGGAATTCTTTCCCAACCGCCAATGAAGGCCTGCTGCCCCACGCTGCTCTTCTACCCCACTGGGGAAACATATAGGCTACCTGAACGGTGCCAATATAGTTTCCCAAGTGGAGAAGCAGCAGTTCTGGGGATCTGTTTCAGGCGTGGAAAATGGCACAAAGGAACGAGTGAAGGTCTCCCCTTCACAGTCCTCCTATGACTGCGAATGACAAAAGAAAAGTACACTGAGGATTAAATCCTGGATCTTGCAAGGGTTTCATCTGGGCCGGGCGCAAGACCCCCTCCTTCGGGGGCAGGGGGAGAACATATATCAGTATTCTTCCCAGCCAACAGTTCCTTGCTCAGAATGCCCTTTCCAAAGGATTAAGATAAACCATCCATCCGCCCCCCCCCGTCTTCTTTCTCCTCGGCTTTACTGACTCTTGTCCCAGAGAGACATGATGACCTTCCTGAACATGTCCTCGGGGAGGGAAGAGTGAACTGCAAACGACCCATGCTCACCTCTCAGCAACATTAT
The DNA here is from genome assembly GCA_029375565.1 of Gekko gecko. Lineage (NCBI taxonomy): Eukaryota > Metazoa > Chordata > Lepidosauria > Squamata > Gekkonidae > Gekko > Gekko gecko. Next base: position 9,835,694 of record JAPDNY010000006.1, read on the forward strand.
CGGTCCACCCTGTGGCTGAGTCTGGCCTTCCCACAACTCCCCACCACCACCACCACCACCACACCAGCAAGGCACTGGATCTCCGGCCTCCCATGCGGATTTCTGACTTCTGCGCTGTGGAAGGAGACTCTGCCGCTTCTCGGAGCATCACCATCTCCCAGCTCTGGCGTTTTCAACTGGAGATCGCCTGCCTGTTTTCCAGTTCTCCGCGCCGTCGGAGGAAAAGCCGGTTATTTACAAGGTGGGTTATAAGCTAATTAGCGGCGCATCAGACCTGCCGATCCGCCATTCGGACCGGCCAAAGAAAACAAACGAGACTCACTTCATCCCAAATCCCTTTTTTCTCCTCTGGCTATTGCAAGCTCATGAAATAAAACATGGGATAAAAATAGTGCGCAGTTCTGGAGGAAGCAGAGATCTGGCTATCGCGCTAAGGTTATGTCCTCCCAGTCCTACGAGGAACAAGGGCAAGCTGAGAAGGGCATGAAGCACAATTGATCAGGGCTGGTCAGTTACTGCAGCTGGCTCTGGCTATCTGATTTTGGTATGGCTGTTAGTGGGATGGCTGCTGCCATTCAGTTGCAAGGGGGTGTCTTTGCTGATGTAGCTATCATCGCTGTTCAGCCTGGATGGGACCGACCCATTTTTCTTGACTTCCTTCTCTGCCATCTCTTCTTCGCCCTTCTCGCTGTCTTCCGAGTCACTCCTCAAGTCTTTTTCCATCTGCAAGAGAACCAGAGGACTCATTACCAATCTAGACTATCCTTCCTTCTGTTTTGTCCATCAGGGCTTAGTTCTCGTGACCCTTTCTTACGTGCCCAGGGAAATGCTGGTCGCTAGGCAGCAATTTTCCTCCAGGCCACTTTGGCCAGGGATCCCAGAGGGTTTTTTTGCTATCTTCTGGGCATGGAGCAGGGGTCACTGGGTGTGTGTGGGGAGAGGTATTTATGAATTTCCTGCATTGTGCAGGGGGTTGGACTAGATGACCCTCAACTGTATGATTCTATGATTCCACAAATCTGAACCACTTCTACTTTTTCATTTTTCCACCAGGAACAGAGAGACTCTTAGTCTGTTCTGCCAAGATTACAGTCTGGATTTTGAAATCTGGAAGGGATTACGCAAAACACTGTGTGCTAAGATTCTCTGTACATACTTAGAGGCTTCTGGTGTGCAAAGGGGGGTGGGGAGGATTTCAGTCAACACATCACAGAGAAGGCTTCTAGGACTGCAAGGAGAGCCTAGGCCAGCTGGAAGCACGTGAGACTTTATCTCACATGTCCAAAGGATGTGGATGTATGAGGAAAGACCCACCGTGGCTTTGGCCATGTTAGGAAATGGCCTTGTCCCTTGCAGTCCAATGAGTCAGGTGTTAGAAAGGTTGGAGCTGTCACTGCTGCCTCCCTCTGCCACAGGCATTTAGGCATGGAGGGGGACGAGCCAGTTTATGGGTTACAACCAGGGGTCTTTTTGTAGAAAAACAGCTGCAGGAGCTCATTAGCATATGGCATGCTAATGAGCTGTTAAGCTATTAGCATATGCCACGCCCCCTGACATCACTGGAAGTGATGTCAGAAGGGGAAGCAAAAGGGGGGGAGGCATCCTCAAAAGCCTCCCCTTCCCTTCCCCAGCTGGTCTGTGTGGGGGAGCTAAGAGAGAAGGGGGTTAAAGTTTAAACTCCTTCTCATGAGAGTTGGGCCACAGAAGGAGAATAGAGGGAAGGAAAGAGAGAGAGTAGAGAGAAGGAAAGAGGGAAAGAAAGAGAAGGAAAGGGGAGGGAAAGAAAGAGAGGGAAGAAGGAGGGTAACAGGAAAAGGAGGAAAAAAGAGAAGAGAAGAAGGTTGGAAAGAAAGAAAGAAAGAAAGAAAGAAAGAAAGAAAGAAAGAAAGAAAGAAAGAAAGAAAGAAAGAAAGAAAGAAAGAAAGAAAGAAAGAAAGAAAGAAAGAAAGAAGGAAAGAAGGAAAGAAGGAAAGAAAGAAGGAAAGAAAGAAGGAAAGAAAGAAGGAAAGAGAGAAGGAAAGAAAGAAAGAAGGAAAGAGAGAAGGAAAGAGAGAGAGAAGAGAAGAAGGAGGGAAACAGGAAAAAGAGAGAAGGAAAGGAGGGAATGAAAGAAATTTGGCGGCAATTCGGCCCCATTATATCCTATGGGCCATTGAAGTCAATGGTGAAAACTTAGGGTATATTCTGGGGGCTGGAGGGGAGGGGGTTTGAGGGAGAGGCTCCAAACTCACAGGGAGCCTCTCCCCAAGATACCCACCAAGTTTCAAGAACATTGGACCAGGGGGTCCAATTCTATGGGCCCCCAAACAGGTTGCCCCTATTCCCTCCATTGTTCTCTATGGTGGGGAAAAAGTTACTGATGCTGATGCTCCAAAGACCCATACCCAAGTATCTAATATTATATTTAATTTGTTCCTTAATGATTTGCCTGGCTGTTTGGAAGAATCAGCAGGCTATAGTCATTGTCCTTTTTTGGGTGGTCGAGCTGTCCCCTTGCTTTCATATGCTGACAATGCCGTCATTCTCTCCCGCTCCGAAGTAGGGATGAAAAAACTGTTAGCGTGTTTCCTGGACTATTGCGATCATAATGGACTCTCGGTGAATTTTGGGAAATCTAAAGTTATGGCCTTTGGGGGACCCTGGAAACCCAGGAATTGGAGTATAAGGGGTAAAACAATCGCACAGGTCGAGAGCTTTAAATACCTGGGAGTGAACTTTCACCACAATTTTAGTTGGGCAACACACAGAGCAGAGGCAATTAAAACTGCGAACTGTTGTGTGCTTGCACTTACGCGGTTTTATTACACTAAGGGCAATCAATACGTGCCAGCAGCTATAAAAGTGTTTGTACATTGAACTATCGCATAGCTCCTTTATGGTATCCCTATCTGGGCTACAGCTTTTAATAAAGCAGTTGAACAACTGCAATCCAAATTCCTAAGGAAAATTTTGGGGTTGCCTTCGTGCATCTCCTACGCGGCCATTTGTTTGGAGCTTAATCAGAGACGGTTGGAGACTAAGGCGTGGATCATTACTTCTAGATACTGGCTGCGTTTGCATTTCAGATGCACTCATGATAGCCTTATTGCCTATATGTTGGAAGATTCTCAGCCCTCTGCCTGGCTTTTGGCAATTGAAAAGAAAATTAAATCCATCGGTTTTAATTTGAATGACTTTGTCACCCTTTCAGAGCCTGAGGTTTTCATTTTGCTTAAGCAGAGACTTATTGACATAGAACTGCAAGAGCTTAGGGCCCTTGCTGCCGGTAGGTGCTCCTCAGCAAGACGGGCCTATCCACTATCTGATGCTCCACCTCAATATTTTTTTTGTTTGATCTCACCGCAATTGTGTAGAGCTTACATGCTGGCACGGTTCAATGTTCTCCCCTCTGCTATCCTTGAGGGGAGAGACAAGAAAATTCCTTATGCAATTAGGTACTGCGGATGTAATAAGAGAGAAATAGAAACGGTTGAGCATGTTCTCCTACACTGTATTCTGCTAAATGATATTCGAGCGAAATTTCTAGTAGCCCCCCTTACTAAGGCAGCATGCCAACCGGATGGAATCAAGCTATATTACCTCCTTACTTCCCGGGATCCCGAGACTATTGAACTGACCGCCAAGTTCCTGCATGGTCTTCTAAGACGGAAGAATGTTCCTGATCATTTTGACTGAGGTCCTGAGATGTTAAATCTAATTTTGAAGGTTTTAGAATTTAATAACTTTCTGTGATCTGGGTTCTGTTGGGCCCAATTTTAGCCTGTAATAACTTAAGTTCATATTAATTCAATATACTTCTATAATGGTTTTAGGGTTATTTATTTTCCGTAAATTTCACGGGTTTGTTTTACTATAATGGGAACTGTTTCTAATATTTTATGCCAATAAAAGGTATTTGATCGATCGATACTTGGGTATGAGCGATGGGTGGAGTACAGGTGTGGTTTCAGGATTCACAAATCAAGCATTTTGTTTTTGCATATAGAGCAAGCTGAGATAGGACTATGTCAACAACAGCTTTGAAAGGATATTAGATTAACCCAATAAACCTGAGCACCGGAAAGACATAGGTGGCTAACAGACATGCAATCTTGGCAAACTCAGAAGAAAAAGTCTTGATCTACAGAGATGAGGGAAAGACCTTGCAGGACCTATCCTGGAAGAGAGCTGGGCGAAGAATCTCCATTAATGTGGCTTTAAGACAGAATTCAGCGAAAGCTGGGCATAGCTGTGTATATCCCCCGATGGACTGGCAAATATGTTTCCCACAACCTCCAAGAAACGCTGAGTCAGCATGGCGAAGGTGGGTAACAGTGGCGGGCTCTAATTTGGAGAACTGGTTTTGATTCCCGCTCCTCCTCCACATGCAGCCAGCTGGGTGAACGTGGGTCAGTCACAGTTCTCCCACTCAGCCCCACCTACTTCACAAGGTGCCTGGTGTTGGGAGAAAAAGAGAAAGGCGATTGTAAGCCGCTTTGAGACTCCTTCGGGTACACAAAAGTGGGGTATAGAAACCTCCACTTTTTCTAGGCTTCTGGTGGTGTGATGAAAAAGAAGATCCTTTTTATGCCTGGGTTGGCTCCGTCCACGAATTCAAAAGGTTTTGGAAAGTATCTCTGTCACAGTCAAAGAAATTCTACATTTTATGATACCGCTTAAACCTTCCATGGGGGTAGTTTCAGGGGGTAACCACACTGGTCTGCAGTAGAGAAGAGTTAAGTAGAGGAGCAAGATACAGAAGTCCCATTCCTACTTGTATCTGACAAATAAGGCTTTGACTCTTGAGGTTCCCTGGAAACTATGGCCCTGGTCACACCAGGGGGGAAAAGCGCGGCTGAAGTGTGGCTTTCTAGAGCCGCACCAAAAGAGAAGTGCGGCTGCGGGATCCAACAGATCCCCCGAGCCACCACGCAGTTGCTCCCCGGCATGATCAGATGCCGGGGGGGGGAGGGGGGGAGCCACGGACAGGAGAGTGAGGCATGCGCAGTTCGACAGGGCCTCGGATGCTGCGGGGAGACGGGCGCGTCGGTGATCAGACGCCTACCCATGCTGCGTGTCAACCGGTAGGTAGTACTCTTTTGGTGCCACCTTTTTGATGCGTGGTTTTGCCTGGAAGGGACGGACCGGGAACGGGTGTGCTCCGCTTCCCAGATGTTGCGGTACGATCGCGCCTGCTTGGTGCGCCCCTGATCCGTCCCTCTCACGTGACAAATCCTCCTGCATGACCGGGGCCTCTGTTGGTCTTTCGGGTGCTACTGGGCTTGAACTTAAGCCTTGCAGTTACACCTGAGACTGCTTTTCTAAGTTGGTGTCCAAGAGGATCCCTGGGCACACGTTCAGTAAGTTATTGGTGGCGAGCAGTGTTCCCTCTAAGTTGAATTACTGTGAGTTAGCTCGCCGTTTTTTAGCCTCTAGCTCACACATTTTTGTCTTGGCTCAGGAAGGAGGGCTCCAGAGCAAACTAATTGATGCGGCAGCCAAATCGCGTGCTCACAACTTGAATGCCGGCAGCTCACAAAGGAGGATTTTTGCACACAAGACGCCACCGCTGAGCGGGAGCATTGGTGGCGAGTAGGATTTTGGGCAGAGCAATATTGGAGGGAAGTGACATCAGCACGAGTTGAGATACGGGTACGTAAGGCCTGGCTCGCTATGAGTCCTGGGGGAAAAAATTATAATATATAAAAGGTTATGGGATGGAAGGGGAGCTGCTCAATTTGAACTCCTATCGTGGTGGAAGCCCTTCTTAAATTACTGGAAGAGAACAGGGTATGGAGGGAAGAAAACGAGACAGGCGGTTTTAGGATATTTAAAGATCTGGTCAAAGAATTATTAATGTAAGGCACACTCGATTCATAATTTTGTTACGGAGGGTTGCTATGTGGATTATTCTGGCTGTCTGTGAAGATATTGGTGCTATTTGATATTTTGTGTTCATTGCCCATTAGAAGAGGAGAAGAGTTGGTTTTGTACCCCTCTCTTCACTACTCGAAGGAGTCTTGGAGCAGCTTACAATGGCCTTCCCTCCATCTCCCCCCCAACAGACACCCAGTGAGGTAGGTGGGGCTGAGAGAGCTCAGAGAGGACTGTGACTGGCCCAAGGTCACCCAGCTGGCTGCATGCGGAGGATTGGGATATCCAACCCAGTTCTCCAGAGCAGAGTCTGTTGCTCTTAACCACGACACCAAGCTGACTCTCTGGAAAATATATTTATTATAATAAATAATTATACACACACACACAGAGATGGGGTTTGAAGTGGTACAGACTGACCAGGAAAGAGGTCCTGCTACTTCCTTGAACACTGAAAAGTGCTATATAAATGCAAAGTGCTGTAACATGCCTTTAAGGGTGTACATCGAAGGTTACCTAAGGGCTGGGAAGCATTCTTAAACTCCCCCTTGTCATCCGTGAATGGCTCTCCGCTCTCTTTTTCCCCTGCCTTGGAAGGTTCAGGCTAGCCCAACCATGTCAGGCCTTGGAAGGCAAGCTTCGTGTTCACTGCTAAGGTCAGTCCTTGGACAGGAGGCCACCAAGGCAGTCCAGGGTTGCCACACAGAGGCAGGCCACGGCAAACCGCCTCCGTTCCTCTCTTGCCTTGAAAACGCGACAGAGTCACCGTTAAGTTGGTTGTGACTTGATGGCCCTTCGCGTGCACACAAACAGGCCCGCATTCTTCCCCCTCTGGAAATGCTCAAAGGCATCCCAAGCCAGCCCTGTAACTTCTTCACACAACACATCCTTGCATCAACTATTTCAGAGGACAGCAACGTTTAGCGTGTGTCTGGTGCTTTCAGAGTTCAAAGCTCTTCTCATATTTTCTCACAACACTTTTCTCACAATACAAGAACTCGTGGGGCACTCAATGAAATTGCTGAGCAGTCGGGTTAGAACGGATGAAAGGAAGTCCTTCTTCACCCAAAGAGTGATTAACACATGGAATTCACGGCCACAGGAGGTGGTGGCAGCTACAAGCATGGAAGGCTTCAGGAGGGAGTTAGATAAGCATATGGAGCAGAGGTCCATTGATGACTATTAGCCACAAGGTATAGATAGGGACTCTCAGTCTGGGGCAAGGGATGCTCTGTATTCTTGGTGCTGGGTGGGGCAGCAGTGGGAGGGCTTCTGGTGTCCTGACCCCACTGCTTGACCTCCTGATGGCACCTGGTATTTTTGGCCACTTTGTGGCACAGAGTGTTGAACTGGATGGGCCACTGGCCTGATCCAACATCGACTTCTCTTATGTTCTTATATCCATATTCTTTGTTCTTTTATTCTTATGTTCTTATATTCATATTCTTATGTTCTTATATTCTTTGAACCAGCCCTGTAAGGTAGGCCAATATCACAAGGCGGGCGGGGCCGAAAGGGTTTGCCACCTAAAGCTGTTCACGCGAAGAGAACCAGGAAGCTGAACCCTCCCGGGAAAATGCCTCTGCTCTTAGCCGCCATGTGTGAGGATGTGGCAGGCAGCATCCTGCAAGCAACCTGAAGGTGGGGAATTATTAAGAAAAGGACTAGACATTTTTAAAAATACAGCAGAAAGGGATTGGGCTATGGAAATCAATCTCTTCTTGCACTAGAAGAAAAAGAAGAGAAGACGACGACATTGGATTTATACCCCGCCCTTCACTCGGAGCCTCAGAGCGGCTTACAAACTCCTCTCCCTTCCCCTCCCCACAACAGACACCCTGTGAGGTAGGTGGGGCTGAGAGAGCGCTGACAGAAACTGCTCTTTCAGGAACAGCTGTGCCAGAGCTTGTGACTGACCCAAGGTCACATCAGCAGGTGCAAGTGGAGGAGTGGGGAATCAAACCCGGTTCTCCCAGATTAGAGTCCGCACACTTAACCACTACATCAAACTGGCTCTCTAAGGTGTCACAATTGCATAAATGTAATTATCTAGTGCATAAATGTAATTATCTGTTTGGAAGACCTACGTTTAGTATCTGGAACGAGGAGGAGGAGGAGAAGAAAAACAGGTTGCTTACCTGTAACTGATGATCTTCGAGTGGTCATCTGTGCAGTACCACACATGGGGTTGGGCGCCTGCGCACGACCTCGATCGGAGAAACTTCTAGAGTTTTACCTCAGAAGAGCTTTTGGTGGGCTCTCCTCCCACCCTGGGGGAGGAGACATGCACTGTGCATGCCGAGAGCGGGAGAGAGAGCCACCTCCCACTCAGTTCCTTCGACCGCCACTGTCAAGGCCAAAGAATCCAAAGCAGGACATCTGGAGATGCCAGCAGCGGGGAAGGCTGGGTGGGATTGTGGTACTGCACAGATGACCACTCGAAGATCATCAGTTACAGATAAGCAACCTGTTTATCTTCGTTGTGGTCTCTGTGCAGTCCCACACATGGGTGATTACAAGAGCTGAACCAGTTGGAGGAGGGAGCTGGCAGCTGCAAAGGACACAAAAATACTGGTTAAGACACAGCATCATCATCAAAAGAAATCACCCACGGGTCCTACCTGAGGGTGGAACAGGATCAAGCGAAGAGAGATTGCAGCACCATCTGACCGAAGGCAGCATCCCGTTGAGCTCGGACGTCAAGTGCGTAGTGGGTCACGAAGGTCAAAGCCGAAGACCACGTAGCAGCCGCACAGACGTCTTCCAATGGGACACCGGCCAGGAAAGCGGTGGACGTTGACACCGCCCGAGTGGAATGGGCAGTGATACAGGTAGGAACAGGTTGACGTGCCAGCTCATAGCAAAGGGCTATGGTGGAAGTCACCCACTTAGAGAGACGTTGAGAAGAAATTGGTTCCCCCGCATGAGGGGGGCCATAAGCCAGGAACAGCCGAGGAGATTTACGTATGGGCTGTGTCCTGTGTAGATAGAAAGAGAGTGCTCTGCGCACATCTAGACAGTGCAGGGCTGTCTGAGAGGCATCAGTCGGGTTCGGAAAGAAAGTAGGCAGAACAGACGACTGAGAGAGGTGAAAGGCAGAGATGACATTAGGGAGGAAGGAAGGATCTGTTCTAAGGACCACCTTTTCCCTATGAAAAACGGTATAGAGGGGATCAGCCCTAAAGGCAGCTAGCTCCCCTACTCTGCTTGCAGTGGTAATGGCTACGAGAAAGGCCGTTTTCCAGGACACTAACCTGAGGTCGGCGGTAGCCATCGGCTCGAACGGTTTAGCCATGAGTTGAGAAAGGACTAGAGACAAGCTCCAGGAAGGCACCAACAGTTTCCTAGGCGGGCACATGCAAAGAAGACCCTTGAGGAACGTCTTGGTGAGACAGTGGGAGAAAACCGACGAGCCTTGTATGAGGGGGTGGTAGGCGGAGATCGCCGCCAAATGAACCTTCAAGGACGAGTATGCCAGGCCAGTTTCCTTCAAGTGCACGATGTAGGCGAAGATCTCACGGAGAGATGATCGAATTGGATCGAAGGAGTGATCAGCAGCATAGGATTGGAATCTGTTCCACTTGAACTGATAGGAACGTCGAGTAGAAGGCTTCCTAGCATTCAGGAGGATTTCGGAAACCTGAGGCGGGAAGTCTAGGGCTGGATCTTCCAGGCTGTTAATTTGAAAAATCCCGGATTGGGATGGAGGATCCTCCCTCGGGCCCGAGAGAGGAGATCTGGGACGACAGGGAGGGGACGGAAGGAACGACAGGAGAGTTGAAGCAGGTGCGGGAACCAGACCTGGCGTGGCCACCACGGAGTGATCAGAATGCAGGAGGTGCCGTCTGCACGAATCTTCTGCACGACCCGAGAGATGAGAGGGAACGGAGGAAACAGGTAAAACAGGGTTCCGTTCCACTTGTGGAGAAAGGCATCCCCAAGCGACCGAGCAGACGGGGGACCCAGGCTGAAAAACAGGCGACATCGGGCATTGTCGACGGACGCAAAGCCGTCGACAACTGGGTGACCGAACTCTCGAAACAGAGGTCGAAGATACCGGAGGGGAATGGACCATTCGTTGTCCGATGAGGCAGAACGACTCAACCGGTCTGCATCGACATTCTGATCCCCAGGAATATGAATCGCCGAGAGTGTGATGGAGTGATCGAGGCACCAGGACCAGAGGTCTATCGCTAAGTTGCAGAGACGAACAGAGGCAGTGCCGCCCTGCTTGTTGACATAATAGATGGCCGTGGTGCTGTCGGAAGCCACTTGGATGACATGTTCTCGAAGCGCCGGAAGAAAGGACCGAAGGGCTAGATAAACTGCTTGCAACTCCAGGTAATTTATGTGGCGAGTTGCCTCTCGAGCAGACCAAGCCCCTTGAACAGTGAGCATTCTGCACTGGGCTCCCCAACCCCAGAGGGAAGCATCTGTGGTCAACAGCAGCTCGGGAGGAGGAGGTCGAAAAGGCATCCCGGAAAGGAGGTGGACGGGTTGAGCCCACCACTCGAGGGAGTCAAGGACGGTTTGCGGGATCGACAGAATAGTGTGCCAAGGCCTATGGAAAGGATAGAAGGCACGGAGGAGCCAGAGCTGAAGCGGCCGCATTCTCAGCCGGGCGTTGCGGACAACGAACACCGTGGAGGCAAAGTGACCGAGGAGCCTCATGACAGAACGGGCGGATTGTTGGGGGCACGTTTGAAAGGAGGACACCATCGCCCGAATATCGGAAGCCCTCGATTCCAGGAGAAAAGCCGCTTCGAAGTTGGTGTCGAGTCGAGCCCCTAGGAATCGAAGAGTTTGAAGGGGCTGGAGGGAGGACTTGGTGTCGTTGACGCAGAGTCCAAGAGCACGGAGGAGGGAGAGAGTCTCCCGAGTGTCGTGAAGCAATTGAGTTGGCGTTGGAGCTACGAGAAGCCAGTCGTCGATGTAAGGATAAAGAGTGACTCCCCGTCGGTGGAGCTCGGCCACCACCACAGCCATCAGCTTGGTGAACACCCATGGAGCTGTAGAAAGGCCAAAGGGAAGCACCCTGTACTGGTAGTGGGCATCTCCAACGGCGAACCGGAGAAACCGCCGGTGTTGGGGACGGATCGTGACATGGAAATATGCGTCTTGGAGGTCGACTGACGCAAGCCACGCTGCCCGTGGAATGAGAGGAAGGATCGACTGCAGAGTGACCATTCTGAATTTCTGATACCGAATGTAACGGTTGAGATCCCGAAGGTCCATAATTGGTCTGAAGCCGCCGTCCCTCTTGGGAACCAGGAAATACTTCGAGTAGAAGCCGAGAGTTCATTGCGCCTCTGGGACGACCTCGATGGCCCCCTTGGCAAGGAGAGTGGAAACCTTGAGATCGAGGAGAGGGTCTGGAGGCGTGATGACAAAGTGTGGGAGGATCGGAGGCGAAACGAACTCTATGGCGTACCCGACCCGCAGGATGGTGAGGACCCAGAAGTCGGTTGAAATTTCTTCCCAGGCTGGTAGAAAGGGGAAGAGACGGGTACGGACGGAAGGAGTATACGACGTTGGAGAAGGGAGACGGTGGGGACAGTCAAACAGACTGCTTAGGCTGCGGCGGCTTTTTGGTAGGTTGGGAACGGTGCTTGGAAGAAGGACGGGAATCATACGGTTTTCTCCTCCATTGGGAGTGAGGTGCCGGAGATAGGTATCTCCTGGAGCTGGAAGGCTTCCAGGAACGGTTTCTGGGATGGTAAGGTGCAGCCGAGACTCCAAGGTTTCGGGCTTGCTTACGACTCTCATCGACAGCCTTCAACACTTCGTCGGTGGTGGAGTGGAAGAGGCCGTTTCCGTCAAAGGGAAGGTCTTCTACACGGAACTTGACGTCCGGTTGTAGAGAGGTGCCCCGCAGCCAGGCATGACGCCAGAGAGCGACAGAAGACACCAGGAGTTTAGAGGAGCAATTGACTGCATGACGAATGGAATTGATTTGTTGCTTTGATATGGCACAAACCTCAGACAAGGCAGCCGAGAGAGTGGGACGGTGCTCCTCCGGAACAAATTCCAGGACAGGACGAATTGCATTGGCAACGTTGAATGCGTAAGCGGACAAGTAAGACAAATAAGTATCGACACGGAGATTCATGGAGCCCAGAGAGTACATCTTCTTGGCCAGAAGATCCAGTTTACGACCCTCACGGTCAGGAGGCGTGGACTGGCGAACAGGCTGCTTCGATCTCGAAGAAGAGTGAACCACCATGGAGTTTGGAGGCGGCTGACAAACGAGGAATTTGCCAGGAGCGTCTTGGATCCTGTACAACCCATCATAGCGCCTCGAAACCGGGGGGATCGAAGCCGGGTGTTCCCATGACTCTTTCAGGATAGAAGGATGGACAGGCAGCAAAGGCAGGACGGGAGACGAAGGAAGGTCAGCCTGGACCAATCAGTGAACGACGTCGGTCACAGCTGGGGACTCCGTAAAGCCCTGTACTTGTAGGGCGGTCGCCATCCTGGTAACGAGCTCTAAATATGCTTTAGGGCCCTCAGTAGGTGAAATCTACCCCGAGTGTTGAGGCTCGTCCTCGATCCGAGAGACCTCAGGATTGAACTCCGCCGAATCTGACCTGTCCGAGATCGACATGGGGGAGGAGGATCGTGGTTGGACAAGGTCGATGATGGGATGGTCGACAGCCGGACGGTGTCGAGGTTCCATTGGGGAACTCTTCGGGGCATCCCGATTTCTGGGAAGGTCAGAAGGCTGTTCCCGAGAGGCAGAATGAGCCGAGGCAACAGACGTTGAGCGCTGAGGGCGGTCAGGAGCATGGGCCCGATCTCCACGTTCCAAATGCCGGATTCGGTCATAGTGGTGTCTCTCTGGTGTCGGAGACCTCGAATAATAATAGGCCGCATCCGATGGTTGTCGCAAGACCAGCATTGGTGGTCAGAGGCAGAATCAGACGACGACGGGGATTGCCTAAGGATCAGGCATCGACGACCGTAACGGGATCGGGACCGCGCATGGCGGTGCACAGCAGAACCCTCGTCCAAAGTGTGGACCGGGGTAGTGGAATGCCTCACTGGAGACCGGGAACCTCTTCGCGGAGACAGCTGCGGAGGCGATCGGTCAACTGGCCCAACGGTATCCCCGTAGGCGACGAGTGGGAGTGCTGCGGAGTCTGTTGCCGAGCCGCAGACTTGTGGGATGTTGAGGCCAGGGCCGGCATCGACGTCGACAACCCAGTCACAACGATGGGGTCCACCTTCGAAACCAAAGCAGACGGCGGGGCCTTCGACTTCGAAGGGGTCTTATCTTCAGCCCGCTTAGGCTTCTGTTTCGGTGCCTTCGAGGAGGTGTCCGATTTTTTGGCTACCGAGACCTGGGAAGCCCCTGAGGACATTGTAGGACACAGAGCCGATTCTACCAGAAGAGCTTTGAGCCTAGCCTCTCGATTACGTCGAGCCTGACGAGTGAAACTCGCGCAATGAGGACAAGTATCTACTCTATGGGCCTCACCCAAACAGATTAAGCAAATGTCGTGCCCGTCGTTGGATGGAATTTTAGCAGGACAACGACGACAGACCTTAAAAAATTGAGTCTTTCCCATACAAAAATCCCCACCCACCCTCCAAGGAAAGGAGAGGGGGGGAAAAGAGATAGACAAAGATTTTTTTATATATATATATTTTTTAGGACAGAAGTAAGAGAAAGAAGAGATGGAAAAACAAAAGCGAAAGCGAAGAAAGATATACTCAGCTGAGGTAAATGGAGGAACAACAGGACCGAGGTGTGAACCCGAAGGCGGTCGAAGAAGAACTGAGTGGGAGGCAGCTCTCTCTCCCGCTCTGGGCATGCGCAGTGCATGTCTCCTCCCCCAGGGCGGGAGGAGAACCCGCCAAAAGCACTTCTGAGGTAAAGCTCTAGAAGTTTCTCCGATCGAGGTCGTGCGCAGGCGCCCAACCCATGTGTGGGACTGCACAGAGACCACGACGAAGATCTGGATTGATACTCCGCCCTTCACTGGAGTCTCAGAGTGGCTTACAATCTCCTTCCTCTTCCTCTCCTCACAACAGGTAGATGGGGCTGAGAGAGCTCTGAGAGAACTGCTCTTGAGAGAACAGCTCTGAGAGAACTGTGACTGACCCAAGGTCACCCATCTGGCCTCACGTGGAGGAGGGGGGAATCAAACCCGGTTCTCCAGATTAGAGTCTGCTGCTCTTAACCACTGCACCAAACTGGCTCATTCTGTGGAATGGGGAGAGATGACAACAAACGCTTCTGAGCAGACAGAGAAGAAATTCCTATGCTGAGGGTCCACAAACAGCCTTTACATGGGCGGGGTTTTTTTCCAAGGTCCCATGATCTTTGGGGGGGTAGGACTTTGATGAGCATCCTCCTCCCACGACCGCTCTCTGCACCTACCGTGCCACAGACGAAGAACCTGCACAACATGCGGATGATAAGGAAAGACCAGAATGCGTGCAGCAGCTGCAGGATGATCAGGGAACCATTCATTAAGTAGTAGCCCAGAAAGGGTTGGAAGAGTTCCATAGAGTAGTAGTACGTGTTGTAGAGCACCCTGTGGGGAAAGAAGGAGGGGAATCACGAGAGGACGACGCTCGCTAGCGTCCTTGCCTTCCGACCATCAGCTCTTTGGGGGAGGGCCTGCACTTGCTCTCTAACTACCAGTGTGCCATAGGTCTCTGGTGGTGCCCCATGTGGGGGACCTCCCCAGCCTTCTCCTCTGCTGAATCCCCCCCCAGGCCCGTAGGTCCAGCGGGGCATCTCGGGGCCCGGCCCCTTGACTTACTGCCAAGGCCCCCCAACTTCCCATCCAGCCCAGGTGCTCCCTTTGGGGGGGTGCAGGGGTGTGTGCAGGGTGCCCCCTGACTTATTTAAAGGCCCCCCAAATTAAAAAATCCTGGCTACGGGCCTGTCCCCACCCCCAATTCCGATCTCCAGACTGTGGCACCAACATATTAGGAAATCTCCATTGTTCCTGTTTTTAAAATTTTGTACCTGTACTGCATGCATATGTGCACCCTTTGCCACTAGCATTGATTCCTTCAGCTGACTTGCATCTTCCAGCCTACCCATTCTCAGTGCTGCTGTGTGCACGGACAAAGCACTGCAGGAAAGGCGTCTGGATGTGATTCTATGTACAAAGGCATCGAGATTCTTGCATTGTGCTATTTGACCCCATGCGCAAGGGAGGACATGCGCCTCACTAAAACACCGCACGCAAAAGAATCTCAGAGGTCATCAGGTATACAACTACATAGGTGGTTTAGACTGTTTCAGCTTTCAACCATCTGCATGTGCAAACCAGTAAAGGAGAGGGGGAAAGGTGCCTGTGTACTGAACGCGTGGCATTTCTGCCCTTAAAACTGGATGCTCACACACTGTACTTCATATGTGATCGGGGCAGAGTTAAGAATCTAGCTGCCCCACGGCAGCTTATAACCACGGATGATTCTTTCCGCTTCCACTAATTTGTCTGAAACCAACCTCAGGCATCAGTTATCACAAGACAGAATGGAAAGTTGCACTGGTTTTTCCCTCCGTTGTTTTACCAAACCCACATCGGAACAGAAATTCCCCTCTGCATTGCATGCCGCTTTCACTCCCTTTGATCACTGGATTTTATGGTACCTTCCACACTGCATGCCACTTTCGCTTCCTTGGAGCATCGGGTTTTATGGTACCTTCTGCATAGATTTATGGCCGTTCAGGAGTGACTTTGCAGTCAGTACAGTGTTGCCCCAGGGTATCTGAATGTGGGTTTGAGCTTCACCTTTGCTAAAACAACGGAAGAAGAAGCCAACGCAGAATCACCCCGAGAAGTGACTCGGAAGTGAAACTTACATGTTGGGGAAAATCACCAGGCGGCTGAAGAGGAAAACGATGGAGAAAACAATGAAGAGAGTGTCACAAATCTTGCGCCATTTCAGGTAGTGGAACATCTTGGTGGGCTGGGGAGTGGGGACACAAAAAGCACAAGTTTTAAATCCTTCCGGACAGAAAATGAACTCCTCTTTTGAATACAGATCCAGAGGAGTTAGCTGTGTTAGTCTGTTGCTAGGTAAAGGTAAAAGTTTCCCTTGCTTGAAAGCCAGTCGAATCCAACTCTAGGGACACAGTGCTCATCTCTGTTTCCAAGCCAAAGAGCCAGCGCTGTCTGAAAACATTTCTGTGGTCATGTGGCTGGCGTGACTAGACACCAAGGCGCATGGAATGCTGTTACCTTCCTAGCGAAGCGGTACCTATTTATCTACTTGCAATTTCTTGCTTTTGAACTACTAGGTTGGGCAGGAGCTGGGGCCAGAGACGGGAGCTCACTCCGTCATGCAGCACTCAGGTCTCGAACTGCTGAACTACCGACCTTCCGGCCTGCAGTTCAGTGTCTTAACCACTGAGCCACTGTTGCTGCAAAATAGTACAAAGCCCAGTAGCAACTAGCACCTTTAAGATGAACATACTTTATTGTGGTGTAAGCTTTCGAGAAACACAGAACGCTTCGTCAGATGCAATATGCTACGATAAAGTGTGTTAGTCTTAAAGGCGCTATGGGGCTTTTGACTCCTTTGAACAGGGCACTTGATTCCCTTCTATTTATACCCAGCCTTTCTCCTCCAAGGGGGACCCAAAGTTGCTCACGTCATTTCCCTCTCTTCCACTTTTATCCTTATCAACTGGCGGAATTCCCTGCTGCAAGAGATAATGTTCAGACTGCTTTACAAGAGGATGGGACACATTCACGGAGGAGAGATATACCGATAATATTAGCTATGGTCTCTCAATGGAACCTCCATGTTTAGAAGCAGTAGTGTTGGGGCTTCCAGTCTGGGATTCATGGCGTCCTGACGTGTTCTGGCTTGCTCTCAGAGCTCCCAGAGCATATGGAGGGTCTTGACGACAGAGTGGGCTTCATATAGCCCACCGCAGATCCCCCCAAGCAGGGGGGTGACTGGCAGCGAGCCTTGGCCCGAGAGGGAGTTGAGATCGGCTGATAGCGGGGCTTTAAAGAGCGTCGCGACCAGCCTTGATCCCCTCCCCCCTAGAAGGCACTTCAGAAATTCTCTACAAGACCCCACCAAGTTGGATTCTCAACATAAGAACGCATGACTCAGACTTCCAAGACATTCTACTGAAACTGGTATCAAGGAAACACTGCTATAACAAGACACGGACTTTGAAGGTAACTTTTAAAAATTGCTCACCAGAGACGCGTTTTGGCCGAGAGTAAACAACATCCGATGAAGCGCATGATCGTGCTGTATCTTTTGTACTAACACCGACTCCGAAAAAGAGCAGTTAAACAGCTAAAAAAGGCCAAAAAGCCGGTTTGTTGAACATTCCTGCGGTTGGAATATTGACTTTAAAATAGAAACTAACAGCAAGCCCCGCGAGAACTAGTGTGGAAAAGTACTCTAGCTGCAGCAGAAATCGCCAGAACAGGAAATGACCTCAGACCAGACAAGTAATATTTCCTAGAGAAGACCAAGGAGGCCGGAAGAAGGGAGGAAACCAGAGACAAGGGGGACAACTAAGATTGCCGGACAGGAAGTGAGTAACCGGAAGAACCATCTATCATAGAGAAATTGCGCCCACCATTTTGAGAAGGTCAGAAAAATTATACTTCGATTTTAACCAAAAAACTTAATAGAAAAAAGTGAAATTAGAGCGATTTAGGTGGGCATAAGAAGGACTTTAATTTGATGTAAGTTTTAGGTGAATTTTAAACAACGGCTTACGATCTGCGGCAACGACAGAGGGCGAACTCCTGGTCTTCCCCGAAAATGACTGCTAAAGAAGAAAAGAAGCTACAGGGCCTGATGGAAGCTATGGAGAAACGAGTGATGGACGCGTTACAAAAGATGGAAAAAACTTTAGTAACAGAAGTATCAGACTTGAAAAAGGACCTATCTGGGATTACAAAAGAGATACAGACGCTGACTAAAAGAGCAGATGAGATGGATGAAAGAGTGAAGAGAGTGGCATCCAATGTTGCTGAGGTTGCTATAGAAACAGAAAAAGTTAATGTGATGGTCCAATACAATGCAATGCTTAACCATATGAGATTCAGGGGGATCCCTGAAGACAAAAGTGAGAACATTCATTCTGTTATGGTGGATGCTGTTGCAGATTTTTTAAAAATGGAAGAGGAGAAGGTGGCGGCACAGATTGATGTGGTGTACAGAGTCAACTCTGCAATTGCGCAAAGGAAAAAATTACCCAGAGATGTGATTGTCCAGTTTATATCCAAAAAACTGAAGGAGGATCTATTTAAGCAACAGTTTCAGGAAGATTTCACAATTGACAACAAGAAAATCATGATATTAAAGGAACTACCCAGAGCAATTCTTCAGGATAGACGACTCTTTAAAGACTTGATTGACGAACTGAAAACAGAGGGTATAAGATACAGATGGGAAATTCCAAAAGGTGTCAGTTTTACATTCAAGCAGAAGAGAGTCACCATCAAGTCAGTAGAGCAAATGACCAGATTCATCAATGATAACTTTAAAGACTCTGATAAATAAGTACAAAAACAACATGGAGAGTCAAATTATATCATGGAATGTCAATGGACTTAATTCACCTCAAAAAAGAAAAAATGTTAGACTTTGGTTGGAAAAACAAAAATGTGATATTGTCTGTTTGCAAGAAACACATATTAAAAAAACTGATGCTAAATTTTTGATTCAAAAAAGATTAGGAGAGGAGTTTTATTCCCTCTCCTCCCAAAAGAAAAAAGGAGTTGTTATATATATTAAAAAGGAATTGGAACCAAAAGAAGTTTTTAAAGATAATGAAGGGAAGCTTTTGGCGATAGAAGCCGTGCTGCAGAGCAAAAAGACTTTAATTGTTAACCTTTATGCTCCAAATGGTACGAAGGAAAAAATTTTCCAGGATTTGTGGGAACAGCTACGACAGCTAACCTATGAGCAAATGATATTAATGGGTGACTTTAAAGGTACTGTTAGTAATGTTATTGATAGAAAATCCCAAAAAGGAAACGAAGGCATGGGCAAACTTCCGAAAGTCTTTTTTCAATTGGTTAAACATGAACATCTGGAAGATGCTTGGAGAGTTAAAAATCCCAAGGATAGAGAGTATTCCTTTTACTCATCAAGACATGAATCTTTCTCAAGGATAGACATGATGTGGATGACTGAGAATTTGATCTTGCAGACACGCAAAATCGAGATGTTACCTAGAACTCTCTCTGACCATAGTCCAGTAAAATGGTCAACGTATGTTAAAAGAAAGAAATTCCGATGGAGACTCAATGAGGATTTGCTGGACAAACAAAATATTGTGGACAAAATAAGGACAGAAACCCAAACATATTTTCAACTGAATTTAAACAAGGATGTACAGACGCAAACGGTATGGGAGGCCTATAAAGCTGTGATGAGAGGACACCTGATTGCAATCAATAATAATGAAAAGAAACAACAATTGAAAATAGATAAAGAGATTACGGAAAATATTTGGAAAAAAGAAATGGAGCTTAAGAAAAGGCCTGGCAAAAAGAAGATTTTGAGAGAATTGAGGATTTTAAAGGAACAATATGAGGCGAGGTTAAACAAAGAAGTATATTGGAACTTGAAAAAATTGCAACAGAAGTCCTTTGAAGGTGCAAATAAACCTGGTAAATATTTGGCATGGCAATTGAAGAAAAGAAGAGAGAATAAAACAATCACTAAATTGAAAGATGGAAATAAAGAAATTTCAGACCCAGGAGGGATCCGGAGGGAATTTTATAAATATTATGCGACTCTTTTTCAAGCAAAACAAGTGGATCTGCAAAAGATGCAAGACTATTTATCTCAGGTTAATTTGATACAACCAAGCCTAGAAATGAAAGCAATATTAAATGCTGTAATAACTAAAGAAGAAATCAGTAAAGCAATAGGAGAGGCAAAGATTTCCAAAGTTCCAGGTCCGGATGGTTTTTCAGCTAAATTTTACAAAAAACTTCATGAAGACCTGGTTCCGGTGTTAGAGATTCTTTTAAACGAAATTAGGAGAACTGGGAAGATTCCAGATTCCTGGAATGAAGCTGCGATCACCTTAATTCCGAAAGAAACGCAAGATTTAACAAATGTAAAGAATTATCGACCTATCTCACTGTTAAACAACAATTATAAGATTTTTGCAAAAATATTAGCAGAGCGCCTTAAAGGGTTCTTGAAAGATACTATTGCTGAAGATCAAGCCGGATTCTTACCAAATAGACAAATAAAAGACAATATGAGGGTTGTTTTAGACGCAACTGAGTATTATGATAAACACCCGGAAAAAGAAGTTGGCTTTTTATTTTTGGATGCAGAAAAGGCATTTGATAATTTGAATTGGGAATTTATGTTTAAAGTGTTTGAGAAATCCCAGATGGGCGCAGAATTTATAAGAATGATTCAATCAATATATAAAGAACAAAAAGCTACGGTGATTGTGAATGCAGAACCAACAGAAGTGTTCCGGGTTAGAAAAGGTACCAGACAGGGTTGCCCCCTGTCACCATTGCTATTTATCTGGATTTTGGAGATTTTGCTGCAAATGGTTAGAGATGATGATAACATAAAAGGTTTGAATGTTAGAGGTTTTTCATATAAACTACGAGCATTTGCAGATGATATTATGTTTATTGTTGAAGATCCTGTTAATAATATGCCTAAGGTATTTGAAAAAGTAAAAGAGTTTGGCAATCTCGCAGGGTTCTATGTAAATAAGAATAAATCCAAGATATTGTGTAAAAATATGATAGCTACAAAGCAACAAATGTTACAAAACGTGACAGAATGTGAAGTGGTTAAAAGGTTAAGTATTTGGGAGTTGAAATTACAATGAAAAATATAGACTTGTTTAAGAATAATTATGAAAAACTGTGGGTTTCGATAAAGAGTGACTTAGAAAAATGGGAAAAACTTAGATTATCTCTTCTTGGAAGAATTGCCGTTGTCAAAATGAATGTACTGCCCAGGTTAATGTTTTTGTTCCAGACAATACCAATTGTGAAAGATGTGAAAGTGTTGGTGAAATGGCAAAGAGAAATCTTTAAATTCATCTGGGCAGGAAAGAAGCCAAGAATTAAAATGAAGATAATGTACGATTCTAAAGACAGAGGTGGCTTCCAAGTCCCGAATTTGCGTTTGTATCATGAAGCTTTATGTATGTCTTGGTTATCTGATTGGGTCAATTTGGAAAATAGAAAACTCTTAGCTCTTGAGGGGCACGATTGCAGATTTGGCTGGCATGCCTATCTTTGGTATGGGAAAAATAAAGTTGATTCAATGTTTAAGCATCATTATGTAAGGAGAACATTGTTTGATGCATGGACCAGGTACAAGGATACAGTTTCCGACGAGAGGCCTTTGTGGATTGTTCCAGCAGCAGTTATACATCCTTTTTCAGAACATAAAGGTAATGATTGGTTGAAATACCAAGAACTGTTTCAAAAAGAGGGGAAAAAATATGTTTTAAAACCAAATAATGAACTAGAATTTGAGTATGGATGGTTACAATATTGTCAAATAAGGGATATTTACAAAAAAGATTGTAAAGAGGTTGGTTTTAGAGCTAAGAATGATGAGTTTGAAAATATATGGTTGAAAAGAGAGCGAAAAATGATCTCAAAGATGTATAAAACTTTGTTGACTACATATACTTTGGATGAAACTGTTAAAGAGCAAATGATAAAATGGGCCATAAACATGAACAAAGAAATTTCTATGGAAACATGGGAGTTTTTGTGGAAAAGATCCTTTAAAATGTCTACCTGTGTTAATGTAAAAGAAAATTGCTACAAGATGATGTATAGGTGGTATATGACACCAAAAAAGATTGCTAATATTAGTATGGATAAGAACTTGAGTAATAAGTGTTGGAAATGTAAAAAAACAGAGGGTTCTTTTTACCATATGTGGTGGTCATGTGATAAAGCAAAGGTAAACTGGTCTAATATACACTGTGTGATGCAGAAAATATTAAAAATCCCAATTGGGAGAAGACCGGAACTTCTTCTCTTAGGTTTGACAATGGAAAGAATTCCACAGGAAAAAAGGACATTATTATGGTATATGATTACGTCGGCGAGAATGGCCTTCGCTCAGCAATGGAAAGCGGAGAAGGTGCCGGATATACATGACTGGTTTAGAAAATTGCTGTTTTTAGCGGAAATGGACAAAATGACAAAAAAGCTAAATGGACAAATGGCAGAACAGTATATAAAAGATTGGGAAGGTTTGAAATTGTATTTGGAAACTGAATAAGAATGAAGGGGAAAATGTACAATTTAGATCTGTATGGATACTGAATGAGTAGTGAAATGAATTCTGAATTGTATTATACTGTTATATGAAAATATGTTGAAATTAGTTAGATGTTTTATATATTTGAAATGTGTTACCTGGTTTGTCGATTCATATAAGTCTAAACCTGATTACCGTCTAATATATACTTTTTTTGTTATTAGCAGTGTTGGAAGCCTATTAGGGGGTGGGGGGATGGGATGGAAATTTTTTCAAATTGTATTGGTAACGTTGTTGAAAATGTTGAGCACATCCCAATAAAATTTTGTTTAAAAAAAAAAAATAGAAGCAGTAGGGTTGACTGCAGGAGGAGTCTTGGGCCGCTGCGTCCCTATTTAAGGGACTTCTGGCACATCTGGTTGGCCACTCGGGTTTCCAGCCAAGAGCAAAAGACGGTGTGTGCGTGTGTGCAGAGAACCAAATGGTGTCACAGAATCATAGAACGTTAGAGTTGGAAGGGACCTTGCAGGTCATCTAGTCCAACCCCCTGCACTCTGCAGGAGCATAGCCGAAAGAGAGCCCTACAACATACCCAAAATATGGCCGTCCAGCCTCCGCATGAAAATGTCCAGCAAAGGAGCATCCACCACCTCCCGAGGCAGTCTGTTCCACTGCTCAACCGCTCTTACAGTTAGGAAGTTTCTCCTGATATCTAGCCGGTAACGACTCCCTTATAATTTCCACCCACTAGATCTAGTCTTGCAATCCGGAGCAAGAGAGAATAGATCTGCTCCATCTTTTACATGAGAACCCTTCAGATATTTGAAGACTGCAATCATGTCCCCTCTAAGCCTTCTCTTTCCCAGGCTAACATACCCAACTCTTTCAGCCTTTCCTGGTAAGATTTTGATTCCAACCCTCTCACCATTCTGGTCACCCTCCTCTGGACATGCTTGAGCTCGTCAACATCCTTCCTAAAATTTGGTGTCCCAAACTGGACACAGGACTCCAGGTGAGGCCTGACCATAGCAGAATAGAGTGGGACTACTACCTCCTGTGATCTGGACACAATGCTTCTGTTAATGCATCCTAAGATAGCATTAGCATTCTTCACAGTCACATCGCACTGCTGGCTCATGTTTAGCTCGTGATCAACCAGAACACCTAGATCCCTTTCACACGTGCTGCTGTCAAGCCAAGTCCCTCCCATTCTATATTTGTGCCTTTGATTTTTCTACCTAAGTGTAGGACTTTGCACTTATCTCTATTGAAATTCATTTTATTTGTCTCAGCCCACTGTTCCAGCCTATCTAGATCATTTTGAATCCTGACTCTGTCTTCTTCAGAATTAGCAATCCCACCCAGCTTTGTGTCATCTGCAAATCTGATAAGCATCCCCTCTACGTCTTCCTCCAGGCCATTTATAAAAACATTGAACACTGGGCCCAGGACTGAGCCCTGCGGCACTCCACTTGAGACGTGGAGCCATTTACGAGCACTCGTTGGGTACGATTTTTCAACCAACCATGAATCCATCCAACGGTTGCACCATCCAACAGTTGCACCATTCATGGTGCCATTTCTGGCTGCATACCCAGAAGTGACATCACCGGGTTGCAGGACGCTCTGGGATTCCCTGAAGCAGGAAACCCGTAATGTCCCACCCTGCAGCTTTCTCAGCCCCACCTACCTCACAGGGTGTCTGCTGTGGGGAGGGGAAGGGAAAGGAGATTGGAAGCCGCTGTGAGACTCTAAGTGAAGGGTGGGGTATAAATCCAATCTCTTCTTCTTTCTCCTCTTCCCTCTCGCAGCAGTCATGAGCCTCACTCACCTCCAGGAAACAGTCGGAAGCATCATGTATAATCATGACCAGGGAGCCGATGCGGATGTAGTTGGCACAGTACGAGAAGCTGATGAGGAAGATGGTGGCAGCGTGGTGGATAATTTGCATTTTGTAGTCCTGCAGTGGGGGAGAGGAGACGTCTGAGGGACTGCTGGGGGCACAAAGGAGACTCCCCACCTAACCCCAGCGCAGAAGGGAAAACAAGCAACACTTATGCTTTGCGGGGATTCAAAATGGGGCAGGGGAGGTCCGCCATGATTTATTTACAAAATCCGTACCCCGTCCTCCGGGCCCTTACAAGGACCACCGGGGTGGATAACAATTTGAAATATACAAGATGAAACTGCGTTATAGAGCCATTAAAATCAACACCCCTCCCAAACAGACACGATTAAAACAATTTTTAAAAGAGTTAAAACACTGTTAAAATACATATAAAACAGTCAGAACACGTTTAAAAGCATTGGTTAGGAAACAGGGATCACTGGGCGAATGGCAAACGAAATAAAGAAGTTTTCACCCATTGGTGGAAGACAGCTACAGAAGCAGACAGACGAATTTCCCTGGGAGGAGAGTTCCAACATTTTGGTGCCGTGACTGAGAAGGACCTTGCCCAGAAGGACCTTATCCCAAAGGCCCTCGCCCAGAAGGCCCCTGCTCAGAAGGCCCTCACTCAGGTTGCCACCTGCCTGATCTCAGAAGCTGGGAGCACCCAAAGCAGGGCCTCTGAAGATGACCATAGTGGTTGGCCAAGTTCATAAGAGAGTAGGTGGTCTTTCAGATATGTTGGTCCGAAACTATACAGGGCCTTGGAGGTCAAGACCGGCACCTTGAATTATGCCTGGAAACAAACTGGAAGCCAGTACAGGTAAGCCAGTACTGAAGCGATACGGTCCCTATGACCCACTCCAGTCAACATTTGGCTGCGGCGTTTTGTACAAGTTGAAGTTTCCCAACACTTTCCGGGGCACCCACATGCAGAGCGCCTTGCAGGAATCTAAGCTTGATGTAGCCAGAGCATGTCTTGCAGTGGCCAGATCTTTTCTGCCCAGGAAACGCCACAGCTGACTAACCAGCCAAAGCTGGCCAAAGGCACCCCTGGCCACCACTGCCCCCTGCTTAAATAGCAGTAGGCCCAGGTCCAGCACCACCCTGACCTGCAGATCGGCGCCCTTGAAGGGGAGTGCACCCCATCCAGAGCAGGGAACGCCTTAAATCTAGAGCCAGGCCTTCCGTCTACCAGTCCCACTTCCGTCTTGTCAGGATTAAGCTTCAGTTTATTAACCTGCATCCGCTCCAAAACTATCTCCGGCCACCAGTTCAAGGTTTCTACGGCCTCTGTGGGATCAACTGGAAGAGCAAGACAGATCTGAGGATCATCCGTATGTTGCTGACAACCCAACCCAAACCCACAGATGACCTCACCCAGTGTTTTCACGTAGATGTTAAAGAGCACAGGAGACAAGATGGACCCTTGCGAGGAACAAAGGCCCGGGGCCTGAACAGTAGTTCCCCAGCACCACCTTCTAGGGTTGGCTGGTGTCCTCGATGTGCCGGTGGGGGGTGGGAGGGAGCAAACTGGGAGGGGGAGGGGCTCCACCCCCAAACAGGGACCTTGCCGTGCGACATCCCCAATGTGATGACATCACGTGTGATTGTTTAAGGGCAAAAATTCTATGGTTTTACCACAGGGTCTTGGCCTCCTTTGCCTTAAACCAGAGTGTTGCATGACAATGTCATCACAGTGGGGACGTCACCGCACGATGTCCCTGGCGCCTGGCAGAAGCCCAGCAAATCAGGGGATCCCCTGGACAAATCGGGGGTCTGGAAACCCTACCCCCTTCTGAAACCTACATTCCAGGTGGGATTGGAACCTCCATAGAGCCATGCCTCCAGTCCCAAGTCCAGGTAGGCGGTCCAGGAGAATCAATCAAGTCGCACTCCCTCTGTCCATCTGATTTATTCACTTCATTGGACTTAAATCCCGCCCTCCCCACATTGTAGGCTCAGGGCGGGTACCAACATGTCTATATCTGCAATTAATGCACAGATTTACAATTTAAAACATATAGCAATAATCAATGAAAGAAACCCATAAAATCACGAACCTTAAAATCATCATGTCCCGTCCCCGCGGGCTCGGGACAGAGACCCCCCCCCGAGCGACTCGCCGGAGCGACCAGCACCGTCCCACTCACCCAAAGAGCCGTCTACCCAAGGAGAAGCAGAGCCGGGAGCGAGGTACAGCAAGCAAGCCGCGATGGAGGCACCTGGCACCAGTCCTCGGGGAGGGGGCAGTGCTGGCCGCGCCTGACAACAACACCGGGCTCCCCGAGGGGCTGGCACAAGCGACAGGACAACAGGAGCTCCAGGAGGGTCCCCAACGGGCCCCCGCAGGCTGGTGGGCCTGCGAAGTGGCGGCACGGCCCCATGGCTGCCCAGGCCACCACCAGCACAGCCTCCACCCCACTCAGCTGACCGCGTGGGCATCGTAGGGGATAAAGGGGGGTGGGGCCGAGGGAAGAGGCAGGCACAGCGGGACGGACAGGGGTGCTGGCAGCGGGACGGAGCAATACAAGGCGGGGAAACTGAGGAGCTGGGGAGGAGCAGCGTGGAAAGAGACCATGTCGGAGAGAGAGATGGACAGCAGAGAGAGAAAAGGGCTGAGGGTAGTCCTTTCACACGCTAGCAGAGGGACCTGCAGGGTGCTGTTAACCCCGTCCCCTGCTGGTCTGAGGCTCCTCACCCCCCCACCTTCTTGCGAGTATCCCATTGCCAGGACCGCCGTTCCCGTTGCGCCTCCGAACGCCACGGCCACCTGGGGAGCAGAACACGGCGCGCAGCACCGGCGTGACACATCAACCTTAATTCAATAAATTATCTTCCAGTGAAAGTCATTCACCAGGGTAAGCCAGGCAACTAGATGCCTCATTCAGGAAAACTTGGAGTTAACTGAGCCACCACCCGTTCAATCACCCTGCGGCAGAATGGAAGACTGAAACCGGTCAGCCATTAGTGCTGTCACAGGCACTGGCCAATAGTTTCCCGCAGCACAGGCACATCTCACAATTTCAGTAAGTCTCCCTTTGGGTTGATGATGGAGCTACAAGCCACAACTTAACATATGCAGAATAAAAATAATTTTAAAAAACCCTTAAAAATTTCCCACAATCTATACTGTATTAAAAGCCTTAACAATTAAAAGGACCTTGAAGAGCCTCCTAAAACAGTACACAGCCACCCCCCTCCACAGAGAACCCATTCCGTGAGGCGGGAGCGATGACAGAAAAAGCTCCGGTTGATGCCAGGCGAGCTAACTTAAGTGGAGAGATGGCCAGGAGGTGGCAGCCTGAAGACTGTAGTTGGCACACGGGGAGGTAGAGGCAGCGACTTCTCAGGGTCTCAGACACTGAAGGGTGTGACAAACAGGAGGTTATCCAGCCACTAGCCAACCCCATGCCAACCCCATGCCAAGGCTGGCATGTCAAGGGAGGGAGTTAACGGATGAGGTTCAGCCTCTACCCCCGATGTGGCAGACCCCCGCTTAGAGGAGTCAGGAAGAGGGTAGCTGAGGCACGACCGGAGTTGGGGGACCCAGTGGCCAGACGAGGGGACTCCGGCTAATGTTCCTCTGTCACTCTGCGAAACAGGCAGCGTCAAGCTGGAGGCCTTGTTCACTCATATTGCATCCTCTGATACAGAGAAGGGCTGGGTGGTGTGCGATCACTTAGGGGAAGTGGCACCAGTCCAGGGAGAAAGCCGATACTAAGACTGAAGGACAAGATCAGCCCTGCCTCTCATGATTTATGAAAGACCCGTCCGAATGGGTAGCCTGTGGAGCTGCGTCATTACAAAGTTTGCTTAGAAGGTTTCCTGGCTGTTCCAACTACGATATTGTAAGGATGTTCCTTATGGGTGACAAACCTCAGACTACAGTCTGTTGTGCGAATTTTTTTGCGACGGCCTGTAAAATTCACCAGGAAATCTCGCATACTGAATTTAAATTTTAACTAATTGTATAATTTGATTTTGTATCTGTGTATTCTTTTTTGTCTCAGTTTTCTTCCTTTGTCTGCAACTTGCAATATTGTGATTTGTGCTGGTCATTGATTGAGTAAATCCAGTGGATTGATCAATCCATCATTATAAAGCACTGAAATCTGAACCATCTTCCAACAAACTAACTGCTCCCTTTTTCCAAAGGTGGAAATGAAAGCTACCCTTTTACTTTAAACTTCTGCCTTCTGCGAACTACCAATATATATGCCAATGTCTTTAACGTTGTGTCTTTAATATTATTTGCACTTCCCTTTGGAGCGTAAAGGGAACTAAATCCCGCAGACAGAGTTACAAAACTCTTTGCAGTTAAGGTAATCCAAGGCACCACAAAGAGAAATGCAGTCTCCCTCACAAATAAGAGACAGCCGAAGGGATAATCTGTCCCAAAGGGCTTTAAAGGTCAGAACCAGCACCTTGAACTGAACTTAAGAGACGAACTGGCAGCCGACGGCAGCTGTTTTCAAATAAGCGAGATATATCCCCCGTCCTGCTAGCCTCTAACAATAACCGAGCTGCTGCGTTTTGAACCAGTTGGGAGCTTCCAGGTTGTCTTCAAGGGAAGCCCAATTCAGAGCACATTACAGTAATCCAGCTGAGAGGCTATAGAAGCATGGATCGGCAGAGCCAAGTCTAATAGGAGACAGAGGCTGGTGAACCAAATTTAACTGTCAGGAAGGCCGCTCTCGGCCGTGACACTAACCCGCTTTTCATGTGGCCAGGCTGGGCCTGTGAGTGGCCCCTCGGCTCTTAACCTGTTCTGCAAAATGCCGGCTCCGCTCCATCCGCCAGCAGTGAGTCCAGCCCCGCCAAAGCATCGCCCTTCTTCACCAGCATTCCTTCTGTCTCGTCCGCTCAGAAGGAACTCAGCCAGGCATTCCCGCAATAATCCTCCCCTTCCTGCCCCGTCGGAACGGCTTGTTCTCCATAGGCTCCTTTTGCAAGATGAAGTCGCTCAGCCTGGACACAAGGAAACCACCACACTGAGAGCAGAGTGAAGACCTTGGACCGTGGCCAGGGGGGCTACTGGGGGCTCTGCCCCCTTCCTTAAAGGGCCAGCCCCACAAGATTTCCTTCTGAAAATGGTAAGGGATTTCATTGCTTTAGGCAGGGGAAGGGCAGGGGGCATTTTTGCTTTTCATTTATGTCTGGGATGGTGTGTTTGTGCTGCATTTAATTTAATTTATCGGTAGTGTTATATTACTTAAAAGTACAGTTGTTTATAGACACAGACGGAAAGATAACGGCAAATAATGGCAGCCCCATCAGAAAAACCTTTGCACACAACATTTCCGCACGGGCGCTGCGAGTGACCTTCTGCTCACACCTGTTCACTTCCGAAAGACCTGCCTGAAAATGAAACTTGAATCGATGTTTTTCAAGGCAAGGTTGTAATTCCTCGCCATGCCCCATCTCGTATCGTAACCCAGCAGGGAGGGAACCCCGCAGGCCGACCCTGGAAAGACACTTCAGGAGGGGCGTTCCTTAGACCCCTGGTCTGACACCCTCCTCACTCACCTTCCTCTTCACGTCAAAAGGGAGGGTGATGGCCAGGGAGCCGTAGAAGGACAGCTGCACGATGTAGTAGACATAGAGTGAAGGCTCAAGCGGCTGGGAAGGAAGCAAAGGAGAGGAAGGAGGGGGTGAGTCTAATAGTCCCAGCAAACACCCCCCACCCCAAGTTCGGCTCAAGGGATCATCTGGTTGCCCCCCATGCAGCCAGTATCCAGTGGCCGTGGGCTCTTCCAAGGCAGCAATGGGGGGAAGTAGTTGAATTTCAGCCTCTTGAGGGGTGGGCAGCTAGGGGCACAAGGAGCTGATCACCCCCCCCACACACACACACACCAGACAAATGCCATGCCAGCCGCACTAAACATTTTAACATTTTCACAGGGGGAAAGGTTTAACAGTACAAGTCAATGCTGCGGGGGGAGCTAGTCTAGTCCCATATCCAGTGCTTCTGGATAGCCCACAAGCAGCGTTTGATTAGTCAGAGATAGACTCTCCCAGTGCCCGGAGGTTCTGTTTAACTATCCTGGCTTGTGGGAGGCTTTAAAACACCAAAGTTCGCCCTTTAAACTGCCTTAAGTCATTGATGGAATGCCAGCAGGGGAAGATGCCAGATGCGGACCTCTTGAAAGGCCATTCCGGAGCTGCGGTGCTGCTTTTGGAAAAGACTTTCTCTTGGTGGCCACAAACACACAGAAGAAGGCCTCCGAGGCAGAGGAGAGGTCAAGCACTTGCTGCAAGCCAGGATGGCAGAAATGAAGAAGAGATTGGATTTATACCCCACCCTTCACTACCCAAAGGAGTCTCAGAGTGGCTTACAGTCTCCTTCCCCTTCACCTACCCCATAGCAGACACCCTGTGGGGTAGGTGGGGCCGAGAGAGCTCTTTCGAGGACTGCTCGTGAGAGAACGCCTCTGAGAACACTTGTGACTGACCCAAGGTCACACCAGCTGGCTGCCTGTGGAGGAGGGGGGAATCAAACCCGGTTCTCCCAGATTAGAGTCCACGCCCCAAACCACGACACCAAACTGGAACCTCCACGTTTTGAGAGAGGATACTGAATGCTTGCAGGGAAGGGTGGGGCACACTGCACTACAAGAATTTTTAAGGGGTCAAAGGTCATGAACGGGGCTCAGAAAGTAGTGATGCCGGGCAGATGGGGCAGCCCTTTCCTTGCAGCTGTGCTTTGGAACCGCTGCGGTCTCTGCTCGCTTGTTTCCATACTGACAGTTTCTTGGCCACTTACCTGTTGCGGGTACCTGGTCCAGCACTCGCGGGAGTCCCACATCCAGGGTTTCTGCAACGAGACAGAACGCTGGAGAACTGCAACCCACCACTCCATACATTAGTCACATGGGAGCTCGACACAAACAGGTGGAGTCATCAAAATGGAAGTGGGGAAGTCCTCCCTTCAGGTACCATGCATGGACGCCATTGACCAGAACAATCCAGCTGTTGCCCCGGCTCCAGAGGTGTAGGAAGCGGCTTCATATAGATCACAGGGACACATTAATTATGTGGCCATTGGGCTAAGGGTGGGTGACTGGCCCACGGTCACCCATTGCGGTTGGAGATAATCAATACTTCCGTTTTGTCAGATTCCTGGAGAGAGGTGTGCTCCAAGCGTCAACCCAAACCTCCTGTGCTTAAGAACAAAGTTAAAAGTCCTTACTGACGGAGTGCCGCTCTGGCAGGAAATGACCCCTGGACACTGCCCAAGCCCATGTGGAGCAACTACGTTCCTGCACAGTAGTTGCTCATTCGACCGAGTCAGTTCATTGCAACTTTCTTTCTTGCAAGGCTTCCCTCCGGATGTCCTCCGGCAGGCGCCATTGCCCATTAAATTTCTGAAATTGCCACTATTACACCATCGCCTTACTCCTATCTCTACGCAACAGACCCGGTGTCGTGGTCAATGTACCCTCTAGTTTTTTTCTCCCTGCTGAGCAGAGCAGTTCGCATCCCGAGCAGACTGTATCCGCTGTAATCTTAAAATGATCACTATAAAGGATCAATCCAAGTGCCGTACAAAACATGACATTATTCGAAAATATATCTATTCCCACAATTTTCATACAAAAACCTTACAAGGAGACACAGTCTCAAAAAAGTGGAACACAAAAGCAATGTGGGCTTAAAGGCACCATATATCCAGTCCAATATCTTGGGCCTGGGCACACAATTCCAAAATAAAGTCCAACACTTTAACTCCCATGTTGCCTGATAGAAGGCACAGCCGTATAGTTAATGTTCTGTTCTGACGGGGCGTGTCGGCCTTCCTTCTTTCTCCTGTTTCTCAAAAGAGCTTTTGTCTGAGAAACGACTGTGACCAGTCTGTGGCAACATGTTTCTTTCAGCCTTGAGATTGATAGCCTAAAGCCTACAATTTTCTTTCCAAGTTCCATAGTGTTATGTATTGAAGTGTGAATCACTCCTATACTTTACAGTGTTAAGCTTCAGTCTAAATGTGGCTTTTCATCTGTCGCATTACCATTGGCTGGTTTCCGAGGAACCTTTGTAAATATCCAACTACTATGTGAGAATGTATCAAAGAGGGAACCGTCCTGATTGGACTTTATCCCTGCATTGTTATTGGCTCTTATCTTGTTATGAGTGTGGCTTTGACAGCCCGGGACAGTTTAAAAAGGGAGCTGTGCTCCACTTGTGTGTGGTGTGTTTCTGAGTTGGAGTTTGCTGTTCAATAAAGTTGAAATCACTTCTTTGCTGAAATCCTCTTGTTGAGTGGCATACTTAACACATAGCTTCCGGCTACTGATCTCAAGATGGAAAGAAAACATGTTGCCACAGACTGGTCACAGTCCGGGCATTTCGCCAGCTTTCAGTTCTGAACCACGGCCGTGACTTTTGGGGCCATGTTGGGGTGGTTTCTGGGAAATGATGGCAAGCCGTGTTGCCTCACCAGATACTGGGTCATTCCACCTTGTTCTGGGAGCCTGGCAGTTTCCCCTCTTCCCAAGTTGCTGTCCCATCACACAGACCCAATTGTGGGGGTCATCCACAACCCAGCTGGCTGCCATTTTGAAAGCGGTTTATATTTATTCAGGGCGTGTTTCTGTGCCGCCTCTTCAGAGCCCTGCTCAAGGAGTCTGACAATTGAAGACCACAGTATACTAAAAAAAAAAAAATCAAAATCAAAAGAACTGGGTGGGGGTCTGCGTACTCACGTCATACATGACAGCCAGGCCGATGGCGAAGGAAACGACATAAAAGAAGCTCCTCCAACTACAAAAACAAGAAGAGAAATTGATGTCAGGGTTCAGCTGGGTAGAAGACGCCGGGGAAGGGCCACCAATCACTGGGTGGTGGAATGGTTTCCCTTGTAACGTAAGGATTCAAAGGCGCACCCCGCGAAACTCAGTGATGCTGCATTTAGGACAAAAAGAGCGAGTCGTTACTTACACATGAGATTATTTTGCGGAGCTCCCTGCTGCAAAACACAGTGCTTTCTGCTTACTGGTTTTAAAGTGGGACTAGACCTCTTTGTGACAGGCAAGCGTGTCTTAACACTGCTCAACAGAACCTCCACGTTCAGAGACATCTGTCTTTCTGAACACCAGGTGCTGGGCATATTCAACAAGGGAGGGCTGTTGACAGACACATCCATTGGCAATAGGCCACTTCATTAATTGTAACCATCATGTTCTAACCTTACGGAGGCCTAGCTACACAGCTACTTGCCAAAGCAAGCTGATACCGCCCCCAAGTTCAGATGCCAGTCTACCTCTGACTTCCAAATGCTCGTGCAAACAACGGGAGGGTTATTGACTTCATGTTCTGCTTGAGGACTTCCCAGAAGCACATGCCTGGTTGGGCTAGAAAGCTCTTTGGTCTGACACCGCAAGTTCATATCACATACAATTAATCTATCTACAGAAGTAATCCAGTGCTCCGGGAACTTTGGATTTATTTATTTACAAAATTATTTACAATCAGGGACACCAAAGCAGCTAACAGAGATTAAAAAAATGCATAAGAAAAAAAAAGTCTTAAAAACTACTAAAATCAAACACACATCATTAAAACAATTAAAACCAAAGCTAAAAATACCCATATAACAACCTAAGAGAGTCAGCGTGGTGTAGTGGTTAAGAGCAGCGGACTCTAATCTGGAGAAACGGGTTTGATTCCCCACTCCGCCTCCACCTGGAGCCTGCCGGGTGACCTTGAGCCAGTCACAGTTCTCTCAGAACTCTCTCAGCCCCAACTGCCTGAAAAGGTGCCTGTTGTGGGGAGAGGACGGGACTGTGATTGCAAGCCATTTTGAGACTCCTTCAGGTAGAGAAAAGCAGGGTATAAAAACTCACTCTGCTTCTATAAAAATAGCAATTAAAACTCCAGACAAAATTAAAAGGTGGCCACGGAAGGGGAAAGATGAGTCTCCCTGGGGTCCCAGGACTGAGAAGTCCCTCTCCTGGGTTGACACCTGCCTGATCCCAGAAGGGGGGGCACACAAAAGAGGGCCTTCCAGTGCCTTTTTTCCTTTCTCCTAAATCGGGGACCAAGAGTGGCACTAGGGGAATCACCCTGTCCCAAAGGCACCCACTAGAATGTGGAGTGCCTCAAGGGGCTGTGTTGTCCCCAATGCTCTTTAACATCTATATGCGCCCCCTTACCCAGATTGCCCAGAGGCATGGACTGAGTTGTCACCAGGATGCAGATGATACTCAGCTCTATAAGTTGTTGGATGGCCGGTTCGACTCCACATTGGAAGACCTAGATCGGGCACTACAAGTAGGGCAGGCTCGCCTAGGGCGCACCGGCCCACAGGGGCACCAAACTGCGCTCCCCCCACCGCAAAAAGCCCCCCACCGCTGCCGCCTCCCCACTGCTGCCAGCGAAAAGCACCCCAGTGGGGCTCAGGAGGTGGCGGTGGAGCTTGCCTGCCCTCCCCCTCCCCCCTCGGGGGGAGAAGAGGTGGGGGCGGCAGCCGGCACTGCCAGTAAAGAGCACCCCAGTGGGGCACAGGAGGCCGCGGCGGAGCTTGACCGCGCTCCCCCTCCCCCTTGAGGGTTTGCAGGCCCCACCGGGAGGTTGGCATCTGTGCCCACCTAGGGCGCAGAACCACCTCGAGGCGGCCTTGTCTACAAGCTGTGGCTGGTTGGCTTAGGCTGAGCCGGCTGAAACTGAATCCGACGAAGACGGAGGTCCTGTGTATGAGCTGTGGCGGTCCGAGGGAGACCAGGACCCTGTGGGACCTTTCGCAGTTCCACAGGGCCTGTAAAATGGAGCTCTTCCGCCAGGATTTTGGGACAGCCACCCCCCCCACACCGTTATTACCATCGGGAATGCCAACTGACATCGTACGGCAAAGAGCCCTGACCCACTGGGCCCCTAGTAACTGCCTGAGCCGATTCCCTCCTTTATGACGTCTGAAGTACTTCTTACAGCATCTAAAGCAGACCAGCGATACTGACGCATAAGATTAGTATTTTATCATTATATCTGCTTTTAACATAGTATTTTAAAGTTGTATTCTTATTTATACGTATTATGGAATTTTATCTGCTGTTAGCTGCCCTGAGCTGGCCTCGGCCAGGAGGGCGGGATAAAAGTTTAACAAACGAACAAACAAATAAATAAATTAAAATGACCGTAGTGGTCAGGTTGCTTCATGAAGAAGTTGATCCTTCAGGGATTCTGGTCCCAAACTGTACAGGATTTTAGGGTCGGCCCAAACACCTTGAGCTCTATCTGGGAACAGTTTGGGAACCGGCATAGTTGGGTCAAGACTGGAGTGATACTGCAACCCACTCCAGTTAACATCCTGCTAAAGCATTCTGCACCAACTGTGCTTTCTGAACAATCTTCAAGGGCAATCCCACATAGAGTGCATTGCAGCCAAAGAGACCTGCCCACCCCGCACTCCCCCCTGCCCACTCCTGCTACCATTCAAAAGCACAACATCCTTTCTGGCTCACCAGGCTTCGCAGAATTTCTTTATCAAGCTGGGCTGGTCTTGTCTGAGCCGGGATCGAAACCATCTCTCCACCTGGCGGGTCTCCAGGTCACACTGCTTGGCGAGGCCGCTCAGTTGCCTCTAGGAAAAGAAGGAATTGAAAACAAATCAGCCAGTATCATCATGCCCCTGTATAAATCATTGGTGCAACCTCATTTGGAATACTGTGTATAGTTCTGGTCTCCAAACCTCAGAAAGGATATTATAGCATTGGAAAAAGTGCAGAGAAGGGCAACTAGAATGATAAAAGGGTTGGAACACTTTCCCTATGAAGAAAGGTTAAAACGCTTGGGGCTCTTTAGCTTGGAGAAAACGGAAGGTTTGTTTCACTTACTGTGAATTTCCCTTCTCGGTAGTCCTAGGGTGGGGCAGTCTGAACATGTGGGAAGTAGCCCCTCCCCGGAGGCAGGGAGGGTCGCTGAGGATTTTGATTCCATAGGGGAGGGGCTTCTCTCCCAGGACGGTTCCCAAGCAGTTCATCTCTCATGCACGAATATTACGACAAATAAAACCCCGAACCAACAGCCAAATGAAAAGGATTCAACACATAAAACTGGGTGAAAAACTACAGGTAAAGATTGAACAGGGGACGGGGGACCCATCAGAAACATGTTTGGATTTCCTGGCTTTGAGCAACATACCTCATCCAGGCCACTGGCCATCCCTGGAAACAGACCAGGCTCTACCCCGAGCTGCACAAAAGGAAAACAAACCTCAAATATAGCTAAACTCACAGCCACATCAGTGCTAAACTCAGTATACTAAACTAAATATAGCTAATCTAAATATAGCTGAACTCACAGCAACTGGGTAAAACTCACCCAATGCTCTTATTGGTCTTGCACGTGCAGAAGGCTATTCATCAGTTTCATAGGCATGTAGGCTATCGTTGCCTAGTTTATTCCTGTTCCTTTAATCCACGAGTTCTCACAGAGACGTGCAGCTCCTCATTATAAGGCAAACTTGAGGAAGGATTTCTGATTTGAAACGGTCTTCTAAGATCCAGATGTGTCCGTTGTTGCATTACACATCTGCATGATTTCTATGAAGAATTTATCTCTGCTGTAAAATCTACAATAGGAACTGTATATTGATTTCTTCATTTGATGGACTTTGTGAATGCCTTAAAAAAAGCGTGATCCATTACAAATCTTGTTCACATTGGAACGGATAAATTTATTTGTACTGGCAATAAGATAGTACAGTGTTTCTGTTCGTTTGTTGCCTTCATCTTGTATACACTGGAAGTCCTGATTGCTCCAACAACTGTAATCCCCCGTAGCAGAGAAAGGATCTTCTCCCTCCTTTCTTGGGACAGGAAGACCTGATCCCGAATGGTATCTAGGATGACCCCCAGTTGAAGCACCTACCAGGTGGGAAGTAGACAACTCTTCTCCCTGTTGATAATGAAGCCATGGTCTTGCAGGCAGAAGAGATCCTTTCCACATCTTCCGCTCCCTGTTGGAATGAGGGGAACCTGATGAGAATGTCATCCAGGTGTGGAAGAAAGGAAATGCCCTGTGTTTGGGGAAGAGCTATGAGTGAGACCAACTCCTTTGTGAATACTCTTGGGGCAATCTTGAGTCCAAAGGGAAGGGCCCGATATTGGAAATGCTTCCCACTGTAGGTGAAGTGGAGGAAGCTCTGGTGGGAATCCTGAATTTGATATGAAAATAAGCCTCTGAGTGATCTACTCCATGCCAGAAAGTCCTTCTTTTGGATTGGGGCAATTATAGATTTGAGAGTTCCCATCTGGAGCATTTCCTTCTCACTCCCGCAATTTAGCCATTTGAAGTCCACAATGGCCCTCATGTCCTCGTTCTTCTTTGGAATAATGAAGAAGATTGAGTAGACCCCTGATAACTTTTGGTCCTTTGGGACTGGCTCTATCGCTCTGAAGTCCAACAGAGGCTGGATAGCTTGAAGAAGGAGAAGGTGTTTCCTTGGGCACTGATTTGTCGGGACTTGGATGACTCTGTCATGAGGAAGGGCTTGCAGTTCCAGACAACAGCCGTGTGTGACTGTGTCCAGTACCCGCTGGTCAATCAGAGATGCTCTGCAAATTGTAGTCAACCTTCAATGTTTGGTGGGACTGGCCAACTACCGATGTCATATGGAAGAGCACTTTTTTGCTCCCACGAGCCCTGGTTGGTTGGCCTGTGGAAAGAGAAGCTGGGGACCCCAGATGGCTTGGGCTGCCAGAGACCTTTGGGAGACTTGGAAGGTTGAAAACTGATGCTTTGCTTCGGATCACAAAAGTGCTTCTTGGGTTTACCTTCCTTCTTGAGTGTGGGAAGGGCCTTTTTTTGTCTTTATCCTCTACCAGGTATCTATCCATGCCATCCCCAAAAAGACTGACCCCTTTGAAAGGAACACTAGCCACTCAAGCTTGGAAAGTAGGATCAACTTCCCAGTTGCTTACCCAGGTGGTGCATCTAGCTGTAATTTTGGATGCCGTAGCCCTGGCCGTCAGCTGGATTGTGTCTAGGGATGCATCCGCAGAGAAGGTTGCAGCCAGAGCGATCTTCTTTAGCTCATCATTCAATTCTTTGGGGCTGTCGTTGCCAGCTGCTGAAAGATCCGAGGCCCAGGAATAGAACTCACCGTAGAGGCCCTCAGGACAGCTGAAGAGACCTCAAAATTCTAGCCCCAGGATTGATCTATCCTTCTATCCCATGGGTCCCTAGGGAAGCCATCCGACCCTGCTGGGATGACCAAGTTTGAACAGAGGCTGGCGACTGGTGCATCCACTACTGGAAGTTTAAAACGCTCTGCTGCCTAAGGTACCAATGAGTACCTTTTGAATTTCTTAGGGGGCATTGGCTAATCAAATTAAACCAGGGAAGAAGGTGTGACACTCTGGGCTGGATGGGGAGTTAGGGGGCCTTGTCAGCAAGTCAGGGGGCCTAGCCCCGAGATGCCCTACTGTAGCTATGGGCCTGGAGAGGGGTCTGCATGGTGGTTACTAATGACTCTTCCTCACCTGACTTCTCCTTCTTCCCTCAGAGAGGAAGTCTGAGGAGTCAGAATCATCAAACTCATGGTCCAGCAAGGGAATTAGGTCTCTAGAAGAATAGTTAGAAGATGTAACCTCTTTGTGCCTCTTAGAGTGACACGAAGAAGAAGGGTCCCTGCTCTCCACCAGTTTGGTGTCGTGGTTAAGTGAGTGGACTCTAATCAGGAAGAACCGGGTTTGATTTCCCCACGCCTCCACTTGCAGCTGCTGGATGACCTTGGACAAGCCATAGTTCTGGCACAGCTGTTCTTGAGAAAGAGCAGTTTCTATCAGAGCTCTCTCAGGCCCACCTACTTCGCAGGGTGTCTGTTGTGGGGAGGAAAGGAAGGAAAGGAGTTTGTAAGCCGCTCTGAGACTCCTTTAAGTAGTGAAGGGTGGTGTATAAATCCAATCTCTTCTCTTCTTCTCTTCCCAAATCCAGAACTGGAGGGTTAGTGGTGCCTGTCTGGTAGAGGGCCTAGCAGAATCACGAAGGCTGGAGATAGCCTCCGATAGGGAGGCTTTGATCTCTCTTTGCATTTCCCCCGCTGTCCAGGCTCACCAGTTAGAAGGAGCATTATCACCCGAGATATCTGGGGCAGAGGCTTCTAACATCTCTGACCTGTGGGATGAGGCAGGGGAGGGGGAAGAAGGAAGGTCTAGGCTGTGGGCCAACCCCAACCTGTGGCACATGCTCTGAAAGGCCCTCATGAGCCACCCTCATGAGAAAATTCCCGCTTTTTTATATTGGGGGGAGGAGTTGGGAACACCCCCTCCCTTTTCGCTCCCCTAAGCCGGTTCGCCTACCTTACATTTTGGAGGCATTTGAAGGTCGTCAGGCTGGTCTGAAAGGCAGTGATGATGCGGCGAGGCGGCCTGGTCACCACACCGAGGACCTGAGGGCCACGCAGCGGGGCGATGGAGGATCCCACTGCAGCAGCCGCTGACGCTCTGCAGGCCTTTGGGGACGCTCCTGGCCCAAAGGCTGGAGTCCCCGCGGCTCACCTCTCCTAACAAGGAGGACTTGAGATAATGGGGGTCCCACCGCCAATCCTCTCCGAGGGACTGCTGTTCCCCTTAGGATGGACTTCCTCTACTCTTCAGGAGTATCGATGGGGGGGAGCGGCTTGCCAAGACAAGATTCCCCACCCAGTTGGCTGCATGGCAGCTGTCTCCCTATGACCCCGACAAAACTACCGTCCCATGGGGAGAAAGAAGGGGAGGACAGTGAGGGGGAGGGAGACGGACAAAAGGAAGAACAACAAAGATAAAAAAGGCTGTTGGAATCCCGGAGCGCTAATCAGAACTCAGCCAGCCACTCTTAACAGCCCGGCAGTCAGGGTTGAGACTGTGAGCTTGGGAGAGAAGCCCCATGGAATCAAAATGGTCGGCGGTCCTGCCTGCCTCCAGGGAGGGGCTACTTCCCACGTGTTCAGACTGCCCCATCCTGGACTACAGGAGAACTCGACCAAAACCTCCCCCCACCCCCAACTCAGACATGCCAATTCTCTGTGTGGAGACTGTTATGTCTTAACTGTGAACGCTGCCTATTCTTTACTATGTAAAGCTTGATTCTTAGTACAGGATCGTAAGATGTAACATTCCTATTGGCCATTCCTATGGAATTGTATGAAGCAACCAATCGCAGTGTAAATATGTATTCTGGAGGGAACAGACCTCATTGGTCTTTATCCTGAGTTTCTTATTGGTTCTTAACTTGTTATGGGTGTGGCTTTGACAGCCTGGGATGGTTTAAAAGGGAGCTGCGCTCCACTGTTGTGTTGTGTGTTCCTGAGTTGAAGTTTGCTGTTATAATAAAGTTGAATCACTTTTGCTGAAATCAAACCATGTTAAGTTGCATACTTAACAGAGACCATTCAAGTGCTCTTCTGTGTTTAAAAATTCCTACTGGATAGAAAACAAGAATGTCAGAGTGAAAGAAAAATCTAGCTTGCTTCCTCGGGACGTTCTCAAAGACTGCGGAATACATTTGCCCGGAAACAGAATATACCAAACCATTTCTCCCCCCACACAGATTTCTCAGGACTTCTGAATCAGAAACCTATATAAGGCTACGATACACCTCATCACAATGCAGCTGTTCTTGAGGAACCGGTAACATGTTCTGGCCCACTCTAAATGGGCTGTCAATTTAAAGATCTTATCTACGACCAAATTAGTTCAGCCTTTATTGACATAACTAGGTCTTGGTGATGAAGGAAGCACCATTATTACCTGGGTGCCATAGTCACAGGAGGCTGTTTCGGTCTTAAAAAAATAAAAATAAAAATCTTTGTACTGTTTGAAAGTACTAGACAATTGGAGAGAACCCCACCAGAAAATAATTTTAATTTTTCTGTGGTTCTGGGAGTCCTGTCTATACTCAGCTGTCAATAATATGTGTGGTTGTGGTAGGTATTTTCAGAAATTGGTCTGCTAGCGTGAAAACAAAGTTCAATTTGCTAGACCTCCAGGTTCTTGTAACACGTGGAAGTTGGGTCATGGTTTACCCGCCACAAACCCTAAGTGTCGGGGAAACTAAATTAGCCCCTTCGGATCCATAACAACAGTCGATACTGTTTCAGCTGCCACAGATTTCGCAATGATACAGAAATCTAGAGGCTCCTCAGAGACTAACCACGTTTATTCCAGCATGAGCTTTCCTGTCAGTCGAGGTCTCTTTGTCAGACACTCTGAAGAGGAAACAATTTTCCACAGTTTTATAAGGAAAGTTACAGAAGGAGGGAGGAGTTTGGGAGCAGAGAAATGCTTGGTGTGAATCCCATCACAAATCTTTCTGGTGTGATTCCCTGTGTGAGGGACTGGCAGTTGGTAACACATAACAAATGACGACAGAGGTCAGAGGTTCCAGCCTCTCTCTCTCTCTCTCTCTCTCTCTCTCTCTCTCTCTCTCTCTCTTCTCTCTCTCTCCCTCTCTCACTCACGGAGCGCAAACAAACAAAATTAGGATAAGCAGCAATGACACTAAACAACTGGCCCAACTCTTCCCTTCCCCGCTTCTTTAACTTTCCTTGTAAACATTTGGAAAGTTATTTGTTCTTAATAGAATCTGACTCTCACAAGCTTATGCGGAAATAAATGTTGTTTGGTCTTGCTTTATTTTGCTACAACAGAACTCCAGTGGCAACATCAGGAATCTTTTTGTAGCAGGAACTCCTTTGCATATTTGGTGACCATGGCCGGCTCGCCCACTAGGCGAGCTAGGCGCTCGCCTAGGGTGCCGGCCCTGCAGGGGCACCAAAGTGCCCCCACCCCCCCTGTGAAAAGCCCCCCTTCCCGCCCAGCGCCAGCAGCACCGGCAGCTGCGAGGCACCCAGAAAAGCTGCCGCTGCCGCCTGCTAGCACTGGGAGGGAAGGGCCCGGCGTTCTAACCCCTCCCCTTCCCTGGCTTCCCTGGGTGCCTCGCAGCTGTGAGGCGCCCAAGAAAGCTGGCGCTGGGAGAGAAGGGGTGGGGGTTAGAACCTCTGCCCCTTACCTGGCTTTCCTGGGTGCCTCGTAAGTGCGAGGTGCCCAGGAAAGCGGTGCTCCACCATCTCCAGGCCCCACCAGGAGGTTGGCATCCACGGTGGGGCGGGCACCCCAGGCTGTCCTGCCTAGGGTGCCTAGACACCTGGGGCCGGCCCTTTTGGTGACACACCTCTAATGTAGCCAATCCTCCAAGAGCTTACAGTAGCCTCTGTAAGAAAAGCTCTGTAAGCTCTTGGAGGATTGGCTATATTAGGGGTGTGTTGCCTAATACAAACTCCCACACAATATATATATATATATATTTTCATCTGGTAAACAGCCATGTTACAATTCTGCAGGGCCTGTAAAACAGAGCTCTTCCACCAGGCCTTCGATTAGGAGCCGCCACTGATGAATGAGCATATATTAACAACTGGACTATCATGGCCCCCATGCTGCTGGCATTCAGAACAACTTCGGACCCCGCTCTAGCTTTATCGGACCACTTCACAGAAATTCGCCATCTGTATTTGACCGCCCTTTATGAGATTTATTTGTGATTTGAAATTTTAGAATATTGTATTTATTGTGTTTTGTTGTATTTTAAACTGTTGCACACTGCCTTGAGCCTGCCTGTGCAGGCAAGGCAGGATATAAATCGAAATTAATAAATAAATAATAAATAAGTAGATCTCTTCAAAGCCATAGGGCAGGGACTAGACATGTCTGTTACGTGCCCAGTGTGGAAGTACCAATACAACTACTCAACACGATCTCACCAGGCCCCACCCATATGACATCACTGGACCTGACCTGGGACAACATCGAGCCCTAGCCAATGAACCTCAGGGTTTCGGATGATGAGCG
Source organism: Gekko gecko (assembly GCA_029375565.1). NCBI lineage: Eukaryota > Metazoa > Chordata > Lepidosauria > Squamata > Gekkonidae > Gekko > Gekko gecko. The sequence goes on from JAPDNY010000006.1 coordinate 9,878,480, forward strand.
CGAACGTGGCAAGCCGAACTCCCTCAGTGTATTCATGCCTCCCCCCCCTAAGATTTCAGTCTGCAGGCCTACAGGATCGGCATCGCAGAAGAGGCATTCCCTGCTCTGTGGGAAAGGTGACGCTTCCTTGAAGATGCTTACCTTCTGTCACTTCTACAGCGTTCAGCACTAGGTTGGCACACAACAATCGTTCAATAGCAATGCCAGCAGTGTTTAAAAGCACTCTCGGGGTGGGGGAGAGAACGAAGTCACAACGTTGTGTTGGGAGAACTTAAGATGATGATGCAGGAGATTAGACCCAGATTCACAGAGCCAGTCAGCACCTAATCTACCTCACGGGGCTGCGAGGGTAAAATGGTGAAGGAGAACGAGATGTGGTGCCTTGGAGGACGGGCAAGACACAAATGTGAGGGGAACCGGGCCAGCCTTGGCATACCCTGAGGTGGGGCACCTGCCAGAGCCCAGGGCTTTTGGCAGGGCCCACTCCCACAACACAGCAGGCATATCGCAGTATAAACAAGAGACTGCATGTTCCTCAGGCTTGGTACCCATATCAAAGAGAGTACAGATAGGCTAACGCTCCAGAAGTTCAGCATCCTCCTTCTAAATCTTATGTTCCTGGGCAGAACTACCAGAGATGTAAAGGTTCAAACAGGCCTCCTTCTGTGAACCAGGCAGCCCCACCAAGGGAGCCAACCCAGCCACTTTCACGAGGCCTGGAGAGCCATCAAGTCAGACGAGTGAGTTTCGGCTAGAGTGGGGTCGGGATATAAATCAGAATTCAGTATGGTTCCCCTTGTTCTCCCCAGCTGGGGACATTTCGTCAGGCATCAGATGGCCTTTCACAGGCCCTGGGGGCACTCACTGAAAAGGGTGCCTTTGAGGAAGGTAAACACAGCTCAGTCACTAGGAGGTTTTTTCTCCAAAATGTTTCGAGGCAAGAGGCCATTGCTACGGGGGGAACACGCAGATCTGCCCTCACAGAGAGCTTTTACCTAAATAAGCCTTGGAGTGATTTCCCACAAGCTGCTGCTTTGCGTTCCCTCTTCCGTTCATGTCAGCTTCATACCATGTGCTGGGCAGTCTGGCAGGATTGAGACGAAGCTGCAGGGCAAAATGCCACTGCCCAGCACATGGTGTGAAATTGACATGAATGGAAGAGGGAGTGAAAAGCGCTCCCAGGCTTATTTAGGTCAAAGCTTTCTCCGAGGGCAGATCTCCGTGTACGGTGGGACAAAGGGAAGAGCGAGCACGGAGCAGCAGCTTGCGAGAAATCAGTCTTGATTGGTCTTAAAGATGCCACTAGACTCTTTGCATTGCTATGGGGGGGAGACACACATGCTTAGCGCGAAGACTATGGGTGGGGGGTCGGGGAGGGCTTCCCAGGGGACCCTGGGACTGGGACAGGAGACGGGTGGGCAGCAGGCTAGCGGGCAGTGAAGGCCTAGAGCGGGGAGGAGTGGAGGAGGAGTGCCCTCCCTTATGGGTGTTCTGGTGGCTGGAGCGACGGCACACACGCCCACAGAGCGGGCTTTACGTGCCATAGGTTTGCCACCACTGACCTAAAGAATGCTTACTTTCATATCTCGATTCACCAGGACCATCACAAATTCCTCCACTTTTCTTGCGCAAACTGCGTATTTCAGTACACAGTCCTGCCGTTTGACTTGGCTACTGCACCCAGGGTGTTGTCCAAGTGCATGGCCCCAGTTGTGGCTCATTTGTGCTTGCAAGGGTGCAATATTTCCCCTTAGCTAGATGACTGGCTGGTGGTTGCTGACACCAAAGAGCAATAATTGGAGCACTGCTCCATGGTCTTGGAACGCTGCCGGAACCTAGAGTTGCTGGTCAACTGGAAGAAATCTCAGCTGGTACCATCGCAAAGGGCTCAGTTCAGAGATTCCATATCAGACTCTGTGCAAGGGAAGGGGTTCTTGCCCCCAGGTAGACTAAGAACTATTTCTGCTATAGTAGGGAGGTTCATGGCAAACCAGTTCCAGTCATTTAGGAATATTCTGCAAGTATTGGGGCATACGGTCTCAACTACAACAGTGTAAGGCTACATATGAGGCCTTTGTAAATTTGGTTTTTGGCGAACTATAGAGTGGAATTGCATTCTTGAAGGTGTAAGTTTTCCATCCCTAGACAAGTACTTCGTGACCTGTCACGGTGCAAGTCTCTTGACAATCTGTCTCAGGGCAGATCGTTTGGGATGCCTTATTATGAGGTAGTTCTTATCACAGATGCCTCACACCTGAGTTGGCGTGCACATTGTGAGGGTTAAGAACGTAAGAGAAGCCAATGCTGGATCAGGCCAATGGCCCATCCAGTCCAACACTCTGTCACACAGTGGCCAAAAATACCAGGTGCCACCAGGAGGTCCACCAGTGGGGCCAGGACACTAGAAGCCCTCCCACTGTTGACTCCCCGCCAAGCACCAAGAATACAGAGCATCACTTGCCCCGAGTCTCTATCTATATTTTGTGGCTAATAACCACCAGCTCCACATGCTTATCTAATTCCCGCTTGAAAACGTCCATGCTTGTAGCCGCCGCCGCCACGTCCTGTGGCAGTGAATTCCATGTGTTAATCACTCTTTGGGTGAAGAAGTACTTCCTTTTATCCATTCTAACCCAACCGCTCAGCAATTTCATGGAGTGCCCACGAGTTCTCGTATTGTGAGAAAGGGAGAAAAGTACTTCTTTCTCTACCTGCTCTATCCCATGTATAATCTTGTAAACCTCGATCATGTCACCCCTCAGCTGTCGTTTCTCCAAGCTAAAGAGCCTCAAGCACTTTAACCTTTCTTCATAGGGAAAGTGTTCCAACCCTTTTATCATGCAAGTTGCCCTTTTCTGCACTTTTCCCAATGCTATAATATCCTTTTTAAGGTGTGGTGACCAGAACTGTACATAGTATTCCAAATGAGGTCGCACCATTGATTTGTATAGGGGCATTATGATATTGGCTGATCTGTTTTCAATGCCATTCCTAATAATCCCCAGCATAGCATTAGCCTTTTTTATTGCAGTCACACACTGCCTTGACATTTTCAGTGAGTTATCTACTACGACTCCAAGATCTCTCCCTTGGTCAGTCTCTGCCAGTTCGGACCCCATCAACGTGTAAATCTGTTCATCTGTTAGGGCAGTGTTTTTCAACCTTTTTTGTGCAAAGGCACACTTTTTTCATGAAAAAAATCACGAGGCACACCACCATTAGAAAACGTTAAAAAAATTTAACTCTGTGAGCCGAAGCCGTATGTTACGGATGAAATTGGAATTTTTCCCACGGCACACCAGACAATATCTCACGGCACACTAGTGTGCCGCGGCACAGTGGTTGAAAAACGCTGTGTTAGGGGTACCTGGTCACAAGCAGAGTGAGTATGTCACATTAATTTACTGGACCTGAGAGCAGTCTTTAATTCCCTTATCAGCTTTTCAGATATCCTGTGGAATCGATCCAGACAGACCATACAGTCACAATGTTCTGTGTCAACAAACAGGGTGGCACAGGCGCCAGGGAACTCTGCCAAGAGGCTGGTCCAGTTTGGCAAGCCGCACTGAAATTCAATGCATTCATTTAAGGAATCCATATTCCAGGGAAGTTGAATGTAGAGGCTAACAGGTAGAGCAGGGAATCTGTCACACAAACGGTCCCTAAAGCCTATATACTTGGAGCCTCTATGTTTGCTTGGTGGGGTGTCCCAGGGGTAGATTCATTGGCAACCCAGGACAATACGAAGGCGAGGAAGTTCCATTCCTGCACTGGCAGGGGCACAGGTGCCCTGGGGGAAGCATTGCAGAGACCCTGGGTTGGGGAATTGTTTTGCGCATTCCTCCCATTTCCCTTGTTGATCAGGGTACTGGAGAAAGCCCGACAAGAGGGCTCAGAGATGATTTGGGTGGCCCCTTTTTGGCCTAGCCAAATTTGGTTTCAGAGCCTTATGGAGCTTGCCCTAGGGCGATACATCCCTCTGCCCAAGCACAGAGACCCGATCAGCAAGGGAGATCTGCTCCATCATCACACTCTAGAACACCTCAAGTTGACAGAATGGAGGATTGCGACAGGGACTCTGAGGAGATAAACGAAATTTTGCTGAATTCACATAAACTTAACAACAGGAAATCTTATGGTTATACATGGAGACGGTTTACTCTTCAGTGTTTGGAGAGAGGCAAATCTCTTATAGGGCCTCGCTTCAAGATACGTATTGTTTCTGAAGTAAAAGGGTTTAGTTTTATCATCCTTAAAGATGCACTGAGCAGCCATATCTTGCTTTCATGTTGGGGTGGAAGGGAAATCGGTGTTTCCCCATCACTGGACAAAATGATTTCTTATGGGTTTGTCTAATCTCTGTCCCCCAGGGACTCTGTGATTCCTCAATGGTTACCGTTGGTGTTAAAGTGGTTAATGGGCAAGCCCTTTGAACCTTTAGCGACTTGTCCTTTACGGAAGTTTGTTTTCTATGGAAGTTTGTTTTCTGATAGCTGCCACATCCCCTAGATGGGTAAGTGAACTAGCAGCTTTATGGGCTGAGCACCCGTTTCTGAAGTTTTTCCCAGAAAGGGTTATACTTTGCCCAAATCTCAGTTTTCTGCCTAAAGTTGTCTCTAAGTTCCACCCGTCACAGGAGATTATTTTACTGGTATTTTCCCCTGTACTGAGTTCAGAGAGTGAGAGAAGGCTACATTCTCTAGATGTTAGGAGGGCACTATTATTTTATCTGAAACAGATGGTGGAGTTCCGTAGAGATAGGGCATCATTTATGGGTTTTGAGCCCTAGCAAAGGGACTTCCCCTCAGATGCTGTCTAGATGGATTGTTTCCACTATCAGGCAATGTTATGAGTTGAAAAAATAAAGAAAAACCCTGCAATATCTTACTGCAAGTACAAATAAAAGTCGCTTTATAAGGAGGAGCTAATGCTCTTATCACTATTTCACGTGCAGAAAGCTAGTCGTCAGTTTTGTAGGCACGTAAGAGAGCGACCCTGAGGAAGGATTTCTAATTTGAAACGGACTTTCATGATCTGGATGTGTTCATTGTCGCATCACACAGCTGCGTGCTTCCTATGAAGAATTTATTTCTGCTGTAAAATCAACAGCAGGAGCTGAACACTGACCTCTTCATTTGACGGACTTTGCAAATGCCTTAAACAAATTGTGATCCTTTATTAATTTTGTTCACGTTGGAACTGGTAAATTCATTTGTACTGGCAATGAGATATCACCATATTGCGGATTCTGTGAACAGAGGCAGATCACAAGAAGGGAGGGTTGCATCAGAGCTTAGTTCCCATGGCCTCTTCTTACACACCCAGGGAAATGCCGATTGCCACTTTGGGGTCAGGAAGCCATTTTTCTCCAGGCCAGTTTGGCCAAGAATCCTGGAAGTTTTTTGTCATCTTCTGGGTGTGGAATACTGGGTGTGTGTGTGGGGGGAGGTCACTGGGTGTGTGTGTGTGGGGGGAGGTATTTGTGAATTACCTGCATTGTGCAGGGGGTTGGACTAGATGACCCTGGAGGTCCTTTCCAACTCGATGATGCTATGATTCCATGACTCCTTCCCTCCACCTGCCTCTGCTGCTGCTCACGTGGTTGTGAGTTGCTCTACTCCCTGTGCTCCTAGCTAAACAAGCTGCCCAGCATTTTCTGGGAACAGCAATGGAGGGGATGCACGGCAGGGACAGCAGGAGTGCCCTAGCCTAGCACCTGCAGGAAAGAGCATACCAGGCAGTGTGGGTTGCAAGGAGGGAGAGAGACACACAGGCAGAAGGGGGGAAGGATGGAAAGGGAGGTTTACCGGGGTGGTGGTGGTGGTAGGCAGAGCAGGGGGCCATGGGAACTCTCCTCCTGCGCCCCCCAAACCTGGAACCAGCTGTAGATGAGAGAGAAAGTACATAAACTCACTTTTTCCGGACCCTTTTGGTGCTTGCTGTAAAAGGCTTCCAAGACGGCATTTGGAGGAGGTTTCCTCTGCACTTTCTCCTGCAGTCCCAGTCTTCTGCTCAGGGGCTGAGCAACGAGCCTGTGTGCGAGAGAGCAGACATGGGATCCAGTCGGGCACCCATTTTGGCAGCCTGCTTTCTGGGCCAGCGTGGAGCACAGGAATCTGACTCCGGGACCAACATGCACTCCTGATGGTTGGGGAGCTTCACTCTTCCTGCCCCCCACCCCAAATTTAATTCTCTGATTATCCCTTAATTTCTCCTGGTATTGCATTCCACACTCCCAAAAATCCAGTGAAATGCAGGCGATTTTTTTTTTAATTGCTTGCAGACGTCTCATGTACATTTAAGGGCAACTTCCCAACTCCTTCATTTGCGGCTTCTGTCCTCTCTACAGTCCCAACAATGCAAGTAACAAAAGATACATCCACACACTGCATGTGTTTCAATACGGAAGAAGAACAGAAATTCTCCTAATTAAGTCAGAACAAAGTTTGAGACCAGTGGCACCAACAAAGTTTCATTCTGGGCATCAGCTTTCCTGTGCACCGCACACTTAATCAGATTCCTGATCTCTAGGGATGGTTTGGGCTTGATAACACGGTCTCTGAAGAACTGTGCATGCACATACATACCCAGAATTAAACTTTGTTGGTCTCAAAGGTGCCCCAGGACTTGGACTTGGTTCTGTTGCTTCAGACCAACACGGCTACCCACCTGGAGCTAATGAAATCAGAGTTTAAGAGAAGTGGGATTCAGCGCAAAGCACAATTACAAAATGATCAGGGAACAGACCACTGAGGGGAGGGTGTTCATGTGGAAATTCTGCTCACCCTTGCCTCTGTGTCTATGGACTGTGCACACTTTATTTAGAAGAAGAGGAGGAAGAGGAAGAAGAAGAGGAGGAGGAGATTGAATTTATACCTCGCCCTTCACTTGGAGTCTCAGAGCAGCTTACAGACGCCTTTCCCTTCCCCTCCCCGCAACAGACACCCTGTGAGGCTGAGAGAGCTCTGACAGAAACTGCTCTTTTTATGAACACCTGTGACAGAACTATGGCTTGCCCAAGGTCATCCAGCCAGGTGCGAGTGGAGGAGTGGGGAATCAAACCTGGTTCTCCCAGATTAGAGTCCGTGCACTTAACCACGACACCAAACTGGCTCTTTGTCTTAAAGACAAAGGAAGCGAGTATTGTCTTTAGAAACGTAAACCTTTATGCCAACATCACCAATTGATGAAATGATGTGCACCAATGCTCCCTCTAAGCTATGGAGTCTTGTGTGCAAAAATTCTACTTTGTGAGCTATTGCATAAATTAGTTTGCTCTGGAGCCATCCAAGACAAAAATGTGTGAGCCGGAGGCTAAAAAACTGTGAGCTAGCTCACACTGACTCATCTTAGAGGGAACACTGATATTAAGTACTATCAAGTCATTTCTGACTTATGGTGGACCTTATGAATTAGCGACCTCCAAAACGTCCTGTCGTTCATAGCCTTGCTCGCGTCTTGCGGGCTGAGGGTTGTGGCTTCCTTGATGGAGTCAAGTCACCTCATGTTGGGTTTCCTTTCTGCGTTATAAAGAACTCTTGGTAACTCTTTGTGAAAGAAGACTGTTGTCAGAAAAGTGCATTGCGAAGAGTGGACTGTGACAAAAAATGTACCAAAATACCCCATTGGTATTATATATCATTTAACTTTTTGTGAAGGATTCTTCATGTCAGCAGACTAGTTGTCCAGGTCACATATGTATGGATTCATAGCCTCGAGAAGTTAAAAAATTATGATGTATAAGCAAGCTATTACAATGTATGAGAAGTAATGCTCGTTTACAGAATATATGAAGACTGCCTTTTGTTTGTCATTTTGCTGTTGTTGTTGTTCAGTCGCACAGTCGAGTCCGACTCTTCGCGACCCCATGGACCAGATTACGCCAGGCCCTCCTGTCTTCCGCTGTCCGCTGAAGTTTGCTCAATTTCATGTTCGTTGCATCGATGACATTGTCTAACCATCTCATCCTTTGCCGTCCCCTTCTTCTTTGACCTTCAATCTTTCCCAGCATCGGGGTCTTCTCCAGGGAGTGCTCCCTTCTCATTTGGTGGCCAAAGTATTTGAGCTTCAGCTTCAGGATCTGGCCTTCCAGGGAACAGTCAGGGTTGATTTCTTTTAGGATTGATCTCCTTGCAGTCCAAGGGACTCTCAAGAGTCTTCTCCAGCACCATAGTTCAAAAGAATCTATTCTTTGGCGCTCGGCCTTCCTTATAGTCCAATTCTCGCAGCCATACATTGCTATGGGGAATACCATTGCTCTGACCATGAAGACTTTTGTTGGCAGGGTGATGTCTCTGCTTTTTATCATGCTGTCTAGGTTTGCCATCGCTTTCCTCCCAAGGAGCAGGTGTCTTTTAATTTCATGGCTGCAGTCACCATCTGCCGTGATCTGGGATCCCAGGAACGTGAAGTCTGTCACTACTTCTACGACTTCCCCTTCTATTTGTCATTATTATTTATTAATTTTCAAGAATAATAACAGATACAAAGATCTAACTCGTTGAAGTTTACATATTGGTGAGTCATACATTATATCTCTTGATTTATCCACTTATAGAATCTCGACCATCTTTTAATAAACAGAGCCTCATCTTTACCTTGCAAGGATAAACTCAATTTGTCCATTTGGAAGAGTTGAATAGACGACAAAACACCACATTAAAAAGGCAGCAGGGCTCTTCTGATGTTCTTATGAAGGCCTCAGCCTCCGTGCCCTGTTGCTGGCCCTCCAGGGGAACTTCTTGGCCACTGTGTGTGAGACGGGATGCTGGACTAGAGGAACCCTCACTGGTCTGATCCAGCAGGGCTCTTCTGATGTTCTTGTGAAGGCCTCGGCCTCCGTGCCCTGTTGTTGGCCCTCTAGGGGAACTTCTTGGCCACTGTGGTTGAGATGGGATGCTGGACTAGGGGGACCCTCACTGGTCTGATCCAGCAGGGCTCTTCTGATGTTTTTAAAGTGTACATACAAGGAGACTTCCCCGCTGGAACCAATAATGGGAGGAAAAAAGCTGAGAAAGCAACACTAAATAGTAGTGCAATTTATAAATCAAGATGACAAATACAAGCAATATCAGTGCATAACATGAATAGATACTTGAGAAGTATATTACATATGAGGCAACTAAACAATATATTAAATAGTAACAGGTAGGTAAGACGTGGTATATAATACCTAGTATGTGGTAAGGAAGACTCCGAAATGATACTTTGTTTCGTTGAACAACTTCTTCAGAAGCAAAAGACGTGTCTGTTCCTTATTTATATTGGTAAACCAATACCCTGATTATCAATGTGATATCAAGAAGAGAATTAATCAAAGGTCAGCAAATTCATTCGACGGGCATCAGTCGAGAAGTTAGAAGCATAAATTAATTCAGCTGCAATTGTATACAAACGTCCGTGAAGAAGATACTCGAAATGAAGCTTATACCCATTGTATATTCTATCACCATATGGCAGCTTTATGAATTTATTGTATATTCATTACGTTTGGAATTAATTGTACTTTTGTTCTTTTTGAATTTCAATATACTTAAATAGTTTCAGAGCACGAATAGGGTTTTTGTCTTGTTTAGCATCTCTTCCCACAGCTTTTCCTTAGTCTATACATTTTGCAGGGATGTCCTCTTTCTCATTTATACATTTTGCAGGGATGTCCTCTTTCTCATTTACATCAATACAGAGAGCAATGCCAGATGAACACTGCGCCCAATACGATGTTGGGAACACGTGGAAGGTGATCAAGCAGAACTCCCCATCGGTTACTCACTCCCGAATGTCTTGGAAACTGCATCGGTTGGAGCAGTGCTCCCCAACCTGTGGACCGGGGCTCAAAAGTGGGTCGCACGCCCTCTGTAAGTGGGTTGCAAGCCACCACCCCCAGTGGCCAACCAGGCCTTTTCCATTGCTCTCTTCTGTATATTGGAAATCAAGATCTGACCCTGAGAACAGTCTCTTCTGTGTCATATATTAGCTGGTGGTTTTTCTTCCCTGCCATGTACATGTTTGATCTAGTAAAATGTATCCTGATGGTTACTAGAGTGAGTTCCTTAGAATCATAGGGGCGGGGGTTAGAGGGAGAAATGGCAGAGGAGGGGGTGGTCAAAGGCTGGAATCTAACCTCCACGTACAAAGGCTGTACGTATTGGAATGCCACTTGCTTGGGTCTCAATAGTTGGGGCAGCAGTGTCCTTTGTGCAATGTTTGTTGGTTTCTCAAAAATATCTGGTTGGCCACTGTAGAATGCTGAACTAGATGGATGACAAGGTGATAGTTTTCCAAGGTCCCCAAAAATCCACAGGCCAGGCCTGGATGGGTCACCATACCAAGTAATTTTGGACTTGTGGGTCACCAATACTGAAAAGGCTGGGAACTGCCACACCAGAGTCTCTGAGGCCTTGTGAAAGTCAACAGCTGCTGCTAGGCACTGCTGCAGAGGCTCCTGAGCTTTCTCCTCAGGCTACTCTGTTCTCTCCGTAGGGCACTCCTCCTCCTCAGAGATCTCCTCAGACACTACCTTTGACTCCACCAAAAATCCTTTCCCCCACCAGAGGACCAAGCCCATTGGTTACCTGTTCAAAGAGAGAATGATGAGGCATGTAAAGAAACAGGCCTCTACTGAGGAAGAATCAGCATGGCTTCTCTACAATGTCCCGCCTCACCAATCTTTTGGAGGACTTGGACAGCAATCAGGTGGACAAGGGTGATTTGGTAGCCCTGATATACTTGGGCTTCCAAAACAGTTTGTACCAAGTCTCACGCCAAAGGCTCCTGTGTAAACTTAGCAGTTATAGGTTAAAAGGACAGATCCTCTCATAGGCGCCGATCACACGCACAATTAGCCGCGCGACAGGGACAAATGCTGGGCGGATTTAACGGGTGTGATCACAAAGACATGTCTGGCAAGCATCGCGCCTCTGCCCCCAACCCATACTGCCCGGCCGAAGCTGCGGAGTAAAAAAGTACCTCGGAAAGTCCAGCAGCAAATTGTTTGCTACGGGCTGCAGACGGAGTGTCTCCGTCTGATCACTCCAGCGCGCTCCGACTGCCTCCTCATTGAAGTGTGCCGAAATGCGCCGACAGAAAAAAAAACCCGGGTTCACCGCTGCCCAATGCTCCCTCTAAGCTGTGGAGTCTTGTGAGCAAAAATTCCGCTTTGTGAGCTGCTGGCATTAAAGTTCTGAGCGAGCGATTTGGCTGCTGCATAAACTACTTTGCTCTGGAGCCATCCTTCCTGAGCAAAAGCAAAAATGTGTGAGCTGGAGGCTAAAAAACTGTAAGCTAGCTCACACTAACTCAGCTTAGAGGGAACACTGCCGCTGTCATGTCTGATCGCTGTAGTGGCGCGTCAAATTGCAATGGCGCAAATGGCCTCGCCTCCCCCCCGCCTTATCTGGTACGTGTGACCGCAGCCATAGATTAGGAACAAGTGGAAGCAGAACAGGAGTAAATGAACAGGGACCAGTGTTAGAACTGATGGCATGAAATGTATTCCTTAATGATCTGAAATCGGAGTGAGTCACGAGGCGGGTCAAGTTTGTAGGCAACACTGAATAAAGGAAGGCAGTGAGGAACACAGCAGATTGCTAAGAGCTCCAAAAGGGTATCTCTGAATTGGGTGAGAAGAACGCAGCAAAGGAGGTTCCGTGTGAGTACATGTACGATGACACACATTGGAGGAAAAATATTACATCTCCAATGCCCGGGTCTGAACCGGGGGTGACTGAACACAAAAGAGACTGTAGGGGATAACAATGAACATGTCGTAGCGCTATGGTAGGGGTGACAAAGGCCAGCTCCTTGGCTGGGCATTATCAGGAAAGGGATTGATACAAATTGGCCAGTACAGTGACTTCTTCAAAAGGATCTTTTGTGTGGCTTCCGCTGATAAAATGGATACAGTTCTGATTGCCTCATCTTTAAAAGGACCTGGGGGAAAATGATGGAGATGGCATCCAAAGTAATCATACAAGCTCTGCTGGATCAGATCGGTGGTCCATCTAGTCCAGCATCCTGTTTCACGCAATGGCCAAGCTGTTGCCCAGGAGGGCCAACAAATAGGGCACAGGGGCTGAGTCCTTCCCCTGATGTTGCCTCCTGGATCTGGGATTCAGAGGTACACTGCCTCTGAATGTGGAAGTTCCCTTTGGTTACTATGGGTGCGTTCAGACGGGCAGCTAATCCCGCCATTAGGCCGGCTCACATTTGACCCTATCTTTTTAATCCATCCTCGCACGACCGGACATCCCCCAGGGGAATTGCCTTACCACAAGCTGCTTCTGCTGTGGGGTGTCTAGACGGCATCCACTGAAAGAGGTACTCGCGGTGGGCAAAACGGGATGCTCACGGAAGACAGACGTTTCCCAGATGTTGATGTCTGGACATTACGTTTAAATCCATGAGGCACTCATGCCTCACGCAGATCTATAGAGCCGTCTGATCGGACCCTATGACTAGTAGCCACTGATGAACCTTTCTGTCTAAGCCCCTTTGACGTCTCTCTGGGTTCATGGCCCTCACGACATCAGCTCCTGGTGAATTCCACAAGGTAATTACTTACTAAAGAATGATTTACCTCGGTTGACTTAATTTTGTTAATCTTGGATCTATGGCCCATCAACTTTGCTGGGTGCCCCTGAGTTTTAGTCTTAAGGAAACTGCTCCAACCTAACTGCATATGATGAAAGGCTAAAGCGTCTGGGGCTTTTCAGGTTGCAGAAAAGACAGTGTTGGGGGGGGGGGTTTACAGGAGATTTGTATAAATATGCATCAGGTGCCCAAAGTGAAGAAGAAGAAAAAGAGATTGGATTTATACCCCGCCCTTCACTGCCCAAAGGCGTCCTAGAGCAGCTTACAAACTCCTTTCCCTTCCCCTCCCCACAACAGACACCCTGTGAGGTAGGTGGGGCTGAGAAAGCTCTGACACAAAGTGTCCTTGAGAGAACAGCTGTGCCAGAGCTTGTGACTGACCCAAGGTCACATCAGCAGGTGCAAGTGGAGGAGTGGGGAATCAAACCCGGTTCTCCCAGATAAGAGTCTGCACACTTAACCACTACACCAAACTGACTCTCCAGCTCTTTCTCCCCCTCTTATAATACTAGAACTCACAGACACCCAATGATACCGACGGGCAGTACATTCAGGAAAAGATGAAAATAATTTCTTCATTTACAGAGTAACGAACTTTTCAGAGATAGATCCAGGTGGTCAGCTGTGTTGGTCCGAAGCAGTAGAACGAATTTAGAGTCCAGTGGGGCACCTTTAAGACCAACAAAGTTTTATTCAAGGTGTGAGCTTTCGTGTGCAAGGCACAATTTAAAAAGATACCTTTACACATTTATCTGCTATTCTGGCATATTTATTGCTGTACAACTGCGTACCTTATAACCTTAGATTGTTATTTAGTTTTGCCTTTGCACATCTTCATCATGTTACACATTCGTTTCAGCCCGTCTATAAGTCTGAACCTTACCTACCATTCTAATGTATTTGAAAAAGTGTGCATGCCCATGAAATAAATATCCCTTGAATACCCCTGGAATAAAGCTTTGTTGGTCTTAAAGGTGCCACTGAACTCGAAATTTCTTCTACATTTTCAAAGTGGATTAGTCAACTTCCTGGAGGACAGACCCATAGATGGCTACTAGTCACTAGAACTAAATGGAACCTCTGTGTTCAAAGGCAGACTACCTCTGAATGCCAGTTGCTAGGGGAAAACAACAGAGTGAGGTTTTGTTACTGCGAGAAGTAGGACGCCAGAGTAGATGAAACCTTGGCCTGTTCTAGCACAGCTGCTCTCAGGACCTCACTCGGTGTTGGCGGAAACTGCTGTCAAGTCACAGCTGACTTACGGTGACCCTGTAGGGTTTTCAAGGCAAGAGACATTCAGAGGTGTCTTCCATCGCCTCCCTCTGCATAGCAACCCTGCTATTCCTTGATTGTCTCCCTTCCAAATACTAACCAGGGCCAACCCTGCTTAGCAGTGTCTGAGATCTGAGAAGATTGAGCTAGCCTGGGCTATCCGGGTCAAGGTATGATCTCCCACTTCCAAGGCCTTAAGGGATTTTAATTGTTGGATGGGACCGTTGTTTAGTTATTTTGCATTATTTGTGAGCCTCTCACTGTGTAGCAAAGGTGGGTCAAAACCAGTGTTCCCTCTAAGCGGAGTTAGTGTGAGCTAGCTCACAGTTTTTCAGCCTCCGGGTCACACATTTTTGTCTTAGGCTGAGGAAGGAGGGCCCCTGAGCAAACTAATTTATGCCGCAGCCAATTTGCTCACTCACAGTGCCTTGGCGGGGAGGGTGGGGTACAAATTTAAATAAATAAATGACAGTAGCTCAGCAAGTAGAATTTTTGCTCACAAGACTCCACAGCTTAGAGGGAGCACTGGTCAAAACTTCCAAATGAAAACACACAATATTTAGCCAGGCCTTTACCAATTGCCCCCCATACTCCTTAGGCCAGAGGTGTCGAACTCTTTTGTTATGAGGGCCGCATCTGACATAAATGAGCCCTTGTTGGGCCGGGCCGTGTGTGCCATAAAATGTCATGCCAGGGAGCGGAGATATAGACTTTATAAAGGACACAAACATGAAGGGTTTTTTTACTTAAAATAAAAACATGCTTAAAACATTAGCCCTGTAAGCTGCAAACCTGCTTTTGATTTATGGACATTCACCACAGAAATCTCATGCTCAGAGTTCCGAGTCCAGGACCCAGGTGAAAACATGAAATGGCCGAGTGATTCAGAGAGTCTGGCGAAGCAAGCGATGATGCTGCAGCAGCAGCAGAACTGGAAGCAGGAGACGGCCAACTCCACTGTGGGCCTGATGGAAGCCCTCCGGGGGCCGGATCCGGCTCCTGAGCCGCCTGTTTGACACCCCTGCCTTAGGCTGCCTCTTTCTGTCTCTCCCTCACTAGAGACGTATCTCTGAATCAGGGGTCTTTTGAGGGGAGAGCGCACCGGAGTGCAGAAAGGCTCACGCATGTCAGTTTCGGCCGTACAAGCCTATTGGGGAGTCTTTCGGCCAGCTGAATGTCCATTTCAGCCCCATTATATCCTATGGGCCATTGAAATCAATGGTGAAAAGATAGGGTATATTCTGGGGGCTGGAGAGGAGTGGGTTTGAAGAAGAGGCTCCAAACTCACTGGGTAGCTGTTGGAGCCTCTCCCCAAGATACCCACCAAGTTTCAAGAACATTGGACAAGGGGGTCCAATTCTATGGGCCCCCAAACAGGTTGCCCCCATTCCCTCCATTGTTCTACATTTTCCCCAGTGCTATCAGTATTCTTTTTGAGGTGTGTGTGGCGTGAGTGGTCCAATGAGGTTGCACCATCAATTTATACATGTATAAATGTTGTTCCTTTTGGTCTTTTGGGGTTTCTGTGTGGCACTGTGGCATGCTTGCACTGCCACAGTGCCACTTGTTCTGGAGTGTGCCACTTGTTCTCATGGCAAACAAGCACCTCCCAAGACAGTTCACTTTCCCTGAGATTCTCTGGGAGAGTCTGACTGCTGGGCGGCTGCCTGCTTGCCTGCCTTAAGTGCAGCTGGCTGGGTTTCCCCATTGGAAACAATGGAGGTAATGGGGGTAACCTGTTTGGGTGCCCATAGAATTAGGCCCATTGGTCCAATTGCTTTGAGACATGGGAGTGCATGTGGAGAGAGGCTCCTGAAGCTACCCTGAACATTTGGAGCCTCTCCCTCAAACCCCCTCCCCCCCAGAGCTACTAACAGCACCGTGGGAAAAAAGTAACTTTTTCCCCACCATAGAGAACAATGGAGAGAATAAGGGCAACCTGTTTGGGGGCCCATAGAATTGGACCCCCTTGTCCAATGTTCTTGAAACTTGGTGGGTATCTTGGGGAGAGGCTCCAACAGCTACCCTGTGAGTTTGGAGCCTCTTCCTCAAACCTCCTCCCCTCCATCCCCCAGAATATACTCTATGTTTTCACCATTGACTTCAATGGACCATAGGATATAATGGGGCCGAATTGCCACCGAATTTCTTTCATTCCCTCCTTTCCTTCTCTCCTTTTCCGCTTTCCCGCCTTCTTCTCTTCTTTTTTTTCCTCCTTTCCCTGTTTCCCTCCTTCTTTCCTTCTCCTTTGTTCCTTCTCTTTCTTTCCCTCTTTCCTTCTCTCTACTCTCTCTCTTCCCTTCCCTCTTTCCTCCTTCTGTGGCCCAACTCTAGTGAGAAGGGGTTTAAACTTTAAACCCCTTCTCTCTTCTCTCCCCCACCCAGGCCAGCTGGGGAAGGGAAGGGGGGGCTTTCAAAGATGCCTCCCCCTCTTTTGCTTCCCCTTCTGACATCACTTCTAGTGATGTCAGGGGGGCGTGGCATATGCAACCTAGTAGCTCATTAGCATACCATATGCTAATGAGCTCCTGCAGCTCTTTTTCTACGAAAAGACCCCTGCTCTGTATCAATATTGTAAACTTATATCAACGTACCGCACAGAGCTGTCTTGCAAGGGGAAAACTGATGGAACAGAACAACAACCAGTCAACCCAGCGAACCTTTATGCCCAGTCACTGCTGGGTCTATCAACTCCTTCTCAATGCTCACTTTCCCCTCTGGGCTTAACACTGTGGCTTATCCTTTGAAACCATTCTAGGGAGCCAGTGCAGACTGTTCTGGGCACAGGAAGAGATGGGAATATCTTCCATTTACAGACCATAAGGTTATTAGAGCTGGTGACGCAAAGCGTGCTGTAACCCGACACCCCCCTGGAAGCAGCAAGACTTCCACGGCAAAACCGGAGAGGTCTGTTTGGGACACGGTTTTCCATCTGAACAGCTGCCCGCCGCTTTTGTCAGGGCAGCAAGGGACATGCTGTCCGAGAAGAGGGCCCCCCCCCTTTGAACCAAGGAGCACGCGCCGCGCTGAGATGCCCACAACAGGAAGTCACTTGCCTTTCAAAGGGCACCCGCATGATGATGAGGAGGAAAATCGAAGGGATGCAGAAGAGGAGGTGGTGGGGGTGAGGGTAGCGGACCTCGTTGGTGTCTTTCATGTCCTCCCAGGTGAATCCCGGAGGAAGCCAAAATTCATGATTCCATAGCCACTTGGTCACTGGCAGCATCATCCTGCAGGCAGGGAAGAGAGAGGGAAGAAATGGTGAAAATCAATATAGCTCTTTCACAGTGCTCCAAAATGTTCCCAGAACGCTGGAGGTGGTGGGGTGGGGGTGGTGGGGATGCAGCTACAGCCAAGGAATTTTGGAATAGCCAGGGGTGCTGACAACAGGCCTGAAAGACTGAAACCCAAAAGGTGCATTTATTTATTTATTTACTGCATTACATTTATTAATCGCCTAATCCCCATGACTGTGGGGCTCTAGGCGATGCACAACATTCCAAAAACACATAAAAGCCATATCCAGCATTATACAATAACTAGATAAGGCCCGTTGTGGAAATAAATACAACGGGCTCTAGAAAGAGGCTCTGGGAGAGTGCCCTGGCTCTGGGCACACAATGTGAATTTGCTGTGGTGACCTCAGCAGGGTATAATGACAGAGACCACCATTTTCTCCAAAGGAACTGATCTCTGCTACCTGAAGAGCAGTTGTAGTTTTGAGTGATCTCGACCTGGAGATCGGCAACAATTGTTACCCAGGAGGAAATGGCTGGTTTGGAGGGTGGAGTCTATGGCATTCTACCTGCCTGAGGTCCAACCCCTCCTCAAACCCCACCCTCTCCAGGTTCCACCCCTCAAATCCCCAGGAATTTGCTAACCTGGAGTTGGCAACCCCATCTCCTTCCCAGCTAACCATCAACCTATTGTTATCTTCCCCTCTGACTTCAGCTGACTTCTGCCCTCTCTCCTGCAGAGCAGTTGTAATTCTGAGTGGTCTCCAGCCCTCACCTGGAGATTGGCAACAATGGTTCCCCATGAGGGGCTGGTTTGGAGGGTGACAACCTGGAGTTGGCAACTGTATCTCCCTCCCAGCCAATTGTCAACCTACCATTATCTGCCCCCTGACTTCAGCTTTCCATCTCCTCCCCCCTCCCTCCTGGAGAGCAGTTGTAATTCTGATTGATTTCCAGCCCCCACCTGGAGATTAGCAACAATGGTTCCCCAGGATGGAATGGCTAGTTTGATGGGTGGAGTCTATGACATTGTACCTGTCTGAGGTCCCACCCCTCCTGAAACCTTACCCGCTTCAGGCTCCATCCCTCAAATCTCCAGGAATTTCCCATCTGGAGCTGGCAACCCTATCAGGACTGGCCCCAATGAGTTTTCTCCCAAAGGCCAAAACAGGTGACAGGACCAAGCTTGGTTGCCTACCAACAGGCACTGAGGGGAAAGTAGGGTTACCAGCTCTAAGTAGGGAAATACCTGGAGATTTGGGGGGTGGACTGTGGAGGGCAGCATTGGGGGTGGGCAGAAGGACTCAGCAGGGTATAATGCCATAGGGTCTACCCTCCAAAGCAACCATTTTCTCCTGGGGAACTGATCTCTGTCATCTGGAGATCAATTGTAACAGCAGGAGATCTCCAGGTCCCACCTGGAGATTGGCAACACTTGGAGAAAGACAGCTGCACAGCAGGGGGTGGAAGAGAATGGTTTGATGGCCACTGGGCCAAGATTGGCAACAATAGTTCCCCAGGAGAAAATGGCTGGTTTGGAGGGTGGAGTCTATGGCACTGTACCTGTCTGAGTCCCACCCTCCTCAAACCTCACCCTCTCTGGGCTCCACCCCTCAAATCTCCAGGAATTTCCATACCTATAGTTGGCAACTTTATCTCATCCCCTCTCAGCAGCCTCTTCCTAGGCAAAATTCTGTGTTTCTCATTAGCAGGGAGCAAAGCAGTTTACTTCATTCTTTTTGGCTTTGTGATCTGTACAGCAACCCTGTAAGGCAGGTTAGGCAGAAAGTCTCCGGCTGGTCCGAAATCACCCAGGCAGTTTCCATAGGGATGCTCCTGCTGAACAGGAGCAAGCAGCCAGGCCTAGGCTTGCCATTGCCAACAAAGACAGATTGATGCAAAGCAGGATGGAAAAGTCTCCATATCTCTATTTTGCCTTCAATTGGTTTTGATGCCAGCAGAGTGAGAAAATGCCAGAGGCGCTCTGGGTGGGTGCCCCACGGTAAATGCACCAAATAATTCCTAAAGATTTTCCACTGTGTCGATAAATCATTTCCTACACTCACAGTGTTCCCTGCCAGAATTAGTACCAGAGCTTTTTTTGCCTTGTGGTATTCTGCTTGTGGTGTGACCTGTCTTTTTTGTGGTGTGGCATGGTTGTGTTATTGGGTTTGTTTCTTTTGAAGGGGAAGTGTTGTGAGTGAGGACATATTTCACCTCAGAATACAACAGTTTGCATAAACAACGGACAATTCCAACTGTCTTGCGTTGGGGGGGGGAGTTTGAGGTTCAAAATGGAGTGACGTCCAATCAGCTTCTGTATGCAAATGAGCATGAAATGCTGGCCCAATCAGAGAAGAGTGGCCTAGGCTGCAGTGGGTGGGAGAGAACTCAGGCAACGCAGCTAGTGGATAGGGACAGATTCTGAGTGACATACCAGGGAGCGAATTGATTTTGCCAAGCATAGAACCTTGCCAGACCACTACCCTTTTATTTAATAGGACAGGATTAAAAGCAGGTGGCGAAAATGTTTGCAGTTCCCTCCCATCTGGTCTGGGAGTGCTTCAGACTGGCAAATAAGTGGAAGTCGACGGCAACGGGCCGTGCCAGGAACCCTGGGTTCTGGGAAGCTGACACAAGCTCTGCATGCACTCCCGGGTCTTACGTCTGATACCCCTGCTGTAAGGTTGACTGCCTTTTGAATGATTCCTACTCTGACATAACTGAGAAGGTGGCAAAGTTCCTACAACTCACCATAAAGCTGCGCCAGGAGAAGCTGCAGAAATAATTGAGGATATTATCTCATTGCACTGTAATATATTCTTATTTTTATTCCTTTCGTACCTTTTTCATCTTAATCGTTATATGCCAATAAAGGCTGAGGCAACCCTCAAATAAGACACGGAATTCTAATTTGAGAAAGCCGAAGAGAGAAGGACCCTCCCCCCACACACACATCTAACTAACTAAAAGAAAACTCAGAGCATTAACTTAACTTTTAATTGTTATTTATCTATTGACTGTGAGCCGCCTTGAGCCTGCTTTGCGGGGAGGGCGGGGTACAAACTGAATGAATGAATGAATGAATGAATGAATGAATGAATGAATGAATGATAAAACCAATTAAAAGGAGAGCAGAAATCAGAAGGGTAGGAACAGGGCTTTTTTTGTAGAAAAAACCCAGCAGGGACTCATTAGCATAATAGACCACACCCATCAGCAGAAACTCATTAGCATAATAGGCCACACCCCTGACAGCAGAGCTCATTAGCTTATCAGGCCACACACCCCATGTTACCAGAAGTGTGGTCATCCAGCCACACCCACCTTTTGCTTCTTATTCTGTTTTCCTTGTTTGTTGTCAAAACCCAGGGCTTTTTTTGGAGCAGGAACTCCTTTGCATATTAGGCCACACACCCCTCATGTAGCTAATCCTAATGAGTCCCTGCAGTTGGGTGTGGCCTATTATGCTAATGAGTTCCTGGTGGGTGTGGCCAACTCAGGAGCCAGCCAGAACTCTGTTCCTATGCGTTCCTGCCCAAAAATAGCCCTGGGTGGGAAACAGGAAAACCTCTCAAGGAGTTGAAAACCAGCTGAAAACATCAATGTGTGCATCACGACTGGTGTCCAGAGCCAGGAGAGTCATTCAAAGCTGGGGTGGGGAGCATAAGGGTCCAAGATGAAGAAAACAGTCCCTAGGAAAGGCTGTCTGGGGTCAGAGTTTATCAATGCGCATGGACACATTGGGGTTATGGGCAGGGAGAAGACACAAAGGAATGGAAAAAAGCTATGTGACAAATGAGGCATCGTGCACCATGTTCTGCATGATATTTAGAACTAAAGCATCGAGAGGGGGAAATTAAGGACTTCTCATGGTTTGGTCCCTATTTAGGAAAGTCAAACAAAGTAGAGAGCCAACAATACTTAATATATATAAAATACATAAAAATACATGTATTTATTTGTAAAGAATTTTTAAAAAACATAGGGGCCCAATTATACCTCATATAAAAATTCCCAAATCATAGTCACAAGGGTCAATGGACTTGACCCGACACGTTTCGGCCCATTTTGGCCTTCTTCAGAGGTCAAACACAATGGGGAACAAATTGACTTATACCGTAATGCAATACAGTTATACGGCATGAATATGAAATGGACCAGAAAAGAACTGCTGTTTATTATTTATTTATTTATTTATTTATTTGGATTTGTATCCCGCCCTCCCCAGAGGTTAAAATATTAAAACTAAAAAATATATGAAATTGAATACATATAATAATATGAATAGATAAATAATGCTTATATTATACTAAAAAAGACATATTGACTTACTTCCAGAGTGAAATTACTAGGCACAGAATAAAAGTATAAAGAAGGCCTCCCAAGATCCAATCATATGCCAAATGATATTTCACTGATAATAATCTAGAAACAAAAAAATTATTACCCAATGCAATCTACAATACTGAGACTTAATGAACAGGTGGATTGGTGTGTGGTATGATTTTATGACAGTTCAACATCTAATCTTGTGTTCCCTCTAAGCTGAGTTAGTGTGAGCCTGCTCACAGTTTTTTAGCCTCTGGCTCACACATTTTTGTCTTAGCTCAGGAAGGGATGGCTCCAGAGCAAACTACTTTCTGCAGTAGCCAAATTGTTCGCTCACAACTTTAATGCCAGTAGCTCACAAAGTAGAGTTTTTGCTCACAAGACTCCACAGCTTAGAGGGAGGATTGATCTAATCTGGAATTTATATTTATAGTTTTAAATGTTATGTTGGGGGGGATGTGCAATCACATGACCATTTCAAGGCATTCCACAAGGACTGCGTCATCTAACACTTGGTATGAAACTCCAGCATTTTCATCTATCAGCACTGCTCTTTGCTAAAGGGACAATTTTGCTGCAGGCACTTTTGGCATGAACTAAACAATAATTGAAAGGCACTTTCTGGACCAGAAGTAAGAACATTAACTTTATTTATTAGTTACTTTTGAATTAAGTTTCAATATTGTAGATTGCACTGGTTAATAATATTTTTGCTTCTAGATTATCATCAGTGAAATATCATTTGGCATATGATTGGATCTTGGGAGGCCGTCTTTATACTTTTATTGTATGCCTAGTAATTTCACTTTGGAAGTAAGTCAGTATGTTTTTTTGTATAATACAGGCATTGTTTGTTTATTCGTTTTATTATATGTATTAAATTCCACATGTTTTTTATTTTTATTTTTTTTACAGCAGTTCTTTTCAGATCCATTTTGTATCCATGCTGTATAAATGTATTATATTATGGTATAAGCCAGCTTGTTCCCCATTCTGTTTGACCTCTGAAGAAAGCCAAAACGCGCCAGGTCAAGTCCACTGGGCCTTGTGTGTATGATTTGGGAATTTTATATGAGGTGTAATTGGGCCCCTATGTTTTTTAATTCTTTACAAATAAATACATGTTTTATAGAAACACACACATATACTTACACACACACACATACAGTTTTAATTGTTGGCCCTCTACTGTGTTTGACTTACCTTTTTAGATTCTTGATCCTCAGTTTCAGGGTTAACTTTGTTTCCCTTTTTTGTTCACAGTTTGGTCCCCATTAGAAAGGAGATCAGGTCAGCTCCAAAACACAGAGAAAATTCCAGAGAAAGAGAACTTTGGAAGCATTTGATCCCAGGGTTTGGTTTCATTTCAGAGTCCTGGGAACAGCATGAGACAAGACAGAAAATTCAGGGAAGAGATCAGGGAGACACTAGCAGGCCCTGGCTTGGGATGAATAAAAGAAACTGACTCCTGTCTTAGGACCGGAGTACGACTGGCAAGATGCCCGCATAATGTTGCTCTTCCCAGCTGCTGTATGCAGATCTCATAAGCTTAGCTCAGAGACGCAGCAATTTCTGCCTCACCCCATTCTAATTTGGCTTTCCAGGTATTTGGCACAAGGATGCTGAGTCTCAGGACCACAGCTATGCCATGTGCCTGTGCATGCCTTGGGGTGCGTGAGAAGTCTTTAGCAACCAGTTTCCTAGATGGGAGCATCAGGACAGCGAAGCATGTCTCACTGGAAATTCTTCTTAAGTACTGCTTTCATGACAAAGGTTATAAACAGTGAGCATCACACACACAACAAAGGTTTGCTACCTGAGCAGGGCCGGCTCGCTCACTAGGCGAACTAGGTGTTCGCCTAGAGTGCACCGGCCCTTAGGGGCACCAAAAGGCCCCTGCCCCTGTCCAAAAGCCCCGCCAACCCCCCGCCCCTTCCCCTGGCTGGCCGGTGCGCTCTGCAGTTGCGGGACGCACTGGTGTGCCAGTGCTCCAACGGAAGGGACGGGGGGGTTAAACCCCCGCCCCTTCCCTGGATTGCTGGCGTGCCCCACAGCTGCAGGGTGCACCAGCGCTCCGACAGAAGGGATGGGGGTTTAAACCCCTGCCTCTTCCCCTGGCATGCCAGCACGCCCCAGGGGTGGGCGAGAGGGGGAGCCCTCCCTCACCCTGGGGAGCCCCAGTGGTGGGGGGGCGCCAGAAGGTAGCCCCGCCTACAGCACAAAAAAATCTGGGGCCGGCCTTGTACCTGAGTTACGTGATTTCACACCGGGGAGTCCTGGCAGCATCAGCCAATCGCGGACATTTCTCCTACGGCCAATGTCCCAGTGGGAAACGGGGTGGAACATGGGCATACAAACCGTGCCCTGGCCTGTATTTGCAATGCTCCAACCATGCTACCCACTTTAGTTTATTGGATTCACTTATACCCCTGCCAGTGTGGTGTAGTGGTTCAGAGCAGCGGACTCTAATCTGGAGAACTGGGTTTGATTCCCCCACTCTGCCACATGAAGCGTACTGGGTGACCTTGGGCCAGTCACAGTTCTCTCAGAACTCTCCCATAAGAACATAAGAGAAGCCATATTGGACCAGAACAATGGCCCATCCAGTTCAACACTCTGTGTCACACAGTGGCCAAAACCCAGGTGCCATTGGGAGGCCCACCAGCAGGGCCAGAACCCCAGAAGCCCTCCCACTGTTGACCCCCCAAGCACCAAGAATACAGAACATCATTTGTCCCAGACACAGTGTCTCTCAGCCCCACCTACCTCACAAGGTGCCTATTGTGGGGAGAAGAGAAAGGCAATTGAAAGCTGCTCTGAGGCTCCTTAAGGTAGGTTTGTATGGGGCAAAGAAATCCTTTGCATATCCCGGGCCCAGACCATTTAGAAAACAATGTTCCCATCATTTCCGGTTTACACATCAACACACACTGGGAATAGAGCAACAGCTTGTATAGGAAAAACCTTTCCTGAATCATTCCTGCTAGGGCCAAATGGCCTAGCTGCTAACATGTCCATGTGACTTTTGTCACCTGCAACAGATGGCATGCCAGATGCCAAGCCTGATATCCATATACAAGTCACTTTGACACCTTTGCTGGGAAGAGCAGACATCTAGGCATCTTCCCAAGCTGGGGACACAGCTGTCCCAAGACATTAACACATCAAAGCTCCTCTGACATGGCTTCTGTCACATCGACCCAGAGATTTGGGCACACCCCCTTCATCCTCTCGTGATTGGATAAATGGCCATATTCAATTATGACGGGAAAGGGAGGAATTGTGATCACCCTATGGGAAGAGGGGAGAGTTTTCTTGGAAAGAGAGCTCCTTTCTGAGAGAGCGTTCCCCTTTGGATTGTATACCTGCAACAAGGAATTTTACTAGTGGGCAGCGAAGCTGACTAACTGCCCACAGCAATCATGTGGTTCATCCGCAAGATTCCATGGTTACACAATGGACTTTGAATTATCAGGTATCTCTGAATGACTGGTAACTATGAATACCGCTATGTGTAGTTAGAGCTGTCTATGCCATAGGCATCACTTGTTTTATTCACCTTCTTGCTAGTCTCTTGATATATGCATGCTTCTGCACTGAATAAAAGATAATATATATAACCAATATTATCTGGACTTGTTTCCTATGTTGCAACTTGACTTCTAAGCCTAAATCTTGTCACCTGAGCCGGCTCAGCTGATGCGGCTACCACTAGATTAAATAGTCATTTGCAGCTCTGGCACAGAGCTGGTAAAATTGCTAAGTCCTCTAGACCAGGCAGGAGTTTAGATCTTTGCTCCTAAGCCTTGGTGAGGGCCTTGATGTAAGAGATTTTGGTGGCAGTGACTACTGGTAAGCCAGGAGTGTGTGCAGACATACTCTTGGGCTTGTTTAAGTGTTCCTGAAGCATATGGGATTTTGGTATCTTTCATTCCTGGACTGGGATGAGGGAGAAGTAAAATCCTGTACATGCTGGCAGAGTTCAGGAGTTGTGCCTCTTATCCCTGGACTGGGGTAGAGAGGCCAATACCTGTACACAGCCAAGGACAGGATGGTGGTTCACAGTTACCATCTCTGATGAGTGGGGGCATCTCACTATATACAGGCCTGATTTCTAACTGTTATTTGGAGCTACACTTTTTCAGTGACTCATATACAACCTGCTTGGCCTGAAAAAAGATATTTTATCTTTACATTTTTACATGTCTTTTAGTACGATGTAGACCACTGAAGAAGTTCCTCTGGGCCGAAATGCATTTGGTTCTGTGGTGGTTATAGGTCTGCAACCAGGGTTGTTTTTCTGGGGGAACACACCAGAACCTCTTCGACAAAATTCTTTTTTAAATGTTTAAAAGTTCATGAGTTTTCAGTTTACAGATTGGAAACTTCATTTCCCTCTTGAGAGTTCTGGTACCTCTTTTTCCACAAAAGAAAAAGAAAAAGCCCTGTTCGCAACCATTACTGAGAGACCCAGTATTTATTGTATGTGCAACGTGCACCTGTTGCTGCATATTATGTTCCGAGCTTTTATTTGCATTTTACGTCGGTTGTTTTTAATCTGACGTTTTTGTGCACTGTGTACTAAACAGTTGCCTTTTATCTCTTGTTTTAGCTGCTCGGCCTTTTAGGTTCCTACCCAGACCGTTTAGGGCCTGCAAGAGAAGTCCATCACTGGAAGCACCGGCAAAGATTTAAGTTTCAAACAGGACTCCAAGACTTGCAGACAGCATGGAAAGAACCTCTTTGGACCTAATTTCTGGCAGCTGCTGTCAGTCAAAGAAGAGGCACCTGGGCTCAAGAGACCAAGGGTTGGAATATACCGCAGCTTCACCTAGCCATATGCAAAAATCAGCAGCTGTGTTCTTCTGCATTTAGCATGGGGGGGTGGGGGAGGGCAGAGTCAGCAGATGAGCATGCGTTGCACACAAGAGGTCCCGGGCTTCATCGGCTGTTAAAAAGGTAGCAAGTGCTGGAAAACATCTGCTGCCTGAGACCCCGGAGAACCACTGCCAGTCAGAAGAGCTTAACGGCTAGATGAACTAAGGGTTAGACTCAGCAGAAGGCGGCTTCTTCTTCTATGGGGCAGGGAGGTCCCGGCTGAGCTGCAGAGCCCTTGCTTTGCATGCAGGACTTCCCCAGGTCTGGTCCCCAGAGTCTCTGGTTAATATGGAGAGGCCCAGCGCTTGTGGTACATGTCGCCTCCCCTCACCAACGCATACAGATTTTTTTTTTTTTTTTGGCAATCAAGTCCCTGCTGACATACGGAATGACCCTGTAGGGTTCTCAAGGCAAGAGATGCACAGAGGTGATTTGCCATTGCCTGCTTTTGCACAGCGGCCCTGGACTTCCTTGGAGGTCGCCCATCCAAGTACTAACCGGGGCTGACCCAGCTTAGTTTCCGAGATCTGACGAGATTGGGCGAGCCTAGGATATCCAGGTCAAGGCAGGTATGGGTTCAACAGTGCAAAGCAGCAACGCCCTCTCTCTTGCACGGTCACATCAAGTTATAAAACCTTCCCTCCTCAACGCGTGTGATAGGGAAAGTTACGACACTCTGTTAGATGAAAATAATAAATTAAAATCCGAGGTGAATTTACGATCACTCTATAAGATCAAGTTAGATTGGTGGGAAACTTTGCAACTCCAATCAAGATATGCTAAAGACGTCACTGTAGGGCTCCAAGAATCTAAAACACAATCGGATAGGATTTGGCTTTCAACAAGCGATAAAATGATACAGAAATTCTATAAATTTTTATTGGAAGATTATATGTACGATGAAATGGTTAGTTCAGCAATGGTATCCTGGATGCAGGACTTTGGTCAGAATGTAGATATGGAGAAGTGGGCTAGTACGTGGAAATCCTTAAAATATATGAAGAGCTATCTCTCCTTATAATATTTATCTTTTGGTTTCGTAAGATTCCATGCGCTCCCATTGGCTGTAAAATGCTCTCCCTCAGCCACTGGCCCATCAGCCGCCACTCAAGAGTACTCACGTGCCATTGGCCGGGTGCTGGGTCTGCTCCTCTTCCCCACCCACTCCCCCTGGCAGACCAGCTCTCTCTCCTGAGTAAGACAGTTCTCTTGACTCCTATGAGGGACTGTCCCCTCAGTGGCTGTTGGTAGGCAGCCAAGCTTGGTTCTGTGAGTAAAAAAACAAAGGACTTTCAGCATAACCCCCTCCCCCACCCATAACCCCCTCCCCAACAGCCACTCTCCTGTCAGAATAAATGGAAAAAGGCTCTTTCTCCTGCTTAGCTTCAGCATGGCTGGCTGGCTAACGAGGTGGGCCAGCAACCATCAGACCATTTTCTTCAACTCCCCGCTGTGTGGCTGACTTTCCCCTAGGATTGCCAATCTCCAGGTGGGACCTGGAGATCTCCTACTGTTACAATTGACCTCCAGATGACAGAGATCAGTTCCCCAGGAGAAAATGGTTGCTTTGGAGGGTAGACTCTATGGCATTATACCCTGCTGAGTCCTTCCACACACACCCCAAATGCTGCCCTCCACAGGATCCACCCCCCAAATCTCCAGGTATTTCCCTAATCAGAGTTGGCACCTGTACTTTCTCCTCTGTCAGTAAAAGGCCCTTTCCACACCTATGTTGGCCTTTGGGAGAAAACTCATTGGGCCCAGTCCTGATCAGGTTGCCAACTCCAGGTAGGCAATTCCTGGAGATTTGAGGGATGGAGCCTGGAAAGGGTGAGGTTTGAGGAGGGGTGGCACCACAGACAGGTACGATGCCATAGACTCCACCCTCCAATCCAGCCATTCCCTGATGGGGAACCATTGTTGCCAATCTCCAGGTGGCGGCTGGAGATCACTCAAAATTACAACTGCTCTCTAGGAGGGAAGGGGGAGGAGATGGAAAACTAAAGGTAGGTTGATGGTTGGCTGGAAGGGAGATAGGGTTATCAACTCCAGGTTGGGAAATTCCTGGAGATTTGAGGGGTCGAACCTGGAGAGGGTGAGTGTTGAGGAGGGGTGGGACCTCAGACAGGTACAATGCCATAGACTCCACCCTCCAAACCAGCCACTCCCTTCTGGGGAACCACTGTTACCAATCTTGGGGGTGGGCTGGAGATCACTCAAAATTGCTACTGCTCTTCAGGTAGCAAAGATAAGTTCCTCTGGAGAAAATGGTGGACTCTGTCATTATAACCTGCTGAGATTGCCACAGCAAATTGTCACTGAGTGCCCAAAGCTGGGGCACTCTCCCAGAGCATCTTTCTAGAGCCCGTTGTATTTATTTCCACAACGGGCCTTATTCCTAGTTAATTATAAAGAAAACATCTATAAAGTATTCCACCACTGCTATTGGTCCCCAGATAGATTAGCCAAATGTTTTCCCTCACTTTCTAAAAACTGTTGGAAATGTAAAAAGAGTGTGGATACGTTCTTCCATATGTGGTCGTGGTGTGAAAAGGTGCACACCTATTGGAAAACGATACAAAAGATAATACTAGAAATTACTAATATAAACCTCACTCTATCTCCAGAAATATTTTTATTAAACATGCTTCCTGAGGGCTTCAATCGAAAGGATAAATATATATTAATTTATATAGTAACAACTGCTAGAATCTTGTTGGCTAGATATTGGAAACAAGATGGTCAACCCACAAAAGAGGGAGTGGTAACTAGAATGCTTGAGATAGCAGAAATGGATAAGTTAAGCTTGATGCTTCAGGAGAAGGATGAAAATATCTTCATTGAGCGATGGGCATCCTTGGAGAGAGTTTCTTTCCTATCAGGAACCACCTTATAAGTGGTTAAATAAGGTTTGGAAATGTTAGACTCAATATATGTATGAGAAATACATGTATGTTGTTATAGATGATGGAAAATAAGATAAGTAAACATGTTAAAAAAAAAAGTGCAGCGTTCCCTCTAAGCCAAGTTAGCGTGAGCTAGCTCAGAGTTTTTTAGCCGCCGGCTCACACATTTTTGTCTTAGCTCAGGAAGGATGGCTCCAGAGCAAATGAATTGATACAGAAGCCAAATCGCTCGCTCACAGCTTTAGTGCCAGGAGCTCACAAAGTAGAATTTTTGCTCACAAGACTCCGCAGCTTAGCGGGAGCATTGTATTTTGGGACACTGTTCCATGTATGGCTGTATCCTCGCTTCCATACATCAGTAGGCAGAAGATCCGGTTGCTGTCGTTTTTTGTCCTTGGCTGCTTCATGGATGTGCTTGACCAGAACACAAGACGACTGTTTTTAAATAACTGCAGACTCCATCACTCTCAAAAGAAGTTGCCTGTTGTTCCTATGACGAGTCCCTGTTCTGCACCGGTTTCTCTCCTATCAGGAAAAAATACTCAGGAGCAGTGTTCCCTCTAAGATGAGTTAGTGTGAGCTAGCTCACAGTTTTTTAGCCTCCGGCTCACACGTTTTTGTCTTAGGCTCAGGAAGGAGGGCTCCAGAGCAGACTAATTTATGCAGCAGCCAAATCGCTCGCTCACAACTTTAATGCCACTAGCTCACCAAGTCGAATTTTTGCTCACAAGACTCCGCAGCTTGGAGGGAACATTGATCAGGAGTGTGACTGTGGAAGCAACATGGCGGAAGGGGGATCCTCTGAAGGTGTGCAATTCTAACTGCTACAGACTCATAAAAACAATCTCCTGGGAGCAAAAGGATGTTTCCAATGTGGATTCAAATCAAAGGAGGTTTGGCCGGCCCTGGCTGAATGGGAACGTTCAAGTGTCATTTGCATCTCCTTTTGAAGTGGATTTCAAAGCCTTGAATCATACGCACTGGCCCCACTCCAAATTTCCAACTATGTTTTGGAACAGCTCAGAGCATCAGCAGCATCGAGTCCACGCACAAAGGCGTTCCCTCCTCTACTACTGTCAGCCCCCTGTGGAACTTTCACAATCAGAACTCTGTTTCTAGGCACCGGGCGTGATAATTTTGGAAGCCGCACCCCCCACACACCACCACCTGCCTCTTTCTCGTCTTCCACAGGGGCGTTTTCCTTACCAACTTCCCCCTGTTCCATGCCTCTGATGTCTGGCTCGGAATTCAAGAATGTGCTCTGGCACGCTGCCTTCCCTGACGAAATAAGCTTGCAAAGGAGAGCGGGTGAATCGGTCGCTTCCCTTCCCTCCCATCCAAAGGTTTTACAGTAAGCTTTGTGAGATGCCCTGCTTACAGTTACAGAAGGCCCACCTCTGGTGCCCCCCCCCCATCAAAACGTATGCAGCGACCCCATCTTGGTAGCAAACCCCCCTGCAGAGTAGGCCCGAGTGTGAATGCTCAGTTTCAAGGCCTGCATGCAATGCTTTAATCCCGGGGCTTTATAAAATGTTTAAAAGTTCATGAGCTTTCAGTATACAGATTGAAAACTTCATTCCCTTCTTGAGAGTTCTGGTACCTCTTTTTCCAAAAACAAAAGACCTGCTCGAGCCTTTCAAACCTCAGTGTACCCAACACGACTGGAACTGGTACACGCGCACATCTATGTCAGCCATGATCATGAGTGCATTGATAAAATGCAGTTATACAGCAATCTCAGTGTTGATTGCATGTATGACTATCTTTTTTTTCCTGTGTGGGGCTTTCCTGGAGAGCCAGTCTGGTGTAGAGGTTAAGTGTGTGGACTCTGATCTGGAAGAACCGGGTTTGATTCCCCACGCCTCCACTTGCACCTGCTGGATGACCTTGGGCAAGCCATAGTTCGGGCACAGCTGTTCTTGGAGAAGAGCAGTTTCTGCCAGAGCTCTCTCAGCCCCTCCTACCTCACAAGGTGTTTGTTGTGGGAAGGGGAAGGGAAAGGGAGTTTGTAAGCCGCTCTGAGACTCCTTTGGGTAGTGAAGGGCGGGGTATAAATCCAATCTCGTATTCTTCTTTTCTTTGACTTATGTGGCCATGTACTCCTGCACATTGATTAACCTCTACACAAGAGAGCCTTGATACAATCCACATAGACTTAAGCTTGCTTTACTGTAGTGTTGTATCAACACACACATGCACGTTAGTCATAGGGAGAGATGAGAAGAAACAGGAAGCCGTGGAAACTGTGGGGAACAGGGCGGCATGCTTCAGAAAACCGGAAAATTAAGAACAAACCAATGGAGGATTCCTAATTCATTGGTTCTGCTTTGGAAATGCGAGAAGGTACTTTGGAATGGCAAAATCCTTTGAGAAATTTAGAGGGGAATTTCAGAAGCATCTGGAATTCCACAGCTGGGGATGTTTACATGCGCACTGAGGTCCCAACCGTCTGTGATCGCAGGGCAGGCACTTTTCACGTGTCCTCCTGCAAAAAGCCTGAACAGAATGAGATGTCTCTTGACCTGATTCTTGCACTCTTGGGGAATACAAATGGAATGAGGTCTAACCACAGAGCCAGGCTGTTCTTCTACGGGGAGCCAGAGGATTTACAGAACAATTCTAAGTAGAGCTAAACTATTCTAAACCCAGTGACTTCCCCGGATTTAGATGGGTATCACTCTGCTCAGGATAAGCTGATAGTGTGCTGGCCTAGGACTGCAGAGACCTGGGTTCTAATCCTCACGTAGCCACAAAGCTCACTGAATGACCTTAGACTGGTCCTTTCCTCACCAACCCCATAGAGTTGTTGTGGGGACGTGGGGAAAGTGCCACATACGCTGCGGCATGCTCTTTGCAGTAAGTGCAACGCGACTGCCATCCGCTAAACAAGTGTGAGTTTAAACCTATGCTTTTAAAATTAAATAGTTTTGTCCTGACTTTTCTTTTTTCTTTTTATTTTATTTTATTTGTTTCGATTTGTATCCCACCCTCCCCGAAGGCTCAGGGCGGCTAACAGTGGGCATGAATGCCAATTTAAACAATATAAAACAATATCAACAGGTAAAATTATAAAATCAAACAATACAACATAAACACAACATTTAAAACCAAGGTGACGGGAGTATGATGGCACGGTTATCGAGGTGGGATATCGAAGGTGGAATAGCGGCAGTGGCGGCTCCTACTCAAAAGCCTGGCAGAAGAGCTCCGTCTTGCAGTCCCTGCGGAACTGGACAAGGTCCCGCAGGGCCCGGATCTCCTCTGGGAGCTCCTTCCATCAGGTAGGAGCCGCCACCGAAAAAGCCCTGGCTCTTGTGGCAGCCAGCCTCACATCTCTGGGGCCCGGAATTTCCAGGAGATGTCGGCCCCCAGACCGAAATGCCCTTCGGGGAACATGTAGGGAAAGGCGGTCCCTCAGGTAAGCCAGACCCTGGCCATACAGGGCTTTAAAGGTGATCACCAGCACTTTGAAGCGAATCCGGTACGCTATTGGCAGCCAGTGCAGCGCTTTCAGCACAGGCTGAATATGGTCCCTCCTAGAGAGACCCATCAGCAGCCTGGCTGCAGCATTCTGCACTAGCTGCAGCTTCTGGATTTGCGACAAAGGCAGCCCTAAGTAGAGAGCGTTACAGTAGTCT
Organism: Gekko gecko; assembly: GCA_029375565.1. NCBI lineage: Eukaryota > Metazoa > Chordata > Lepidosauria > Squamata > Gekkonidae > Gekko > Gekko gecko. The sequence goes on from JAPDNY010000006.1 coordinate 9,911,330, forward strand.
AACCTTGAGGTGACCGTCGCATGGATCACTGTGGCCAGGTCATCGCAGCCAAGGAAGGGGGCCAACTGCCGTGCCTGCCTCAGATGGAAAAAGGCCGACCTGGCAGTGGCTGCTACCTGGGCCTCCATCATTAGAGAGGAGTCCAGGAGCACTCCCAAACTCCTAACCTCCAACGCTGGCACCAAAGGTACCCCGTCGAAGGCCGGGAGAGGGAGCCCCAGCCCTGAACCAATCCAATTCAGGCCCAGGACCTCCGTCTTTGCCGGGTTTAGTTTCAGCCGGCTCAGTCTGAGCCACCCAGCCACGGCCTGTAATGCCCGATGCAGGTCATCTGGGGTGGAGCCCGACTGGCCCCTCAACATCAGATAGAGCTGGGTGTCATCTGCATATTGATGACACCCAAGCCCACAACTCCGGGCAATCTGGGCAAGGGGGCGCATGTAGATGTTAAACAACATCGGGGACAGCACTGCCCCCTGAGGTACCCCACACTCAAGGGGGTGTCCCCAGGACCGCTGTCCCCTTATCACCACCCTCTGTCCCCGACCTTGGAGAAAAGAGGCAAACCATTGAAGGGCAAGCCCCTGAATCCCCTCGTCAGCAAGGCGGTGGGCCAGCAACTGGTGGTCAACCGTGTCGAACGCTGCCGACAGATCCAACAACACCAGAGCTGCCACACCGCCCCGATCCAGATGCCTACGGAGATCGTTAGTCAGGGCGACCAGTACCGTCTCCGTCCCATGACCCGGGCGAAAGCCGGACTGGTAAGGATCTAGGATGGAAACATCATCCAGAAAGCTCTGCAGCTGCAACGCCACTGCCCTCTCAAAAAGTTTGCCCAAACAGGGCAAATTGGACACCGGCCGATAGTTGGCCAATTCGGCTGGGTCCAGAGATGGCTTTTTCAAGAGGGGGTGGACCATCGCGTCCTTGAGCATCCCGGGGAACCGCCCCTCCAAGAGGGACGTGTTGATAATCTCCCGCAGGGCACCTCGAAACCCCTCATGGCCTGCTTTAATGAGCCATGATGGGCACGGATCAAGGTCGCAAGTGGTTGGACACACAGATACAAGCAATCTGTCAACTTCCTCCGGGCTGAGCAGGCTAAAACACTCTAAACCCGACCCCAAAGACGAGCAAGGGGCTTCAAGTTCTCTAACTGTTTCAATTGTGGCGGGGAGGTTGCAGCGGAGTGCCAAGACTTTATCTGCAAAATAGCTCGCAAAAGCCTCACAGCCAATATCCAATTCCCTAGCATTTTGCCTGCCCTGTGGCAGAGCCGTCAAGGACCAAATTGTACTAAATAATTGGTCTGGGCGTGAGCTAGCAGATGCAATCGTGACTGCAAAGAAATCTCTCTTTGCGGTCTTGACTGCCATCTCATAGGCTCTCATAAGCGTCCTACAGGATGTTCTTGATGCCTCGTCGCGGGCTCAACGCCACCGTCTCTCTAGCCGTCTCAGTTCTTGCTTCAGCTCACGCAGCTCCTGGGTGTACCAAGGCGCTCGCCTAGCACGAGTGCGGAGAGGGCGCCTGGGAGCGATCTCGTCGATGGCTGCAGAGAGCCGGACATGCCAGTCCTCCACCAGCTCATCCAATGAGCCGCCAGGGGGTCTTGGATCCCGCAGGGCCATCTGGAGCCGCATAGGGTCCATCTGGCGCTGCGGGCAAGCAAAAATCTGCTCGCCGCCTAAACAGGGTTGGGGTGGGATATTCAGTTGGGCCCTCAGGGCCAGGTGGTCCAACCATGGCACTGCTTCTATGGCAATCCGGTCTACCGTCACCCCTGCCACAAAGATCAGATCGAGCGTGTGACCGGCCCGATGCGTGGGAGCTGAGATGAATTGGGAGAGTCCCAGTGCCGCCATGGATGACACTAGGTCCGTAGCCCGGCCCGAGGCCGCGTCCTCGGCATGGACGTTGAAGTCACCCAAGACAATCAGCCTAGGGTGCTCCACCGCCCAGCCTGATATGGCCTCAAGCAGGGACAGCAGGCCACTGGCCGGTGCGTTAGGCGGCCGGTACACCAACCAGATCGCCAAACTCTCCTCGGCCTCCAGCATCAGGCCGACACACTCTATGCCCGTGATCTCCACAGATGGAAGCGCCCTGAAGGAGTAAGCCTCCCGAATGAAAATGGCCACTCCTCCCCCCCGCCCCCTGGTCTGTGATTGGTGGAGGACCGAAAACCCAGGCGGGGCAAGTCGAGCGAGGGCTACCGTTTTGCCCTCCCGCACCCAGGTCTCGGTCATGCATGCCAGGTCCACTCGTTGATCTTATACAAAATCCCTAAGGATTGAGGTTTTATTATTAATAGACCTGGCATTGCACAACACCAGTGACGGAGGGGAGTTCTCCAATCTGACCCCACTGCCAGCCACCATTGGGATGGGCTGTAGGCTGGAAGGCTGCCGAGCCGCTCTGTTTCTCTGCGTCCTTCCCTGCGCCCACCGCTAAACTTTCCCTGTCCCAAGAGCACCGGAATTTGCTGTCCTGCCATGTGTTATCCCGGTGGTCTCCGCCATGCTTCAGACCACCAGTGAGAGAGCAACAGGGCAGCTAGATCCACTCCCAAGGCAACAGTGCACTAATGTCACTAATTCTGCTGCTACCAACAACTGAGCACTGCACAAACTTGGACCTTCCCAAGATGCATCAAATCCTAAAACAGTGATTTGAAAGAGCAGACGTGACCAAAAAAAGGCCCCAAAGTTGCATCAATTCATATCAAGGAGTCCCCCCCCATCAGTTAGCAATCCAGCCAGCTGTTCAGTCAAAGGGCGACCTCAAACCAGCCTTGGCAAGTCACCTCCTGAGGGCCAGCGTTGTTTTTTGCAGGGATGGGAAACAATGCTCCCTCTAAGCTGTGGAGTCTTGTGAGCAAAAATTCGACGTTGCGAGCTACTGGCATTAAAGTTCTGAGCGAGCGATTTGGCTGCTGCATCAATTAGTTTGCTCTGGAGCCATCCCTCCCTGAGCAAAGACAAAAATGTGTGAGCCGGAGGCTAAAAAACTCTGAGCTAGCTCACACTAACTCAGCTTAGAGGGAACACTGATGGGAACTGCTCACAGTAATTAAACCCATTCACAGTTGTGAGGATGCTCACAATTTTGTGGGTTGGGTGTGTCTAACGGATTGCTCACTTTCCCTACTGATTTCATCATCCTGATCACCCTTCCTTAGCTGCTGTTTTCCTTTGGAATGCAGAATTTGTACATCTGACATTTTTAGAACTGTGCAGAAATGCTCGGCTGGAGCAGGCCAGGGGTCCACTGAAGTCCAGCAACCGGTTTCCCAAAATGGCCCGCACAGCCTCCCTCTGCGGCACCTAAGCACAGCTGAGTACCGGATCCGCTTCAAGGTTCTGGTTCTGCCCTTTAAGGCCCTTAACGGTCTGGGGCAAGCATTCCAGTGGGATCGCCTCTCCCGGTGGCTCCCCCAAAGTGCCTTGCGCGCGGAAGATCAAACCCTGCTGGGGGTCCCTGGCCCCAAAGATATCCAGCTGTCCTCAACTAGAGCCGGGGCCTTTTCAGCCCCGGCCCCATCCTGGGGGAACTCTCTACCTGGGGATATTCATGCCCTGTGGGACCTTGGCTCAGTTCCCTAGGGCGTGCAAAACAGAGATCTTCCCCTGGGCCTATAGTTGAGGACAGCAAGGGCCCACGTTGGATCTCATCATGGACTCCTCCATGACCGGTCCCTGATCTGCCCGAGGGAGGGAGTGAAGTCCAGTCGATTTTATTGTAAAATGAAATGGCATTATTCTGTCGCTTCCTCTGCGACGTCACCCGGGACGTTCTCTTTTTCCTGGTAAGCTCCCTCTCTCAAAATCCTCCAGGCCCCCAGTAGAGGTCAGTCACCAGAACTCGTCAGGACCGCCAGGGGCACACACGCCTACACACAGCCACATACACACACACACACGAAAAATACAGAAAAAATACACCCCCCCCAAAAAAAAAAAACCCCAAACCCAAAGGGAGACGGCAACCAAGAAATCAGAAGTAGACTGAGACTGCAAACGGCAGCCACAAAGGAGCTAGAAAAAGATCCCTCCGTGTAAGAATCCAGACAACTCCTGCCATAGGCGTCTCCAAGGCTTTTTTGTAGAAAAAGCCCAACAGGAACTCACTAGCATAACAGGCCACACCCAACAGCAGAAAACCATTAGCATATTAGGCCACACCCCTGACAGCACAGCACATTAGCCTATTAGGCCACACCTCCATGCTACCAGGAGTGTGGTCATCCAGCCACACCCACCTTTTGCTTCTTATTCTGTTTTCCTTGTTTGTTGTCAAAACCCAGGGCTTTTTTGGAGCAGGAACTCCTTTGCATGTTAGGCCACACACCCCTCATGTAGCCAATCCTCATGAGTTTCTGCTGTTGGGTGTGGCCTGTTAGGCTAATGAGTTCCTGCTGGGCGTCGCCAGCTCAGGAGCCAGCCGGAACTCCATTCCTGCGCGTTCCTGCCCAAAAATAGCCCTGGGAGTCTCCATTACTATGTATGGATGTGAAAGTTGGAGAGTGAAGGAAGCTCACAAGAAGAATGTTGATTAATCTGAAATGCGGTGTTGGAATTGAGCTTTTTGGAAATCGTAGACCGCTCCCCCCCCTAAAAAAAAGCCCAATAAGTGGGCTGTAGATCAAATCAGGCCTGAACGCCCTCCTTAAAGGCTAAAATGACTAATCGGAGGCTATTGTACTTTGGTCACATTACGAAAATGAAGATGACGAGACAAACTGGGGCAGAGGGCAACAGAATCTTCAACAGCACATAATCCCTACGCGTTTCATGTGCAGCTTCGTCAGAGGGAACCTAATAAAATAAGGACATAATGAAACGCGCAGGGGCAGGCCTGTAGCCAGGATTTTTAAAGTCAGGGGGCATTTAAATTTTTTAGGGGGCACTGGCTAATCAGATTAATCCAGGGGAGAAGGCCATGAAGCCCTGGGCTGGATGGGAAGTCAGGGGGCCTAGCCCCGAAATGCCCCACTGTAGCTACGGGCCTGCGCAGGGGTTGTATACCATCAAAGGATCTATTTCCCTCTGCACCACTTTGTCTCTTAGTCTTCACGCTTCTTCAGCAGCGACTCACAAAAGCTCATATCCTGCCTGCCACATATTTTGTTAGTCTTTAAGGTGCCCCCGGACTCTATCTCTTTTCCACTGCTACAGACGGACGAACTCAAGCCACGGCCCTCCGTTTGCAAGGCCAAAACAAGGCTGTTAACAATAGGAAATTCTGGGGGTCATTAATTCACTGGGTCAGAAGCAACTTCACAGCACTTAACACAAACAGTACAAGACAGCTACCATCTGTCCATGCGTGTGTTCCATGGCAGAGTGAGGATCTGAACCTGGGTCACCCACAAACGCTCTACGAACACTATACTGCACTAGATCTAGCTTCACCTTATAGAATTATAGAATCATAGAGTTGGAAGGGGACCTCCAGGGTCATCTAGTCCAACCTCCTGCACAACGCAGGAAAATCACAAGTACCTTCCCCCACACACACACACATCCCCACTGACTGCTGTTTCATGCTCAGAAGATGACAAAAAACCTCCAGGATCTCCAGGCCTGGAGAAAAATTGCTTTCTGACTCCAAAGTGGTGATCAGCATTTTCCTGGGCTTGTAAGAAGGGCCACAAGAACTAAGCACTGATGCAATCCTCCCTCCCTCTGCTGATCAACACTGGGGCCCTGCAGGACCTTGTACAATTCCACAGGGCCTGTAAGGCAGGGATGTTCCACCAGACTTTCAGTTGAAGGCAGCAACGGTTAAGACTGGCACCCCTTTTCTGTCTCACAGAATCACAGAGTTGGAAGGGACCTCCAGGGTCATCTAGTCCTACCCCCTGCACAACGCAGGAAAATCACAAATACCTCCCCCACACACACACTGACTGTTTTCCATGCCCAGATGACAAAAACCTCCAGGATTGCTTCCTGACCCCAAAGTCGCAGTCAGCATTTCCCTGGGTGTGTAAGAAGGGGCCATGAGAACTAAACACTGATGCAACCCTTCCTGCCCTCCCTCTCATGATCTGCCTAAATTCACAGAATCAGCATTGCTGTCAGATGGCCATCTAGCCTCTCTTTGGAAACCCCCAAAAGAACCCCCACCGCCTCCCAAGGAAGCCTGTTCCACTGAGGAACCGCTCTGACTGTCAGGCAGTTGGACAAGATAGTCTACCTTGTCTAGCGCCGCATTTCCCAAACTGGTCAATCAGATTTGATCCCACTGGAAACTCAGGAGCAGGACACTAGACCTCTTCCGCTGTGTCTCCCCAGCCCGCGGGCTTCCCGTGTGCTCTGCCTCTGCACAGGAACGTTACATCCACCTGTCCTGGCAAACTCATCTCTCCGTGAATCTGCACCATTACCTCCCAAAGCTAACAGCCATTGCAACATCTTGCAGGAATTAATGCCACGAGCTAATCATGAGCCATAATTTTGCTGGCCCCAAATGTGCTGCCAAGGAATTTCATTAGATAACCTTAAGAGCTCTGACACTAGCGGAGGGCCAGGCTAGTAGCCAGGATTTTGTAATTCAGGGGGCCTTTAAATAAGTCATGGGGCACTGATGTCACAAAATAAAAAATAAAATAAAAAACAAAAAAAATTTAAAACTCACTTTTGTGGGGTTCGCGCTTGGCTTGCCTACATGGGGAAGCAGGCCACACTCGGGGAAGCGGCAATGATGGGGAGTCCTCCAGGTGGCCCAGAGAGTTGGGAGTCCTCTGGGTGGCCCAGAGAGCCAGAGGGCCTAGGTGCTGGATGGAAGTGGGGGGGGGGCTTGGCAGGAAGTCAGGGGGGCCAGGCCCCGAAATGCCCCACTCTCTTGCTCCATCCACCTCGTGTGCCCCATGGAGATGCGTGACCATTGGCATGTCTTTTGGCAGCAAACTGCATAAATTAATTACTTTTGCTTATATATGCTATTAGGCATGGCTTCCAGTTAATATGCAATCACACCCTGATCCCTCTAGTTTATTATACTCATTTGCCTCCTCCTGTCCTATTTTATTTTTGCTTTGTGCAAAGTAAGACTAGTGTCGCAACAGACTGGTGGATACAACTCAGATGGATAAAACTCAAGGACACAGTAGTCAGTGCATCTCAATGGTGCCGCTATAGCATTTCAGTGCTATAGCGGTTTAGCACTATGGCGCTCACCTTGGAATGTTGGAAAAAAGGCCAAGACAGAACGTGTGGGCAAAAACAGCAGGGAAAAAGTAGCACTGTAGGAAGCGCTACAGACATTTTCAACAGCACACCACAGCGATTCAGAAGCGCAAGGACAGGGTTCAAAATGGAAGAGAACAGTTTCCCTCAAAAGCAGCTCAACCACGCTTTGCTAAAGCGGGTCTTTATGAACAGGTAAATAAGTTCCGCTGGCAGCGTGTTACTAAAACAGGTCTGACTGAAATGGCAGAAAAAACCGATTAGCAACCAATTACTCAAGGCAGTTTGAAAGGGTCAATCTCTAGTTTCTGACTGGGAAAACTTCCTGTTTGTGAAATACCTGTGTAGAGTTATGCCCAGTACGGGAAAGGCAAGGAGGCTGAAGGCCTTCCTAATCCAGTCACTGGTGGCAATTTCCACACCTACTTACACCATGACTGTATAGCTCTAAGCCTCCTGTGCTCTGCTGGCTGTCCCAGGCTGGTCTCCTCTGGAGACCGAGACTTGGGAGTATCACCAGGCGCTCACAGCCAGGAGCGGGACCTGGAGGCACGAAACCGGAGCGGGCACACCGGCTTGCTCCTGATGGACCCACTGATCTGGCAAGGCAGCCTCCCTCAGGCCTCAGCCGAAACAGGCTACGGGGGAGTAATCGGGCTCAGCTGCCCTCCCCGGGCAGGTGTGGAGCTCCCACAACTGCACTGTGCCGTGGCTGGGAAGAATTACTGTTCTCTCTGCCCGGCCCTGGGATGGGCTGGCGAGCAGCCAGCTGAGCACTTGGCCTCCTCTGGACCCCCTCTGTAATGTATGCTATGAAGTGAAATCTCTCCATTAGAAATTCATGTTAAGCTTCATGCCTAGACAAGGGTCATAATCCAACACATCGGATTGGTTGTCTAAGAAGCGCCGTCCTATCAGGATGAACCTCCAGTTCTTGGGGGTAACTAACCCTATTGGTTCTTATTCCTGTAATCTTATTGGTTACTTGTATGTAAATAGGCGTGGCTATATTAGCCGGGAACGTTTAAAAAGGGAGCAAAGCTCCACTGTTTCTTTGTCATCTGTTGATCTGTGGTTTTGCTGTTCTGGTTGACTTTGAGCTGTTGCTGAATAAAGCTGAATCACTTTGAAATCACGTTGAGTGTCATACTTAACACCCTCAGTCCCGGCCTTCTGTCACCGCTGTTCCTGAGGAGGCTACAGGCCTGAGTTCACATCTGGCCTAGCAGAGGCCTGGTGGTTGGTTCAGAGGTCAGGGGGCACAGTCTCCCTTGCGAGCTCTGCTGCGGGGGGGGGGGCCCTCTGGGTCCGCTGGACCATGGGTCGTAGGCAATGTTCCCTCCAAGCTGTGGAGTCTTGTGGCAAAAATTCTACTTTGTGAGCCACTGGCATTAAAGTTGTGAGCAGGTGATTTGGCTGCTGCATAAATTAGTTTGCTCTGGAGCCATCCCTTCCTGAGCGAAGACAAAAATATGTGAGCCAGAGGCTAAAAGTCTGTGAGCTAGCTCACAGTAACTCAGCTTAGAGGAAACACTGGTAGTAGGCACTGTGCAGGGCTGGGCCCTTCCTGATCACTTTGGTCAGGGCTTTCTTCCTGGTTGAACGCAATAGAACAGAGTTCAGGAAACCTCTTCAACAAAATTCTTTTAAAAATGTTTAAAAGTTCATGAGCTTTCAGGGTACGCATTGGAAAACTTCATTTCCCTCTTGAGAGTTCTGGCACCTCTTTTTCAAAAAAGAAAAAAGGCCCGACTGTGGCCCTCCTCAGTCTCTTCTCCTGAGGACCCAGAGTTGGACTCACTGGGCTGGGCAGAGGAGGTCATGACAGAAAGGGCCAGAATCTTAATTTCCAAGAACAATTGCCGACAGTTTGTCAAATGCGATATTTTTCTCCTAAGTACCTGTATTTAGAGTTGAATAAAGAACTACAGAAGAAGGACCACAACATCCTTGACGGCCACAGTGGTGTGATCACTGACCTCAGGCCAGACATCCTGGAGTGCGAAGTCAAATGGGCCTTAGAAAGCATTACTAACAACAAAGATAGCGGAGGTGATGGTATCCCAGCTGAGCTATTCAAAGTCTTAAAAGATGATGCTGTTAAAGTGCTGCACTCAATATGCCAGCAAATTTGGAAAATGCAACTGTGGCCACAAGATTGGAAAAGGTCAGTTTACATTCCAATCCCAAAGAAGGGCAATGCCAAGGAATGTTCAAACTATCGCACAATTGCACTCATTTCACATGCTAGCAAGGTCATGCTCAAGATCCTACAAGCTAGGCTTTAGCAGTATGTGGATACAGAACTGCCAGAAGTACAAGCCAGGTTTCGAAGAGGCAAAGGAACTAGAGATCAAATTGCCAACATTCGCTGGATTATGGAGAACGCAAAGGAAGACCAGAAAAACATCTACTTCTGCTTCATTGACTATGCTAAAGCCTTTGATTGTGTGGATCACAACAAACTATGGCAAGTCCTTAAAGAGATGGGAGTACCGGACCACCTCACATGTCTCCTGAGAAACCTGTATAAGGGCCAAGAAGCAACAGTTAGAACCGGATATGGAAGAACTGATTGGTTTAGCATAGGAAAAGGAGTACGACAAGGATGTATATTGTCAGTCTGCTTATTTAATTCATAAGCAGAATACATCATGCAAAATGTTGGCCTGGATGAATCACAAACTGGAATGAAGATTGCTGGGGAAAACATCAACAACCTCAGATATGCAGACGATACCACTCTAACGGCAGAAAGTGAAGTGGACCTAAAGAGCCTCTTGCTTAGAATGAAAGAGGAGAGCGCAAAAGTAGGCTTGAAACTCAACATCAAAAAAACAAAGATCATGGCATCTGGCCCCATTACTCCTTGGCAAATAGAAGGGGAAGTCATGGAAGCAATGACAGAGTTCACGTTCCTGGGATCCAAGATCACTGCAGATGGTGACTGCAGCCATGAAATTAAAAGACACCTGCTCCTTGGGAGGAAAGCGATGGCAAACCTAGACAGCATAATAAAAAGTAGAGACATCACGCTGCCAACAAAAGTCCATGTGGTCAAAGCAATGGTATTCCCAGTAGTAATGTATGGCTGCGAGAGCTGGACCATAAGGAAGGCCGGGCACCGAAGAATAGATATTTTTGAATTATGATGCTGGAGAAGACTCTTGAGAGTTGGACCGCAAGGAAATCAAATCAGTCAATCCTAAACAAAATCAACTCTGACTGTTCCCTGGAAGGCCAGATCCTGAAGCTGAAGCTCAAATACTTTGGCCACCAAATGAGAAGGGAGCCCTCACTGGAGAAGAACCTGGTGCTGGGAAAGACTGAAGGTCAAAGAAGAAAGAAGTTCAAAGGATGAGATGGTTAGACAGTATTATTGATGCAAAGAACGTGAACTTAAGCAAATTCCAGAGGATGAGGGAAGACAGGAGGGCCTAGCATGATGTGGTCCAAAGGGTCACGAAGAAGCCAGACTCGACTGTGCAACTGAACAACTGTCTATGCACAGGGACACCTGCATTTCTTAGTTATAAACTCAAACGCTCCCATGGTGAGCTCCACAGACCTGGGAGAGCCAGATTCAAGTCCTGCCACAGTCTTACTGAGCAGCCTTGAGAAAGTCCGTTTCTCAGCTGCTACCTGCATTCTGTGAAATGCACACTGCTGTGGTGGTAAATTTCCAGTCTTCAACCCTTCCTGCTGCTTCTGAAGTGCTGTGTAAAATGCCCCGTAGCATCTCCTACAACGATGGTTCTTTTCCCACACTTTTTCAACGTGCACAAGATCTCCCTCAGAGAGGTTTGGCGGTGGGGAATATTCAATTGGGAGCACTACGGCACTGAAACAGGACTGAAAATTGACATCTGGACTCCACTGAGATACACCCGAATATATATAATCGCAACTGCATGCATGTCAGGGTATCTCAGGGGAGTCCAGGCACCTGAACGATGGTGTTATGGTGCCGATTTGCAGTACTGTTTCAGCCCCATAGCATTCGCAATTAAATGTTTTTTTAAAAAAATCTCAGAGGGAGGTCGTGCACACGTCAAAAAACAGCAGGAAAACAAATGGCTTAGTTTGAAATTGCCAGATCGCTTCAGAGACGGCTCATTAATGGAAGGAAGTTTGTTGTGTGAAACCCCTGTCCTTGTGTTGCTTTCCTCAATGACAGGCCAATAACAAAGGCCATCCCGTTTAGAAAGGTAATATGAAAAGGGCCATAGTGGTTTAGAAGAAGATCACACGGCAAACATGAGTGGGGAAAAGAGCAGTATTGTAGGGAAGCACTATGGACGTTTTAAACAGCACACCACAGCGATTCAGAAGTGCAACAAAGGGGCTGAAAATGGAAGAAAGCAGTTTCCCTCAAGAGCGGTTCAATCATGCTTCGCTAACCCGGCACAAGTGGGTTTGTATGAACAGGTAAATAAATTCTGCTAGCAGCCAGTTACTAAAATGGATCTGTCTGAAATGGCAAAAAAAAATCCATTAGCAACCAATTACTGAAATGGACTACAAAGGAATTTTGAAAGGGTCAATCTCCAGTTTCTGACTGGGAAACGTAACTCTTTGTGAAATACCTGCGTAGAGTCATGCCCAGTATGGGAAAGGCAAGGAGGCTGAAGGCCCTCCCAATCCAGTCACTGACGGCAATTTCCACACCTACTTACACCATGACTGTATAGCCCTAAGCCTCCTGTGCTCTGCCGGCTGTCCCAGGCTGGTCTCCTCTGGAGAGCGAGACTTGGGAGTATCGTCAGGCGCTCACAGCCAGGAGCGGGACCTGGAGGCACACCGGCTTGCTCCTGATGGACCCACAGATCTGGCAAGGCAGCCTCTCTCAGGCCTCAGCCGAAACAGGCTACGGGGGAGTAATCGGGCTCAGCTGCCCTCCCCGGGCGGGTGTGGAGCTCCCGCAACTGCACTGTGCCATGGCTGGGAAGAATTACTGTTCTCTCTGGGCTGGTGAGCAGCCAGCTGAGCACTTTGCCTCCTTTGGACCCCCTCAGTCGAGGCCTTCTGTTACCGCTGTTCCTGAGGGGGCTAGAGACCCAGGTTCACATCCTGCCTAGCGGAGGCCTTGGGGGGGGGGCCTCTGGCTCCACTGGACCATGGGTAGCAGGCACTGTGCAGGGCTGGGCCCTCCCTGATTTGGTCAGGGCTTTTTTTTTTCTTTTTTCTTTTTGATTGAATGGAGTCGACAAAATTCTTTTTAAAATGTTTAAATGTTCGTGAGTTTTCCGTATACAGATTGAAAACTTCATTTCCCTCTTGAGAGTTCTGGGACCTCTTTTTCCAAAAAAGAAAAAGCGCCCCGACTGTGGTCCTCCTCAGTCTCTTCTCCTGAGGACTCAAGTTGGACTCACTGGGCTGGGCAGAGGTGGTCATGACAATATGGGCCAACATGCTAACAGTCTCTCAAACGGGACATTTTTCTGCAGAGCTGAATGACAGTCTATGAACCGAGACACCTGCATTTCTAAGTTATGACTTCACACGCTCCCCTGGCGAGCTCATGAGGCTCTACGGACGCGGGAGAGCCAGATTCAAGTCTTGAATCTGCCATTGTCTTACTCAGCAGCCTTGAGATAGTCCACCTCTCAGCTGCCACTTGGGCTTCTGTGAAATGCACACTGTTGTGGTGATAAATTTCCAATCTTCACCCCTTACTACCACTTCTGGAAGCACGGGTGCTGTGTAAAATACCCCATGGCGCTTCCTGCAATGACTGTTGCTTTCCCGCTCTTTTTTGATGCATGCGAGATCTACCTCAGAGGGGTTTTGGGGGGGAACATTCAAATGGGAGTGCTGTGGTGCCGAAACAGAACCACGATGGACTCCATTGCAATGGTGACATACATGCGATTGCAACTCAACTGAACATTTAAAAACAAACACAACCCTCTCCAAGCATGACTGCACGTACAGTGAAGAAGGGCGGGAAAACAAGCAGCACCATTTGAAATGGCCAGTTCGCTTCAGAGACCGCTCATTGGTGAAAGAGAGATCGCTGTGTGAAACTCCACTCCCTGTACCACTTTCCTCGATGACAGACCAATAACGAATGCCACCTGGTTTAGAAAGGTAATGTGAAAAGGGCCATAGTGGTTTAGCACTATAGTGCTCACCTTCGAATGTTTTTTAAAAAGTCAGAGGAAGAGCGCATGGCGAAAAGGGGTGGGGGAAACCAGCTCGGCACATTTTCAACAGCACTCCACAGCGATTCAGAAGCGCAAGGACGGGGCTGAAAACGGAAGAGAGCAGCTTCCCTCAAAAGCGGCACAACCACGCTTTGCTAATCCGGCCCAAGCGGGTTTGTATGAACAGGTAAATAAATTCCGCTGGCAGCAGGTTACTAAAACGGGTCTGACTGAAATGGCAGAAAAAAACAATTAGCAACCATTTACTCAGGGCAGTTTGAAAAGGGTCAATCTCGGGTTTCGGTTTCGACGTTGCGAATGGCGGCCACCTTTCGGGGCGCTCCCGAAGGTGGTTAGCCCACACGCGGTTGGGGGGGTCTTTGCATGTATGCAAGACCCTAGTGAGCCTTAGTTAAAGGCTCCGAACCGGGGGCGCTTGGGGAGTAGCCTCTTTGCCGGCACACTGCCGGGAAATTGAGGCTTTCTCCCCGTCCCAATCGGCCCCGCTGCGTAGTGCGCCCCGAATGGGGCTTAGCAACGCCGCCGACTTCCAGGAGTGAGGAAAAGCGAGATGAACTAACATAAAAAGATGAATTGGCACTGAACCGTGAGTTGGAGGTCTAAACTAAAGCGGAAATCTAAACCCCCCCCCCTTACGAGAACAAGCGGGAGGAGGGGAGTTTCCCCCCACTAGGGAACGGGACTGTTAAAAGGAAAGGGGAGGTGAAAGAGCGGAGAGGGCTGGTGAAGTACCTCTGGGGTTTCCGAAGTAAAGTCTTGGCGTATCTCCGGAGGGCGCGGCACGAACTTTGGGAAAAGTAAACAAAAGTAATGTCGGCAATGAAAAAAGCCCCGATCAAACCGGAAAAGAAGGGAGGTGGGACTTCCAGTCCGGGAAATCCCCCTCAAGAGTCTGCTGTCAGTCAAACGAAAAGCGAGCTACTGCACCCTCTGCTGGAGCAAATGCAGAAAACTAATGAAACATTAAGCTGCATGCAAGGTGTTCTCAACAGCCTGCAAAAGCAAATGAACGAAACGTCAAAGAAGATGGAGGAATTAGTACAGAAATGTCTGGTCTCAACGGAAGATACTAAGAAAGTAAAGAAAAGGGTCAACAAGTTGGAAAAACATCAGGATGAGCAAGAAAAAAGGATTTTGCAATTGCAAATGGAAAAATCAAGTCTGATACTCCGTTTTCAGGGCATTAAAGAAGAGGAGAAAGAAGATCTCAGACTGTTATTAGCGAAGGCCTTGGCACCAGTAACTGGCAGAGAAAAGCGAGAATTACAAGAAGAGATGGATGTGGTCTATAGGGCCTACTCCACTTACACAAAGAAAAATAATCTGCCAGCTGAAGTGGTTGTCAAGTTCACTAAACAGCGTACGAGAGATCAAATATTGAGAGCAGTTTCAGCGACGCCCTTGAAGATTGAGGAACAGACTATAAGAACGCTGAAAGATGTGCCATATGAAATTCGAATGAAAAGGAAGGCTTACAAAAATTTGACCACTTTCTTACAAAACCATCAGATCACTTACAGATGGAGATTTCCTGAAGGACTGGACTTTAAGTTTAAGGACAAAAAAGAGAGAATTGACTCCATCTTCAAAGCACAAGAATTTCTGAAGAGACACGCCAGCATGGAGGAAGATGCAGCATTCGCAACGTGGCAAGATTTGAGTAGCGAAAAAGACAGCGACTCAGAGGAGGAAGGAGTCGGAGCGGGAGACGCTGAAGAGAAAAAGGGCCCATCATACAACTTGAGGGACACTAAAGGAAGACATCCTAAGAAGTAATAGTTCGTTGACGCGGAGGAAAGGAGATGATTAATGACTAACCCCAGAGGACATTACTAACCTGACTAACAGATTGTTTTTGGACTCTTTAGTTGACTAAAAGAGACTCTCTAACCATGGTGAATGCCAAAGCGATTTTTATATTAATTAACATTAATAAATTTAACAGTAAACTCACTCTCAACTTTTCTTTGTCCAACTATATACCCTCCTTTTTTCCCTATATAAAAAGAATAAAATCCTCTCCTCTTTAGGAGAGTTTTTTACAAAAAAAAAAAAGAAAAGGGTCAATCTCTAGTTTCTGACTGGGAAAACTTCCTGTTTCTGAAATACCTGCATAGAGCTATGCCCAGTACGGGAAAGGCAAGGAAGCTGACAGCCTTCCCAATCCAGTCACTGGCGGCAATTTCCACACCTACATACACGATGACTGTATAGCTCTAAGCCTCCTGTGCTCTGCTGGCTGTCCCAGGCTGGTCTCCTCTGGAGACCGAGACTTGGGAGTATCGCCAGGCGCTCACAGCCAGGAGCGGGACCTGGAGGCACGAAACCGGAGCGGGCACACCGGCTTGCTCCTGATGGACCCACTGATCTGGCAAGGCAGCCTCTCTCAGGCCTCAGCCGAAACAGGCTACGGGGGAGTAATCGGGCTCAGCTGCCCTCCCCGGGCGGGTGTGAAGCTCGCACAACTGCATTGTGCCGTGGCTGGGAAGAATTACTGTTCTCTCTGCCCGGCCCTGGGATGGGCTGGCGAGCAGCCAGCTGAGCACTTGGCCTCCTCTGGACCCCCTCAGTCGAGGCCTTCTGTTACCGCTGTTCCTGAGGGGGCTACAGACCCGGGTTCACATCCTGCCTAGTGGAGGCCTGGTGGTTGGTTCAGAGGCCAGGGGCATGGTCTCCCTTGCGAGCTCTGCGCACGGGGGGTGGGGTGTCCTGTCTCTGCTGGGCCATTGGTAGCAGGCACTGTGCAGGGCTGGACCCTCCCTGATCACTGTGGTCCTCCTCGGTCTCTTCTCCTGATGACTCAGAGTCAGACTCACTGGGCTGGGCAGACGAGGTCATGACAGAAAGGGCCAGAATCTTAATTTCCAAGAACAGTTGCCGACTGTGTGTCAAATGGGACATTTTCCTCCCAAATATGGCTGCAGTTACAAACACTAGATAATTCACTTTCAATTCACTTTCAATCCACTTTTAGTGCACGTTGCAACTGGATTTTACTGTGTGAACTGGCAAAATCCAGTCGGAAAGCGCACTGAAAGTGGATTGAATGTGGATGATTTAGCGTGTGACTGCACGTGTATTTAGAGTTGGATGAACATCGATGTGCAGAGGCACCTGCCTTTCTTAGTTATGACCTTCCACGCTCTCCTGGCAAGCTCGTGAGGCTCCATGGACCTGGGAGAGCCAGATTCAATGCCTGCCTCTGCCACAGTCTTACTGAGCAATCTTGAGAAGGTCCGTTTCTCAGCCGCCACCTGCCTTCTGTGAAATGCACACTGTTGTGGTGATAAAACTTCCCCGGTTGCCCATCAGGCCGCCATGCAATTTGCCAGCTATGCTGCAACTACTCCTGTCAATTAGACAGTTGCATTTGGATCTCTGAGTGGAGAGCAAATCCCAAGGGAGCCATAAATAATATAGTTGCTTTCATACGCTCCTGATATATCGAGCCACATTTCCCTGCCCACAGTTGCAAACAGCCGCTGAACAGACGTGAAACACCAGTCAACAGTTGGGAGGGGAGGGAAATGAAACCATTATCTCTTCCAGAAACATCTGCAATGCAAAAATGTTTGCTGGGTCTGATTAAGGATCCTTCCAGCACGGACCTTGTTTCCCTCAGTGGACGGCCACATGCTCCTAGGATACCCAGAAGCAAGCTACAACTGTTCTCTTGATTGGTGCGCCAGAGGTACACTGCCTTGGCACAGAGGGGTTCCATTCGGCCACCACGGTGTGAATTGACATTGCAATGGACGCCTCCAACACGAACTGGTCTACCGTTTTCAGCCCTCGGAACTGGCGTCCACCTTGATATTTTATAGCAGTGAGTTCCATATGGTTAAAACGCCGTCTTTGGTCTGTGCTAAACCTACCTCCGGAGTCAGCCAGCATCTGAACACTAAAGGCTGGAGAGAGGCGAGGAGGGGGCAGGCCCGTAGCTACAGTGGGGCATCTCGGGGCCTGGCCCCCTGACTTCCCATCAAGGCCCCCCACTTCCCATCCAGTCCAGGTCCTCCCTTGGGTTTTTTTTTTTTTTTTGCAGGGATGTGTGTGGGGTGCCCCCTGACTTATTTAAAGGCCCCCTGAATTTAAAAATCCTGGCTACAGGCCTCGGGGGAGGAGCATGGAAGCGATTTGCTGCCATCCTGGCCCAGAGAAAGAAACAGGACTATAAAGAAGTCCTTCTTCCCCCAAAGAGTGATTAACACATGGAATTCACTGCCACAGGAGGTGGTGGAGGCTACAAGCATGGACGGCTTCAAGAGGGAATTGGATGAACACATGGAGCAGAGGTCCATCAGTGGCTATTAGCCACAAGGTATAGATAGGGACTCTTGGTCTGTGGCAAGGGATGCTCTGTCCTCTTGGTGCTTGGGGAGGGGGTCAACAGTGGGAGGGCTTCTAGTGTCCTGGCCCCACTACTGGATCTCCTGAGGGCACCTGGTATTTTTGGCCACTGTTTGACACAGAGTGTTGGACTGGATCCAACATGGCTTGATCCACCACGTTGGACTGGATCCGTTGGCTTGATCCAACATGGGCTTCTCTTATGTTCTTATAACCTCTTTGGTCTGGCAGCTGCATTTGGTCCCCTGGAATTCCGATGTTGCCATCCCATAACAAGCTCTGCATCGAAGACAGCTATTGTGCTACTGTGCACCACACGGTGTGCCAGCTCAGCAACTGGGAACCTGACGCTGGAAAGCATGGTCGCTGGCCAGTAGGTGCTTACAACCGAGATTGATCTCCCTTGACAGGAAACTGCATTACTGGAAGCTCTCCGGCCGCATTCCTCATAACGGAGAGAACAAAAAGGTCTCCCGGCAAAGGAAGCCTACCAAACTGCCTTTTCTTTCTGGCTCTCAATGCTAGCCTCGTCTCAGGCCTGGCAGCCTCTCCTCTCTTGCTGCCCAGAGGAGACATGAGAAGTTTGCAAATCTCTGAATCCCAGGCTGGGGAAGGGGGGGGGCGTGGATTTCGTCTCTTGCCTGCCATTTCCCGATCTCACAGAACTACCGTTTAACAAAATCCTGTATTTTCCAAGTTAGCTTGTATGTATGTCCCCATAGCATCTTCATTACCGCAATCCACGCACTGACTTTTCAGCCACAGGGTTGGCCGGCAAATACAAATCGAGTCGGCTCCTTCACCTTTCTGCTCCTCTGCCCTCTTGTTTCTCCCTCCCTCCCACCCTTCCCATCCGGCTCTGTGTCTTTCACTTAGCAAATGCCAAGGATTGGCTTTCCTTACAACTGGATGGACACTCTGTTTGTCAACGTTCTATCAATGATGCTTCCCTTTGGAGCAGACAGGACAGGCGGATCACGGCAACCTGGGATGTCACTGCAGCTCAACCAACAGTGGAAGCGAAGGCTTATTACAAAGCCACGGTCAGGACCTGACCTGTTTTGCTGTGGGTAAACTGAGATATCTACTCAGGGGGGAAGCTGTGTTGGTCTGAAGCAGCAGAGCAAAGCTCGAGTCCAGTGGGGGCACCTTTCAGACCAACCAAGTTTTATTTAAGGTACAGGCTTTTGCGCGCATGCACACTTCTTCAGATACAACGAAATGGAAATTACCAATCCATACATATAGAATTATAGAGTTGGAAGGGATCTCCAGGGTCATCTAGTCCAACCTCCTGCACAATGCAGGAAATTCACAAATATCTCCCCCCACACACACACACACCTCCAGGGACCCCTGTTCCATGCCCAGAAGATGGCAAAAAGCCTCCAGGATCCCCGGCCAAATTGGCCTGGAGAAAAACTGCTTCCTGACCTCAAA
This sequence comes from Gekko gecko, assembly GCA_029375565.1. Taxonomy (NCBI): domain Eukaryota; kingdom Metazoa; phylum Chordata; class Lepidosauria; order Squamata; family Gekkonidae; genus Gekko; species Gekko gecko. The sequence continues at coordinate 9,930,483 of JAPDNY010000006.1, forward strand.
GCGGCAATCAGCATTTCCCTGGGCATGTAAGAAAGGGCCATGAGAACTAGAAAACGAAGAAGAGAGGAGATTGGACTTATACCCTGCCCTTCACTATCCAAAGGAGTCTCAGAGCGTCTTACAGTCCCTTTCCCTTCCCCGCCCCACAGCAGACACCCTGTAAGGTAGTTGGGGCTGAGAGAGCTCTGAAAGAACTGCCTTTGAGATAACAGCTCTGAAAGAACTTGTGACTGACTCTTGGCATAGGTAGGTGCACATCAGTCTCCAATCTTGACATATTTATTTTGACATATTTCCTTCACTATGTGTGTCCCCCGGGAATTAAACCCAAACAAATGGCAACAATATAAAACTAAGCTTGCTATTTCTGTTTGGTCCTTGAATCTGTTAAACACCTTCATTATGCTGCATGCTAATTTCCTGCTCACCCCAACTATATGTATAGACTGGAAGTTTCCATCCGTTGGTCTTAAAGGTGCCACTGGACTCAAACTTTGCTCTGAGATATCTGCTCTCACACTTTCAGCCTGCCTTTCCTTCAGGGAGCTCAGGTTAGGCTATGTAGACCTCCCTCATATCCTCACAACAGCCCTGTAAGGTGCAATGAACTAACTGGCACAAGATCACTCAGTGGGCCCATGGGTGAATGGGGGACACAAACGCCGGTGTCCTCATCTGCTTAAGCCACGCCGGCTGCTTTGAACTGAGTGCCTGGGAAACTGAGCTACTCACCAGAAAACCTCTGATTTGAATCTCAGCTATGACATAGGTGACCCTAACCTAGGGGGGTTACCTGCTTTCAGGGGCCCCGATTTGCTGCCGCCGAGCCAGCCGGGGGGACTCTGCCCCCCCCCCGAGCCCCACCTGTGCCAACATGCCTGGTGCGATGACATCATCCAGAGGTGACATCATCATGCAGGGCACGTTGCAGGGGGGGGCTCTAGCACAGGGGTGTCAAACCTGCGGCCCGGGGGCCAGATCAGGCCCCTGGAGGGCTTCCATCAGGCACACAGTGGAACTGGCCATCTCCTGCTTCCGCCACTGCTGCATCATCGCTTGCTTTGCCAGACCCTTTCAATCACTCAGCCATTTCATGTTTGCCCCTGGGTCCTAGGCTCAGAACTCTGAGCGTGAGATCTCTGTGGTGAACGTCCATAAATCAAAAGTAGGTTTGCAGCTTACAGATACACACTTGAACAGCCTACTCAAGACTGCAACAGCACAGACATTTTGATGCAATGATTCAGAGCAAGAGGTGTCAGTTATCAGACACTGTTAATTAAACTAAATATTGCAAGAGTGCTGATGTTTTAAGCATGTTTTTAAGTAAAAAAAAATCTTTGTGTTTGTGTACTTTATACAGTTTATATCTCCGCTACCTGGCGTTACATTTTATGGCACACACGGCCCGGCCCAACAAGGTCTCATTTATGTCAGATCCGGCCCTCATAACAAAAGAGTTCAACACCCCTGCTCTAGCGTTTGAGAAAAAACTCTATGGTTATCATAGAGTGTTTCCTCAAAGGCTAGAGCATCCCCCTGCAACGTGCTCTGCGTGATGATGTCACTTCCAGGTGATGTCACTGCAGCACGCACGAAAACTCCAGGGCATGGAGAGGGACACCCTCCCCCCCGCCAGCAGCCAGGTAAGACCTGGCAACTGTACCCTAACAGTTCCCAGTTCTTCCCCTTTCTATCTGCAACGTGGTAGTAATCCTACTGTCCTGCCTCCGGTGCTGTTGTCAGAGATCACCGGGACGACAGCTATGCTATGCTCTGAACCCTTGAAAAGAGCAAGGTCAGCCTGAGTTAACAATGATGATTAAATAATTATTGATTTAAGAACAATGCTGCGTGGAACAAAAAAAGGGAACCACTCGGGTAGAACCCCTGTCTCCATTCCCAGAGAAATCCGGGGGGCCTGTTGCAGTCGTGACCCGGCTGTGGGAATACCTGGGAAGAGTCAAAGCCCACCTCTCACTGAATGCAGAGCGCTTCCAGGTTCCTTGCAGTGAAACCAAGGGAAGGGATTTTTAAAAAGTCATTGTTTTCTCCTGCTGGGGTGGGTGGGGGTGGCAGGGAAGGCTTGTGCCGCAAGTCTGGGGAGGGAACATCCAAACTAAATAAACGAACACTCAGCCGCCCAAGGCAAACATGAATGTCACCACCACCTCCTTCGGAAAACGGAAGGAAGAGCTTGACTTGTGCTCGGGAGGGCAGGTGGGATTTCTGAACTGTTTAGCCCCGCTGCCCCAGTAAATCTTTGCAGCCCCCTCCCCCAAATATTGTCACATCATTAGATCAGACGAAAAGCTCGGCATGTCTAACCTCATTACGATTACTTGCATAGCTATACCCCTTTTCTCCCCAATGGAAACCCAAAAGTAACTTACAAGACTGCTCACCCCCTCCTCCATTTTATCCGAACAACAACCCTGTGAGGTAGGTTAGGCTGAATTACTAGCCAAGGGCACCCGGCCAGCTTTCATGGCACAGTGGGGATCTGAAATTAGGGTGCCCAAGGCTTCATTCTCCCCCCACCACCCCCGCAAGTGGTACTCAGCTGCGGATTGCATTTATCACGGCTTACAGGCAACCAAAAAATCTTCCCCGTTAAGAATGCGCTTCAATATCTCGCCTCCTACAGCGGCTAGCCCAAATTTACAACATCCTACGTCTGATTATTGGAGAAAGGCAGACTTTAGAAAGTGTTACATAAATAAAATGCCTCCTTATTTGTCCCTGTGTCCGAGTGCCCACCCCCGCAATGGTTCCCCTCTAGTTGGCCTTGCAGGCAGGGTTCTCCGTAGCCTGATTCTCTGCACCCCCAAACTACAGGGAAAAAAATCAGGGTTGCCAGCTGATCAGAAAAATCAACTTTGCTTCTGTGTATTTAAGAGTAGCTTAGCATGCAGAAAGGCTGCAGGTACAACTCAGAGGCAGGAATGTAAACTACCCGGGGGGGGGGGCAAACAGGGCTCAAGCCCCCCCCCCATTTCCCAGAGGGGGCAGTGCCAGCTTCCAGTCTCATCCCCTCCGCTTGTACAGAGGCTGCGAACTTCACTTTCTTTCTCTGAGACTTTCGGACATTTAATTACCACACAGCGGCATCCCCTCCTCTGCCTTATCTTATTTTTTTCCCTTGGGAGCTTTGGAAGTTCTGCCTAAAGCCCCTACTTTCAACCTGTGGATCATCAAAACACACAGCATACTGGAAGTTAAGGTGATTTCGGTATCCTGCGACTTACAGGATGGAAAAGAAATGGCGCGTATGGGGATATTTCTGTCTTTAGCTATGTTTGTTGTGGGGCGGGGGTGGGGGGGACAGAGTCCTGTGGGTCAAATGCTGTATGGTAAAGTGATTTTGGTTTCCTGAACCCTGCAGCTTTAGAGAAAAAGAAATGGAAGATCTGGGAACAGCCGCTTTTTTTGGCTCTGTGCATCTGTACAGGGGGCAGGCAGGGAGGGAGAAAGAGCCGGTCTGCCAAATATAGAAAGCGAGACGAATGTCCGGGACCCTACTGCAACCAAGCAAATGCTCCTGTAATTTCAGGTCAGGTATCTGAGAAACTGGTACTTACTGTGGATTTACTTTGGATTTTGAGATGCATTTGGAGATTCATACTGACTATCCAGTATGTGAGTGGTGGAGTTGTTAGAACTGTTGGTCTAAGATTGGGGAGGCCAGAATTCATATCCCCATTTAGCCATGAAGTACACTATGTGACCTTGGGCCAGTCACCCACTCAGCCTAAGTTGTGAGGAAAAGAGGGGGAGATGTAGTGGTTAAGCGCACGGACTGTAATCTGGGAGAACTGGGTTGATTCCCCACTCCTCCACTTGCAGCTGCTGGTGTGACCTTGGGCAAGCCATAGTTCTGACAGAGCTGTCCTTGAAAGGGCAGTCCTTGAAAGAGCGCTCTCAGCCCCACCGACCTCACAGGGTGTCTGTTGTGGGGAGAGAGGGGGAAAAGAGTTTGTAAGCCCCTCTGAGACTCCGAGTGAAGGGTGGGGTATAAATCCAATTTCCTCTCCTCAAATTGTCTCAGTGAAGGAATTCATGACATCTCTCCTCTCACAGAGTCCTCTTTCTTTGACTGAAATTCTGACTATTATGAGAAAATATATATTTATATTTTTCAAACCACATAATTGTTGATGGCATATTTTTGGAAATATTATTTCATATTTCAACTTACTGGTGATCTCTGGGCCTAGGGAGGTTCAGCTGTTCTCAACCAGGGCTGGGGCCTTTTCGGTCCTGGCCCCAACCTGGTGGAACTCTCTGCTGAACAATATCAGGGCCCTGCAGGACCTTGTACAATTCCCCAGGGCCTGTGAGGCAGAGATGTTCCGCCAGGCTTTTAGTCGAGGGCAGCAACAGTTAAGACTGGCACCCTTTTCTCTCTCCTTATGGTCCCCAAGTCCACTCCCGCCCTGCTGTGCGGACAGCACTGCAGCTGGCAAAAGGGGTTGATATTGCCATCTGGATAGACTGTTATCAGTGCTTTGCGATCATTTTATTTTATGCTGACTGTATTTTATCTGTTTTTAAAGTTGTTAATCGCCCAGCACCCATGTGCTGGGTTGGGCGATCCACAAATCTAATAAATATTTATTATATCATCAAATTTGACAACTTTAACAAAAAAAAAACATACAAAAGATGACAAAACATGGCACGTCACCCCAAAAGATGTTGAAAAGATGGACAAGAATTACAAAGGGACTTGCTGGAAATGTAAAGAAGCAGATGACACTTTTTATCATGTGGTAGACTTGCATCAAGATGAAAAGATACCGGAAAAATATACATGAAGAGATTGAAAATATTTTAAAAACCAAATTCCTGATTAAACCAGTAACTATGTACCAGATAATATAGATAGAACCTCACAAGACCTACTTAGATATATGTCGTCAGCTATCAGAGTAATATTTGCAATTAAATAAGAACATAAGAACATAAGAGAAGCCAATGTTGAATCAGGCCAATGGCCCATCTAGTCCAACACTCTGTCACACAGCGGCCAAAATATACCAGGTGCCATCAGGAGGTCCAGCAGTGGGGCCAGGGCACCAGAAGCCCTCCCACTGCTGCCCCCTCCAGCACCAAGAATAGAGTGCATCACCTGCCCCAGACTGAGAGTTCTCATTCTATACCCTGTGGCTAATAGCCACTGGTGGACTTCTGCTCCATATGTTTATCTAATTTCCTCTTGAAACTGTCCATGCTTGCAGCTGCCACGACCTCCTGTGGCAGTGAATTCCATATGTTAATCACTCTTTGGGTGAAGAAGTATTTCCTTTTATCTGTTCTAACCCGACTGCTCAGCAATTTCATAGAGTGCCCACGAGTTCTTGTATTGTGAGAAAGGGAGAAAAGTACTTCTTTCTCAACCTGCTCAATCCCATTCATAATCTTATAAACCTCGATCATGTCACCCCTCAGCCGTCATTTCTCCAAGCTAAAGAGCCCCAAGCATTTTAACCTTTCTTCATAGGGAAGGTGTTCCAACCCTTTTATCATTCTAGTTGCCCTTCTCTGCACTTTTTCCAATGCTATAATATCCTTTTTGAGATGTGGTGACCAGAACTGTACACAGTATTCCAAATGAGGTCGCACCAATGATTTATACAGGGGCATGATGATACTGGCTGATTTGTTATCAATTCCCTTCCTAATAATCCCCAGCATAGCGTTGGCCTTCTTTATTGCAGCTACACATTGTGTAGACATTTTCAGCGAGTTATCCACTACGACTCCAAGATCTCTCTCTTGGTCAGTCTCTGCCAGATCAGACCCCATCAACGTGTATTTATATTTAGGATTTTTGGCTCCAATGTGCATCACTTTGCACTTGGCCACATTGAACCCCATTTGCCACGTTGACGCCCACTCACCCATCCTCAACAGATCCCTTTGGAGTGCCTCACAATCCTCCCTGGTTTTCACCACCCTGAACAACTTCGTGTCATCTGCAAATTTAGCCACATCACTGCTTACTCCCAATTCCAAATCGTTAATAAACAAGTTAAAAAGCATGGGACCGAGTACTGATCCCTGTGGTACCCCACTGCTTACCACCCTCCACTGAGAAAGTTTCCCATTTATACTCACTCTCTGTTTCCTATTTATAAGCCAGTTTTTGATCCACAAGAGGACTTGTCCTTTTATCCCATGACTATTGAGCTTACTTAGGAGCCTTTGATGAGGAACTGTATCAAAAGCTTTCCGGAAGTCAAGGTAAATAATATCTATTGGGTCCCCCTTGTCCACATGTTTGTTCACTCCCTCAAAAAACACTAACAGGTTAGTGAGACAAGATCTTCCCTTACAGAACCCATGCTGAGTCTGCCTCAATAGTTTTTGTTCATCAATGTGCCTACTAATTCTTTCCTTAATAACAGTTTCCACCAACTTACCCGGTATCGATGTCAGACTGACTGGCCTGTAATTTTCTGGATCTCCCCTGGAGCCCTTTTTAAAGATGGGAGTGACATTAGCTACCTTCCAGTCATCAGGAATGGAGGCAGATTTTAAAGAAAGATTACATATTTTTGTCAGGAGATCCACAAGTTCACATTTGAGTTCTTTCAGAACTCTCGGATGAATGCCATCCGGGCCTGGTGATTTATTAGTTTTTAAATTGTCCATCAGTCGGAGGACTTCCTCTCTTGTCACCGCAATCTGATTCAGGTCTTTCAAACCCCCTCCCGAAATCAGTGCTTCTGGAGTGGGCAAACACTTCTCCTCTTCCACAGTGAAGACAGAGGCAAAAAATGCATTCAGCTTCTCAGCCATTTCCCTATCATCCTTCACTACTCCTTTTACCCCTTGGTCATCCAAGGGCCCCACTGCCTCCCTGGCTGGCTTCCTACTTCTAATGTATTTGAAGAAAGTTTTATTGTTGGTCTTTATGTTTTTTGCGATATGCTCCTCATATTCCCTTTTTGCTTGCCTGATCACAGACTTGCATTTTATTTGCCATAGTCTGTGTTCCCTTTTATCAACCTCACTAAGACTAGCTTTCCACCGCTTAAAGGAATCCTTCTTACCTTTTACAGCTTCCATTACTTTATTTGTTAACCATGCAGGCTTTTTTCTATACCTATTTGTACCTTTCCTAACCTGCGGTATATATTTTTTCTGAGCTTCTAGGATTGTCTTTTCAAATAGTCTCCAAGCTTCCCCAATGGTTTTGACCTTCTCCACTCTTCCTTTCAATTTCTTCCTCACATGTCCCCTCATACCAGAGAAGTTACCCCTTTTAAAGTTAAAAGTGGTTGCGTCAGTCTTTTTGGGCAACTCCCTATCTGTACAAATGTTAAACTCAATGACATTATGGTCACTGTTTCCAAATGGTGCAATCACTTTTACATCTCTCACCAGGTCTTGGGTGTTACTTAGGACCAAATCCAGGATCGCCTCTCCCCTGGTAGGATCTGTGACCATCTGTTCCACAGCACAGTCATTGAGAGTGTCTAAGAACGCAATCTCTTTTTCCCGACTAGAACTCATATTGACCCAATCAATGTGTGGGTAGTTAAAGTCGCCTATTACAACATAGTTATTTCGTCTAGCCGCTATCTTTAATTCATTCATCATTTTATAATCCTCCTCTATCTTTTGATCTGGTGGGCGATAACAAACTCCCACTGTTAAGCCTCCTTTTGGACCCACTATTTCAACCCATAGCATTTCCAGAAGGGAATCCAATTCTCTTACCCTCTCAATCTTACTGGATGGTATACCCTCTCTGACATACAGAGCCACCCCACCTCCAACCCTTTCCCCCCTATCCTTCCGATATAATTTATAACCAGGAATCACCGTATCCCACTGATTTTCCTCATCCCACCAAGTTTCTGAAATACCCACAATGTCTATTTCCCCCCCAACACCAAGCATTCCAACTCCCCGATTTTACCTCGGAGACTTCTAGCATTTGTGTATAAACACTTATAGTTTCCCACGTTTGTTAAGCCCACAGCCTTCCTCTTGCTGCCTCGAGACCTTGCCAGGCAGTTCCTATCATTAGCCACAGTCTCAGTGGACAATTGTAATCCATTTCCTTGTACAAAAGTAATAGCTACCCCTTCATCTCTTTGAGATGAGCCATCCCGAACCAGAGACTTTTCATCTCCTGTCGGCTTTCCCCCATTATTCAGTTTAAAAACTGCTCTGCCACCTTTTTGATTTTGAGCGCCAGCAGCCTGGTTCCTTCTCGGGACAAGTGGAGACCGTCCCTTTGTACAGCTCCCTCTTGTCCCAAAAAGCATCCCAGTGCCTAACAAACTTGAACCCTTCCCCCTACACCACCGTCTCATCCACGCATTGAGACTCCTGATCTGTGCCTGTCTCTCCGGCCCTGCGCGTGGAACAGGTAGCACTTCCGAGAAGGCTACCTTGGAGGTCCTGGCCTTGAGTTTCCTGCCCAGCAGCCTAAATTTCTCCTCCAGGACCTCACGACTGCATTTCCCCACATCGTTGGTGCCGACGTGCACCACGACCACTGGCTCCTCCCCAGCACTATCTACCAGCCTATCTAAAACACGCGTAATGTCCGCTACCTTCGCACCAGGCAGGCAAGTCACCATACGGTCAGTACGCGGGTTCGCCACCCAGCTGTCTACCTGCCTAAGGATCGAATCACCAACTACCAAGAGCCCCCTCCCACCCTTCCCAGGGACGGTTCCTTGGTACGAAAGGATACCCGTTCACCAGCTGAAGAAGAGGTCCCTTCTGAGGGCACATTCCCCTTATCCTCAGCATGGTGCCCCTTTTCCCCTTGACCCTCATGCTCCCTGGCAGCAGCCGGGCTGCCAGATCCAGAGTGGGACATATCTAACAAGTCCCCGAGAGTCTTCCCCGTGCACCTAACTGACTGTCCCTGCTTCTCCAGGTCAGCCACCTTGGCCTCAAGGGAGCAAACTCGCTCCCTGAGAACCAGGAGCTCCTTGCACCGAGCACACACCCAAGACTTCTGACCAGTGGGTAGATAGTCATACATGTGACACTCCATGCAAAACACTGGATAGCCCCCAACCCCCTGCTGGCATTCTGGCTTCATAATTGTTTTTAAACAAATACTTTTCTATAACCCCCCTTTTAAAACACTTTGTATTTATATGGCTCCTGTTGTAGGAGTCTACTTACCTTACCTTACCAAGGAGCCAAGGTCCTGGCTTCCTGGCTCTTTCTGGGCTTCTTACAGAGCCCCTAGGCCAAGAAGCCACAGGCAAAGAGCCTCGCCCTTTTGCTCTCGCCCTTCGGCTCATGCCAGAGGCTCGTGCCTCTTGCAAACTTCCTGCCTTAAATGGAATTGTCTTAAATGGAAGACAGAAGCCTGTCCTACAACAGAGATACGGAAAGAAAAACTAGCTGAGTATGCAACATTGGCAAAACTAAGTAATTATATAAACAAAAGACCATTGAAAGAATTTCAGCAGAAATGGCAAGCTTATTACTCATATTATGGGAATAGCTAATTTTTTTTGAGTTTTGGAATTATCTGAGTATCAAAGGTGATGATATTGATTATAGTTTTACTATTTTAACTTGTATTCCACTAGTATTTAAATGTTTAGTAAGAATAAAATTTAAATTTAGACAAACAATTAAGACAATATTCTGGTTTTAACGATGATATAATTTTAGCGTATAAGTTTGTTCAACTGTTAAAGATGTGATCTCTTTCATTGTTAATAGATTACTGCTAACATTAGGAAAGTTTTTGTTCATCCTTTTAAAGAGAGAATCTATCTATTCCAAAATATTGTAATATTGATGTTTTATTGTCTGCTTCTATGTTTGAAATATATAATACATCTGATTTTACTTGTTGTATGTAACAACTGGTAATGTTTGATAAACTTGATGAATCTATATTTCCCCTACCCCTTCTTCCCTTTTGTATCCCACTTTTTTGAGAAAATAAAAAAATTAAAAAGATGACAAAACATACAACTTTAGCAAAAAAGGGTATTTTTAACATGGTTCAAACATCAACTGAATATAGTTAATTATACTACACCACGTGGACTGATTCTCATTATCACTCTCATTTCTTCAAAGTACTGTAAGTTTTACTATCACGTAAACCTCCTTTATTTTACCCATACACTTGCTATTTTCTGGAGTCTCTTTTGATTTCCAATACCGTGCAAAGATTAAAAGACCTCAATGCAAAATAAGGCCGATAGTGGACATCCCTGCTTTACACCTCTATTTAATGAAAAAGGTCTTGAAAGCACATTATGTACAGACAAGCATGCTGAAGAAGTTGCATACATTGTTTTGGCCCACATATTAAACCGGCCCCCACACCCATCAGCTTGCAAACTTTCCAAAAGGAATTTATGCTCAACTGACTCAAAAGCCTTTTCTGCATCCAAAAATAAAAGTGCAGCTTTGAGATTTTTCTTTTTTAAAAAACATAATGACGTATGCCTATGAAGAAAGGTTAAAACGCTTGGGCTCTTTAGCTTGGAGAAATGATGGCTGAGGGGTGACATGATCGAGGTTTATAAGATTATGCATGGGATTGAGAAGGTTGAGAAAGAAGTACTTTTCTCCCTTTCTCACAATACAAGAACTCATGGGCACTCCATGAAATTGCTGAGCAGTCAGGTTAGAACAGATAAAAGGAAGTACTTCTTCACCCAAAGAGTGATTAACACATGGAATTCACTGCCAGAGGAGGTGGTGGCAGCTACAAGCATGGACAGTTTCAACATAAACATATGGAGCAGAGGTCCATCAGTGGCTATTAGCCACAGGGTATAGATGGGAACTCTCAGTCTGGGGCAGGTGATGCACTCTATTCTTGGTGCTGGAGGGGGCAGCAGTGGGAGGGCTTGTAGTGTCCTGGCCCCACTGCTGGACCTCCTGATGGCACCTGGCATATGGCACCTGGCCGCTGTATGACAGAGTGTTGGACTAGATGGGCCATTGGCCTGATTCAACATTGGCTCCTCTTATGTTCTTATGTTCTTAAGCTAATAAGTTTGCGGATGTTTGTTATTGCTGAACACCAAGGGGTGAAACCTAATTTGCCTTCATTAGTAAACCTTGATATGAGTCACTTTAATCTATTTGCTAGTATCATTTATTCTACAACCACAATTCAAGAGGCTAAAAGTTTCCTATGAGCCTACTTGTGTTTGGTTCCTCCCTGGTTTTAAGATTACTATCATTTTAAATTCAGTCCATGATGCAGGTAACAATAAAGTGGCAAAGATCATAAAGGGCTTGCCACAACATCTATAACACTGTCAAGCCCAGGGGCTTCATTCTTCAGGAGTTTTTTTAACAACTTCCTTAATATTGCTTAAACTTATAGGCCGATCTGAGGCATCTTTATCTTCCTCTGATAACTTAGTTATCTTCAAGTTTGATATAAAATTATTAATCTTGCTTCACTGAGGAGTTTTGGGAGAGTATAAATTCATATAAAAATCCTCAAACTCTTCTTATAATCTCCTCAGTTCTATTGTCTTGCCTATTTGTAATGGCCATGATAATATTACTCTCTCCTTCATTTCCTGACCTTGAAATGCAAGAAATTTATCAGCCTTATTATCCAAGTTAAAAAAAAGCTCTGGCGAGCAAAAATCAAAACTGTATTCACTCTTCTAAGTTCATACTCCTCTAAAAAAGAAGAGGAGCTGGTTTTACACCTCGCTCTTCACTACTCGAAGGAGTCTCAGAGCAGCTTAAAATCGCCTTCCCTTCCTCTCCCCACAACAGACACTCTGTGCGGTTGGTGGGGCTGAGAGAGCTCTGAGAGAACTGTGACTGACCCAAGGTCACCCAGCTGGCTTCATGTGCAGGAGTGGGGGATCAAACCCGGTTCTCCAGAGTCCGCCGATCTTAACCACTACACCAAGCTGGCTACAGTTAAAGCTGTTTTAACGTCTATTATCTCTTTCCATGTTTTACAGCTATGGGCATTTACTTAAATGTAATGATTTACTAAGTGGAAAAATTTATTAAACGTAATAATAATAATTTAACATAGTGCTCCTGGGATAGGCTCTGCCCTGTGCCACACGCACAGAAATGGAGGTCTATGCCCCTGCTTGGAGATAAGCACATAGTGCACATAGTGTACCAGTATATTTGCAGATCAAAGCACTGCTAAAGACATGGGAGTGAGGGCTGGCGTAACAGTTGGCAAATGGAATGGGAAATGAAAGCAGACGCACCGGAAATGCCTAAGGTCGTTCTCTCTTTTGCAGAGCAACACGGAGTTATTCAGACCTAGAGAGGAAACACTGGTGACCACATGTCAGGCCAGGAGAAGCAGCACAAGTGAGATTCGAACAAGTAGCCCAAGCAAGCTGCAAGCTGAGACTTCTTGAGATGCGGCCTCCCTCCCTTTCCTTGCCCCCACCGCAACCCCGGGTCGCTGTTTTGCAAGACTGACTGCAGAATCTGGTGTTCTCAAACTAAGATCGGTCCCCTTCCATTTTCATTTAATGCAATTCTAGCATGCTATTCACAAATAATGTTTCATGCTTCGAGCGTCATCACACCAAGCGAGGGAGAAGTCTGTCTGCCACCTGCCCACTCCAGATGGTTGCCAATACTCCCCCCACCCCCGATTGGACTTGAATTTAACCCGGTTAGGGCACAGTTGGCGACGGAGACTATGCCAGTTTGGCGTAGTGGTTAAGAGCAGCTCAGTCTGGAGAACCGGGTTTGATTCCCCGCTCCTCCACATGCAGCCAGCTGGGTGACCTCAGGTCTGTCACAGTTCTCTCAAGAGCAGTTCTCAAAAGACCTCTCTCAGCCCCACCTACCTCACAAGGTGTCTGTTGTGGAGAGACGAAGGGGGGGAGATAGTAAGCCGCTCTGAGACATTGAGGGGAGGGTGGGGTATAAATCCAATCTCTTCTTCTTCGTTGTTGTATAGTCGACCTTCTCTGAAGGCTCCAGTGAAACTGTCAAAGTCAGGAGACAATCCTGGCCGCCTCTCTACAGCAGAGCCCCCTACCTTTTTGAGCCCTTTGGGGGCACCTTTGGAATTCTGACAAAGGGCAGAGGGGACAACCACAAAATGGCTGCTGCAGGAGGTGAAGCCAACCACAAGATGGCAGGGATTGAGGCTACATCTAAATACTATCAGCAACGTGTGGGTGCCATCTGTGGACCACTCAGGTCAGGTCCACATGGACACTAAACAGATTTTCCCACAAACTCGGGTGACTCCCCAGGTTTGCAGGAAAATCTGAAATTCCCCCCCCCAAATATATCTCCCAAATTAAATTAGAAGGCACTTATCTCCAGCGGTTGGCAGCAGTGCCAGGGCTCTGCAACAGGCCCACCAGTGGCGGCTGCACAGGCCTAGGAGTCACACTGGGCATGGGCCCAGCAAGAAAGGAGGGAATCCCCCGCGAGTACCGCAGGCCTACACTTATGCAACTCTAATAGTAACTCTTCAAAATTTCAGGCAGAAGCTCACCTTAACAAGGATGCCTCCTAATCTGCACAGCCCATCAGATGCCCTGCTGGGGGAAAGCCCCACCAAGCCCTACCCACTTCCTAAAAAGTCTTGGCAGGCATCAGAAAAGGTGGGTGCCATGGCTCCCACGGGCACCATCTTGGGCACCCCGGCTCTATTCTGTCTTCGTGGACTTTTTTTTTTTTAAAGAAGTCAATGTGCTGGTATTCAGTACTGACAGCATACGTGCCTTCCAAAAGCACATGCTAAGGAAACCAACACCGTCGATTTTGTCCATGGGGGAGGTGGAGAGCTGACTGAGACAGAGGCCATGCTGCGGAAGCTGGCAATCATCAGAAAGGAAGAAAAAGCCGAAATGGGATTGAGAGCCATTCCCAAATCAAGGTCCGGAGAACGAGCGAAGCTTCTCCTCCAGCCTCTCAGTTTCACTACAGATCAGAGAGGGGAAGGAACCGCTGATCCCTGACACTCAGTGGGGCAGGGGTCATACCTGACTCCCAGCCAGCTACAACAACCACCCTGCAAGGTAGGCGAGGCAGAGAGACGGCGGGCGTCACACAACTGAGCAGGAAATCTGAACCCGGATGTAATAGTTCAGCTCTGTCTATTACTCCGTGTTGGGCAAAACAACACACTTACGCATCCAACAGAGCTACTTACGCATCCAACAGAGCCCGATGGGGACAGGCTACGGGGCGATGAGATTCTCCAAAGCACAAAATACAGAGTGTGTGACCGTCCGGAGGAGCCAATTTTATCCATAAACCAAAAATAAGAAACAAACAACAGTTCTTGTCTGAGGTAGAAGGTCCTTCGGGGGAGGGGGGAGGGGGAACGACCGAACGAAGAGAAAAAGGCTGTGCCCCACAGAAAAGGGGATTTTTTAGATGAAGAGGCCAAAAAGGGAGAAAAAAAGTAGAGAAAAAAGGACCCTAAGAAGATCCCGACGTGAGGAGAACAAGTTTTCTTCACTGACTGGCAGATGAGCTGTGAACAGCGCGGCAGTCGGAAGAGAACTGGCGGGATGTCCGCGCCCCACCCCCTTGGGCACGTGCAGTAGGGGCTCCCGCACACGCTCAGGGTGGAGGTGCGAAAATCCCATTGTGAGCTTTGTACAACACCGATCGGATTAGCGCAGGCGCACTAGATCCCATAGGTGTGATGCACAGAGACCACGAAGCAGATCAACAAACTTACGCATCCAACAGAGCTACTTACGCCATGCAATGGTCAGCACTACGCAGGAGTAAGGACTTCAAAACGAAAGCTAAAGCAGCTTGTCAGCAGAGATGGCAAAGATGTGTCGGCTGTGGCAGGCACTGTGGCAGGCACTGAACTATGGGCGCTTTTATACCAGAATTTTACCCACAAGGAGCAGGTGCAAGATGGGTGTAAGCAACACCTCCCCGACGCCCTCCCCTGAAGGTCTGGCTGGGCTAGCTGCTGTCTCTTCCCCTGGAACATCTGCACCCCGCCTACAACCCTGTTGTGCAGAAGAGCTGCCCTAGGCCAGAGAAAGAAGCAGAACAGGAAAGGGATGATTTAACATAAGAGAAGAAGTCCATGTTGGATCAGGCCAATGGCCCATCCAGTTCAACACTCTGTGTCCCACAGTGGTCAAAAATACCAGGTGCCATCAGGAGGTCCACCAGTAGAAGCCCTTCCACGGTTGCCCCACCCCCAGCACCAAGACTACAGAGTATCACTTGCCCCAGACCGAGAGTCCATTGATGGACCTCTGCTCCATGTTTATCCAATTCCCTCTTGAAGCTGTCCATGCTTGTAGCTGCCACCACCTCCTGTGGCAGTGAATTCCATGTGTTCATCACTCTTTGGGTGAAGGAGGACTTCCTTTTATCTGTTCTAAGCTGACTGTTCAGCAATTTCATGGAGTGCCCACGAGTTCTTGTATTGTGAGAAAGGGAGAAAAGGACCTCTTTCTCCACCTGCTCTATCCCATGCATAATCTCCTAAACCTCGATCATGTCACCCCTCAGCCGTTGTTTCTCCAAGGTAAAGAGCCCCAAACACCTTAACGTTCCTTCACCGGGAAAATGTTCCAACCGTGTTATCATTCTAGTTGCCCTTTTGTGCACTTCTTCCAATGCTACAATCTCCTTTCTGAGGTGTGGTGACCAGAACTGCACACAGTACTCCAAATGAGGAGGCATTATGATACTGGCTGATTTGTTTTCAATTCCCTTTGGGCCTGGCTCAATGGTACAGTCCTATGTTAAATCAGAACCACACACACATAGAGTTCCCTTCTATTGAATCAGCTCTCCAAAGTCTCAAACAGAAGTCTTTCACATCACCTACTGCCTGGTCCCTTTAACTGGAGGTGCCGGGGATTGAACCTGGGACCTTCTGCATGCCAAGCAGGGGCTCTTCCACCACTGAGCGACAGCACCTCCCCCTGGCCTGGATCATGGATAGGTCAAAAGCACAACAGTCCCCCCCCAAGTGTGTCCCGAGTACCTTGCCCTCTATCACTGAGGATGACACCAGGCCTGAAAAGGAATAAGGCACCGCCAAACCACATTGCAAAACAAAAAGTGGATGGTTTAAGACATGGCTTGTTCTGAGCATACACAGTGTGCCGTTCCTACATGCTGTGTAAAGCCCGATGTCACGTTGTTGTGCTAGGCAGACAGACCACCAACCCAGAGCCAACACCACCCCAATGTTTCTGCTACTTATTCTCCACATTTGCAGATGAGCAAAATCCCCCTCCTCCATTTCAGAGTTCCTTGCTTCACTCTGCCTGAAATTCTGGTCCAAGTAGGAGAGTTCCAGCTAGAAGAATTCTGAAAAATTAGTTCTGGGTTTGGAGCAAGCAGACATGTGCCACACCTTGCTGTGCACTTAGGACATCACTTTCTCATCCACTCTGCCAATATGCATACATGCTTTGATTAAAAACATCAAAGTGGCTCTCTTGATCAGATAGCGCCAGAATCCTTCAGTGTGGTGTTCCTCTCACACTTGCATGCACCCCTGCATGGGGGGAGGGGGGCAAAGCTGCACAAGGGGGATCTGGGAGCAACCTTACATGCCATCACATTAAGACTGCTGTACGGGAATGCATTACCCACATGCATGTGTGGACTGGCAACATAGAGGGTTGCAGATGTAAATGCGCAAAGTGCATATGTGTGGTACAACAGCTGGAATTTTTTTAAAAAACACCAGATGGAGGATTCTGGACCCAAGACCAGATTTTACTTGATTCCCAAACAGAAACAATAATAACCCTTCAAGGTAGGTGAGGCAGGGAGACTTCGAACGTCACCACTGAACAGGGATCTGAACCATCCACAGGAACGGCCACAGGAATACATAACTTTAAAAGGGGATTAAGATTGATTCATGGAGGATAGATGGCTCCTAGCCATGGTGACTGAGGGAAACCTCCATGTTCAGTGGCAGTCAACCTCTGAATCCCAGTGCCGGGAGTCAACATCATGGGAAGGCCCTTGACCTCTAATCCCTGCTGTTGAACTTCCAGAGTGATTGGCCCCTCTGTGAGGCAGGATGCTGGACTAGATGGACCACCAGTCTGATCCAGCAGGGCTCTCCTTCTGTTCTTATCAGAGGAAGGCCTCGGCCTCTGCGCCCTGTTGCTGACCCTCCAGAGGAACTGGTTGGCCCCTGTGTGAGACAGGATGCTGGACTAGATGGGCCACTGGTCTAATCCAGCAGGGCTCTTCTTACATTCTTACTCCAAAATCCAGAGAGAAATTTGGAAGATGGAAAATTTAGAAGCACACTGGAGAAAGAGAGAAGGACAGCAGATTTTTCTTTCCACTTCACAAACTGTGCGCGCAAGCCAAAAGACCAAAAGCATCAGAGATTAAAAGGACAGGGGGAAGTCGGCCTCCCAATTCCGCTACAGCCTACAAAGTATCTCAGGGGCGGAATTGTTGTCGCTTGCCCTGGTATAAGCGACATCCTGCCCCACATCTGCCACGAAAAGGCCCCCACTCACCCCTCGTCAGTCTTGGAGATGCCGGGACACACACACACACACACACAAAAGCAATGTCTCCCACCCCCAGTCTATTTTTTGCCAGGCAATCCGCTTTGCCAGCCAACCTTTTAAGTCTCTGAGGCTCTTCGTGCAAATTGGGTGCAACACCAATGAAAGAGGCTTAAGAGCTTTCAAGGGGGGGGAGGGAAGCCACCCTGCAAGGACAGCCGGCAATTAATCCCACCCCCTCCGCTTGCAAGTGGGAAGGCGCTCAGGCCAAGGGGTGGGGGAGGGGCTCGGAGGAAAGTAAATCTTAATGGAAGATGGTGCTGCTTTCCCCCCATGCACAGATGCCCCTCCTGCTCATGGAGGAAACACCACGCACAAAAAAACCCACCACCACCACCAGGTAGCCATAGACAGAATGACATCAGGACCGGGTGTGTGTGTGTGTGTGTGTGTGTTCAGTTGTGTTTCCAACAACGCATTGCCGTGCGAACAACACACAAATCATTAGTTGCTGTAGATTTTCCGGGTTGTATGCAATGCTCCCTCTAAGCTGTGGCGCCTTATGAGCAAACATTCTACTTTGTGAGCTCCTGGCATTCAAGTGGTGAGCGAGCGATTTGGCTGCTGCATAAATCAGTTTGCTCTGGAGCCCTCCTTCCTGAGCTAAAGACAAAAATGTGTGAGCCGGAGGCTAAAAAACTGGGAGCTAGCTCACACTAACTCAGCTGAGAGGGAACCCTGGTTGTCTGGCCATGGCCTTGGCATTGTAGGGCCTGACATTTCGCCAGTAGCTGTGATTGGCATCCTCAGAGGTATAACACAGGAACATGGCGTACTCTCTGTGTCAAGGTGAGAAGAAAAATGGTAGGCAGGTAATTTATATCTACCCCAGAAGGTGGGGTAGGGCTGAGTCATTATCTTGGGTCCAAAGGCCAGTTAAGGGGGTAGAGATAAATTACCTGCCTACCATTTTTCTTCTCACCTTGACACAGAGTACTCCATCTTTCTGTATTATACCTCTGAGGATGCCAGTCACAGCTACTGGCGAAACGTCAGGTCCTACAATGCCAAGACCACGGCCTCACAACCCGGAAAATCTACAGCAACTAATGAACTCCGGCCGTGGAAGCCTTCGACAACATATTAAACACACAAATCGATTCTGCGATGAAGTCTACAGCCCACTCTGCATCTAGCATTCGCTCTGCTATTTTACTAAACCCAAGATGGAACACAAATTCCCCTCTACATTGCATGCCACTTCCACCTTCTTTGACTGTTGGATTTTATTATAGCCTCTTGGTTTTATGGTACTGTCTGCACAGATTTATGGCCGCATTATGGCCGTTCAGGCATGACTCTGCAGTCAGAACAACATTGGCCCGGGGTATTTGAATGTGGTTTTAAGCCAAAAAAAAAAGATATAGATCTCAGTTGGTGGGAAAGAGCAAAATTAGAATCAAGATTTGTTAAAGATAGACAAATGAGTTTCTATGAAAAGCCAACTGAAATAGATAAAATATTGATCTATACTGATGACGAGCTTATTAAGAAACTGTATGTTACAATGTTAGAAATTAAAACCCAAGGTGAAGTGGTTAAATGCTCTATGGTTTAAATGGGCTCAGAATTTGGGGCATAATATTGATTTAGATCAATGGTCTAAGATATGGAAAACAAATATAAAAATTACCAAAGCAATTTCTTATAAAGAAAACATATATAAAATGTTCTGTAGATGGTCTATTACACCAGATAAGTTATCCAAATTGTATCCTGATATGTCAAATGATTGTTGGAAATGTCAAAAAAAAAATGTTGGTTCTTTCTGTCATATGTGGTGGACTTGTGAGAAAAGTAAAAAAGTTTTGGGCTTGGATACATGAAAAATTGCAAAAGATTTTTAAAAGTAACATACCCTTCGTACCAGAATTGTTTTTATTGAATATACTTCCAGAAAATTGTAAAAAACAAGACTCTTATCTTATTTTACATGTCGTTACAACTGCTATAATATTATATGCTAAATATTGGAGAAGAAAGGAGATACCTTCCACAGAACTAATAAACAAACTACTTGAAACTGCTGAAATGGATAAATTAACTTTAATTTTGAAAGGACATAAAGAGGAAAAGTTTGAATATACATGGTCAAGACTTTATAGATTGATTGAAGAATACATTAAATGAAACGTGAACACAACCGAAATATAGGAGGACAATGAGAGTATCTATAATAAAATGTGCAAAAGTTATATTTAATATTACAAGATGCAGAAACACACTTTTATTGAGAGATGTATGGATAACTGAACAGATAACTCAAAGAGTCGGAGATTCTCCCACTGATTGTTTGTATGTTTGTTTGTCTCTGTTATAAAATAAAAATTATTTATACCGAATGGGTTTTTAAGCCACACTTTTTTCTGTTCCAGCGTGGGTTTGGTAAAACAACGGAGCAAAATGCTAGATGCGGAATGGTGTTCTCTGGAAGTCAAACAAGAGTTGAAGGCAGGAAGGAGCAAACCCACAACACAGTAAAAGGAACGGAGCGTGTACTGCTTGAACATCTCAGTCTTACTGCACTTCCTTTTCAAACCCGGAAAGACTCCAGCGGGACCAGACCACAAGTCCCATTGAGTCCAGCATCTTGCTGCCAGCAGGCCGATGACACTAGGAAGGCCATGAACAGGCCACAGTCAGTAACCGACCTGCAGCTGTCATTCAGAGGTACGCTGCGCTGTATACAGAGGCTCCATTCCGCTAGCTGGAGGCCAAATAATCCACCACAGATATCTCTAAAACCGTTTTCTTCTAAAAAAAAAAAAAAAAGAGCCCTGATGGGTCAGAACAATGGCTCACTGAGAGCCAGTTTGGCGTAGTGGTTAAATGCGCGGACTCTAATCTGGGAGAACCAGGTTTGATTCCCCATTCCTCCACTCGTACCTGTTGGATGACATTGGGCAAGCTGTAGTCCTGTCAGAGTTGTTCTGGAAAAAGAGCAGTTTCTGTCAAAGCTCTCTCAGGCCCACTGACCTCCTGGGGTGTCTGTTCTGGGGAGGGGAAGGGAAAGGAGTCTGTAAGCCGCTCTGAGACTCCGAGTGAAGGGCAGGGTATAAATCCAATCTCTTCCTCCTCCTCCTTCTCTGTAACTCCGACATCCTCTTTTCCCCACAGTGACCAATCAAGATGCTTTTTGGAATCTAATCATTCAGAGGTAGACTGCCTCTGAACCTGGAGGTTTTGTTTGACCATCCTGGCCTTCATCCTCTCCTCTTCTGCAGACTCATAAAAAAAAAAAAAATACCCACTTCAGAAGCCATTGCAGGCAAATCCCCAGCTACAGCCTTTTGAAGAACGAGTGGGGAGCCCTCTCCCCCAATTACCATAGTGTTTAATATTTAATTGTGTTGCCCAGCTGAGGTGGACATGTTTGTAAGCTGCCCAGAGTGCCCAGGCTACCAAAAGTGCAGAATAAGACTTCCCTGAAACAAAAAAGGGGGCAGATCATAAGGCACAATGCGGCATATTCCTGACGTCTGGCGTTCGATCTTCCACAATATTGAATCTGGGCCAAACTATATCTGAGGTGTATTATTTGGTTCTACAAAGCAGTTGGGGGGAGGGGGTGGCCGATCAGAGCCTGCTCCCCCCCCCCAACCGTTCCTCAGACCACAACCCCGCCTCCCTCAGCGGCCATAAGCCCCTATCAGGTAAAATGAGCACCTAATTTTCGCTGACCACACAGCCATGGGAGAGCATTTTCATACACATTAAGCCATCTTATATTGAATCAGACCCTTGGTCCTTCGACATCAATATTGTCTACTCAGACTGGCAGCCGCTCTCCAAGGTCTCAGGCAGAGGTCTTTTCCCGGTTTAGTGTAGTGGTTAGGAGCGTGGACTCTAAGCTGGGAGAACCGGGTTTGATGTCCCCACTCTTCCACATGCAGCTGCTGGTGTGGACTCGGGTCAGTCACAAGTTCTCTCAGAGCTGTTCTCTCATGCGCAGTCTTCGAAAGAGCTCTCTCAGCCCCGCCTACCTCACCGGGTGTCTGTTGTGGGGAGGGGAAGGGAAAGGAGATTGTAAGCCGCTCCGAAACTCCTTCGAGTAGTGAAGGGTGGGGGTATATATCCGATCTCTTCTTCTATTGCCTGATCCTTTAACTGGAGATTCAGGGGATAGAACCTGGGACCTTCTGCACGCAAAGCAGAGGCTCCGACACTAAGCCACAGCTCCACTGATGCTTCCCCCCACCCCTTGCCCAGTATTGTGGCCCTGATCCGGAACAGGCCTCTGCTCTCCGGCCTGCTTTTTCAGTCAGAGAAGCCAGCACAGTGTTAATGCAGAGGCGTCAAACTCATTTCTTACGAGGGCCGGATCTGACATAAATGTCACTGAATCGGGCCGGGACACGCGGGCCACAAAATGTAACGCCCAGGTACCAGAGACAGAAACAGTATAAAGGACAGCAGCTGGTAAGCTCTGAGTTGGTGTATCTTCATTGCAAGGCCCCCTGGGCTGGGAGGGGGGTGCAGAGGAAAACCCACATAGGCGAGCTGGAGAGGCAGCGGTGCCATGCTGGCCAGACGCTCCCACAATGCTTGACTGCTGCAGACGAGGTTGTTCTGCCGAGCTGAAGGCACAACGGAGCGGCTCCGCCCACTGTCCCCCCCCAGCTCTCCCTCCCTTGCGTCAGTTGCTGGCGGGCCGCCTAAGAGCCCTGGATGGGCCTTATGTTTGACCCCCCTGGTGTAATGGCTCTGGGAGACCCAGACTCAGTTCCTCAATCAGCCACAACGTCCGTGGGGAGATCCCTGGCCACCCCTTCCCCAGCCCTGCCCACTTCATAGGGCTGTTTTGTGGAGAAAGCAAGAGACGGGAGGATCATACAGGTGCCCCTCCTCAGAAGAAGGGCAGGACCAAAATATAATGCACCAACGGAAGAAACTAGCGACGTTACCCATAAGTCTTTGGAGTTTCCTTCTTTGCCTGGAGAGAGCAAAGGAAACGCAAGGGAATTCCTCACTTCCTAGGCTTTGTGATGCTTTTGAAAACAAGGCACTGATTCCAGGGGGGCAAAAGCCACCCTTTTGCCAAGACAACAGAAGGAGGAGGAGGAGGAAGAAGAGGAGGAGGAGACTGGATTTATACCCCCCTTCACTACCCGAAGGAGTCTCAGAGAAGCTTTGCAATCTCCTTTCCCTTCCCCTCCCCACAACAAACATCTTCTCCCTTCTTTTCCAAAGCAAGTCAGTGAGACAGAAAGAAGAAGAGGAGATTGGATCTCTAGCCCACCCTGCACTACCAGAAGGAGACTCAGAATGGCTTACAATCTCCTTTCCCTTCCCCTCCCCACAGCAGACACCCTATGAGGTAGGTGGGGCTCCCTCGAGAACTGACCTTGAGAGAGCAGCTCTGAAAGAACCTGTGACTACCCCAAGGCCACACCAGCGGCTGCATGTGGTGGAGAGGGGAATCAAACCCGGTTCTCCCAGATTAGAGTCTGCGCTCCTAACCAGCACCAACACCTAGGCAGGGCAGAGCTTTGGATGGGATTTCCTTGTGAAGAATGTGTTTAAGGGCATATGAATTCTTTAACTGCCCTTTGTGTGGGGCACTCTACACACGCTCAAGGACATCTCCTGGCCTTCTCTACAGTCGCCCTGAGCCTGCAGGGAGGACAGGGTACAAATTTAAATGACCTAATAAATAAATTATGCATCACTGCACCTCCCTCTGGCCCACTGTAATATTGTTAATAACTATGTTAAACACTCTTGTCAGTCTTCAAAACACTTCTTATTCATTACCGCTTGTAAACCTTGCAGCAATCCTTTAAGGCAAGCCATATTATAGATGGGGGGAGAGAGGCAGAGATGAGGACAGCCAGCCTAAGGTTGCCGAGCAAGTTTTGTGTGACAAGGGTGAGATCGAAACCGGCAGCCTTCCGGAATGGAGTTCACAGCCTCAATGTTCTGCCAGCCAAAAAAGGGTCCCATTTCAATCTATGTTGGAATATTTTGGGGTGTATTTTTGCATTTGTGTGTGCATGCGTCCACCCGTGTCTGGAAGTCATGGCAACCTCCTACCAGAGCACGGAGGACATTCAGAGAAGGGGCTCGATAGCTTGCCTCTGCCTCCTGGCCCTGGTATTCTTTGGTGGCCTCCCATCCAAATACTTGCCAGAGTCAGCCCTGCTTAGCTTCTGAGATCTGATGAGATCAGGTATATTGGGATTTTTGAGCCTCTGTTAGCTCCACTGAGAATTTGGAAATCTAAATGTTTTAATAAGAATATACTACACGAAGGAAAGGTCTACCGACCATTACCTGCTGTGACCGCTTGACAGAACTTTCATGTGCAGAAACAGCCTATCTTTGCATACCAGTGGATGTACAATAGGAAGAGGGAAGATGAATTCACACGCAATTGGCAGGCTTTGTGGCTGGCCGCTGTTGGAAACAGGATGTGCAAGCACATGGTCCTTTGGCCTGATCAAGCATAAACAACGAGACATGGGAGACAAGAATATTAGCCAGAATTGCTCCATGGACCCTCCATTCCCAAACACAGTCTACCATGAATCTCAGGCACAAGAACACAAGAACATAAGAGAAGCCAATGCTGAATCAGGCCAATGGCCCATCTAGTCCAACGTTCTGTCACACAGTGGCCAAAAATATCAGGTGCCATCAGGAGGTCCAGCAGTGGGGCCAGGACACTACAAGCCCTCCCACTGATGCCCCCACCCCAGCACCAAGAATAGAGTGCATCACCTGCCCCAGACTGAGAGTTCCTATCTATACCTTGTGGCTAATAACCACTGATAGACCTCTGCTCCATATGTTTATTTAATTCCCTCTTGAAACCGTCCATGCTTGTAGCTGCCACCACCTCCCGTGGCAGTGAATTCCATGTGTTAATCACTCTTTGGGTGAAGAAGTACTTCCATTTATCTGTTCTAACCTGACTGCTCAGCAATTTCATGGAGTGCCCACGAGTTCCTGTATTGTGAGAAAGGGAGAAAAGGACTTCTTTCTCAACCTGCTCAATCCCATGCATAATCTTATAAACCTCAATCATTTCACCCCTCAGCTGTCGTTTCTCCAAGCTAAAGAGCCCCAAGCGTTTTAACCTTTCTTCATAGAGAAAGTGTTCCAACCCTTTTATCATTCTAGTTGCCCTTCTCTGCACTTTTTCCAATGCTATAATATCCTTTTTGAGGTGTGGCGACCAGAACTGTACACAGTAATCCAAATGAGGTTGCACCAATGATTTATATAGGGGCATTATGATACTGGCTGATTTGTTTTCAATTCCTTTCCTAATAATCCCCAGCATAGCGTTGGCCTTCTTTATTGCAGTTACACACTGTCTAGACGTTTTCATTGACTTATCTACTATGACTCCAAGATCTCTCTCTTGGTCAGTCTCTGCCAGTTCAGACCCCATCAATGTGTATTTATATCTAGGATTTTTGGCTCCAATGTGCATCACTTTGCACTTGGCCACATTGAACCCCATTTGCCACGTTGACGCCCACTCACCCATCCTCGACAGATCCCTTTGGAGTGCCTCACACTCCTCCCTGGTTTTCACCACCCTGAACAACTTCATGTCATCTGCAAATTTAGCCACTTCACTGCTTACTCCCAATTCCAAATCGTTAATAAACAAGTTAAAAAGCATCGGACCGAGTACTGATCCCTGTGGTACCCCACTGCTTACCACCCTTCACTGAGAAAGTTTCCCATTTATACTCACTCTCTGTTTCCTATTTATAAGCCAGTCTTTGATCCACAAGAGGACTTGTCCTTTTATCCCATGACTATTGAGCTTACGTAGGAGCCTTTGATGAGGAACTTTATCAAAAAGCTTTCTGGAAGTCAAGGTAAACAACACCTACTGAGTCCCCCTTGTCCACATGTTTGTTCACTCCCTCAAAAAACACTAACAGGTTTGTGAGACAAGATCTTCCCTTACAGAACCCATGCTGAGTTTGCCTCAATAGTTTTTGTTCATCAACGCGTCTACTAATTCTTTCCTTAATAACAGTTTCCACCAACTTACCCAGTATCGACGTCAGACTGACTGGCCTATAATTTCCCGGATCTCCTCTAGAGCCCTTTTTAAAGATTGGAGTGACATTAGCTACCTTCCAGTCCTCAGGAATGGAGGCATATTTTAAAGAAAGATTACATATTAATGTAAAGAGATCCACAAGTTCACATTTGAGTTCTTTCAGAACTCTTGGATGTATGCCATCTGGGCCTGGTGATTTATTAGTTTTAAATTGTCCACCAGTCGGAGGACTTCCTCTCTTGTCACCGCAATCTGATTCAGGTCTTTCAAACCCCCTCCCGAAATCGGTGGTTCTGGAGAGGGCAAGCACTTCTCCTCTTCCACAGTGAAGACAGAGGCAAAAAATGCGTTCAGCTTCTCAGCCATTTTCCTGTCATCCTCCACTACTCCTTTTACCCCTTGGTCATCCAAGGGCCCCACTTCCTCCCTGGCTGGTTTCATACTTCTAATGTATTTGAAGAAAGTTTTATTGTTGGCCTTTATTTTTTTTTTTGCGATATGCTCCTCATATTCCCTTTTTGCTTGCCTGATCACAGACTTGCATTTTATTTGCCACAGCCTGTGTTCCTTTTTACAACCTTACCGAGACTAGCTTTCCACCGCTTAAAGGAATCCTTCTTTCCTTTTACACCTTCCATTACTTTATTTATTTGTCAGACTTTGGTCTGATCCAGCACGGTTCTCCGTGGGTCATGGATCCTTCATAAACAAATATACATCAGGATTTAGGGAGGGTCAGTGATACAACATCGGCTTTGCATGCAGAAGGTCCCAGGTCCAATCCCTGGTGTCTCCAATTTAAAAAGAACCAGGCAATAAGTGACGTGAAAGACCTCTCTCTGCCTAGGACCCTGGAGAGTTGCTGCCACGCCGAGTAGACCATACTGACTTTGATGGACCAACAGTCTGATTCCGCAGAAGGCAGCTTCATGCGTTCATGTGTGTTCATAACCAGCAGTCCATCTAGTCCAGGACCCTGTCTCAGGGCCAGACCACACATTACAGCAGCCACTGGTCCAACCCATGGCCGCTGACACCATTTATGGAGGATGAGCTTATCAGCGGCCACAAGACATGGCGACTAAAGGGAACCCCCAACGTTCAGAGGTAGTCAGCCTCTGAGCCCCAGGGGCTGGAGGCAGGGTCGGCTTGAGGTGGCTCTGCGCCCTAGGCGGGCACAGGTGCCAGCCTTCCAGTGGGGCTGGAAGACACCCACCATGCCGCCCCCGCCTCCTCTCTCCCCCACCCCTTCCGTCCCATTGTCAGCTTGCTTGGGCGCTCCACAGCTGCCGGGTGCCCAGACAAGCCAGGGAAGAGGCAGGGGACTTCCCGCCCAGTGCCAGCTTCCCGAGGGGGGAGGGGGAGGGCGGGCAAGCTCTGCCGCCGCCTCCTGTGCCCCGCTGGGGCGCTCTTCACTGGAGGCGGTGGGGAGATGGCGGTGACGGGGGCTTTTTGTGTGGGGGGGGGCCAGGGCACAGTTTGGTGCCCCTGTGGCTGGCGTGCTCTAGGCGAGCCAGCCCTGGCAGGAGGCCACATCAGGGGAAGGCCTCAGACTATATTCCCTGCTGTTGGCCCTCCAGAGGAATTGGTGGCCATGGTGAGAGACAGGATGTTGGACTAGATGGACCCTCACTGGTCTGGCCCAGCAGGGCTCTTCTTATTTATTTATTTATTTATTTCGATTTATAGTCCACCCTCCCCATGACAGGCTCAGGACGGCTAACAGTCAGGGCACAAGTGCCAGTTATTAAAACAGTAAAACAATAAAAACAGAGTAAAAACAAACCATTACAGCCTTAGAGCCACACAAGTTCTTGTATTGTCTTAAAGGCTCTACCATAATACGATGGCGTCCTAGTAATTCAGGCTAGTCCCTAATTGATGGCAACCATTCCAGGCAGTCCCAGCATTCATTTATCCCAGGGCCATCTCACCACCCCGGTATTGCCCTCGTTGGTGGAGGTGGTGCAGTGGCGGCGGCTCCTACTGGAAAGCCTGGCGGAAGAGCTCCATCTTACAGGCCCTGCGGAACTGCACAAGGTCCTGCAGGGCCCGGATCTCCTCCGGGAGCTCATTCCACCAGGTAGGAAAAAGCCTTGGCCCTGGTCGTTGCCAGTCTGGCGTCTTTGGGGCCTGCGGTTATCAGGCCCCTGCGGTTACCAGGAGGTGTTGTGTCCCCGACCGAAGTGCCCTTGGGGGAACATGTGGGGAAAGGCAGTCCCTTAGGTATGTCGGACCCTGGCCATATAGGGCTTTAAAGGTAAGAACCAGCACTTTGAAGCGGATCCGGTATGCTATTGGCAGCCAGTGCAGCGCTTTCAGCACAGGCCAGATGTGCTCTCGCTTGGAGAGGCCCATCAGCAGTCTGGCTGCAGCGTTCTGCACTAGCTGCAGCTTCCGGATTTGCGACAAAGGCAGCCCCATGTAGAGAGTGCTACAGTAGTCTAGCCTATCATTTTACACCGAACTGAGACATAGGAACTCACACGTGCTTCAGCTCTGTGATTGTCATGACCCGGATGGCCTAGGCTAACCAGATCTCAGAAGCTATGCAGGGCCACCCGTGGTTAATTCCAGAGTCCCTGTACAGAGGCAGGCAATGGCAAACCACCTCTGAACATGTCCTGTCTTGAAAACCCCACTGAGCGGTCACCAGAACATCCAAATCGCAAGACGTCGTAGTCCCCCCGCGTACATTGCCTTGGTCGGGCCGCACCTGGAGTCTTGTGTGCAGCTCTGGAGGCCTTGCTTCAGAAAGGATGTGGACAGAATGGAGCGCGTGCAGAGGAAGGCAACAAGGATGATCGGGGGGGGCGGAGACCAAGAAACCCTGCGAGGAAAGGCTGAGGGAATGTTCAGCCTAGAGAAGGAGGCGGCGGAGGGGGACAGGATGGCTCTCTTTAAGTCTTTGAAGAAGGGCTGTCACTTCGAGGAGGGCAAGGAGTTGTTCCTGTTGGCAGCAGAGGAGAGGACTCCCAATCACGGGTTTAAATTACGGGCGGGAACGTACGGGTTGGATATGGGGGAAACGTTTTTACAGGAAGAGTTGTGCAGCAGTGGAATCAGCTGCCTGGGGAGGTGGTGAGCTCCCCCTCACTGGCAGTCCTTAAGTCAGGGATGCTGAAGGCGGATCCCTGCATTGAGCAGGGGGCTGGACTAGGTGGCCCGTTTGGCCCCTTCCAGCTCCGTGATTCTGTGACTCTAAGTCAGCTGTGACTTGAATGCTACTTTCCACCACCAGCATTCTCTAACGGAGGGGGGATCCCAGCTCTGCACACTTCTCTTCATGTTATCCCGCAGCTCCAGAGAAATTCACAACGATCAGACGGAAGCCACTGCGAATTCCGTGCCGCCTTATCTTCGCAGCCCCGCCACCAGGGAGGCGAGGCTGAGGAGCCGCGCTTGGCCAGAGGTCACCCAAAGACCTCCGGGGCAGAGTGGCGAACCCGGATCTCCTGGATCCTGGACTGATTCCCTCACCACAACAGCCCCTGGTGCTCTTTTAAAAAGCCCCTTGATCACAGTTTATACTTCCTGTCTCCTTAGACAGCCGGCAGCAGAGGAGCGAAACCTCTGATATCCCGCCGGTACAGATGCACCCTCCCCGCGCCCCACTGAAACTCCATCGGCAGGACCATTTCTGGTTCGCGACGCCAGCATAAAGGGATCTGTGTACACTCCGGACGCTGTTTAAATATTAGGTTCCTAGATGAGCCTTTGTTTGCAATAGAAGGTGCTCTGCCAAGTTGCTCTTTTGTCTCAAGGAAGCCTGGGAGGGCAAGTTTCTTCTCGGCTGTGAACCCGGTGCATTTCCCCTCCCTCCCTCCCGACTGTCAGGTTGACTCAGAGGCAGGGTCCCCTCTAAGCTGAGTTAGTGGGAGCTAGCTCACAATTTTTTAGCCTCCGGCTCACACATTTTTGTCTTTAGCTCAGGAAGGATGGCTCCAAAGCAAACTAAGCTATGCAGTAGCCAAATCGCTCGTTCAGAACTGTAATGCCCGTGGGCTCCCCAAGCAGAATTTTTGCTCACAAAGACTCCACGGCTTAGAGGGAGCCTTGCTCAGAGGGGCCTGAAACTCCTACTCCAGTACGAACTCCCTGAAACACAAGGTGTGCCGCTAAGGGAATACTCCTGCCTCAGCTCAGCGCTGCTGGAGGCCCAGAGAGCTGCTTAATGGCTCCCAATGACTCACTGGCCAGGCCGTTTCCTAGACAGGCGGGATCTGGCTGCAGTGACTCAAACGACGATCCGGAAAAAACAAATTAGGCTCCCTTAGCCACACCCCTGCAGTTTCTCAAGGTGAGCTTCCCCCAGATGCTGCCATTTAAGGTTGCCAGCCTCCAGGGGGGTCTGGAGATCTCCTGGAGTTACAACTGGTTTCTAGGGATGCCAGCCTCCAGGCAGGAGCTGGGGAACCCCTGGAATTACTGCTCATCTCACAATGACAAAAATCAGTTCCCCTGGAGGAAATGGATGCTTTGGAGTCACGGCTTGCAAATTCTCACAGGGTGCCCTCCTCCCCTGGAGAGAGAACTAGAGCTCCCATCAGCCCCGGCAGTAAAAAAAAATGGGAAGATTAATTTAGAGACAAGATTGGTGAAACCTAAATTCCACATCCCCACCATTAATTATTTTTGAGGGCTCGGTAAGTGCAGTGTAAGGAAAGGGGAGGATATAATTGTTTTTACTGAGATGAACAAAAAGACTTCTCCCAGGCTTGCCAACTCTGGATCAGGAAATTCCTGGAGATTTGGGGGCAGAGCCTGCCTGGGGAGGGTGAGGTTTGGGGAGGGGCCTCAGTCCACCTTCCAAAGCGGCCATTTTGTCTCCAGGGGAACTGATCCGTGTCGCCTGGAGAACAGTTGTAATTCTGGGAGTTCCCCAGGTCCCACCCAAAGGGTGGCAACCAGGCCTCTTTTTGTAGCAGGAACTCCTTTGCATATTAGGCCACACACCCCTAATGTGGCCAATCCTCCAAGAGCTTACAGAACTCTTCTTACGAGGCTACTGTAAGCTCTTGGAGGACTGGCTACTTTAGGGGTGTGTGGCCTAATATGCAAAGGAGTTCCTGCTACAAAAAGAGCCCTGTTGGCAACTGTAACCTCCCCACATCTTAACGTGACATTGCTGGCTTGTGAGCAACACTCCCTCTAAACTGCGGAGTTTTGTGAGCCAAAATTCTACTTTGTAAGCTACTGGCATTCAAGTTGTGAGTGAGCCATCCTTCCTGAGCTGAGTAAAAAATGTGTGTGCTGGAGGTTAGAAAACTGTGACCTAGCTCACACTAACTCAGCTTAGAGCTCAGACCACATTGCTCGTGGTCCCTCAGCCCGATAATGTACGCACACTGCACATGCTCAGAGGTACCACTTTCTACGGTCCCCTTTTCTACCCTCCTTTGAAACAAAGCTCCAGAACACGGAAGCTGCCACTTAAATAAAGTTTTCCTTTCAACGAATGCCTACAAGCAAACGATAAACCCTCTCCTCGCTCTCTCGCCCGTGCTACAACTTCCTTGTTTAAACCCAGCATGCAAACATTCCAACAGCGAAGTGACATTCGTTTCATCGGTAATCTTCTGCAAATAGCGGGTCGGATGTGTTTAGGTTGAGCGGTGTCCAAGTCAGCTATGGGAGGCCTCGCTGCTTCATTTCTGAAGAGTAGCAGCTGAAATGCAAGAATTGCTGGTGGCCACACCTTGTGGCCACTCAGGTCCCGACAGAACAGCCTCCCCCATGGCAGCTCCAGCCTGGCCACAGCTTGAATCTCCAACAGCACTGGGTAAGGACCGTGCCATGCTCAACACTCAGACCCAGATGGAACCGGTGGCACTGGCCACTCTGGCCTACTTGGAAAATACACCCTACTATGGCCACCATCTTAGTTAGCCCCATTGGACATCTTATCTTCTGAGAGCCAGTTTGGTGTAGTGGTTAAGAGCGCAGACTCTAATCTGGGAGAACCAGGTTTGATTCCCTACTCCTCCACATGCAGCCAGCTGGGTGACCCTGGGCCAGTCACAGATCTCTCAGAGCTGTTCTCTCAAGAGCAGTTCGCTCAAGAGCTCTCTCAGCCCTACCTGCCTCACAGGGTGTCTCTTGTGGGGAGAGGAAGGGAAGGAGAGCTGAGTCTCAAGAGGTACCTGTCCCATGTGCTGTCGACCGCTCTTTACAGACCACACTGCTCACCCTGCCAGTCCATCGGAGGAGGGGTGATCGGGGCAGTGCGTCTGTGTCTAATATCCTTGCATTTCTACAAAATCCCAGAAAGTGGGCCCTGTAAAGGCCGGGGCGTTGTCTGTAACTCGAATTCCAGGCAAATCAGAAGTGAGAAACATTTGTTTACACTGTTCCACTGTGGCCTCAGAGGTGGTTGAAGGCCTTACGCGGACCTCCGGCCATTTTGTGGGAGGCACCTACCGCCGTCACCAGCAGTGCACCTCTGATTGGGCTTGCTGAGTCACCATGCACCATGCCCAGGGCTTATCTGGCCATTCCCAGGTGTGGGTTGACGCCACTGGGGAAGCTGAATGAGTTTCCTGACGCAGCACTGTCACAGTCCTAGCCTGGTCCCCAAACCATGCCACAGGCCACTCTTTTCGTTCTGGAAATACCAGGTTGAAGTTTCATGTGGTTGCAGGTTTTGACTCTCTCTCCGTTTCCCAGGCGCTGTCATTTTACTCCTCACGAGGCACATCGCATGAAATTTAATTTAATATGTTACATTTGTTGTTTATGTCGTTGTACTTAATTGGTTTTAATGTTGCAAGTTTGCAGCAAGGCCCTTTGGTTGAGCAGCGACTAAAAAATGCAATAAATAAAAATGAAACTCTAAATCCAATTGTCTTTGGAGAAAAATGGCTGTAAAGCCTGATCCTGGATTCTGCCCCCATCCCACAACGGGTGCCAGCACCACATTTTTTTTTAATTTTGATTTTAAATTAAAAATTTACATCACCATATCGAGTATAATAGATTACAAAGATTTCCAGTTTCATTAAGTTAAAAAGTTAGTTGCACTATAATCAACGTTTAGCCAAATTATACTACATAAACTTTAAATAAAATTCACTTGGTTTACTTATCCAAAATTTAACTGATTTAACCATGTATAGAATCGAGACCAATATTTGTCAAACATTTCTTCATTTTTCCCTTGTAAACTAAACGTCAGTTTCTCCATCTCCGTTACGTCTTAACATTTTATAAAGAAAGTTGTCTTTGGAAGGTATATTCTCATTCTTCCAAAATTTGGCAAAAACAATCCTTGCTTCAGTCAAAATTTGCATGATCAAATATAACTCTCATTTTTAAAAGGTATCATGAATTATATTTAACAAAAAAAATCTGGCTTGATATTATTTTAATATCAAATGTCTGTTCAATAACTTCTTTTATCATATTCCATTATTTTTTAGCCTTCTTACACAACCACCATGTATGGAAAAACATGCCTGTGCTATGTTTGCATTTCCAGCAATTTTGTTTTATACTTTTGTTGTATTTTTAAGTCTTTCTGGTGAAATATGCCATCTGTAGAACGTCTTCAGGATATTTTCTTTAAAGGCACTTGTTCGGACAAATTTTAGATTTCTTGACCGGACTATCCCACTGATCTAATTCGATGTTATATCCTAGGTCCTGTGCCCAGGCAATCACTGGGGTTTTTACCCATTCGTCCTGCATTTTCCAATCAAGCCAGAAATTATAGATTTTTTTAAATCATTTTCTCATTATCGGTTAACCAAATCTTCATGTTTCTCAGCTGATGCGCTGACTGAGCAGTTCCACGAGTAAGCTTAGATCTCCTGAGTCTGGTACACACGGCAGGAGGGTCAGGCCACGGCAGTCGATTGTGCGCCTCAGCACTTAAGTACTGGCCACCCACCTGGATCTCACAGGGCACTTTCACACAGCTGCAAGGGCTGAATGAGTTTCACAGAATCACAGAGCTGGAAGGGGCCAGACGGGACACCTGGTCCAACCCCCCCCCCCGGCTCAGTGCAGGATCAGCCTAGAGCGTCCCTGACAAGAGTTCAACCAGCTGCTGCTTGAAGACTGCCGGTGAGGGGGAGCGCACCACCTCCCGAGGCAGCTGGTTCCGCTGTTGCACAGCTCTGACTGTCAAAAAGTTTTCCCTAGGATCCAGCCGATACCTTCTCGCCCTTCATTTAAAACCATTATTGCAAGTCCTATGCCTCTGCTGCCAACAGGAACAGCTCAGGAGACAACTTGCAAGAACAGGTTTAAATTAAGAACAGGATATTAAGGGCAGAATCCAAACCCAGGCCCCCAAACCAAGCCATGGGCCAAAATGAATTTCACGTGGTAGAGTCAAAACCCACTATCCCGGTGTCCCAGGCACGATCACTCTACTCCCCCACACGAGGCATGCTGCACGAAATCCCAATCATCTTTGAATGAACGGCTCTGAAGCCTCATCCTGGAGTCTGCCCCGCCACCCATTCTGCACCCATCCCACAATGGGTGCCAACGCCACATCTCTGTGCCATCTCCCTACTGACGCACTCAATTGCCACAGTTGTTCCACGGAGCAATTCCACAATTAAGATCAGCACTCGCTCCCTGGTCTGGTTGGTGTGCAAACCTGTGATGTAATAAAAAATGGTTGACACTTCCTGATTCTAATCACTGCTGTCTGCCATCATGCCTGCCTGGAGTAGCCCACGATGGGGACAAACCATCCATTGGAGGACAAGGAATGAAGACGAAACAAACTATGGAATTGCGCGCGCACACATCCTTGTACACGTCCTGCTTCTGTCCACGTTCTGGTGCTTGGATGCTCCCCAAATTCTTCCTCCGCTCTTTTCCTCAGTCCTCACAGTTCCAAATTATCCGGCCTCATGTCCAAAAGGCATTCTGTGGGGTTTTATTTCTGCATTTTGCCCTACGCCTGCCATGCTCCATTCACAAAGTGCAGGAAAACCTCATTTTATCGTCAAGTTTAGAGCGCCCACTGATCTTGTTGGCCCACTGTACTGACAAGAACACAAGAAGAGTCCTGCTGGATCAGACCAACAGTCCCTCTAGTCCAGGATCCTGTCTCACACAGAGGCCAACCAGTTCCTCTAGAGGTCCAACAACAGGACATAGAGGGCGAGGCCTTCCCTGATAAGAACATAAAAAGAGCCCTGCTGGATCAGACCAATGGTCCCTCTAGTCCAGCATCCTGTCTCACACACAATGGCCAACCAGTTCCTCCAGATGGCCAACTGCAGGACAGAGAGGCCAAGGCCTTCATAAGAACACGCTGTCTCACACAGTGGCCAACCAGTTCCTCTGGACAGCTAGCAACAAGGCACAGAGGCCGAGGCCTTCCTTGATAAGAACATAAGAAGAGCCCTGCTGGGCCAGACCAATGGTCCCTCTAGTCCAGCATCCTGTCTCACACAGTGGCCAATCAGTTCCTCTGGAGGGTCAGCAACAGGGCGCAGAGGCCGAGGCCTTCCTCTGATAAGAACATAAGAAGAGCCCTGCTGGGCCAGACCAGTGGTCCATCTAGTCCAGCATCCTGTCTCACACTGTGGCTTACCAGTTACTCTGGAGGTCCAACAACAGGGCAGAGATGCTGAGGCCTTCATAAGAAGAGCCCTGCTGGATCAGACCACTGGTTCATCTAGTCCAGCATCCTGTTTCACATACTGGCCAACTAGTTCCTGGGGACGGCCAGAAACGGGGCATAGAGACCTTCCCCCGATGTTGGCTCCTGGCTCTGGGATTCAGAGCTTTAGTGCCTCTAAATGTGAGGTTCCCCTCAGTCACCACAGCTCACTGATAGACTTATCCTCCACGAATCTATCTAATCCCCTTTTAAAGCAGTTTATTCCTGTGGCCATCACTACATCCTCTGGCAGCGAATCCCACATTTTAACCACTGTCTGAGTATAGGAGTATTTCCTTTTGTCGGCCCCGAACCTCCTGCGCATTAGCTTCACTGGATGCCTTTGGGTTCTGTTCTTACTGCAGAGTTTTTCGCTGCAGTCTGCCTAGAGTTTCAGCAAGAAAGGCGGACTAAAAATGAATAAACCCCACTCTCGCCTGACCAGCAAAATGTGCAGCGGAGAGGATGCAGCCGCCCAAGCCCTCTGACTACTAGGCTCTATCACCAAGTTTCAACACAAAGTGACCACTTCCTCAAAGCTAACTTATTCATCAAATATGACTGACAGGATGATGGGACCAAATGAAGCATACTGCTTTTGGACTCCAGATTGGAAAGGCTGCTGTGTTTGGACACCCTTCTCCTGGAGGGGAACATCTCTGGAAGCAGAAACCTAGCAGCAGAGGGAGAAAGATCCTAGCTCAGTCTTGTCCCTGCAGTGGTTAGATGTCTCCTTGCAGGGCGAGTTATTTTATGCATGCAGAAAGGAGACTCCCCCCTCCCTTAGTTGTATGTAGTGGGACAGCCCGCCCTATCACCTCACAGAGAGCCAGTTCGGCGTAGTGGTTAGGAGTGCGGACTCTGATCTGGGAGAACTGGGTTTGATTCCCCACTCCTCCACATGCAGCTGCTGGCGTGACTTTAGGTAAGTCACAAGTTCTTTCAGAGCTGTTTTCTCAAGGGCAGTTCTCAAGAGAGCTCTCTCAGCCCCATCTACCTCACGGGCAGTATTCCCTCTAAACTGAGTTAGTGTCAGCTAGCTCAGCTTTTTTTAGCCTCTGGCTCACGAATTTTTGTCTTAGCTCAGGAAGGGTGGCTCCAGAGCAAACTAGTTTATGCAGTAGCGAACTCGCTCGCTCACAACTTTAATGCCAGTAGCTCACAAAGTAGAATTTTTGCTCACAAGACTCCACAGCTTAGAGGGAACATTGCTCACGGGGTGTCTGTTTGTGGAGAGGGAAAGGAAAGGAGACTGTAAGTCACTCTGAGACTCCTTCGGGTACCAAAAGGCAGGGTGTAAATCCAATCTCTTCTCTGTGTGCGTTTAAAGCCAGGCCTCGGAGTTATCAAATGTAATGAGCTCAGTTTTAGGTTTAGCAAGCTCAGCAGACACTAATAAATACTCTTGCCTGGGAACTAAGATCATAGGAAGATGCCCTCCTGACAGCCCCATCAATCTAAGAATCCGATGTGGTTGGTACACGGAAAAGGGCCTTTTCGTCGGCAGCCCCACGACTACGGCACAGCCTCCCTGAGGACAGGGTTGGCAGACCCCCCAGTGGAGGCAGGCTTCCCTCACTGCCAGGCCCTGCCCTCCCACCTGATGATCAGCTGGCTGGCAGGCCTGACCAGTAGAAAGAGGAAGGCCCAGGCCATGCTGCTGATGCTGCACAGGAAGTGATTCCAATCACTTCGAGAAGCTGGTTTTACCATAGAGATTTCGCCCAAATACCAGAGCATCACCCAGAGGTTGCTGGCATGATGACATCGTTTCCTGTTGATGACAGCAGTGTAGCCTGGGCCTTTCTCTTTCTCCTGGTTAAGTCCCTCCCATTCCCCGCTGGTGCCAGGAGGGACCTGACAAACGTACTGGGGTGTGTGTGTGTGTGTGGTATGCCTGGTCCCTTCACTTTTGATCTATAGGAGGAAGCGGGAAATGGTTTTATTCAGGCCTAAGAGTAAGAAATACAACGAGCTCTAGAAGAAAGCTCCAGGTGAGTGTCCTGACTGTGGCTGGTGGGGCGGCAGAGGGAAGGGGAAAACAGAGGGAGGCAGGGCTGTCTCAAGTCATTTTGCTACCCCAAGTGGATAGTCTGGGAGAACAGCCTCATGGTAACAGGTATGGTTCCCTCCACTCCTGACTTACGTTGATTTGGGGTTATGCAGTGGCAGCTAAGGTGGAAAAGCACCTCTTCCTATGCCATGTTTTCTGGGTTCCAAGGGTCTGGAAAGCGGTTCTATAGCCAGTTACAGGGTTGCCAACTCTGGGTTTGAGGGGTAGTGCCTGGGGAGGGCAAGGTCTGGGGTGCGGAGGGACATCAGCAGTGTATAATGCCATAGAGTCCA
Source organism: Gekko gecko (assembly GCA_029375565.1). Taxonomy (NCBI): domain Eukaryota; kingdom Metazoa; phylum Chordata; class Lepidosauria; order Squamata; family Gekkonidae; genus Gekko; species Gekko gecko. Next base: position 9,967,987 of record JAPDNY010000006.1, read on the forward strand.
TTGCCCAAAGCAGCCATTCTCTCCAGGAGAACTGATTTTGGAGATCTCCAGGTGCTGCCTGGAGGCTGGCAATACTAAGGGGAGGGCTAGATATGAGGGGTAGAACTTGGGGAGGGCAGGGTTTGGGGTGCGGAGGGACTTCTGCAGGGTATAATGCCATAGAGTCCACTGCCCAAAGCAGCCATTGTAATAGCTGGCAAAGTGTCTTTAGGGGAAATGATGTGCTGTGGCTGGGGAACACAGTGATTTCTGGGTGATCTCCAGGCCCCACAGGGAGACTGGCAACTCCAGTGACCGTTTAAGGGGAAATTGGGATATGTATTTTACCTCAAGACACATTCAATGACTCCCAACAGCAACAACAAACTGTTTAGAATGTTAGAGGCAAAGGCCAGTCAGGTCGCATATGCAAATGACCTCTGTGATCCGACTGGCTATTGGGGGGAGGAACAGCAAACTGTTTAGAATACTGGAGGTGAGACTCAGGCAACGCAGCTAATGGATAGGGAAGCTTCTGAGTGACAGATCAGGGAGCCAACTGATTTGGGAGTGTGCGGAATGTTCAGGAGAGTCCACGACCGAAACAGAATTATTATATAGAGAAACTGCATTGGGTTAAGTTTAGTAGCCATCCTGAGTAATGATTTTAAATTTGGGTTTTATGTTTTTAATGCATTTTATTCTATGTGTTTTATATCTCTGTTTGCAATCCACCCTCAGCTCTGTAAAGAAGGTGGCTATTAAAGAAGAAGTAGAGTTGGATTTATACCCCGCCCTGCACACGGAGTCTCAGAGCGGCTTACAATTGCCTTCCTTTCCTCTCCCCACAACACCCTGTGAGGTAGGTGGGGCTGAGAGAGCTCTGCGAGAACAGTTCTATTCTTGCGTTGTATATCTGAAATGACCATGATAATATTACTTTCTCTTCCCCCCACCCCATAACTTAAAATGCAAGAAATTTCTTAGCCTTATTACCCAACTCAAAAAAGCCCTGGTAAGCAAAAAAATCAAATTCATACTCACTCTTCCACATAGGAGGAGGAGAGTTGATTTTATACCCCAGTCTTCATTACCTGAACGGAACGGCTTACAGACTCCTTCCCTTCTTCTCCCCACAACAGACATCCTGTGAGGTAGGTGGAGCTAAGAGAGCCCTGAGAGAACTGTAACTGGCCCAAGGTCACCCACTGGCTGCATGTGGAGGAGTGGGGAATCAAACCCGGTTCTCCAGATTTGAGCCCGCCGCTCTTAACCGCCACACCAAACTAGTGTTAAAAGGTTTTAAATAAATAAAATAATAGTCAGTAAAGGAGCAAACCTAAGCAGGTCTATTCAAAAATAAGTCCGACGTCGTTCTTTGGATTCCACCCTAAAACTCCCTACTGCTGCTTAAGCACAAGGCCAGGCCAGAGTGGATTTCCCCCCATCAGATGGCATCTCCCTTTCCAGCATTTTCAACTTTACTCACCCCAGTAAAGGGCATACGATCTGTGTGTCCACAAATTCAGCAAACGTATCGAAACAGATACTCTGAAGGGCTTCCCATTGATAAAGCATCCCCCCTATGATAGTTTAGGCCAACAAGCCCACACCCCAATTCAGAGATAACCGTGCAATTCAGATAATCCATTGGGCAAGATAAGGGGAAAACTCTGCAGGGTCAGTCCAAAGGTTCATTTAGGTCGGTATCCTGTTCCCAGTCATGTCCAGGCAGAGGCTTCTAGGAAGCTGAGAAGCAGAGCAGACCTCCACGGATGGCATTTGCTATCCAGATACACTGCATTTAAACAAAGAAGTTCCATTTAGCAGTTCGGCACAACAGCAGTCAATAGACCCCTCTGCCTTAAGTTCCACATAGAGTACCGCCGTGTTTTTTTTTCCTTGTGCAGTGGCCAGACACAAACAGAGTACAGAAGAGGCAGCCTCCCCCTGCGATGCTGCCCTTCCCACTCAGGGCTGGCTTTCCAAGGTAGACTGCCTCTGAACACGCAGGTTCCATTTAGCCATCCTCGTTAATGACGCCCAGAGGGTTTATCAGGCCTCCACTTCGTCAAGGCCCCTCTGCTAAAGACTGTCATCACATCTTGTGGCAGGAGGTTCTACATGCTGTTTGACAGGCAGGCTTTTTTTGTCTGTCCTGAAGCGACCGTCCATTTTCATCAAGTGCCTCCCTAGCACAATGCGAGAGAACAGGGGCTCTCTGTCCACTTTCTCCACCCCACGCATTGCTTTATAATACTCATTCATGTCCCCACCGGTTTGTCAGCTTCTCCCTCTGTTTTACCAAACTCATACTGGAACAGGAAAAGATGCGGCTCAAAACCACATTCAAATACCCCCAAGCCAACGCTGTACTGACTGCAGCGTCACTCCCGGAATGGCCATAAAACAGCCATAACTCCATGCAGACGCTACCATAAAACCGAGAGATGAAACGGCGTGAAAGTGGCCTGCAGTCAATGTTCCCTCTAAGCTGTGGAGTCCTGTGAGCAAAAATTCGACATTGTGAGCGACTGGCACTAAAGTTCTGAGCAAGCAATTTGGCTGCTGCATAAATTAGTTTGCTCTGGAGCCATCCTTCCTGAGCAAAAATGCGTGAGCCAGAGGCCAAAAAACTGTGAGCTAGCTCACACTAACTCAGCTTAGAGAGAACATAGCTGGCCACTGCCATAAAATCCGACAATCAACGTGAAAGTGGCATGCAATGTAGACGGGAACTTCTGTTCCAGCATGCATTTGGTGTAACAGAGGAGCAAAAGCTAGATGAAGCCCCCAATCTCCTCAGCCTTTCCTTGCAAGGAAGGTACAACACCCCCTGGATCGCTTGGACTGCCCTTTTCTACACTCTCCCCAGTTCTACAATATTCTTTTCGGTGCAGTGACTGGAACAGTTATCCCGAATTCGGCGGCATCCCGACACTGGCTGCTCTGTCTGCAACTATTTTCCTAATAAATCCTTGCCTGGAATTTGCCTTTTGCACCATATCACACACCAGAAAAAAAGTTAGCTTTAAAAAAACAAAAAAGGAACAATATTTGATGCCTACCGTGGAAAGAAGAAGTGCACCCTTCAAACAATAGCTACCACTTTTCCCACTGCCAAGGCCACCCGTGCCTTTTACTTCTGCTCAACAAGCCAAGATGCGGGGGGTTTTGGTAGCGCAAGCAAAAAAGAAACACTTCCCCATCTGAATTGCTGCTTGTCCCCAGTCAGGGGAGAATAACCTGGCAAGCCTACAACAAGCTGGTTTTGAAAAGCAAGAAGTTCACAAAACAGGAGTACTTTCTTACCAAGAAAGGAAAGAGACCAGGAGGAGAAAGCATTTGCCAAATTTTTCTCCCAACCCTACAGAACGCCTAATACAGATTTATTGTTTTGAAATGGTTGAGCCCACCTTGTTTGCAGCCTACAGGAAAGGAAGGTTCAAGCAGAGACCGCAAGGACTGCTTCTAAAAATCACTTGCCTTCCGGACTGCCAACCCAGCCGGGGAAAGGGAAACAGAAATGGGGCAGGCCTTCTCTATCACAGCTGTCTGCAATACAGCAATCACCTGACAGAGGCTATTTTCAGGGTCTGCAGATAAAGGTGCTCAGCTACTAATTTGCTACTCTTAGCCAGCTGTTAGATATCAAGGAAGGACCGGTTCCTTTTCATTTCTGTTCAGTCTTCCTTCCTTCCTTGTTTCAGGGCTGGAGGAAGCTATGGGAGGGTTGAGGCATTTGTAATACAGATGAGCATTCTAGCCAATGGAGACTTCCCCTTCCTGTAAGAATTCTGACCAGTTTTTCCAGCTGTTGAGACTTCCTGCTCCGAACCTCAGCTTGCCCAGTAGCCGGTGATGATTCTCAAGGCCTGCTGCTCTCTAGCCTAATTCTTTCTCAGTTGTTGTGAGGACTAAAGGGAGGAGGCAAATGAACAGCACTGGCCTACCTCACAGGGCAGTCGTCAAGGTTATTGCAAAGGCCTCTGGGATCCTGCCCAATGCATCTCATGCATAGATATTCCTCAAGATTCAGTCCACCGTAGGGTTAATTACTCCAACAAAATATGGGGGCTTCCCCAGAATTCCACATGCTGAAGGGGATGCTGAACTACAGGTACTTCATGACGAATGGCACTTAGCACATGCCCAGAGGTTCCTTTGTCTTGCTTTCTCCGGTATGCATCACTTCTGGGCACTGGAAGCAGCTGCCCGGAACCAAACAACGCCAGGCCCAAGAAGAGCCCTAAACAGATTGCTCACATAAGCCAGCCAGGCTACAAATGCACAAGGAAGCCCCTAGCACCCCTCTAACAGCCTACAATGGCTCTGAGTCCTGATCCGAATGGAGAGGAACCCCGTCTGATCCGTCAGAGAGCTTGGATCTCTCTCTGCCTGGCCTTCCATCCCTGCTTTGCTCGGCTTCAGGTAAAATTCAGAAAATTTAATCCGAAACTGAAATACACCCAGTTGGCAACAGCTTTCAGTGCCCCTTGGGTTAATCGCCCCCCCACACACTTTCCCCCCTCGACCTTTGCCTCAGTAGGGTTGCCACCTTTTTCCTCCAGTCCCGCTCCTGCCCCTTCCCCTGCAGACGGCAGGCAAGCCTGTGCCAGGATGCCATTGCATTATCTTGAGTTGTGCTCCCGTGCCTTCCACAGCAGCCTCGAGTAACGCCGTTCCTAACAGGGGTTGTGTTTGGGATTGCCCCTGAAGGCACAGGAGTGGGGCCTGTTTTTTAAAAAAATAGCAGTTGACAACCTTACAGGGACGAGTCACCTCTTTGGACACCGGCGTGCAAAACTGTTCTGGGTGCGTGTTTTTTTAAGGCCAAGCGGATCCTCTTGACTCAGGGCCAAAAGCTCTTCTCCGGGCCAAGGGAGGCGTTTCGAGGCAGGAAGAAAGAGAAACTTGGCAACGTGGAGGTTGGCTGCAGAGAGCATGAATGCCAAGGAAGTGAGAGGCAAAGGGAAGGGAGGGGGGCCTCTCTGACAGGTGGGGGGAGGATGGTTCGATTTCGGGCATCTCTAGAAAAAAAGGGCCGGCAGAGGGGGCCCCCCCCTCGCCTAAAACGGACTCTCCCAAATGTGTGGAGAGAATCCAGGCCTGGATGGATGAACAGCCTGACTCATGCAAGCCATGGCTTCCTGTGATCTTTTAGCCAGAGGTCCAGAGGTCAGTGGCTGAGCACACAGTTAGCACACACAAAGTCCCAGGTTCAACTGCCAGTAAAAGGAGGTCAGCTAGCAGGGCTGGGCGATCAGTTGGGCCTGTGGCCGAGCTCCGGAGAGAAGACCCCAGGTTCAGTCGCCAGCATTTAAAACAGATCTCGGGGACCAGACAAGACCGTGTTTCACCAGCGGGCCTCTGCCAAGTGGGGGGGGGAGGAAGCCAGATGAAACACAGGCCCAATTCTGCAAGAGGGGGCCTCTGCCCGGTCCTCCTCCACTCTCTGTCTTTTCCCCAACCCCCGAGACGACAGCCAACTTCCCATCCATGACTAACTCCCCTGCGGGTTATGAAATTTCCAACCTGTCCCAGTTGGGAGCAATTCCGGCCTCCCCGCCTCCTTGTGGTCCCGTCTCATTATTCAGATGATTTCTGACTCACTTTCCTGACGTGGTTGTCCCCCCCCTTCCCTGGTCATCCACACACACACCCCCGCCCGCTTTCAGGACTTTCTGACTGTTTGTTTGGCAGAACTTAATCTCCTCCTCACAAACAACCTGCTTGGAGACAGGAGCGATAAATATACAGAACTCTTGGAAAGAAACAACATTACCAATCCCTAATAAAATGATAGCTTCGGCACTGCGTGTGGCGTTTGCTGGGATTCTGTGGGCAGGCAGGTCTCTGCCCACAATGAGCTTACAGTCTTCAAGCAGACAACTGGCGGGGGGGGCAGGAGGAATGGTTGGCATGGAAAAAAACAGCTGAAAGAGGGGAGTCTAAGGACAACTCCAGATTGCTAAGGAGGGTTTTGAAAAGAGGCCTGAAAGAAGTGGGGAGGGGGGTAGTTTTGCTGGCATTTCACTTCCCTCCTGTTTCCCTTGCCCAGTATTGCCAGACAAAAAAACAACCACCACCGAGGGCTGTGCCAACCAGCCTCCCAGCCAAACTCCCATGTCAGTTTGCAGCTTGGGGGGGGGCCCTGATACTCTCCCCCCTCCTCCCAACACCGACCTGACTTGGCATGGCCAACTCCTGCCACAGAACCCACTTTGTGCCTGAGCTGCGCCCACCCCCATGATCCCCTGCCCCTCTGCTTTGCTTAGCCTTCCCCGCACCCCCCACCCGGACCCAGCACTGCCAATCGGCCTCCATCCTCTGGTGCCCAGGCAGTGCCCGGCCACAGCGCCCCAGATCCTCCCAGGCGGCCCCTCCCCACCCAGAAGAGCTGGAAGCGCTGGTGTGGGCGGGCGGGCGCTTTCCTGGCTCTGGGTACCCGGCGAACAGCCCTGCCCTCTCCTGGGCACTGCCCAAGCGGCGTCCGAACCCCAACCCGGAGAGATGACTTCACAGCCATTACCGCCTCGTGGCCATCCACCTGGGTTCTCCGCGCCGGGCGCCGCTTCCCTCTGGATGCCCGCCGGCTCCCGCTTCGCCGCCCGGCCCGGCCCGGCCCGGCCCGGCCGCCCTCCCGGCGCTCCCAATTGCACTCCGGAACTCTCCGGGCTCCGTTCTCTGGACCCCCCTCTCGCTGGCACCATCTTGTGCCCATAGAAACCTCCCGCCCCCGCCGCCCCCGGCACTGCCACCACGTGCCCGCGGAGGAAAAGCTCCGGATCGGCCCTCCGCGTGGGGAGGGGAGGGACGGGGGGCCGCTGTGCCAATCCAGATGCCCACCCGCCTCCTCGCCCGCGCCAGCTCTTGCTCGCTCGCTCGCTCTCCGCCGCTCTCCCTCTCTGGCCGCCGGGAAGCTGCCCCCTCCGAGCCTCCCCCGCCCTCGGGGCGCCTCCCTGCCGAGCCCGGCCGCCGGGAGCTCCTGGGGGGGGGCCGCCGCCGCCTCCCCCGCCCGCCTTCACCCCCTCCTGCCCGCCTCGCAACCCGACCTGCTTCTGCTGACGGCGCTCCGGACTCGGCGGCGCTCCGGGTCAGGGAGGAGGGAGGCGGGGAGGAGGAGCCCCGAGGAGGCGGGGAGAGGCGCGCCGGCTCTCGCCCTGCCCCCGCCGCCGGGGCGGGGCCTGCGCGCCGCCCGCCGGAGAGCCCCGAACCTCTTGGCGGACGCGGAGGCGCGCCTCGCTCCCGGGCGGCCGGGATGCCTCCGAGCACGTGCGGGGATCCCCGGGCTGATGAATGGTGATCCTGAGCATGTGCAGATTGCCATTCCCACAATACAACTACTACTACTACTACTACTTATTATTATTATTAGATGAAGAAGAGAAGATTTATACCCCGCCCTTCACTACCCAAAGGAGTCTCAGAGCGGCTGACAAACTCCTTTCCCTTCCCCTCCCCACCCTGTGAGGTAGGCAGGGCTGAGAGAGCTCCGACAGAAACTGCTCTTTTTCAAGAACAGCTCTTGTCAGAAGTACAGCTTGCCCAAGGTCATCCAGCCAGGTGCAAGTGGAGGAGTGGGGAATCAAACCCGGTTCTCCCAGATTAGAGTCTGTGTGCACATAACCACTACGCCAAACTGGTGTATTCTTCTTCTTGTTGTTGTTGTCCTTGTTGTTTAAAAGAATGCATCTGGGCATGTGCAGACTGCCTTTCCTCTGGCAGGACTCAGATCCAGAATAAGTCGGGTTGCAGCAGGGTTGCGAGCCTCCAGGTGGTGGCTGGAGATCTCCTGGAATCACAGCTGGCCTTACCCTCCATGCATGTGATGAAGAGAGCTCTGCTTCGCCAAAGCTTATGTTGCAATAGAGTTTGTTAGTCTTCAGGGTGCCACTCGGCTTTCTAACTATTTTGCAGCAACAAACCAAGACGGCTAACTCCTCCGGATCTGCAACTGGTCTCCAAGCGACAGAGATCAGCATCCCTGGAGAAAGTGGCCACTTTGGACCCCGCTGAGGCCCCGCCCCATACCCCGCCCTCTTCAGGCTCCACCTCCCAAAATCTCTAGGTGTTTCCCAACCTGGAGCTCACCAGTTTGCAGCCGGTGACCCAGAGTGATCTGGCCAAGTTGGATCCCTGAGAAGAGCGGGGGTTGTACTGAATTTTCGGTTGGTTGTTTTCTTTTTTTGCGGCTGGTTGTTTGTCCAGTTAATTATATTTATTGGGTGGGGGTCGTAAGCTGCTTTGGGGCCTCCGTGGGGAGAAAAGTGGGGCACAAGGGCCAGCTGAGGGATTGTTACTACAGCTTCTGAGCCCGTGCAGACCCCTACTGTAAAGTACTGGGTTTCGGGCCTCATGACTCGGACGACGACATAAGAGAAGACGCGTTTATTCGTACTTCACACAGGACAAGAACAAACAGTAACGGCCGGAGGCCAACTATATACAGTTAGGGGGGGACGGCCCTATATTCCTATTGGCGGGTTTGAATCGCCCGCCAATGCTGCCATTGGTTCACTACTGGCGAGCTCAGGAACCTAGTCCCTATTGTTCTCAGAGAGCGAAGCTTGGCTGTATTTCGCCAGCTCTGCCTTCTGATCCCAGGACACAACACCCCTCCCCCCATAGTTCGTCTCCTCTCAGGTGACGTAGTCTTTTAAGTATGTTGGTGCCCTCCGTTCTCTTAGCGATCGTCGGGGGGCCGGTACCGGACTGGCGGGGCCCCTATCGGGTGGTCCGCCAGCACAAGGAGCTTGGATCTCTGGTAGTAGCCGAGGCGGTGACGGTGGCGGCTGTAACGGCGGCGGCAGCGGCGGCGGCGGTTCAGCTGTCTCCGGGGCCCCCTCCGGATTCCGTGGACTTTCCGGCGCTGGCTCCGCTGTCGGTGCTTGCAGTTGATCGGATGCTGGGACGGCCGCGGCGTTTCCCGGTAACTGGATCTCTGTGTCGGGGTCTTGCCGCCTCCGGAGCTGGTCGACGTGTTTACGGAGGACCCGGTCCCCATCTGTTAGGACCTCGTATGACACTGGCCTGGTGGGTTTTAGGATGCGCCCAGCCACCCACTGAGGGCCCGCCCCGTAATTCCGGAAGTAGACAGGTTCCCCTGGGAGGAAGCTTCGGGCGCCTCCCGGGTCTCGACCAGCTTTCTCTCTGGGGCTCGGTCCGGGTGGAGCCTGTCTAATGAAGTGGTAGGGCGGCGGCCCATCAATAGTTCTGCGGGGCAATGCCCGGAGATGGGGTTTGGGGTGGTGCGGTATGTTAGAAGGAAGCGGGCCAGCCGGAACTCCCAGTCCCCCTCCATTATGCGGCTCAGGGCTTCTTTGGCGGTGCGTACTGTTCTCTCCGCCTGTCCATTTGTTGCCGGGTGGAAGGGCGCTGATCGTATGTGCCTGATTAGGTTCCTTTCGAGGAACGCTTGAAACTCAGCAGATGTGAACGCTGCCCCGTTGTCCGACACGATTGTATCTGGTAACCCGTGCGTCGCGAATATTTTCCGCAGGGCCCTTATTGCCGCTTTGGCAGAGGTGGTAGACACTGGGCTTATGTCCACCCATTTCGAGTAGGAGTCTACCGTCACCATGAACTGGAGCCCCTGAAACGGCCCCGCAAAATCTATGTGTAGGCGTGACCACGGCTTGTGGGTAGACTCCCAGCTTTGGGTTGGCGCTCTCGGGGGATTGGGGCGGACTTCCTGACACCGTGTGCATCCTCGGACCCAGGTTTCAATTTCGGCGTCCATCCCGGGCCACCACACGTAGCTCCTTGCCAGAGCTTTCATTCGTACAATGCCGGGGTGGGCCTCATGTGGCGCTTCTAGAACCCCTTGTCTCATGGGCCCCGGGATGACCACCCTGTCCCCCCATAACAAGCACCCTTTTAAGGCGGATAGCTCTTCCCGCCTGGCTTTGTATGCCGTGAACTCTGGCCCTGTCTGTTCCGCTGGCCATCCCCTCACCACCCAGTTTAGGACCCGGGAGAGAATGGGATCTCGGGACATGCGGGCGGCCACGTCTGCAGCCTGAAGGGGGGGTTTGGCAGCTCCTCCATTAACAATACTGCGGGAGCCGGGGCTGGATCTTCCCCTGTATGCGGCAGCGGCAGGCGGCTCAAGGCGTCGGCATGACCCAGCGCCTTGCCCGGCCGATGCTCCAACTGGTACTGGTAGCCCGCCAAAAACAAGGACCAGCGCAACACCCGGGGCGACAGTACCTGCGGCGTTTGTTTGTCCGCCGCAAACAGTCCCAAGAGCGGCTTATGATCGGTTACAAGCGTGAAGGGCCGCCCGTACACAAAGTTGTGAAACTTTTTAACCCCCGCCACCAGTGCCAAGCCCTCCCGGTCGATTTGAGCATAGTTCCGCTCCGCGGGGGACAGCGTGCGGGAGTAGTAAGCCATCGGGACTTCCCTCCCATCCAGTAGCTTGTGGGCCAAGACCGCCCCGACCCCATACGGTGATGCGTCGCACGCCAGGATTACCGGGAGCTTTTCATCAAAGTGGGCGAGTACCGCGTTAGAAATCAAGAGTACTTTAACCCCCCGAAACGGCGCCTCCTCCCTCGCTCCCCATGCCCAAGGTGTCGCCTTATCCAGTAGCCTGTGCAGGGGTTCGGCCACGGCGGCTTTGTGAGGGAGAAAGGCGTGGTAAAAGTTCAGGAGGCCTAAGAACGCCTGGAGTTCGGCCTTGGACTTCGGGGCGGGGGCCTCCACGATGGCCTTCACCTTGTCCCTCGCCGGATGCAGGCCTGTTGCGTCTACCCGGTATCCCAAGAACTCCACCTCCGGCACCCCGAGGAGGCACTTTTCCCGCTTCACTTTCAGCCCCGCGGCTTGGAAGCGTCCCAGTACAGTTCGGAGGCGGGCGGCGAAGCTTTCAGGGGAGGTCGCGGCGATGAGGACATCGTCAAAGAACGGCGTCACCCCAGGGATTCCTTTCAACAAATCGTCCATTAGATTTTGGAATATCCCTGGGGCCACACTGACCCCGAACTGCAGCCGCTTCACCCGGAAGGCCCCCCGGTGGGTCACTATGGTTTGCGCCTCGGCAGTGGCCTCATCTACCGGGAGTTGCTGGTACGCCTGCGCGAGATCCAGCTTTCCAAATATGCGCGCCCCCGCCAGGGTGGCTAATACATGGCTGACCACGGGTACGGGGTATGCGTGCGCCTGAAGTGCCTGGTTAATGGTGCACTTATAATCCGCACAGATGCGGATTTCCCCGTTTGGCTTGACGGGTGTCACTATCGGGGTCTCCCATCGAGCGTTCGGGACGGGCTCTAGGACTCCCTGGGCCACTAACCGGTCCAGTTCGGCCTCTATTTTCGGGCGGAGGGCCAGGGGCACGGTGCGGAAGCGCCGTCGGACGGGCGTCACTGTGGGGTCTAAATGGAGTGACACCGGGGGCCCTTTATAACACCCCAGTTTCCCGTCAAAGACCTCCGGGAATTCCTTGCACACCGCCCCCAGTCCCGCACCCCACACTTATTCACTCCCCCAATCGTTATGCCTAGGGCCTCGAACCACGCCCGCCCCAGGAGACTCACGAGATTTCCCTCTACCACCACCAAGTCCAAGTTCCCCTCAAAGTCTCGGTACTGCACTCGGAAAGTGCCGACTCCCCGGATGGGGACGGGGTTCTTTTGAAAGTCCACCAAGCTTAGTGGCGATGGACGTAGAGGGGTCCCCCTGATGGGCAAAGTCTTTTTAAAGTGTCCAGGGAAATGATGGACGCCGCCGATCCCGAGTCCACTTCCATGCAACAGGGGACCCCTCGATCCGTACGGTTACTTGGATCTTCGGGGCAGAGGAGAGGTTGGGGTTGGGGAGGCGAAGTACCTGCAGCGGCTGGTCGGTGAGATGGTACAACTCGGCGACCTCTTCCGTCGTCTCGTAGGCGGTGGACGATGCGCGGTGCGGTGGGACCGACGATCTCGAATTCCTGGGGCCCTTGGACCGGCAGACCCATGCGAGGTGTCCCTGCTTTCCACACCCGTGACAAACAGCATCCCGGAACTTGCAGGATTTCCTTCCGTGGCCTTCCCCGCAGCTGGCGCAGACGGTCCGGTTGCCGGAAGGCTTGGCTGGCTCTCTGTTGGCCTGCTGGAACGGCGCCGACCGGCGTTGTTGAGGTCTGAGGGCGAAGACCTCTTCCGTATCTACATTCCCGGGGCTTGGACTCCTTCCGACCACATGGGCGGCCGCGGCCAGGCGTTCCCCTTCCGCTGCCTCGTGGGCTGTTGCGGCGTCTAGGGCCTCGTCCAAGGAGAGTCTCCGGTGTCCAACCAACTTGCGCCGCAGCTTGGAGTCCGCCAGGCCCCACACGAACTGCGTCAGCAGGTTGTCCTCCACCTTCGGGAACACGCAGTCCACCGCGAGCGCCCTTAGCGCGGCCAGGAAGGTGGCAATGGATTCCCCTTGGGCCTGGACTCGCCTCTGGAAATCCATCCTCTTGGCCAGGAAGGTCGGCCGGGGGCTGAAGTAAGCGTTGAGGACATCCAGGATCTCCCCAAACGAGCTCTCCAAGGCCGTGCGGGGCACTAAGAGGCTCTTGGCGAGGCGGACGGTTTGGGTGCCGCAGGCGTTCAGCAGGATCGCTCGTTTCTGGTCTGGGTGGCGGATTTCGTTGAGCTCCAAATAGCTGATGAGCTGGTCGACCCATGCGTCCCAGGTTTCTGGCTGCGACGGATCGAAGTGCTCCAGTGTTACATGAGAAGCGGCCATGGCTCTATCTGGGAAGGCGTGCGCCGGGGCGAGCGGTGCGGTGCTGCTCTCGGGGTCAGCGATGCGATGCTCGGCGAGCGGTGCGGTGCTGCTCTCGGGGCCAGCGATGCGTTGCTCGGCGGTGTCCTTTTCGTCGCTCATGGAGTCACGGAAGGCGTTGAAATCCCATCCTCGTCGCCACTGTAAAGTACTGGGTTTCGGGCCTCATGACTCAGACGATGACATAAGAGAAGACGCGTTTATTCGTACTTCACACAGGACAAGAACAAACAGTAATGGCCGGAGGCCAACTATATACAGTTAGGGGGGGACGGCCCTATATTCCTATTGGCGGGTTTGAATCGCCCGCCAATGCTGCCATTGGTTCACTACTGGCGAGCTCAGGAACCTAGTCCCTATTGTTCTCAGAGAGCGAAGCTTGGCTGTATTTCGCCAGCTCTGCCTTCTGATCCCAGGACACAACACCTACTAACTGGTTTCCAACTTGCCCTATTTGGGCAAGTTAATAGAGAGGGCCGTGGCAATGCTGCTTCAGAGCTTTTTGGATGACGTTTCCGGCTTGGACCCCTTCCAGTCCAGCTTCCGCCCGGGGCACGGGATGGAGACGGCACTGGTCGCCCGCACAGATGATCTCCGGCGGCATCTGGATCGAGGCAGATCGGCAGTGCTGTTGCTGTTGGACCTGTCGGCTGCGTTCAACATGGTCAACCCCCAGCTACTGGCCCGCCGCCTCGCCGAGGCTGGGATTCAGAGGCTTGCCTCGCAGTGGCTCGTCTCCTTCCTCCAGGGCCGGGGACAAAGGGTGGCACTGGGGGAACAGCATTCCCGGAGGCACCCCCTTGACTGTGGAGTGCCTCAGGGGGCTGTGTTATCCCCAATGTCATTCAACATCTACATGCGCCCCCTTGCCCAGATTGCACAGAGACACGGGCTGGGTTGTCACCGGTACGCTGATGACATCCAGCTCTATCTGTTGTTGGGCGGCTGGTCTGACTCCAAACCGGAAGATCTTGACTGGGCGCTACAAGACGTGGCTGGTTGGCTCAGGTTGAGCCAACTGAAACTGAATCCATCGAAGACAGAGGTCCTGTACCTCAGTCGGGGCGGATCGGGGGTAGGGACCCCACTCCCGACCTTAGACGGGGCGCCATTGGTGCCAGCACCGGAAGTTAGGAGCTTGGGAGTGCTCCTAGATCCCTCCCTATCATCTACAGCTGATTAGGCAGCTGGTCCCCTTCCTTGAACACAACGACTTGCCAACAGTGATCCATGCGATGGCCACCTTGAGGCTGGACTACTGTAATGCTCTCTACATGGGGCTGCCCTTGGCGCAGATCCAGAAGCTACAGCTGGTGCAAAATGCTGCAGCCAGACTGTTGATGTGTCTCCCACTATGGGAGCACATTCAGTCTGTGCAGAAGGCATTGCACTGGCTACCGCATACCGAATTCGCTGGTTCTTTAAGGTGCTGGTTCTTACCTGTAAAGCGCTTTATGGCCGGGGACCTACATACCTGAGGGACTGCCTTTCCCCACATGTCCCCCAGAGAGCGCTGCGATCAGGGTCTCAACACCGACTCACCCTCCCTGGACCTAAGGATCCCAGGCTGGTGTCAACGACAGGCCAGGGCTTTTTCAGTGGCGGCTCCTCTCTGGTGGAACGAGCTCCCGGAGGAGATCAGGGCCCTGCGGGACCTTATGCAGTTTCGCAGGGCCTGCGAGACGGAGCTGTTCTGCCAGGCGTTTAATTAGGAGCCACCTCGGACAGAATGCCCCGCCCCCTTGAAACCATGAGGGAGCTTGACTCACCTGCCTAATGTTAGACCCGGATCATCCACCAGGGCAGCATGGAAATCATGGAACAGCAAACCAGTACTTGTTTATTGGTCCCATCTAGATGTTAGCACCTTTTAATGTCTTAATTATTAATTAGTTTTATGATTTAAGAGAAGAGATTGGATTTATACCCTGCCCTTCACTGCCAAAGGCATCTCAGAGCGGCTTACAAACTCCTCTCCCTTCCCCTCCCCACAACAGACACCCTGTGAGGTAGGTGGGGCTGAGAGAGCTCTGACAGAAACTGTCCTTGAGAGAATAGCTGTGCCAGAGCTTGTGACTGACCCAAGGTCACATCAGCAGGTGCAAGTGGAGGAGTGGGGAATCAAACCCGGTTCTCCCAGATAAGAGTCCGCGCACTGAACCACCACACCAAACTGGCTCTCTATTTCTTTTTACTATTTCTTCTTTACTATTTATTGCTATTTCTGTAGATTTATCTTGTTGTCAGCCGCCCCGAGTCGGCCATGGCCAAGAGGGCGGGGTGTAAGTATAATAAATAATAAGTAAGTAAGTAAATAAATAAATAACCTATAGCCACTGTTATCTGTTTTATTATATTTTTCGTTGCACAGATTAGCCACAGGCGGGGCCTAAAATTATCCTGGGGCCTAGCCTCGATTGCGCATTGTGGTGCTGCCGCCGAGCCACAGAACTCACATTTGGCCATGGCACCGTGAATGCCGTGCTAACGGGGCATGCTTATGAATGATAAAGGCACGTACTGCCTCTTAACGCAGTCTTCCTGTTCGTCTGGCATAGCCATTAGCGAGCATGAATTGCCTGTCCTTTTTCTATGTTGATCACTTCCGAGAAGACGGAGTACTTTGGGAACACCATGCCTTCACACACACCACAGAACGGTGCCATGCAATGCAAACATTGTGCTAGAAACCAAAGAGGAGGCTATGGAGGAGGCAGTAGCCAGAAGGGGCCATGACTCAGTGGAAGAGCCTCTGCTTGGTGTGCAGAAAGTCCCAGATTCATTCCCCAGCATCTCCAGTTCAAGGATCAGGCAGGAGGTGGTGTGAAAGACCTTGGCCTGAGGCCCTGCAGAGCCGCTGCCGGTCTGAGTAGACAGTGCTGACTTTGTTGGACTCGGGGTCTGATTCATTCGAAGGCCGCTTCACGTGTGACAAGATGATGACGCCGCTCTCCTGTACGAACTTGATGAGCCTCCACCACGAGTGTCTGACATGTTCTGTCAAACAAATCAAAGCACATGGAGGCAAACTCCGCACGCATGTGCTGTCCAGGGGCAACCGACTTCTGGCGACCCCAGCAAGGGGCGCTCAAGGCAAGTGAGAAGCAGCGGGGGTTTGCCGTCGCCTTCCTCTGCAGAGACTTCCTTGGTGGTCTCCAATGCTGCTTAGCTTCCGAGATCAGACAGGATCAGGCTATGACATATCATTCCAGTACGGGGGAGGGGGAGGGGGCGGCAAAATATGTCTGTGAAAGCCATGGTGTTGCCCCCCCTTTAAAAGTTGTGCACGTGGCACAACACTCTAAACTGCAGTATGCAAACAGAGCTGCCGCATGTCCGCCGGTAATGCCACCTTGAAAATACGTTGTGATCCCGGAAGCAGAGAGAGGGAAATGCTGAGAGATGGGAGAGCATTGGTGTTCCGTTCCATTCCCCGTTTTCGGGTCTCCGCATCAGCAGCACTCGGCTCCAAAAGGTGGGAAGGGACGATAAAGGGGGAAATTGCCCTTGAGCGCATGGTGAGGCTGACCCCTTTGGCATGGAGAAATCCAGAACTGCAGCTCGTCTGGAGCTAAGAGGCCTGCATCTCCGGTCATCTATGCAGCCAGCGTGGTGTAGTGGTTGAAGTGTTGAACTAGGATCCGGGAAACCCAGGTTCGAATCCCCACTTGTGCCATTGAAACTCGCTGGGTGACCTTGGGCCAGTCACGCACTCTCAACCTAATCCACCTCACGGGGTGGTTGTGAAGTTAAAATGGAGCAGAGGAGAATCATGTCAGCCACTTTGTGTCCCCACTGGAGTGGGAGGTGAGATGTAAATAGAGTAAAAAAACATGGTGTGTGGGGGGGAGATTTAGGGATTATATTCTAGGAGCTCCGTCCTGTACCAAATTGCATGAGAAGGCTATGCCTCTGAGCATGCACAGAGCACAATTTCTTCCCTCCTCAAGAATCACATCTGGCACACAGCCTGAATTTTTGGACACCACTTAACATTAATCTCCAGCTGTGATTATCCAGTGTCAAGGGAGAAAACGCACTCTGTTCATACTCAAGCGAGCCGGTTTGGTATAGTGGTTAGGAGTGGAGACTCTGATCTGGGAAAACTGGGTTTGATTCTCCACTCCTCCACATGCATCTGCTGGTGTGACCTTGGCTCAGTCCTCAGTTCTTTCAGAGCTGTTCTCTCAAAGACAGTTCTTGGAAGAGCTCTCTCAGCCCCACCTCCCTCCCAGGGTGTCTGCTGTGGGGAGGGGGAAGGGAAAGGAGATTGTAAGGTGCTCTGAGACTCCTTCGGGTAGTGAAGGGTGGGGTATGAATCCACTCTTCTTCTTCAACAGCACTGCCTTCTTCCTCAATGCCACACAGAAATGAGCACTGGATCAGATCCTGAGTCTTCTTTTCTTTAATTATCTTTTGTATGTGACAAGGCTGTTAGTGTGAAGGAATGGGAGGTGTGAACCAGGCCAGGGTGTCGCATCCAGATAAAGTCGAAGCAGCCCCACCCCCCCGCCCCATGTTTTTTTCATCTTTGGTACCAATTTTATTTCAAGGGCTGGCTGGGTTGGGGCAGAGCAATATAGAAAAACAGATACTGTGGTCTGTGAAATCCAACTTGGCACCTTAGACGCCTGAAGAGAACAAAACTGGCCATCAAGGGGGTGGGGAAAATATATTTACAGACTCACAGTGTTTTTCACATCCGGACGCTACAAGCATGGGAACTGACTTTTGGAGCTGGGTTCATGGAACGGGAGTTCGGTCGCCGGTTTTACGGGACTAGAAGGTTCGGGCCCTCCTGCCGGGGCCCCCCACATACAAGTCCTGCATGAGATTTAAGAAAAACTTCTAGCGCCTTAGTGTCTGCAACAAATTAACTTCACAGCCCTGACAATGACCCTGCAAGGCTGGGAGTTCCGGATCTGTTGCTCTGGTGGTGTATTAACTCTGCAAAATTCGTGTAAAAGGAGCAAATGTGCCCAGAGGCTGAAAGACAAAGGGTCAGAGTAGTCCAAGGATACATAAAGCCCATGTCTACATCTCTTCCTTCCTTCCTTCCTTCCTTCCTTCCTTCCTTCCTTCCTTCCTTCCTTCCTTCCTTCCTTCCTTCCTTCCTTCCTTCCTTCCTTCCTTCCTTCCATGTAGTCATTAAGTGTGCGGACTCTAATCTGGGAGAAGCGGGTTTGATTCCCCACTCCTCCACTTGCAGTTGCTGGATGACCTTGGGCAAGCCATAGTTCTGATAAGAGCTGTCCTTGAAAAAGAGCAGTTTCTGTCAGAGCTCTCTCAGCCCCACCTACTTCCCAGGGTGTCTGTTGTGGGGAGGGGAAGGGAAAAGGAGCTTGTAAGCTGCTTTGAGACTCCTTCGGGTAGTGAAGGGCGGGGTATAAATCCAACCTTTTCTCTTCTTCTTTTAAAATATTGCTCAGGAAATTCTGACATTTTCAAGGAAAAGTCCAACACCCTCAATGAGCATCCGGTTATACACTCATTTCACCAATCTTCCTCAGGAGCAGTCCTATTATGTTAGAAGGTGTCAGCCTCTTGATAACAGCTTAACTTCTTCTTCTTTTGCTTCCTTCAAAGAGTTACAGCTTAACTTCTTTTTTTACGTTCTTCAAAGCATTGCCGCTTAACTTCTTTTTTAGTGTCCTCAAATTATCTTCCAGTTCCATTTAAAGTATCCGAACTAGGAGCCAGCCAGCTAATTAATTTCTTAATAGTAGCAACCAGTCCTCTGTTTTTAACATGGCTTGAGGCCTTCCTTTTTCAAATTGGCTGGCAAATGCTCTCTGTCTCACGTTGCTGGCTTAATTGCGCTGTAGTAGTTTATAGGCGTAACATTTCAGTTATTGTCAACTTTATCACAGTGTTCCTTTGTTTTGATATAGTGGCCTCCAAGTGGGGCCTGGAGATCCCCTGCTTTTACAACTAATCTCCAGCTGGCAGAGAGCGGTTCCCGTGGAGAAAATGGCTGCTTTGGAGGGTGGACTCCAGTGGTTCCCTCTAAGCTGAGTTAGTGTGAGCTAGCTCACTGTTTTTTAGCCTCCGGCGCACACATTTTTGTCTCAGCTCAGGAAGGATGATTGCTCCAGATTCAGTAGCTTACAAAGTAGAATTTTTGCTCACAAGGCTCCATAGCGTAGAGGGAATGTTGGTGGACTCCGTGACATTGCACCATGCTGAGGCCCCTCCCCTCCCCAAACCTCTCCCTCTCTTAGATCCACCCCCAAAGTCCCCAGGTATTTTCCAACCCAGGGCTGGCAACCCTAGCTCTTCTTATGGACTTAAGTTCCTCCTTTCGGCAGCAGAGTGACGGCAGTCCCCAGATGCCCGTCCTGTGACATCTTCTCACGCCTCAATGCCTCCGTCAACCTGACCCACGCAAATCATTAAGCAAACACCACGTGCCAAAACAGGCCCTCCTTTTATTTGCTCTGCCAGGATGAACCTGGTTCACCTGGGGCAGTGCCGAGTCCCCCGGGGCTTTCTTTTTCCGTGTGCGTGTAGAGGAACAGCCCCTTTCTGGATCGAGGGTTCCCACGCAGCTGTGCCCCTTACTTAGCCAACAAATGCCTTTGTAACCCTATTTTGGAGCACATCGGACAGGCCTGCCTCTGGCGCCCCAGTGTGGCTCAACATGTGCATTTTACAGCCAAAAATGCACCTTTTCTTTACAACCCCCCCCCAACCCTCCCCCTTCAGTATTAGGAATACTGTGTACTAAGCAGCTCTCCACGGACTTGTTCTCCTTTGCATAGACAAGTGAACTTGTGACATTTTGCTGAGGCCTCTTTCTTGCCTTGGGGAGGAGTGGCCAGTTGGTGGCTGGCAATGCAAATAGGGCTGAGAGGAAGACCTTTCATCATCATCATCATCATCGTCATCGTCATCATCATCTTTAATTTATTAATCGCCCAGTCCCTGCTACTGCAGGGCTCTGGATGTTGTACAATATAAATGACAACGCACACTAGATAAAACAATTAAAATCAAACAACACATTTTAAAACAAATGGTGAACCAATTAATCCCATTTCAGATTACCGGTTGCTTCATGGGCAGGGGGGAAGGGGGTAAAGCAAACGTAGAGAGTGGAAGAGGGTGCTAGCCAAGATGGAAGAACCGTCACTGTCCTCAACCGAAGGGCCGGTGGAGTATCTCAGCCTTGCAGGCCCTGCAGGATTCCATAAGGTCTTGCAGGGCCCCGATGGTATTTGGCAGAGAGTTCCACCAGGTTGGGGTCAGGACCAAGAAGGCCTTGCCCTGGTCATAGAATCATAGGATGTTAGAGTTGGAAGGGACCTTGCAGGTCATCTAGTCCAGCCCCCTGCACTCTGCAGGAAAAGATAGCTCTACATACCTACAACATATCTGAAAGGTGGTCATCCAGCCTCCGCTTGAAAACTTCCAGCGAAGGAGCATCCACCACCTTCCGAGGCAGACTGTTCCACTGCTCAACAACTCTTACAGTTAGGAAGTTTCTCCTGATATCTAGCCGGTAACGACTCCCTTGTAATTTCCATCCATTAGATTTAGTCTTGTGATCCAGAGCAAGAGAGAATAGATCTGCTCCATCTTCCACATGACAGCCCTTCAGATACTTGGAGACTGCAATCATGTCCCCTCTAAACCTTCTCTTTCCCAGGCTAAACATACCCAACTCTTTCAGCCTTTCCTCGTAAGACTTGGATTCCAACCCCCTCACCATCCTGGTTGCCCTCTTCTGGACACGCTCGAGCTTGTCAACGTCCTTCCTAAAATGTGGTGCCCAAAACTGGACACAGGACTCCAGATGAGGCCTGTCCATAGCAGAATAGAGCGGAACTACCACCTCCCATGATCTGGACACAATGCTTCTGTTAATGCATCCTAAGATTGCATTAGCTTTCTTCAGAGCCACATCGCACTGCAAGCTCATGTCGAGGACAGCCGGATGTCTTTAGGGCCGGGGACCACCAGCAGGTTGCCATCTGAAGAGAACAATGCTCTCCCAGGGACATAACTGTCTGCTGGCTTTATAAAGGCTCTTGGGACTCCCTCAAGCAGTTCAGTTCCTGAGTACAGAAAGAATGAGGAGGGGGAGGTCCCCATTGGATTAAAGGTGGCAGATTTCCCCCCCTGTGCTTTGTCATGGTCACTCCCCTCTCAGCTTCTCTTCTTCCTGCGTCAGACCCACAGACGGTGACGCTGACAATACTTGTCAGTGGCAGAAGGTAAAGCTGCCATTTAACAGGAATATAAACATAAGGGCGTGTGTGTGTTTGTGTGTGAACTGTTTCCTTGTCTGAGCTCGCTTGGAAACCTCCTTCCCGCCACCTTCATGATATCAGCCCCCATTAAGCCAAGCCATGGCTTCCCCTCAGGCCTATTTGCATAGCTAGCAACCAAAAAGTTCTTTCCACTCCAGATTCCCATACCTTTTGAAGCATATCCTTTTTCATGGAAGGGGAGGGAAGACATGGAGTTCTCAAGGGGCAAACCCATTTAATGGTCATCAGTGCCCTGGGAAATAGGAAGCGATTGGGAACAGAGAAGAAACGCTAACTCTTCCCAGCCTGCTAATTTCTGGATCCAGAGGAGTTTTTTCAAAGGGAGGGAGTGCCCGCTCGCCCACCCGCCCGCCTGGAAAGGCCAAAGCTGTTTCCACCTGCATTGCCCCACCCCTCCAGCTCCTGGAACTATAAAGGGCAGAGCTGTTGTGACTTGTTGGTAAAGTAAAGGTAAAGGTCCCCTTGCTCAAAAGCCAGTCGAATCCGACTCTAGGGTTGCGGTACTCATCTCCATTTCCAAGCCGAAGAGCCAGCGCTGTCCATTTCCGTGGTCATGTGGCCGGCATGACTAAATGCCAAGGCGCACAGAACGCTGTTACCTTCCCACTGAAGCGGTACCTATTTATCTACTTGCAATTTCTTGCTTTGGAACTGCTAGGTTGGACTAGCCATTGCCCATTTCAAGATTACAGCAGTTATATTCCTTCCTTCCTTCCTTCCTTCCTTCCTTCCTTCCTTCCTTCCTTCCTTCCTTCCTTCCTTCCTTCCTTCCTTCCTTCCTTCCTTCCTTCTTTTGACTCACCCCCCCATGCTATTGCAGGCCTCGGGGTGAGTAACAACAGATTTACAAGACAACCATAAACCAATTAAAACCATTTAAAACAGAAATCACAACAGATAAACGGCATGATTAAAACAATTTAAAGCCCTGAGGAGCTGTAAAAGATCTTGCGTGGCCTGAATCACACCTGGCAGAATAATCCAACAGGTTGGGGCCGGGGCCAAGAAGGCTCTGTCTCTGCTCAAGGCTAACCGGATGCTTCGTGGTCCAGGAACCACACTAAAAGATCGTTATCCTGTGAGCGTAGAGCTCTGGGGCGGGTAATACCAGGAGAGGCGGTCCTGAAGGTATGTTGGTCCCAAATAGGGTTGCCAGATCCAAATTGTCGTACGCCCAGTTTATGAAACACTTCAGACTCTGCCACTGACTAACAGATTTGACTTGGTGGGTGCACTTAGCACTTCCACCGTGCATAAGTGCCATTTATGATTCTAACATCATGAATGTATTCCAGTATTAATTCTGGTTCATTTGTGACTGTTGTTTGGGTGCATGATGGGAGGGTAAAATGCTGAAAGAACAAAATGTTAACTTGCTATTTTTGCTGAGGCTTGTGGCCTTGACAGCCCAGCCTAGCTGCGCATGTCTGCCTAGCTGACCAGAGAATAATAATACCCTGTACCTATATGGATACTTTTGGAGCTGCATAGCGTGAGAAGAAAAAAACGCTTGTTTAACTAAAGAAAAAAACTTTTCTTGGGAAAGCCTAGCCCAAAGGGTTTTCCACCAGTCAGAGATCTGTAAGGTCAGAGTGCTGATGTTTGATAGAACCAATAATCTTGTTTTATTCGTGTGCGTCATCTTAAGTATAAAATCCTATGCCACCCTTTGTGACACTCGAAGAGTCTGTTGGGTATTTAGGGGACCAAACCTTGATATCTGTACTCTTCCTTTATTAATACATTTCTTACTGAATTCTTCTCCACAGGACTGTGTTGTGTGTTTCGCAAACTGGTTGGGCAAACACAAGCAGAGGCACCATTTGTGTCTTACAAAATGCTGGGCCGGCGTGTGTGTGTGAGGGGGGGGACTTTCTGGGAGTGGGGTGGCGTGCTAATGTCACGCAGAAGTGACATCAGCATGTCTGGGATGTCACATGGCAACGCTCTTGTTTCAGGGCAAAACTCTGTGGTAAAATCAGCCTCAAATCGTAAGAGGTTTGCCCAAAAACAAGAACGTCACTTCCGCGTGATGTCAGCGCAGCGCATTTATTTCTGGCAACATTGTGGTTTGGGGGGCGGGGTTTCCTCCTGCCGGCCAAGTGGCCAGCGGTGGGCAGAAGCCCCCCCCCAAAATGGGGGATTCCCCGCCCCCAACTGGGGAGTGGCACCCCTAGCCCCAGACCGCGTTGGGCTTTAAAGGTTAAAACCAACACCTTGAACTTGATTCAGTCTTCAGTCTGGAGGCACTGCAGCTCTTGGAGCACTGGCTGAATATGTCCTCTAACCAGAGTTCTGGTGAGAACTCGCGCCACTGCATTCTGGACCAGCGGAAGCTTCCGGGTCAGTCTCAAGGGCAGCCCTGTGTAGAACGAGTTACAGTAGTCAAGCCTGGAGGTGACCGTTGCATGGATCTCTGTGGCTAAGTCAGGGCGATGCAGGAAGGGGGCCCAGGTGCCTGACCTGGAGCAGATGTAAAAACGCCAGTCTGGCGACATTTGTGATCTGGGCCTCCGTTGCTCAGGAGTTGAACTGCTCTGCTCAGTAGGGTGGGGGAATTCCTGGGAACGTGGCTCCCAGGTCCTAGATCCTCCAGTGTTTCCCAAGTGAAAATGGGCCCACTTCCCCAAGGTTTGAGGCTCCCCACCCCAGACACACTCAGAAAGTCTTTCTTCTTATTTCAGTACGCTGAATTCGCATGCTCCCCCACTGCCAGTTCTTCGCTGATTTAAAAGCCAGATGGATGTTTTGTTCTGGTTTAAAAATAGCCTTTTTCAAAAACAAAATGCATTGTCCCAGACCCACAATAGGCTAGCAACCATTCAAAACTGACTTCAGCAACCACAGTGCGTGAAACAGCAGAACCGAGCTGCGTGGTGCATTTGGTGTTCCGGCTTGTGCCCCGTGCGCCCACTCAGACTGAACTTCGAGGGTCCCCGGGGAGAGAACGGAACTCTCCAGATGATAAATACTTAGCATTTACACAATGAATTTGATATTCAGAGCACTTCACCGCTTGGAATAATCCTTGAACAGCCCGGCAATTTAGGACATTATATTGCTGATAAGGCCAAGAGACAGCAACTTGCCTAAGGCTACCTTGTAGGGATGTCAGCCTCCAGGTGGGACCTGGGGATCCCCTGGAATTACAGCTATTTCCAGACTACAGAAGTCAGTTCCCCTGGAGAAAATGGTTGCCTTGGAGGGCGGACTCTGTGGCATTGTACCCCACTGAGGTCTCTATCCTCCCCAGGCTTCCATCCCCAAATATCCAGGAGTTTCCCAGCCTGGATCTGGCAACCCTACCCCCCCATCCTCCAGTGGTGGCAATGAGGGACCTGGTCAGTGTTCCCTCTAAGCCCAGTTAGTGTGAGCTAGCTCACCGTTTTTTAGCCTCCAGCTCTCACATTTTTGTCTTAGCTCAGGAAGGAAGGCTCCAGGGCAAACTGACTTATGCAGCAGCCAAAGCACCTTCGCAAGATTCCACAGCTTAGCAGTGGTCCCGCTAAGCTGTGGAGTCCTGTGAGCAAAAATTCTATTTTGTGAGCTGCTGGCATTAAAGCTGTGAGCGATTTGGCTGCTGCATGAATTAGTTTGCTCTGGAGCCCTCCTTCCTGAGCTAAGGCAAAAACGTGTGAGCCGGAGGCTAAAAAAACTGTGAGCTAGCTCACACTGGCTCAGCTCAGAGGGAACACTGAGGCTTAGAGAGAGCATTGCTGGCAACCCTACTACCTGGTAAGTGCATAGCAGCAGCAAGATTTGAACCAAGACCGTTCCAGGGCGGCAACAGATGCACAATAAAATTTCAAGGGCTAACCAGCTGCCCTCATATCTCCCCTCCCCTGCGAAATTCATGACAGCCTTTCTCGTCTTCCTCTGTTGTTATTGCGCCATTCTGAAGGCTTCCAATCCAGGCAAGAATCAGACAAGAAGAGCGGTTTCTCTCCCCTCTCCTCCCCCTGCCCTGTCTTGCTGATCCTGACTTGATCTCCGCCTTCCAAAGGAAGACATATGCTGGGCCTGCAGCGGCAGATTTCTTCGTCGTGGCGCCTGTGTCCTTCCCAAGGAGAAGGCATTGCCCATTTGGCATCCGACTCCCTCTTTGGGTCTGGCCTGGAACGCGAGAGCATTTTTGAATGGCAGATCAGGAAAAGAATGCTCGGATCTTTTTCCAACTTGCCGGCACATGAGTGAGAGGGAGGGGGAGAGATCTCCCAGCGTGCCTTTGTGATTGGGGCTCCGGAGCGGACGATGTCTCTTATCAACAGTGCTGACACCAGATCTTGGTCCCAGAATTCTTGGAAAGGAAACCGAGGGGTGAGCGCCAGGGCAGGCCAATGGAAAATAGTGCTCTTGGAAACAAGCAGGGCCTTGTTCCGCTGGGGTGAAAGTCCTCGTCAGAATCCCGGGAGGAAAACATTGCCAAAGGCTCAAAAGCAACTTACTGTTGATTCCTAAACCATTTCCCCCCTGAAGTCCGTTTGGTGTAGTGGTTAAGTGTGCGGACTCTAATCTGGGAGAATTGGGTTTGATTCCCCACTTGCACCTGCTGGATGACCTTGGGCAAGCCATAGTTCTGGCGCAGCTGTTCTTGAAAAAGAGCAGTTTCTGTCAGAGCTCTCTCAGTCCCCACATAGTCACAGGGTGTTTGCTGTGGGGAGGGGAAGGGAAAGGAGTTTGTAAGCCGCTCTGAGACTCCTTCAGGTAGTGAAGGGCGGGCTATAAATCCAACCTCTTCTTCTTCTTCTCCTCCTCCTCCTCCTCCTCCTTCTTCTTTCCCCAAATCCTAGATCAGTGAAGAGTGGACTGCCCTCTGTGCATGCTCAGGGGCACCTTTTTGTTACTGAGATGTTGTGGTTCATCAATATTTATCCTTACCATTTCAGCAGGCAAGCAGTTTAACACACATGCAAGCTATATGATACACGTCTGACTAGCCTTGACCAGGGCCTTTTTGGTCCTGGCCCCCACCTGGTGGAATGAGCTCCCGTACGAGATCAGGGCCCTGCAGGATCTATTACAGTTCCACGGGGCCTGCAAGATGGAGCTCTTCCACCGGGCTTTTGGTTGAGATGGTGGGTGTCCCCCCTCCCCTGGCCAGTCAGTGGCCTGGATCCAAATAAGCATCAAGGTATTTTCATTAATCCAGGGCTCTTTTTGTAGCAGGACCTCCTTTGCATATTAGGCGACACCCCCCCAAGCTGGCCAATCCTCCAAGAGTAGCCCCTGTAAGAAGAGGTCTGTAAGCTCTTGGAGGATTGCCTACATTAGCGGGGGTGTCGCCTCATATGCAAAGGAGGTCCTGCTACAAAAAGAGCCCTGCATTAATCTGATTGACATCAAAACTGACATCTGCTCTCATTCTGTCTTACGCGGTATTTTATGATTCTGTTCTGTTTCAATTTATTTTAAAGTTGTTTTTAATTGTATTGTATTAAGATTGATGTAAACTGCCCGGAGTCTGCTTGCAGGGGGAGCAGGATATAAATTTAATAAATAAATAAACAATCCATTAAATAGCCCTTTCTGGTGGACCATGGTGGTTTCTCCCCAACTAGAGAGGAAAGAATATTTAGTGTTTTTGCTCCTTTTAATTATCCTGCATGGTCAAGAAGACCATGTCCTGCATCCAATCAGTTCAATTTAGGTAAAACTGGAACAAAATGCAGCCCTTCATTTTAACACTTTGGTCACCTTTCACTGATACGGCCTGGAAAGAGAGAGATTCACATGGCCACAAAATTCAAACCGGGTGTCTGTAAAATGTGGTCAAATTATACCTGTTTGAGGGGCTGGGGGTGACAAGACTGGGATCATGAAATGGCTTTGTGGCATAGGGTTGCCATCCTCCAGGTAGTAGCTGGAAGTCCCCTGGGATTACAACAGATCTCCAGATGATAGAGATCAGTTCCCTTGGGGGAAATGGCTGGTTTGGAAAATGGCTCAACTGAATGGCATTATAGCCAGGGGTCATTTCCTGCTGGAGCGCCCCGGAGCAGTGCTCCGGAAGTAAGGAGCCCAGGCCCCACCCCCTGCCTTTCCTGGCCTGCCCATGGAGAGACTCGGGGGGGATTTAAATGCCTGGGTTTCCTGCCTAATCTTCTCCAGCCAGCCTGCCAGGGAAGAGAAGGTGGGGGGAAAGGGGAGGCGGGCAGACATGGCCCCTTTTCCCCTGAGCCTCTCCGCTTTTGCGGAGAGACTCAGGGAAGAGGGGGAGGATTTAAACTCATTTGAATATGCCTTAACTCATTCTAAACATGCCTGCCCTTTCTCAGGGGATGTGGCATATGCAAATGAGTTATGCAAATGAGCTCCTGCACCTCTTTTTCTAGGAAATGACCCCTGATTATAGCCCATTGGGGTCCCTCCCCTCCTCAGACCCCAACCTTCCCAGCCTCCACCTCCACACCTCCAGGAAATTCCTAACCCAGAGCTGGCAACCTATTTGTGACATAATCAGGATTCGAATCTGTGACCTCCTGGAGGTGAGATCCACTCACTCATGATTCCAGATTCATGCCTTCAACCAAAATGTGATATTCCCCCTATTGGAATAATTAAAAAAAATCATAGCCAAGATGGCTCCCACCACCCACTAGGGTTACCAGGTGCCCCCTGGCCACCGGTGGGGGATGGAGGGAAGGGTTGCCAGATCCAGGTTGGGAAACTCCAGGAGGTTTGGAAGTGGAGCCTGGGGAGGACAGGAACCCCAGTGGGGTACAGTGCCATAAAGACCACCTTCCAAAGCAGCCATTTTCTCCAGGGGAACTGATCTCTGTGGTCCGGAGATGAGCTGTAATTCTGGGGGATCCCCAGGTCCCACCTGGAGGCTAGCATCCCTATGGCCCATCCCTCTTTTCAACTCTGTCAAGGGACCTCAGCCCAGGATCCCTTGGAAGGGGCAGGTCAAGCAAGACAAAAGACAAAAAGGCTGAAGTCTGTGTCCAGCTAGGGTTGCCCAGTATCCCCCGGCCACCACTGGGTGATGGGAGTGTAGGGTTGCCAGATTCAGGCTGGGAAACTCCTGGTGATTTGGGGGTGGAGCCTGGGGAGGACGGGGACCTCAGTGGGATATAATGTCATACCATCCACCCGCCAAAGCACCCATTTTCTCCAGGTGAACTTATCTCCGTAGGGTGGAGATGAGCTGTCATTCCAGGTCCCATCTCGAGGCTGGTATCCCTAACTGCCACCAGTTCTGTTCCACTAACCAGACGGCCAGAGACTGAGGGACAAAGGCCTATTATGCACTGATGTTTTCCCTCACTTTCACCACACGTGTCTGTTGGGTTTTCTTTGTCATTCTGCATTGATTTTCCTCCCTTTCTGGCTCCTGTTTTCCCGGGTTTCCTGAGAGTGCTTTTGTGCTGATTTTCCCCTTGTTTTGCTTCCACGCTGAAGGTAATTCAAAAGTGCATAGATTCCCTTGGATTTCCCCCAACCCTGTCCAACTCCCAGTTCTGACGACCCCATTGGGAGGGCAGACGCCACAGCCACGTGCGGGTCGGCTCTCGGGCCATGAACGGAGCTCGACACCCGGTTTTCACAGTGGCCAATAACACAGCAGAGAATCCCCTAGCGCTCAGCAATATGAAAAACAGGCCTTCTTAGCTGCTTGTCAGTTTTTTAAAAATGTATGATCAGTTTCAACAGTGTTTTCCCCCCTTTGCTTGGGTTCCTTTCCGTTCCCTTTCCTTTCCTTCAAGGAACTAATGCTAAAATGCATGGGCAAAACCTGAAACCTAAGGATTTAGTGCTTGCTGGATGCTACTGCGCAGCTGTGATAGGGCAACTGCATAATTTTTTAAAAGAAAACTTTGGATGCCACCCCCAGTTTGGCTGGAGATTCTGGAGGGTTTTTTGCCATCTTCTGGGCATGGAGCAGGGGTCACTGGGGTGGGGGGGAGGGTATTTGTGAATTTCCTGCATTGTGCAGGGGGTTGGACTAGATGAGCCCGGAGATCCCTTCCAACTCTATGATTCTATGATTCCATGAAATATCAAGGGGGGGGGAGCCAAATGCATGGAAGGAAACTGAGCTGTGACATTCCGCTCAGGCTCCAGTTCTGGGGTTAATTTTAGGGGATGTTTCTACCGGAACTGAAGAGAACCACCAAAGGAATGGAAAAGGGAAGCCTGCTTATCTCAAGTGGATTTCTTTGCCTCTCTTCACACACACATACCCCGGCTGATTCATCCATTCACACCCAGCGTCGGGATATTGCACGAGACATTCAGAAAGGCTCTGCTGCACCATCTCTTTTCCCACGGCAAAATAGAGAAGGCTGCCAGGTAGCCAGTGTGGAGTAGCAGGTAGGCAGAGGTGGCGAGCTCATTTGTCACGAGGGCAGGATCTGACATGTCCCTCTGTGTGCCATAAAATGTAACACCAGGTGTCACGAAAGTGGGTCCTCAGGATCTAAGCATTTGCATTCTCTGTGGAATTGTTTAATCCCTAAATTTTGTTGGGATTGTTTCCAAGCTACAAGGTACCCTACTAATAAGCACCTGCAGTTAGTTACCAGTTAGCTTGACAGTGGCCAGCTGTGAGCTGTCAAAATAACAGCTTGAGAGCAGACGATCTTGACAGTTCCAGATCTAGATCAATTGGCTAATCCCTGTGATTGGTCAGTCAATCAAGAACTGACAGCTGAGCTAGGATAAAGAAGAAGAGGAGGAGGGGATTGGATTTATACCCTCACCCTTCATAACCCAAGGAAGTCTCAGAGTGGCTTACAAATCCCTTCCCTAGAACAGACACCCTGTGAGTTAGGTGGCGCTGAGAGAGCTCTTTTGAGGACTGCCTTTGAGAGAATAGCTCTGAAAGAACTTGTAACTGACTCCAGCTGCAGGTAGAGGAGTGGGAAATCAAACCCTGTTGTCCCGGATTAGAGTCTGCACACTTAACCACTACACCAAGCCAGGAGACAGGAACTACCAGGGTAATGCAATGAGATGTCAGAGAACGATGAGGAAGAGCCTTCTGCAGGAAGAGCTTGTGAACCTGGAGGGAGAGGTTGGCACTCTCTTCTGTCCTCCTGCGTCAGCACCGCTGGGAAGACTGCTGCACAGGGTCAGTGCTAGTGGCTAGAGAGTCCGTTTTTTTATGTTTATCTTTGTTTCAGTGTACACACCCTTTCCCTTACTTGTATGTCTTTATAGATGTAATTCTTTTGTCAGTAAATTTCTGATTCTGTTTTAAGTAACCGGAGTTCCTGACACAGAACCCAGGTTCATTATTGAAACCAGTGCCTAGAATTATGCTATGAAAAGGGATTGATTTTTAAATTGGCACACTACCCAAATTTCCTCACGTCCCGAGCCAACTTGATCAAATAAACATTGGGGGGCACACCCCAATGTTGTGACACCAGGTACCAAAGATATAGAGAGGAGGAGGAGAGGAGGAGATTGGATTTATACTCTGCCCTCCACTACCAAAGGGAGTCTCAGAGTGGCTTACAATCTCCTTTCCCGTCCCCTCCCCACAACAGACACCCGGTGAGCAGTGTTCCCTCTAAGCTGAGTTAGTGTGAGCTAGCTCACAGTTTTTAGCCTCCGGCTCACACATTTTTGTCTTAGCTCAGGCAGAATGGCTCCAGAGCAAAGTAATTTATGCAGCAGCCAACATCGCTCGCTCACAACTTGAATGCCAGGAGCTCACAAAGTAGAATTTTTGCTCACAAGACTCCACAGCTTTGAGGGAGTATCGCCTGTGCGGTAGGTGGGGCTGAGAGCGCTCTCTCGAGAACCGCCCTTGAGAGAACAGCTCTGAGAGAACTTGTGACTGACCCAAGGTCAGACCAGCTGCTGCATGCAGCGGAGTGGGGGAATCAAACCCGGTTCTCCCAGATTAGAGTCCGCACTCCTAACCACAACACCAAGCTGGCTCTCTTTATTAAGGACAGCAGCTGGTAAGCTCTGAGTTGGTGTGACCTCACCACAAGGCCCCATGGGCTAAAGAGCAGGTCTGCAGAAGAAAACCCGCATGGGTAGACTGAAGAGCCAGTGGTGCCGTGCCGGACAGGTGGCCCCACGCTGCCGGGGGGTGGAGGGCAAACCCTTCTCCAGCCTGTCCCTGCCACTAACTCTGCAACCCGCTGCCCCCAAGCTACTACAGAAAGGGACTGTGACGATGAGTTAAACTAACCCCCCCTGCCTGCAGAAGCGTGGAGGGTGGCGGCCCAGGCATGAGGCCGTGTGCATGGTGGGTCCCAGGCTGAGCAAAGTCCGATAAGCCGAAGACCCACGGATGAGGGCCATGCCAGGGGTTCAGGCCGGGCATTGCTGGAAAGCACCACCACATTGTGGTGGCAGCTGCCCCAGGGCACCAGATCATCTGAAGGTGGGTGGGCACCACTGTTCCCTCTAAGCTGGGTTAGTGTGAGCTAGCTCACAGCTTCTCAGCCTCCGGCTCACACATTTTTGTCTGAGATCAGGAAGGAGGGCTCCAGAGCGAAGCAAACTAATTTACGCAGCGGCCAGGTCAGTCAGCTGCTCACAACTTTTCATGCCAGTTGCTCACAAAGTAGATTTCTTGCTCACAAGACTCCAGCGCTTTAGGGGGAGCATTGGTGGGCACCGCACCCACCCAGAGGTCACCAGCACCGCCCACCTATGGCTGAAGGCTGCCAGGTGGTCTGTGGAGGAGGGAGGCCCGGCTGCTCTGTCATGTGCTCGGTGGCAGGACTAGGCCCCCAATGTGCAGAAGAAACTGCCAAGGAACAACCCTTCCGTGGGCCGAAGCACAGCCACTGCAGGGGGCGGGGCGGGGCGTGAATACAGTGGTGGCACTGGCCTCCAGCGGGCCGCGGCAGAAGATCATCCACACGCACATATCCCCATGCAAATGCCAGTCCCTGCAGCTATCTGGGACAGCATCCCCGGAGCTGCAGGGTGAGCAGAGAAGCAGGCAACCTCGCCTTGGAATGATGAATGAATTAAAGATAGCGGCTAGACAAAATAACTGTGTTGTAATAGGCGACTTTAACTACCCACACATTGATTGGGTCAATATGAGTTCTAGTCGGGAAAAAGAGATTGCGTTCTTAGACACTCTCAATGATTGTGCTGTGGAACAGATGGTCACAGATCCTACCAGGGGAGAGGCGATCCTGGATTTGGTCCTAAGTAACACCCAAGACCTGGTGAGAGATGTAAAAGTGATTGCACCACTTGGGCACAGTGACCATAATGTCATTGAGTTTAACACAGATAGTACAAATAGGGAGTTGCCCAAAAAGACTGACGCAACCACTTTTAACTTTAAAAGGGGTAACTTCTCTGGTATGAGGGGACAGAAGAGTGGAGAAGGTCAAAACCATTGGGGAAGCTTGGAGACTATTTAAAAAGACAATCCTAGAAGCTCAGAAAAAATATATACCGCAGGTTAGGAAAGGTACAAATAGGTATAGAAAAAAGCCTGCATGGTTAACAAATAAAGTAATGGAAGCTGTAAAAAGTAAGAAGGATTCCTTTAAGCAGTGGAAAGCTAGTCTTAGTGAGGTTGATAAAAGGGAACACAGACTATGGCAAATAAAATGCAAGTCTGTGATCAGGCAAACAAAAAGGGAATATGAGGAGCATATCGCAAAAAACATAAAGACCAACAATAAAACTTTCTTCAAATACATTAGAAGTAGGAAGCCAGCCAGGGAGGCAGTGGGGCCCTTGGATGACCAAGGGGTAAAAGGAGTAGTGAAGGATGATAGGGAAATGGCTGAGAAGCTGAATGCATTTTTTGCCTCTGTCTTCACTGTGGAAGAGGAGAAGTGCTTGCCCACTCCAGAAGCACCAATTTCGGGAGGGGGTTTGAAAGACCTGAATCAGATTGCGGTAACAAGAGAGGAAGTCCTACGACTGATGGACAATTTAAAAACTAATAAATCACCAGGCCCGGATGGCATTCATCCGAGAGTTCTGAAAGAAATCAAATGTGAACTTGTGGATCTCCTGACAAAAATATGTAATCTTTCTTTAAAATCTGCCTCCATTCCTGAGGACTGGAAGGTAGCTAATGTCACTCCCATCTTTAAAAAGGGCTCCAGGGGAGATCCGGGAAATTACAGGCCAGTCAGTCTGACATCGATACCGGGTAAGTTGGTGGAAACTGTTATTAAGGAAAGAATTAGTAGGCACATTGATGAACAAAAACTATTGAGGCAGACTCAGCATGGGTTCTGTAAGGGAAGATCTTGTCTCACTAATCTGTTAGTGTTTTTTGAGGGAGTGAATAAACATGTGGACAAGGGGGACCCAATAGATATTATTTACCTTGACTTCCGGAAAGCTTTTGATACAGTTCCTCATCAAAGGCTCCTAAGTAAGCTCAATAGTCATGGGATAAAAGGACAAGTCCTCTTGTGGATCAAAAACTGGCTTATAAATAGGAAACAGAGAGTGAGTATAAATGGGAAACTTTCTCAGTGGAGGGTGGTAAGCAGTTGGGGTACCACAGGGATCAGTACTCGGTCCGATGCTTTTTAACTTGTTTATTAACGATTTGGAATTGGGAGTAAGCAGTGATGTGGCTAAATTTGCAGATGACACGAAGTTGTTCCGGGTGGTGAAAACCAGGGAGGAGTGTGAGGCACTCCAAAGGGATCTGTTGAGGATGGGTGAGTGGGCGTCAACGTGGCAAATGGGGTTCAATGTGGCCAAGTGCAAAGTGATGCACATTGGAGCCAAAAATCCTAAATATAAATACACGTTGATGGGGTCTGATCTGGCAGAGACAGACCAAGAGAGAGATCTTGGAGTCGTAGTGGATAACTCGATGAAAATGTCTAGACAATGTGTAGCTGCAATAAAGAAGGCCAACACTATGCTGGGGATTATTAGGAAGGGAATTGATAACAAATCAGCCAGTATCATCATGCCCCTGTATAAATCAATGGTGCGACCTCATTTGGAATACTGTGTACAGTTCTGGTCACCACATCTCAAAAAGGATATTATAGCATTGGAAAAAGTGCAGAGAAGGGCAACTAGAATGATAAAAGGGTTGGAACACCTTCCCTATGAAGAAAGGTTAAAATGCTTGGGGCTCTTTAGCTTGGAGAAACGACGGCTGAGAGGTGACATGATCGAGGTTTATAAGATTATGAATGGGATTGAGCAGGTTGAGAAAGAAGTACTTTTCTCCCTTTCTCACAATACAAGAACTCGTGGGCACTCCATGAAATTGCTGAGCAGTCGGGTTAGAACAGATAAAAGGAAATACTTCTTCACCCAAAGAGTGATTAACACATGGAATTCACTGCCACAGGAGGTGATGGCAGTTACAAGCATGGACAGTTTCAAGAGGGAATTAGATAAACATATGGAGCAGGAGTCCATCAGTGGCTATTAGCCACAGGGTATAGATGGGAACTCTCAGTCTGGGGCAGGTGATGCACTCTGTTCTTGGTGCTGCGGGGGGCAGCAGTGGGTGGGCTTCTAGTGTCCTGGCCCCACTGCTGGACCTCCTGATGGCACCTGGTATATTTTGGCCGCTGCGTGACAGAGTGTTGGACTAGATGGGCCATTGGCCTGATTCAACATTGGCTTCTCTTATGTTCTTATGTTCTTATGGAACCTTGAGCTGGCATGAATGCGGCTGCCCCCGAGTCACCCGTGAGACCGCCACTGAAGCAAAGGGGTTCTGCTTGCATGCTACAGGTGAAGCTGTTCCACTGTACTGAAGCCACGACCGGAGTGGCTCCCCATTTGCCTCCAAAGCAGCCTTCAGTTCCCTCTCTCACACCAGTCGCTCGCGGGCCAGGTAAGAACCCTGGATGGGCCGGTTCCAGCCCATGGGCCGCGTGTTTCACACCCCTGGGTTAGAGCATCGGAGAGTCCTGAGTTCGAATCCCTCCTACACCCTGAAGCTGGCTGGGTGACTTTGGGAAAAGCTATCCTCGCTCTGCCTAGCCCAGGTCACAGGGCTGTTGTAAGGATCAGAGAAGGGAAAGGAGAGCCAGAAGCCCCTTGAAGGGAAACAGCCATTTAAGAAGTACTAGAAAGATTGGCAAGTGAAGCACATTTTAAAAAAAAAATGCATT
Source organism: Gekko gecko (assembly GCA_029375565.1). Classification (NCBI taxonomy): domain Eukaryota; kingdom Metazoa; phylum Chordata; class Lepidosauria; order Squamata; family Gekkonidae; genus Gekko; species Gekko gecko. Next base: position 10,003,040 of record JAPDNY010000006.1, read on the forward strand.
TCACTTTCCTCGGGAGACAGCCTCGGCATCCCAGATTCAAAATAATTTAACCCTTGTTCCTCTCCTCCTGCACTGCGTTGGGCATGTGCGCACATCACAGGTCTGAGAGAGCTCTCTGCTTCACCCTGCCCCCGCTTCGCTAAACTACAATTCCCAGGATTCCTTGTGGGAAGCCTTGGAGTTTACAAGCGAGATCAACAAGGCAAGTCTATACCGCTGAACAGATGGCTGTGTTGCAGCCGGCCAAGGGTGCTCCCCCACCCCCTCGCAGCTTAGGTGGGGACATTCTGCCTTCTTGTGCGCAGGCCCTGGCTCGAGATACCGAGAGTGCTTTGCCTCGAAGGGCGAAGATAGCATCGTCTGCCTCGTTGCTGCCGGTAAAGTTTGGTTCTGCAGGAACGGAGAAAGAGACTCTGCCTTCGTGGGGGGTGGATTCAGTTGAGCTTTTAGCTATCTCGTGCTTTTAGGGCAAACCCCAAAAGAAAAAAAAACCACAACCCTATGCTGACTATGTCGTTTCAACAGGATGCCACAAACCAGATAGCGAAAAAAAACCCCTTTGCGCTCTCCCTCCCTCCCTCTCATGACTAATGTCCTTGTAGCATTGTAAGCATGCACAGCTCCTCTCGCTTATCACCAATGCTCTTAGAGCAATACGCCCTTAATTGCCCCATGCGCTATGCATCGTCCCAAGGCGCATTAATTTTGCATCCCCCTAGAGTTCAACGAGCTGCGGTGGCTCAAGTGGTTAAGACGCTGAACTGCAGGCTGTTGGAAGGTCAGTAGTTCAGCAGTTCGAGACCCGGGTGCCGCATGACGGGGTGAGCTCCTGTCTCTAGCTCCAGCTCCTGCCAACCTAGCAGTTCGAAAGCAAGAAATTGCAAGTAGATAAATAGGGACCACTTCGGTGGGAAGGGAACAGCGTTCCGTGCACCTTGGTGTTTAGTCATGCTGGCCACATGACCACGGAAACGTCTTCGGACAGCGCTGGCTCTTCGGCTTTGAAACGGAGATGAGCACCGCAACCCTAGAGTCGGATTCGACTGGCTTTCGAGCAAGGGAACCTTTACCTTTACCTTTTAGAGTTCAACGACACTCTGTGCCCACCTCTGGGAAATATCCGGATGCGATGGATAGTTCCTCAAGTTGCAGACGATCAGTATATAAGTCTCAGTAGGGACAGAATACAGAATCCTCTGAGGGCTCCCTGTGAAAGCACAAAAGACCTTTCCGAGCTTTCGTGTGTAGGAGTGAATGAAGGAGTGGAGAGGGAGGAGGAAACTATCTGAGTTCAGCAGACAGAGAAAGAGAGCTGGATTGGAACGCAGGCTTAGCATAAATTTGGGAGCGGGAAGGCGGCAGGGTATCGCCCGATCTCGGTCAGGTCTGCGCACGTTCGTGCCTTCTTGCTTTGGACATCTGACTGCAGCTCTGGTTGCCTTCACACATTAGCGTGGGCTTTGGTAGGTCCAGTCCCAGGCCTGTCGGCAAATAGTGTAGCCATTGTAGCTCTCGACAGCCTTGTGCAGCTGAGATGTATTCAGCTTCGGAGGAGGCATTGCTACTAAGTCTCGCTTCTTACTCAACCAGCTTATGGCCCCTTCTCCAAAGAAGGATATGTTTCCACTGGTGGATCTTCTGCCTATTAGATCTCCTCCAAAGTCCGAGTCTACCTACGCCACCAACTGAGGACCGCCACTGGCTGGCAGTTTGAGTTTTCAGGTCTCGGGAGTTGAGCAGGGTCAGCACTAGGCCGGGAGGCTGTCAAGGAACACTCTTCAAAGGAAAGCAACAGCAAAACACCTCTGCTTCTCACTGGCTTTGCAAGCCCCTTGGCTGGGGTTGCCATAAATCGATTGTGCCTTGGCAGTTGGGTACACACAGGTAATCTTGGCAAGACCCCACCCCCCTCTCCTATTGGTTCGCCAAAAGAACTGCTATCTTTCCCTTCAAGATAGTTTCAGAGCGTAGCTGGGTTGGTCTGCTGGAGAAGAGCTACATTTGAGTCCAGTAGTGCCAACAGAGACTGACATCCATTTTAATTAGAAAAGATACCTTTACACATTTATCTGCTATTTTGACATATTTATTGCTTTACAATTGTTGACCTTATGACCTTAGCTTGTTATTTAGTTTGTCTTTGCACATCTTCATCGTGTTATATGTTAATTTTCTGTTCGGCCCTTCAGCTCCATACTGGTGGAATGAGCGCCTGGAGGTGATCAGGGCCCTGCTGGACTTTTTACACTTCCGTAGGGCCTGCAAGAGCTGCGGTGGCTCAAGTGGTTAAGACGCTGAACTGCAGGCTGTGGAAGGTCAGTAGTTCAGCAGTTCGAGACCCGAGTGTGCCGCATGACGGGGTGAGCTCCTGTCTCTAGTTCCAGCTCCTGCCAACCTAGCAGTTCGAAAGCAAGAAATTGCAAGTAGATAAATAGGTACCACTTCGGTGGGAAGGTAACAGCGTTCCGTGCACCTTGGTGTTTAGTCATGCCAGCCACATGACCATGGAAACGTCTTCGGACAGCGCTGGCTCTTCAGCTTTGAAACGGAGATGAGCACCGCAACCCTAGAGTCGGATTCGACTGGCTTTCGAGCAAGGGAACCTTTACCTTTACCTTTTAGGGACTGCAAGACGGAGCTCTTCCACCATTTAGGTGCTGCCGCCATCATTAGTTACCATCACTAGTAACCATCGCTAGTAACAACTGCAGAGCCTGGTTCCTGGTGAATTATCGACAGCCTGTGCATGCCGAGTAAGATCAGTGCTGGGAACGAACATCAGGGTATGCACTCACGCAGCAACGCCATTGTTATGATATTGGAATAACTTCGCTAGCACTTTAATATTTAATATTGCATTGTTTTAATGAACTGTTTTAAAGGGTTCGGTGATTCGACTGTTTTAACCTCTGTTTTATTTTGTGAGCCGCCCGGAGCCTGCTCTGGCGGGGTAGTGTGGGATATAAATTAGAATATAAATATAAATAAAATAAGTTCAAACCTTACCTACCATTCCAATGTATTTGAAAAAGTGTGCCTACACACGAAAGCTCATGCCTTGAATAAATTTTTATTGGTCTTAAAGGTGCCACTGGACTCTATATGAGTTTTAAGGCGTAAACTTTAGAGACTCAAAGCTCCCAAACCGGAGCTTTAACTCTCAAAAGCTTAAACTCTGAAACTCTCTCTCTCTCTCCCTCTCTTTTTAAGTATTTTGTGTGTGTGTGTATGCTGGTGAGCCTGGAAATCATGGTGACTTCTGGTGACCCCTAGTGAAATTTGGACGTTTCAGAGAGGCGGCTTGCTATTTCCTGCCTCTGCGTCCCAGCCCTGGTATTCCTTGGAGGTCTCCCATCCAAGTCCTTGCCAGGGTTGGCCCTGCTTAGCTTCCCAAATCTGACGAGATCGGGCCTGCCTGGGCCCTAAGGTGCTCCTGGAATCAGATCTACAATCTCTCCTGGTTTTGTTAGTGGCGGTTGTTAGCAGCATGGCAGGCCGAAATTCCTGCTTCCTTGCAGCCCAGTTCAAGTCGGATTTTGCTTGTTGTGCATTTTGTGTCATCGTATCTCGGATTTTGACACCCAGTAATTAAAGTTCCCGCCCTGACTTGGATAGTGCAGGAAAAGCCGGATCTCGTCAGATCTCGGAAGCTAAGCAGGGTCGATCCTGGCAAGTACTTGGATGGGCGACCTCCAAGGAATACCGGGGCTGGGACGCAATGGGAGGCTAATCAAGCCGCCTCTCTGAAAAACGTCCAAGTCCCCAGTAAGGGGCGCCAGAAGTCAACCATGACTTCCAGGCAAGCACACAAAGCACACACACTCTTGGTTTTGAGTTATGTCCTTTTTTGTAAAATGTGTTTAATCGCCATGAGCAATCTGTTGGCCGTGTACCCATACATTCTGTCGATTTATGACCACTAACCCATCTTTGTATTTCAACGAATGTAATGGACAGTTTTGAGTATATATTGTTGTGAACTGTGGGTGGTCTTCCCTTGGTGGGCGTTATTTGTGTCTCAATTCAAAACGGGCAGCATTCCGAGTGGTTTTGCGTCTACGCATGACGGCTGGTTGGGTTAGCTGCTGTTGGCGCAGGCTCGCAATGGACCGGTGGACTTGAATTACAGGTGCTCCAGGGGTCATCACAGCCAGGTCCTGCATCGTTTAAGATTAGCTGCATTTGATGTATATGTGCTACTCCTGCATGGGGTTGCCAGCTCCAGGTGGGGAGATACGAGGAGGTTTTGGGGGAAGTGCCTGTGGAGGGTGGAGTTTGGAGTTTGGGAGGGGAGGGACCTCAGCTAGGTACAATGCCATAGAGTCCACCCTCCAAAGCAGCCATTTTCTCCACTGGAACTGATCGCTGTCGCCTGGAGCTCAGTTGTAATTCCAGGAAATCTCCAGGCACCATCTGGAGGTTGGCAACCCTACCCCTGTGCCTGCCTATTTCACGACATTTACCATGCTCAGAACTTTCCCAAACAAACTACAATTCCCAGGAGGCAGTGCACCAGCATACTGTGTGTCTGTGCTCCCATTTGGAACCTGACGGACACACTCGTATCAACAATACGGACAAGACTGGAGTCCCGGAGAGACAAGCTGTGCCGCTCTTCCCTCTCTCTCTCTCACACACACAGACACTCCACAGGGTCCAGATGCCTAAAGGAAACCCATCCCTTTTTTAAAAATAAGGGCTTCCCCCCCTCCTTCTATGAGTTGGACAACTAATAGATGGAGGAGTGAGACACAGGGAGCCGAACTGCGAATGCCCAGGCACAAGAACGCCTGCAATACAATTTGGAACCATTTGGTAAAAAGCGGACATTCCCAAGCAATGGAGAGAGGTGCTTGCCCCCTGCGGTTTAAACAGCGACTGGAGTGGAGCCAGGAAGAGAGGCCAGACTCCCCCAGCCATTTGGCAGGTTCTGTCTTACCTGGTCTCACTGCCGTCCGCCCGTCTGTCTCAGCTGTGTCCTTCCCTGGCCTTTCTGAGAATGCTCTTGGAGGAAACTGGCTACCCTTGGACCTTGCTTTATGAGCTGGTTGTTTTTATTTGGCGGTGGGGGCGGAGGGAATGCTAAAGAGCAGGTCAATGTCTGATGCCACGGGGCAAGGGGCCAACTGGAGTTAGTATCAGAGATCATGGCTTTTGAGGCAGACCTTGGCTTTTGAGAGCCAGCTTGCTGTAGTGGTTAGGAGTGCGGACTCTAATCTGGGAGAACCGGGTTTGATTCCCCACTCTTCCACTTGCAGCTGCTGGTGTGACCCTGGGTCAGTCACAAGTTCTCTCAGAGCTGTTCTCTCAAGAGCACTCCTCAAAAGAGCTCTCTCCCTGCCCCACAGGGTGTCTGTTGTGGGGAGGGGAAGGGAAAGGAGTTTCTAAGCTGCTCTGAGACTCTGAGTGAAGGGTGGGGTATAAATCCAAACTCTCTTCTCTTCTTCAGATTTCTACCGCTCTGCATTTTCTTTCATGGCTTCACTGTGGGTACTTGCTATAAAGACTGCATGGAAGTTACACCTCCATCTCCGGAGGGGGGCATTTCTCCTTTTAGTTCCTGGTCTGTCTCTCACTTTCTGATCACACCATTCCTCTAAGGCACCCAGGGCCACATCTGGGCTTCTCGCTTCTGGGTTTTGTCTTCACAACAACCATGCTTGGCGCAAGGGTCAATCCGTGAGTCTCATGGTCGAGGGAGGATTTGAACTCCCTTCTCTTCTTGAACTATCTTCTCTTCTGAGCCTTCAGGGAAGGCGGGATATAAATCCAAATAAATAAATAAATAAACCCAGCTCTTCTCGATCTGAGTGTAACTGCTGCACCACATGGGCTTTCTCAGATTTACTGATTCTTGTGAAAAGTGGAGAAGGGATGAGGCTGAGGCTGAGCCACGATGGTCAGCGGCTTGGATTGCGGAGACCCGGGTTCGAATCTCTGCTCAGCAATAACGATTATTGGGTGGCCTTGGGTCGATCACCCTCTTTCAGCCTAACTTACCACACTGGGTTGCTGTGAGAATAAGAACCGTTTAGCTGCCCTAACTCCTTGGAAGGAGAGTGGAGTAAAACTGTGACGGACCATTAGAGCGCGGCGCTCTGCATATGCTCAGTGCCTGTTCCTTTTTGTTCCCGATGGACTTTGATTTGCTCCGAGAAGAGAGTCTTTTCTCTGTTGATTCCTTGTTTCAGTCATAAGATGCCACGATGCATTGTGTGGCCGGTTGTTCTTTGCTCTTATTACTCCTCCCCTCGGGCGGGGGTGGGGGTGGAATACCAGAGTTATCACAGCGGAAGAAAAGAAAGCCAGACATTTCCCACACAACTGCTTCCCTCCCATGTGAATCTGAGGCAGGGAATGCTCGCTTAGCCCTTGCGAAACCTGCTCCTTACTGGAAGCAGTCCCCTAAGTGCATGGTTGTTGATTTCTTCCCTGGTAGGCACACACACACACACGTAAAGTACCGGGTTTGCTGCATGGGGGACTCGTGCTACGACAGGCGTTCAGACGCATTTATTGTACTTCAAACACGAACTGGCAAAACGGCCCCGCAAGGGCCAACTATATACATCCCACCCCGAACACCCACAGAGTCCCATTGGAGGGTTTGAATTTCCCGCCAGAGGTGCTATTGGTGGACACTGGGTGGTCTAGGATCTCCCTAGGTCCCTTTGTGTTCAGGGACCGAGCTCCTTACTTTAGCCGCGGCCCCCTGGAGGTGGTCCGCCTACATAACAACGCCCACACCCAACCACCTTCTTCCAGGCAGCTGTAGAACTGCCTCCCCCCACCCCCCTCAGCCACCCCACAAGGACTTCAGCATCTTTTGGAAGATCTCACAACCGCTGAGGGCAGCAACTCAAGCCAAACTGGCAATGGCAAAGGGGGCGAACCAGAGACAGGCATGGAGCGGCCCAAGGAGAAGGTGGCCACTTGCCTCTTCCCACACCCACAATTCCTCCCCCCTCCCCAAATCCAAATTTCTCCCGGATTTTGGAGCTCTGCATTGCCCCAACTGGACTCCAAAGTGGAACTGTGGCATCGCGAGCCTTCCGTTGTTTCGTTTCATATCTCTGGATTTTACTTAGTGTGCAGATGCTGAAGCGGGCCACAGGTCTCAGGTATGCATCTCCACTCTTATCAGCATCAACCAGAGCATATGTGCGCAGTGATGAAACACTGCAAACAAAAAAAGAAACAAAGCAATCTTGATGTGTATACAGTTGTATTGTGTTTTTCGGAGGGGGGGATGACATTTCCCAGTGCCCAGAGGTGGGCCACATGGGCTCATTGGACTTAAAGAATCAGAAGTGCTGTCTCTTTAAAAGCCGGGGAAGAAGAGAGACAGTTTGGTGTAGTGGTTAAGTGCGTGGACTCTGATCTGGGAGAACCAGGTTTGATTCCCCACTCCTCCACTTGCAGCTGCTGGATGACCTTGGGCAAGCCATAGTTCTCTCAGAGCTGTTCTCTCAAGGGCAATCCTTGAAAGAGCTCTCTCAGTCCCACCTGCCTCACAGGGTGTCTGTGGTGGGGAGGGGAAGGGAAAGGAGTTTGGAAGCCGCTCTGAGACTCCCTTGGGTAGTGAAGGGCGAGGTATAAATCCAATCTCCTCCTCCTCCTAAGCTTATTTTCCCCCAGAGGGCCAAAAAGCCCTTTGTGTAAAAGTGGTTTGGGCAAAGCAGAACGTATGTGCTTTTCTCCTGGGAGAGCGTTTCTGGTTTGCTGTGCGTCTTTGAGCACCATTGGCTTCTGCTTGCTTCATCCACTCAAACACAGAAGTTTAATAGGTCTCCTAAAGGCGGATCTCTGCACGCCTGTAAATTAAGGGAGAAGAAAAGCACCGCTGGGGAGAGAAGTGAGAAAGATTTCTAAGAATAGGCATGGGTGGAGGAAGTGGTTAAGAGAGATGCCCGCCACCTCTCGAAACAGCAGAACTTGGCGCTAAATAAAGTGAACCAGCAAGAGAGAGAAACATAAGAGCCGGACGGGATCTCAAGGATCATCTAGTCCAACCCCCTGCACAATGCCAGAAATTCCTAACTCCCTCCCACCCACACCTCCAGTGACCCCTGCTGTATGCCCAGGTAAAGGTAAAGGTTTCCGTTGCTCGAAAGCCAATCGAATCCGACTCTAGGGTTGCAGTGCTCATCTCCGTTTCCAAGCCGAAGAGCCAGCGCTGTCCGAAGACGTTTCCGTGGTCATGTGGCCGGCATGACTGAACACCAAGGCGCACGGAACGCTGTTACCTTCCCACCGAAGCGATACCTCTTTATCTACTTGCAATTCAGTAGTGAGATGAACAGAAAATGAATGTTTGCTTGGATGTAAAAAATCGCATAAAATGCCTTGAAAGGGATGAATGAAACGGGGGAAAGCTAGGAACAGAAACAGGTAGGGTGAAAAAATATTCTTAATGAATATGCATGAGAATGAAAACAAATGGGGAAAACATGGCATTTGTGAAGCCCGGAGTGGGAAAGGCTGTGCGGTGAAGCGGTTAGACTGTCAAATTGGCTGCAGAGGCCCATTTTTGAATCCTTACTCAGATGGGAAGCGTGCTGGGTTATCTTGGACCAATCGCTTTCTCACAGGCTCACCTACTTGGCAGGGTTGTTGTGAAAACAGCAGGGAGGCCCTTGTAGGCTTCTTGAATGAAGGACAGGATAAGACTGCTCTAGACAGATGGGAAGCCCCCGAGTTGCTTTGGCACAAGCGCCGCGTCTCGCTTACCACAAGCTGTGAAGGTAACAAAAGTTGATCATTCGGCAGAATTCGCAGAAGAACTTGTCCGCTATCCAGCAGGTGATGGCGATGGCCCACCAGATCACTGTCACGCCAGCCAGCCGTCGTGCGCGGGGGTTGGTGTTCCTGTGAAAGAAACCCAAAATCTGAGAGGTTGCATCCTTTCCCTGGTCCAGCCCTTCCACAAAGGGCCTCCTGGTGGAACCCCCATACCGAAACGAAAGCGGGGCTGAGAGAATCCACCAAGCACGCTGCCTCTCTGCATGAGTCGCTGCTCTGGCCTTGCCGTCTTCCAGTGATCCTTCTCTTCTGTGGCTTGTCAGCATCACTACTGGTGGAGTGTTGTCGGATTGTGTGACCACTCTCAGTGCAGAAAAGCCACAGAGATGACCTCCTCTCTGAGGCTCCCTGTGTCTCTGCGTGAGCTGCAGCCATCAGATCAGGGCCTCATGCAGAGAGACACAAAGACCATGTTCCCTGAGGACAGGCCATTCCTGCTGAGGGCAGGCAGACTGGAACAAAGCCCGCCTTCGTTCGCGGCGACCAGAAGGGTGAGAAATATTTTATTATACTATGAAATGAGGTCTTGAATTAACGTTGATGGGTTTCAAGCGTTCAGATTCAACCAAACGAGAGGGGAAGAGCTCTGAATTTTTGGCCCCTGCAGTTGGCAGGGAAGGACGTGACTCACAGCAACTGATCTCCAGGCGATACATCGGCTCGCCTGGACAAAATGGCCATTTTGGATGGTAGACTCTGTGGCATGATGCCCCGAACCCCACCTTCCTCGGGCTTCATCCCCAAAATCTCCAGCTATTTCCTACCCTCAACTCTCCACAGCTGCTTCCCCCCTTGGACTATTCCCCCTGTGGAGAGAAGACGAGAAGAGATTGGATTCATACCCCGCCCTTCACGGCCCAAAGGAGTCTCAGAGTGGCTTACAATCTCTTTTCCCTTCCTCTCTCCCTAACCCTGGGAGGTAGGTGGGGCTGAGAGAGCTCTCTCGAGGACTGCCCTTGAGAGAACAGCTCTGAGAGAACTTGTGACTGACCCGAGGTCACACCAGCAGCTGCAGGTGGAGGAGTGGGGAATCAAACCCGGTTCTCCCAGATTAGAGTCCGCGCTCCTAACCACTACACCAAACTGGCTCTCTAGTTTGGCTGGGTGCCCTGACATTTGAGGGGCACATCTACGTGACATCTACATGCCATCATGCTCTTCCCAAGCTTGGCTCAAGGGCTTCTCAGGGCTTCCTCCCTTAACCAGATCAAAGGCAACCTCCATTCATGCAGCTCTGAGTAAAGGAAAAGGCATTCTGGTGTAGTCTGGTGTATTGGTTAGGAGCATGGTCTCTAATCCGGGAGAACCGGGTTTGATTCCCCACTCCTCCACTTGCAGCTGCTGGTGTGGCCTTGGGTCAGTCACAAGTTCTTTCAGAGCTGTTTTTTCACAAGCAGTTTTCAAGAGAGCTCTCTCAGCCCCACCTACCCCACAGGGTGTCTGTTGTGGGGAGGGGAAGGAAAAGGAGATTGTAAGCTTTTCTGAGACTCCTTCGGGTTGTGAAGGGCGGGGTGTAAATCCAATTTCTTCCTTCTCTCTTCTGTTGGCTTTCTGCCGGACTTGCATAACAGACTTTTCTCATTCACGCATCCCTCCACCTAATTTTTTCTATGCCTCCCCCCCCCCCCCCAAATCTTGGTCTCAACTCCTCCTCAACCCTCTTCTGCATGGCAATTTAGAATATAAATAGCTGTCTAGTAGCAGTAATGTTATGAACAGGAGGGGTGAGAGTAGATATCTCCCCATGATCTAACAAAGTAGTAAAAGGATGCTTCCCCCTTCCTCCGCCCTGTACAGGTACAGTAATAGAATCTTTTTCAGCGATTATACGCGTGGACGAGAAATTAGAACTCCCAGTTCAGGCCCTGAGTTGTTATCATTATTACTGGTCGAACCTGCATTTGCCTTTCCCACCGGTGTCCCAGCCTTCTGACTCCGTCTTCAAAAAAGCTGTCTACATTTGCTTTCGTTTTCACACTTAAACAGTGCTAGCATACCTTTGCATGTCTGCATATGTTTATCGCCCTCTCGTGGCGGCTCCACTGTCATTGTGCCTCCACACCGCTTTAAATGCATCTTCTCCAAACAACTCTTCAAACAAGCGTAGAGAAAGATGGCGTCACAGCAGCACAAAACTGATTTAAAAATGCAAATGCAGATTCGACCACTGTGTTGGTGGGAGGTCTAATAGACCTTCGTAGGCAACGTAATCATTCTAATGCCAGCAAAATCAATCCCAGTGGCCCCCAGAGCACTTCTCATCCGGCACCACTACGTAACCCATTTTGCTCCTGTTTTGGGTGACAGGTAAAGTTACAAATGTAAACTGAAACAGATTTCTTACTGACTCACTTATGAAAGAATTATTGTGACACGAAGTTTTTGTGAACTGAAGCACACTTCGTCAGATGTAAGAAGTGTATTCTATACTGGCAGACACATATCTAAGTGTATGTCAATACAAAATTAGACACGCAGCTACAGAGAGTAGGACTGAGAGGCACAGGCTGTGCAGATGGAGTTGACAGTGGAGAGCATGTTTGGCAGGCCCAGCTTGCCTGGAAAGAGGGAAGAAAACCACTTTTGTTCCTTGTACAGAATTATGTTGGCTTCTATAGGTAGGAGGGACCTGCCCCGATTGCTGTGTTCCCAGTACTTAACCATGGCTTGTAGCTGAATGACAGTTCTTTGACCTGCCAAATGGGGTTGTTGCAGTACTTAGTGAAGCAACAGCTAGCATCCTTTGTTTGTTTGGAGAACTGTAGGCAAAATCAGATTTATAACATATGTCTCGGATGAGTTACGTCTGCCACACAGACTTTTCGCTTCCACTGCCAATAGCCCCAGGGGTGTAAGTGTGTCTCGAGATAACCTGGGCCAAGATGTTCCCGTAGCCCTGGAACAACCACAATCATCCTGAAGCCGGTGGCCAATTTTGAGTCTCCCGGCTTTACTCCCTGGTGAATTATGCCTGCCACAAATGGACAGACAGGCTGTAGAGTCATGGTAACAGCCAGCCAAGTGGTCTGTTTCGCTACGATACTTGGTTTGGATCAGGGTCGTATGCAGGTGTCCCAGGTGGAATCTTTGTCCGGGTGCCCATGGTGCCTTTTGGCAATCGTGCTTGTGCGAACGTGTTTTACCTTTCTTCACCTTCTAGAAACAGCACATATTCTTGGGAGCTTTTATATCTTCTGCCAAGGTCATTACTCACCAACAGCACCCCCTGCAGCTAAGACCTCTGAAGTCTGTCTCTGTATCAGCAGACTTTGGGGTGGTGCCACAGTCACCTTGAAGACGGTGGCCTATTTCAAGTCCCCTACTTTTCCTCTCTGATGGTCAGGCCTCACCTGGAGTACTGTGTCCAGTTTTGGGCACCACACTTTAAGGAGGGACATTGACAAGCTCGAGCGTGTCCAAAAGAGGGCGACCAGGATGCTGAGAGGGTTGGAATCCAAGTCTTATGAGGAAAGGCTGGAAGAATTGGGTATGTTTAGCCTGGGAAAGAGAAGGCTTAGAGGGGACATGATTGCAGTCTTCAAGTATCTGAAGGACTGTCAAGGAAAAGATGGAGCAGATCTATTCTCTTGCTCCGGATTGCAAGACTAGATCTAATGGGTGGAAATTACGAGGGAGTTGATACCGGCCAGATATCAGGAGAAACTTCCTAACTGTAAGACTGGTTGAGCAGTGGAACAGTCTGCCTTGGGAGGTGGTGGATGCTCCTTCCCTGGACGTTTTCAAGAGGAGGCTGGACGACAATCTTTTGGGTAAGTTGTAGGTATGTAGGGCTATCTTTTGGCTGTGCTCCTGCAGAGTGCAGGAGAGGTTAGACTAGATGGCCTGCAAGATCCCTTCCAACTCTAACATTCTATGATTCTATGATTCTATGAATTATGCCTGGCACAGATGGGCAGATGGACGGACAGGCCAAGTCTTTTATTACTACCGATTCATGGTAACAGCCAGCCAAGTGATCTGCTTTTGTTATGATGATTTGTCTGGATCGCGATAGTATGTGGGTGGCCCCGGTGGAATCTTTGTCCAAGGGCCCATGGTGGCTTTTGGCAACCGTGGCGACAAAAGCATAGATCATAATTGTGGCTACAAAAGCATGGCTCACAGAAACTAACAGGATTCCAGGTGAGGCCACATCATCAGTGGCTATTAGCCACAAGGTAAAGAGGAACTCTCAGTCTGGGGCAAGGGATGCTCTGTATTCTTGGTGCTTGCGGGGGGGGGTCAACAGTGGGAAGGCTTCTAGTGTCCTGGCCCCACTGGTGGACCTCCTGATGGCACCTGGTGTTTCTGGCCTCTGGGTGACAGAGTGTTGGACTGGATGGGCCATCGGCCTGATCCAACATTGGCTTCTCTGATGTTCTTAATCAGAGGTAACCAGGTCTGAGTGAAAGATTACCCTCCTTGAAGGCACAAACTCTGTGCATTTTGAAGACACGGCTTTTTTCTGCTAGCCTGTTAAAGGCAGAGGGCCACTGAGAAGGGAGTGAGTGAGTTCTCGGTCCCCACGAGAGATGGATCTTTACTGAAAGACCAGTCCTTATAGCCCCGACCAGTGTGAATCAGAGCAACGCAAAGGTCCCCGGGAGTCATCCGTTTTTCCCTTTACTTTTTGACTTCCAGGAAGATCACGTACAGGAGGTGGATGGCGACGCTATTCAGGACATAAGCGTTGAACACCGGTTTGATGAAGGACAGCAGGGTGCTCACCACCATCACGATGCCCACCATGTATGCAAACTGTTCCCTGTGGGAATAAAAATACGGCTGTGAGCACAGGAACTGAGGCTTCCTTTGCAAAGCATTGCCTTAGAATCCCCCGCATGGCTCTGTTTCTATCGCCGAGTCTTGTTCCTTTGGGTCTTTCCAACCCTCCACGTCACTGAAGACCTGTGCATTGGTAGACCCTTGTCCCCTCCAATGTTCCCTCTAAGCTGTGTGGAGTCTTCTGAGCAAAAATTCTACTTTGTGAGCTCCTGGCATTAAAGTTGTGAGCGAGCGATTTGGCTACTGCTTAAATTAGTTTGCTCTAGAGCCATCCTTCCTGAGCTAAGACAAAAATGTGTGAGCTGGAGGCTAAAAAACTGTGAGCTAGCTCACAGTAACTCAGCTTAGAGGGAACACTGGTCCCCTCCCCAACAGAATTGCCAGGAGAGTCTTTCTGTTCCGTAAGAGCGCATACACACATCAGGGAAAACATTGTCCTGGACTACATGGACTATCGGTTTGATCCAGCAGGGCTCTTCTTATAAGGATCTTGATGGAATCATATGTATGATGGTTCTTTTGCATATCAGCAAAGCCTCACGCAGAAGAAGAAGAGGAGGAGGAGGAGGAGGAGGAGGAGGAGATGATTGGATTTATACTCTGCTTTTCACTACCCGAAGGAGGTCTCAGAGCGGCTTACAATCTCCTTTCCCTTCCCGTCCCACAACAGAAACCCTGTGAGGCAGGTGGGGCTGAGAGAGCTCTTTCAAGGAATGCTTGTGAGGGAACAGCTCTGAGAGAACTTGTGACTGACCCAAGGTCACCCAGCAGCTGCATGTGAAGAAGTGGGGAATCAAACCTGATTCTCCCTGACCAGAGTCCATGCTCCTAACCACTACACCAAACTGGCTAAACACACAAAAATAAAACACAAGAAAAACCCGGCTGGGTCAGACCAGTGGTCCATTTAGTCCAGTGTCCTGTTTCACACAGCGGCCAACCAGTTCCATTTGATGCTCTCAAGTTCTAGTTTTCCGGGAGAGGGAGAAAAATCTCTCTCAAAAGATCGTGATCCCATTGCCTGTGTTGTGTGCCTGTTGCATATATTATATCAAGACTGCTTCTGTGTGCAGGAGCACATATGCACATCAGGAAAACGCAGGGCAAAAAGGGCTCTGCGTGCCGCCCTACCTCGGATCCCTCTTTCTGCAGGACACTGTGCATCAATTAAATGCAATTCAAAAGGGATTGGGATGTTCTGTCCTCATGCAGATGTGTTGTGCTAAGACGGACAAAAGGGGGAAAGCTATAAATGATTGAAAGGAGCCGTGGAGAAACGGGCCTGGGCTGGTTCTGCAAGTTGTGACAGAACTGCCCCTCCCCATTAAAATTGGAATCCAGGAGGAAAAAGGAATGGCGTTGTAGCATGGATGGGAACCTATAATGATTTTCCCCCAATTCGGATTATATGCTTATATTTTTTCTGGCTTTATGAATATTTATATTACAATTTTATTAGGATTTAATAAAAGCCTACTAAGCGGTAAGGCCTCCCCCTTTGAGACCCAGTTTCGTGTAGTGGTTAAGTGCACGGACTCTAATCTGGGAGAACCGGGTTTGATTCCCCATGCCTCCACTTGCACCTGGCTGGATGACCTCGGGCAAGCCATAGTTCTGTCAGAGCTTTTCTCTCAAGGACAGTTCTGGAAAGAGCTCTCTCAGCCCCACCTCCCTCACAGGGTGTCTGTTGTGGGGAGGGGAAGGGAAAGGAGTTTGGAAGCCGCTCTGAGACTCCTTCAGGTAGTGAAGGGCGGGGTATAAATCCAATCTCTCCTCTTCTTCTTCTTCTTCTTCTTCTTCTTCTTCTTCTTCTTCTTCTTCTTCTTCTTCTTCTTCTTCTTCTTCTTCTTCTTCTTCTTCTTCTTCTTCTTCTTCTTCTTCTTCTTCTTCTTCTTCTTGGTCAGAGTGTCTTTTTAGCTGATGCTAGCAGACAAGAAAGCAGTCAATTTTTGACAGGCTGTTTTGGCCTAACTGTTTTCAGATATTTCACTGCAATTAAATATCTAAAGAACTTTTCCATCCTCCCGGAGACCTCTCTTGCGTGCTCTGTTATTGGCCTGAGAGCACACAAGCAGGGGTTTGCAGAACAGGGTGAAGAGCAAAACTAGACAACGAGGGAAGGGAGGGGAGGGGAGGGGAGGGCGGGCTCTCTTGACCTGTTCTTGATGCAGGGTGGGAAATGGTGCATGGGAAACCAGCAACCGTAGCTCAGGCCCATCGTCCAGAGAATGGAGAGTTCGTCCAACATCTGCCCGGCATAGCTAAGCGTCATGTGGAAGTTGATGGAGGAAACACCTGCAGGTGCACAAGAGGGTCTTGTCTCAGTCAGATCTTCTAGCCGGCAGTTTAAAAAACAAGGCTGCGGGGGGGGGAGGGGTTAGATCTGTCCCGAAGCCCTCGCCTTTTGACCCGGAAACCCTGCGCTGGTGGTTCTCCTAGCTGCTCTCCTCACCCCTGAGTCCTAGGGGGCTCTGGCCAGGGGAGCCAGTCCCCGGAACTCCCTCCCACTTGCCGTCTTTTGCGGCGAATTTCAAAACGCCTCAGGTGTTCATCCTTCGCCCCTTTTTCTCAGCCTCGGGGGATCTCTCCCAGAGATGGATCACCTCCGACAGCCCAGGAAAGGATCCCCAACCCCGGGGAAGGTTCCTGATTTCTCTGTCACCTACCAATGAATATCGCCATAAAAGCGAGGCTGCGGACATGGCCGGGCCGATATTTCATGTACTCGAAGTTCAGCATTATCATGAAAGGAGTCATGATGAAGAAAATGAGGTTGCTGATCTGGAGGAGAAGGGGGCAAACGGAGAGCTGAAATTATCATCGCTTATTCGATCAACTGTCAATCCAGTTCAGTAATGTCTGTCCCACGTCTGCCCCTGGAAAAGCCCCCAGCCGGGGGCACGTGGAGTCTCTTTCTGCCCTTAACCGGAACTCGTGTTCCAAACTGAAAGGGTACAGATGGGTTGTTATTTATTTACTAATTTCATTTGGGCCCCGTCTTTCTCCTCAGTGGGAAACCCAGAGGGCTTCCCCGATTCTCCTCACCTCCATTTCATCCTCACAGCAACCTTGTGAGGTCGGCTGGCCCGGCCCAAGGTCACCCGGCAAGCTTCCATGGCAGCAGGTCTTCATCCCCTGCCTAAAAATGACGCCTCCTGGTCGGGGGGGGCGCTTTGAGGGAGAGCCATTCCTCAGCCGGGAGTGGCAGCACTCTGCACAGGGGCATAGCTAGGATTTTTAAAGTCGGGGGGGGCACAGGGCAGGCGGGGAGGGAGCCACACTGCGCCGCTGCAGCTGTAGCGGTGGCTGTCACGATTCACAATGTGGATGAAAACCAGGAGATGGGGTGCGCCGCTGCCACTGCCACCACGCTGCTTCTTTCCTTGGCCCCGTTCCAGCATTGTGCCCTCTGGCGGTGTGGGAATGGAGAGTGGGGCTGGCTGGCGAGGCCGCGGGGTGAGGTCCGGGGCGGGACTCCAGCAGGCAGGCCTGGCTCCAGTAGGAAGGCTCGGCGAGGGCGAGGGCATGGTGTGGCACAACCACGCACTACAACACACACACACAAGGATTTTTCAGTGGGCCTGGGCTGGATGGGAAGTCAGGTGGGGCCTTGGCGGTAAGTCAGGGGGCCAGGCCCCGAGAGGCCGGACTGTAGCTACGGGCCTGACGCTGCGCATGCTCCAGAGAAACCCTTTCCCCATGATTGTGTGGCGTGTGTTTCTGAATGCAGGCAGAGAAACCCCAGCCTTTCAGATACAGGGGGGGCATCGAAGTCGGGCCCCCCCCAATGCTTGATGACAAGCACCGGGACCTCTGGCTCTCTGTTCAGAAATTAACCTGGACACCATTTGCAAGCTGAGCTGTCTAGACTGTCAGCAGATGCAGCGTGACCTTTAAAATATGATTCGGGGGCTTAAACTCGGCACAGGTGAAAAAGGTTCTTAGTAAAGAATGTTCTTGGGAAAAGGGGATTTAGCCGCATTCGCAAAGGAGGAAGCCATCGAGGGGTATTAGCCAGAATGGCTGGATGGAACTTCCACGTGCAGAGCAAAGTTCGAGCGGCACCTTTAAGACCAACAAAGTCTTATTCGAGGTATCAGCCGTCACTTCTTCAGATACATAGATATGCGTATATGCATATATGCAGAGGGTGAGCAGCAAATTAGCGTAAGCATCATAAATGATGTTTAACAGATGCAAGGACCAAACTGGAATAACAAGCTTAGTTTATATGGTCACCATTTGTTTGGGTTTAATTCCGGGGGGGAAAACACAGTGAAGGGAATAATTATATCAAAATCGGAGACTGAGGAGCAGATGTCCCCTTCCGAACCGTGGAGTCCTGCTAGTAATTAACCGAGGCCCTGCCCTTACGCCCCATCTGTCTCCTCTCAAGCACGGAGGCAACAGTACAGCAGAGAAATACATTCTGATCCACCATTCCAAATTACATTACACAACCGGTACGGGATAATGACGGTTCTCCTTCACAAGTTCTCGCCCACAGACAGCCCTCCAGTCTTAATTGCTCACCCACAATAATGCAACACCTCATTTGGACACGGGCACTGGGACCAGAGCTTGAAATAAAACCCAGATGCCCGCTTTGCTGCCACATACACACCCAGGCAGCACAATCACTGGGCGTAACAACATCTCAGGCTCATTCACTTGCTCATCTTCTAACATTGTGATGCCATTAAATGCCGACAATGCCCTTCGGTTCTCTACATAGTGCAAATGGGTCAAACTCTGTGCCAAAGGATAAATGGACACAAATCTGACATCAAGAATTACAATACCAAGAAACCTGTAGAACAACCTTCCAGGACATTCAGTGGGTGACCTCAAAGTCGCTGTTTAATTGCAAAGGAACTTCAGGAACAATCTAGAAAGGGAAATTGCTCAGTTACAATACTTAGAACAATGGAACCCACAGGACTTAACAGGGATATTGGTTTCTTATCTCACCACACATGCTAATGTCATTCAGTCCTCACATCTGTATTCTCACCATTCCCTCCAGAAGGGCTATACATCCTCTTTATTTGATTTCTTATTTGGAACAGTAGATTATAATGTAATGAAGAGTACATAAACCAAGCTTATTATTCCATGCTGTATGCTAAGTAGCTTACCCTCTGCCTGTATGTATGGACTTCCACTTCAATGTATCTGAGGAAGTGTGCGTGCACACAAAAACTTATATCTTGAATAAGACTTAAAGGTGCCTGACTGGACTCGAACTGTGTTCTGCTGCTTCAGACCAACACAGCTACCTGCCGGAATCTATCTTCCAGGTGCAGAGGCAGTCTACCTTGGAAAAGCAGCTGCTGTTGCCTTCAATGCCCTGCTTGTGGGCTTTTCTGGGTGGCATCTTGGCCGGCCCCCTATGCTGGACTAGATGGCTCCTCGGTCTGACCCAGTCGGGGGCTTCCGATTTCCTCAGTTTTGTGAAGGAGCCTAATTCTGTGCCACATGGGGGCGCATTTCTACAACGGCTGGTTTGCAAGGACTTCAAGAAAAATCCACACCTGGGTGTCGGGAATTCACAGAGCAAAAAAAAAAAAGAGCACAATTATTTTTTTATGCTGAGAGATATGTCACTGAACCGGAAATACAGTCCCGAATTCCTTAAGGTAGGATAGGAGGGGCCTTTTTAAGTGAGGTTTGCGGGGTGGTTCCAGTTCAGGGCTGAGGATGCCGGCCTCTAGGCAGGACCCGGGGCCCCCCTCCCGGGATTGCAGCTCCTCTCTCCAGACTACAGAGATCGGCTGTCCTGGACAAAAGCGGATGCCCTGAAGGGTCCCCCACTGTCCTCCCCAGACTCCGTTCACAAATCTCCGCAGTTTCCCAGCCTGGATTTGGCAACCCTGACCCTCCATTCCTCGCCAGTGGGCAGGGGGGCGGGGGGGGACCTGGCAACCCAAGCGGAGGGCCAGCTGGTTAAATGGGGGGGGGATCTCCAAGCACGTACAGAATGTATTGGGCTCCAGCCCACAGAATTGTCGCTGCTTGCAGCTGGGTTAGCCATGACAACGGGACGTGTTCCTCTTGCTTGGTGGCTCTCTCGGCGGATGCTGTGCGGAGCCATGGGTTCAGGGGTCCCCAGCGTGGTACCCGTGGATAGCAGAGAGCCCACCAACCCCTCTCCTGGTGCCCCCCCAAGTGTTTGTTTGTTTTTTAGAAAGGAGGATGGGCCAGCAAGGCTTGAGAGAGCCAGTTTGGTCTAGTGGTTAGGAGCGCAGACTCTAACCTGGGAGAACCGGGTTTGATTCCCCACACCTCCACATGCAGCCAGCTGGTGTGACCTTGGGTCAGTCACAAGTTCTCTCAGAGCTGTTCGCTCAACGGCAGTTCTCTCAGAGCTTTCTCAGCCCCACCTCCCTCAGACAGGGTGTCTGTTGTGGGGAGGGGAAGGGAAAGAAGATTGTAAGCCACTTTGAGACTCCTTCGGGTAGTGAAGGGCGGGGTATGAATCCACTCTCTTCTTCTTCTTCCGTTGTTCAGCAGGGCTTTTGACTGACCACTGGAGGTTTGATGGGCTGTGTGTTTTTTTAAAAAAACCTTGCTTTGGCAACAGCTGCCACCACGGCACAAGGATTGCCACTGTGTGACTGAGGGTCCGCTGCGGCAGCCATTTTGTGGCTAGCTCTGCCTCCTGTGGCAGGCTTCAAAAGGTCAGGGTCCCCAGCGTTAGTTCATCGAGCGGAATATCGTCTGATCCGAGTGACAGCGGCTCTCCAGGGGCTCAGAGAGATCAGGATCTTTCCTGACAGCCTTTTGACGGGAGGTTGAATTGGGGACTTTGTGACCACCCAGGCACGCCTTCTGTTACCAACCCATGGCTTTCTCTGGGAGCCCTTTCACTGCCAGGCTAGATGGTTTTGCTTGAAAATCCATCCTGGGTCTGATTCACTGGTAAAGTAGGCTTAGGAGCAGAAAAGAGTTAAGAGTCCAGTTAGCACCCTGAAAACTAACAAGATTTGTGGCAGGGGATGAGCGTTCATGAGTCACGGCTCACTTCCTCAGATACAGCTAGAACGGGAGCAGTGTTCCCTCTAAGCTGAGTTAGGGTGAGCTAGCTCACAGTTTTTTAGCCTCTGGCTCACACATTTTTGTCTTTAGCTCAGGAAGGAGGGCTCCAGAGCAAACTAGTTTATGCAGCAGCCAAATCACTAGCTCACAACTTTAATGCCAGGAGCTCACAAAGTAGAATCGTTGCTCACAAGACTCCGCAGCTTAGAGGGAGCATTGAATGGGAGTCCATCTGTCCTGACAATAGCGGGTGTGGCTGGTTTAGGTGCGATATGCAGAGAGGTAGTAAGCATGGAGAAATCAGCATTGGTGATGAGGCAGGAAACCTGGGTCTCGGTTCAGTCCAGGAGAATGCGCTGTCTTGAGCTTCATTACCAGTCGCAATTCAGCAGTCTCTGTTTCTAACCTCCCTTTGAAATTCCTTTGTCAGATAACTGCGACTTTTAGGTCAGCAGCTGAGTGTCCTGGAAGGTTCAAATGTTCCCCCTGTTAGCTGAAATGCTTATTTACGCATTGATCTGTCTAAACTTATATTGAGTTCTGGTCTATGTATACAGAGAAAGTAGTTTCGCCCAGAAAACCAGTTTCCCAAAAGAGAACGCTTGACAAGGTTTCTTTAGTAAAATCAAATATTCTCTTTACTGAATAATATCTTTGTTTCACAGGCAAACAATACAGATGCATTCACACATACACACAAGTTCCTTTAGATACAGTAGTAATGGAAAACCATATGGGGTTTTAAACTAAAGGTATTTAGGAAAGGAATACACGTAATACTTATTTGTTTCCTGAAGCTCGACCTTCCACAGTGAAGAATACAAGGATTGTTTCTAACTAAGGTTACTTTTACTGCACACAGTTGGAACCAGCCAACACGTGTGAGGAATAAATGTCTTGCTAGCGAGGTAGGTGTACACCAAAAGAATGTTAGGCAAGAAGCGGCGCAAGGCGCTTAACAAAAGGTGAAAGAGCCAGTTTGGTGTAGTGGTTAAGTGCGTGGACTCTAATCTGGAAGAACCAGGTTTGATTCCCCACTCCTCCACTTGCACCTGCTGATGTGACCTTGGGTCAGTCACAAGCTCTGGCACAGCTGTTCTCTCAAGGACAGTTTCTGTCAGATGTTCTCTCAGCCCCACTTGCCTCACAGGGTGTCTGTTGTGAGGAGGGGAAGGGAAAGGAGTTTGTAAGCCGCTCTGAGACGCCTTTGGGCAGTGAAGGGTGGGGTATAAATCCAAACTCTTCTTCTTCTTATCAGCTATCTTGGGGGCTGGCTCTGGGGTCTTCCAGTCTGTCCCATCCCTATACCATTGGCTACAGGATGTGGGGTACCCTCCTACTAAGGTGGGGCAATATTGAAAATCTACACCTTTCACTAAAGGAATATTTGGTCCAAGGTGAGAAGATGGGTTGTCATGGAAACCTTAAGAATGCAGATGACTCTGGCTTGGTCCAAGTCACAAACAGGAAACAGTCTCAACACATGCAACATGCAAAATACCAAGCATCCTGTGGGTTACATGTGGTATTCAGATTCCTCAATGGTAGACAGGTTCTCGTTTCTAACATCCTTCTAGCAGACAATAATGGAGATGCTTTCTTGTTCCCAGTGCCTGATGGGTAGATGTATGCATATGTGTGTGTGTGTGTGTGACTTCATTAACATGAATGTACAGACTGCAGGGCAGCTTCCTAGTGCATGTGGTCACATCAAACAAAGCAAACAGTTCTCCCAAACCAAAGACACTTCCAAGCACCATTCAGGTGTGTGTGCAGGTCAGAAAACAACAAATAAAAACATTTTCAAAGTACATCTCCTAACACCCCGCTGTTTTTTGAATGTTGTGGTTCCTGATGTCAGAAATGCCCATTAATGCTTTGTTGGAAAGGTGTTTTCTGAACTCCTGCCCACTGGCACCTCCCCTTTTTCTTGAGGTTAATTGTGGTTGCACATACCTTGCTGAGCCACCTTCCCTTTCCATACTCCACCCTCCCAAGCCTCTGGCAGTTTCCCAAGCCGGAGTTGGCACCTCTAGGCCCAGCTAAAAAAAAAAGAGTGTGAGGCACTCCTCCCAGCCTAGCCGCAATTGCAGGGTGAGGAAATGGGGGCTGCAGTTTGGGGGGAAGAAGGAAGCTACGTAAGAGGGGCTCATGGACACAGGCCCATTAAAAAAACTTACATTTGAGCCAGTTTATGAGTGTATGTTTGGCAATGCCTCAGACTGAGAGGTGTTTTGAATTGCAGGTGCCCAAAGCAGGCATTCCCAGAAGGCATGCGGTGACAGCACTGTACATCTGAATGAGAAACAAGTAAGTCAAGGGACCCAGTCATGAAGGGGGATGCCCACTGCTTCTCTGCAAGAGTCCCTGCTCTGGCATGACTGCTTCCAACCATCCTCCCCTGGGAAGGGGTGTAATTCCTCAGCAAAGGTCAAAACTATATTCCCAAAGCCAAGGCAGCAGAATTACCCATACGAAGAGGCTGCCTGGTGAGGCTCTGCATGATTTAGTGTGCTGGCCTTGCTTGCTTCTCGTCAGCAGAAGTATTGGGGTGAATTATGGTTACCCCAAGAATGGTGCTCCATTTGGTGATTCTGAGCCCACCACCGGGACTCGGTGACATTTTCGAATCTGAGTTTTGTTTTTGCTTTTAGAATTGTAGCAGGGGGCTTGATCCCTCTGGGTACCACGACACTCGGGAAGGAGAGGTTTCTGTCTCCCCCACGCACACTGTTTCCGATCTCAAAAACTCTCTTCAACCCCCCCTCTTCTTCGCATTGCAATCCCCGGCAGGGTCAGGCCCCCGTGGCTGTTTTTTTTAATTAAAAAAGCAGACCCAAGGGCCATGATCCAACCCTGGTATTAGTGGGCCAACGCCTGCCTTTGCTGGGCTGCAGGCAAAGCGATCAGGAGACACTGCAGCAACCAAGCTGGGGAAGGAAATTTCTCAGAGTCTTTGTGGAGCTGTCCTGCCGGGGGAATAAAAGTGATCGGTATTTTGTGGCTAGCTCTGCCTCCTGTGTTGTCGTTGTTCAGTCACACAGTCGAGCCCGACTCTTCGCGACCCCGTGGACCAGATCACGCCAGGCCCTCCTGTCTTCCGCCGTCCTCTGCAGTTGGCTCAATTTCATGTTCGTTGCATCGATTTATTTATTTGTTTATTTGTTGGACTTCTATCCCGCCCCAGGGCGGCTTACAACAGTTCAGACCAATATACACTTTAAAACACAATATTACAACATCTAAAAACAATACAATACAAAGCGACACAATAAATACAAATCACTTTGAAATTCTGTGTAAGGTGCTGTACGAAGTGCTGTTGTGGTTGCAGTGCTACCGGTGTGGCAAGCCTCTCGAGATGTTTGTGCTACTGCTGTTGTGGTACTGCCAGTGTGGGTCGCATATTAAAAAGCTTGCCGGAAGAGCTCGGTCTTTACTGCTCTATGGAATTGTTGCAAATCCTGTAGTGCTCGGATTCCAGCTGGGAGCTCATTCCATAACTTCGGTGCAGCTAGAGAGAACGCCCTAGTTCTTGTTGTTGTTAACCTGGCGTCTCTTAGGCCAGGGGGGACCAGACGGTTTTGAGTCCCGGAACGCGGTGCCCTCGGGGGAACATGCAGGGAAAGGCGGTCCCTCAGGTAGACAGGCCCCAGACCATTTAGGGCTTTAAAGGTCAAAACCAGCACCTTGAAGCGTATCCGGAACGCTATTGGCAGCCAGTGCAGCTGCTTCAGCACAGGTTGGATGTGTTCCCGCGTAGGGAGTCCCATCAACAACCTGGCTGCTGCTTTCTGCACCAGCTGCAGCTTCCGGAGTTGCCTCAAGGGCAGCCCCATGTAGAGAGCGTTGTAGTAATCCAGCCTCAAGGTGACCATCGCATGGATCACTGATGCGAGATCATTGCGTTCAAGGAAGGGGACCAACTGCCTGATCAGCCGAAGATGGTAAAAGGCTGCTTTGGCAGTGGCTGCTACCTGGGCCTCCATTGACAAGGAGGCATGCAGGAGCACTCCCAAGCTCCTGACCTTCGGTGCTGGCACCAACGGCGTCCCACCGAAGGCTGAGGAACCCCTAACCCCGTACCACTCCGATTCAGGCACAGGACCTCCATCTTCGTCAGATTCAGTTTCAGCCGACTCAGCCTAAGCCAGCCTGCTACGTCCTGCAACGCTCGGTCCAGATCTTCCGGGTTAGAGCCAGACCACCCAACAACAGATAGAGCTGAGTGTCATCCACATATTGGTGACACCCTAGCCCATGCCTCCGGGTAATCTGGGCAAGGGGGCGCATATAGATGTTAAATAACATCGGGGAGAGAACTGCCCCTTGGGGCACCCCACAGACCAGTGGGTGCCTTCAGGACAGCTTCTCCCCAAGTGCCACCCTTTGTCCCCGACCTTGGAGAAAGGAGATGAGCAACTGGTGGTCGACCGTGTCGAACGCCGCCGACAGGTCCAAGAACAGGAGCACCGCCGTCCTGCCCCGATCCAGATGCCTTCGAAGGTCATCTGTGAGGGCGACCAGTGCTGTCTCAGTCCTGTGGCCTGAGCGGAAGCTGGACTGAAACGGGTCTAGCGTGGAAGTGTCATCTAGGTAGGCCTGCAGCTGTATCGCCACCACCCTCTCTATTAATTTGCCCAAATAGGGCAAGTTGGAAACCGGCCGGTAGTTCGCCAATTCAACCGGATCCAAAGATGGCTTTTTTAAGAGAGGACAGACTGTCGCTTCCTTGAGAGCCCCAGGGAATAGGCCCTCAGTTAAGGACCTGTTGACAATATCCCTGAGGAAACCTCGGAACCCCTCTCGGCCAGCTTTAATTAGCCAGGAGGGGCATGGGTCAAGGCTGCAGGTGGTTGGGCATACAGTTGAGATCAACCTATCAACCTCCTCTAGGCTGAGAGGTCCAAAACGATCCAGAATGGGACCAGAAGATGTGCATGGAGCCTCCAGTTCACATACTGTCTCAAATATGACCAGGAGGTCGCAGCGAAGCGATGGGACTTTATCTGCAAAATAGCTCGCGAAAGCCTCACAGCCAATATCCAGTTCCCTCACATTTTGTCTGCTCTGTGGCAGAGTAGTTAAGGACCGAATCGTTCTATACAATTGTGCCGGGCGTGAGCTTGCAGACGCAATCTCGGCTGCGTAGAACGCCCTCTTCGCGGCCTTGGTTGCCATCTCATATGACTTCATAAACGTTCGATAGGATGCTCCTGACGCTTCATCACGTGCTCGCCACCACTGTCTCTCTAGTCGTCTGAGCCCTCGTTTCATCAGCCTCAACTCCTGGGTATACCAAGGAGCCAGCCTCAATTGGCGGCACAGAAGACGTCTAGGAGTGATCTTGTCAATGGCCACCGAGAGTTGGTTATTCCAATCCTCAGCTAGCCCATCCAGCGAGTCACCAGGGGGCAACGGATCCCGGAGAGACATCTGAAGCTGCAGAGGGTCCATCTGGCTTTGTGGGCAAGCCAAAATCGGCTCACCGCCCAAACAGGGTTGGGGTGCCACGTTCACTCAGGCCCTCAAGACATAGTGGTCCGACCATGGTACTGCAGTGGCAGTAATCCAGTCCACTGTAATCCCGGCTGCGAAGATCAGATCGAGCGTGTGACCGGCCTGATGAGTGGGGTGCCATTACATATTGGGAGAGTCCCAGCGCCGCCATGGACGATGCTAGGTCCACCGCTCGGGGCAAGGTCGCAGCGTCGGCACTGTCTAACCATCTCATCCTTTGCCGTCCCCTTCTTCTTTGACCTTCAATCTTTCCCAGCATCAGGGTCTTCTCCAGTGAGTGCTCCCTTCTCATTGGGTGGCCAGAGTATTTGAGCTTCAACTTCAGGATCTGGCCTTCCAGGGAACAGTCAGGATTGATTTCTTTTAAGATTGACTGATTTGATCTCCTTGCAGTCCAAGGGACTCTCAAGAGTCTTCTCCAGCACCACAGTTCAAAAGAATCTATTCTTCGGCCCTCGGCCATCCTTATAGTCCAACTCTTGCAGCCATACATTACTACGGGGAATACCATTGCTTTGATCATGCAGACTTTTGTTGGCAGGGTGATGTCTCTGCTTTTTATCATGCTGTTTAGGTTTGCCATCGCTTTCCTCCCAAGGAGCAGGTGTCTTTTTAATTTCATGGCTGCGGTCACCATCTGCAGTGATCTGGGATCCCAGGAACGTGAAGTCTGTCGCTACTTCCATGACTTCCCCTTCTATTTGCCAAGGAGTGATGGGGCCGGATGCCATGATCTTAGTTTTTTTGATGTTGAGCATTCAAGCCCACTTTTGCGCTCTCCTCTTTCACCCTGAGCAAGAGTCTCTTTAGGTCCTCTTCACTTTCTGCCATCAGAGTGGTATCTGCATATCTGAGGTTACTGATCTTTTCCCCAGCAATCTTAACTCCAGCTTGTGATTCATCCAGGCCAGTATTTTGCATGATGTACTCTGCATATAAATTAAATAAGCAAGGTGACAATATACATCTTTGTTGTACTCCTTTTTCTATGCTAAACCAATCAGTTCTTCCATATCCGGTTCTAACTGTTGCTTCTTGACCCTTATACAGGTTTCTCAGGAGACATGTGAGGTGGTCTGGTACTCCCATCTCTTTAAGAACCTGCCATAGTTTATTGTGATCCACACAATCAAGGGCTTTAGCATAGTCAATGAAGCAGAAGTAGATGTTTTTCTGGTACTCTCTTGCTTTCTCCATAATCCAGCGAATGTTGGCAATTTGATCTCTAGTTCCTCTGCCTCTTCGAAACCCAGCTTGTACTTCTGGCAGTTCTCTATCCACATACTGTTGGAGCCTAGCTTGTAGGATCTTTAGCATGACCTTGCTAGTGTGTGAAATGAGTGCAATTGTGCAATAGTTTGAACATTCCTTGGCATTGCCCTTCTTTGGGATTGGAATGTATACTGACTTTTTCCCATCCTGTGGCCACTGTTGTGTTTTCCAAATTTGTTGGCAAATTGAGTGCAGCACTTTAACAGCATCTTCTTTTAAGACTTTGAATAGTTCAGCTGGGATATCATCACCTCCACTACCTTTGTTGTTCGTAATGCTTTCTAAGGCCCATTTAACTTCGCATTCCAGGATGTCTGGCTCGAGGTCAGTGATTATACCGTCGTGGTTGTCAAGGACATTGAGGTACTTCTTGTATAATTTTTCTGTGTATTCTTACCATCTTTTCCTAATCTCTTCTGCTTCTGTTAGGTCCCTACCATTTTTGTCCTTTATCATGGCCAGCTTTGCATGAAACGTTCCATTTATTTATTTATTTATTTATTTATTGGATTTATATCCCGCCCTGCCAGCATGGGCTCAGGGTGGTGAACACAGAGGCAAATGCCATATAAAAACAATAAAACATAGAGGCCAATGCCATACATAAACATTAAAACAATAAAACAATTGCAACAGCGGTATAGAGGCCGATGCCATACATAAACATTAAAACAATAAAACAATTGCAACAGCGGTCTACAGAGCGAATGAGTCCCTAACATAAAACCCATAACACCAGTACTCCAGTGGGCATGGTTGTTGCTGCTCTAATGGTGTCCCACTATAACTATGGTCGCATACCAGGGCCAGTACACCCCGTGATGTCAAGACGGTGGTGGTACAGTAGCAGTGGCAGCCCCTACTCGAAAGCCTGGTGGAAGAGCTCCGTCTTACAGGCCCTGCGGAACTGCGTAAGGTCTAACAGGGCCCTGATCTCCTTCGGGAGCTCATTCCACCAGGTAGGGGCCGCCACCGAAAAAGCCCTGGCCCTGGTTGCAGCATATTTAGAAACTTGGGGGCTGGAATAGCCAGCAGTTGTTGCCCCCCTGACCGTAGTGCCCTTGGGGGAACATATGGGGAAAGGCGGTCCCTCAGGTAAGCCGGACCCTGGCCATATAGGGTTTTAAAGGTAAGAACCAGCACTTTGAAGCGGATCCGGTACACTATTGGCAGCCAGTGCAGCACCTTCAGCACAGGCCGGATGTGGTCCCACCTCGTAAGACCCATCAGCAGCCTGGCTGCTGCATTCTGCACCAGCTGCAGCTTCTGGATCTGCGACAAAGGCAGCCCCATGTAGAGAGCATTGCAGTAGTCTAACCTCGATGTGACCATTGCATGTATCACTGTGGCCAGGTCATCACGATTGAGGTAGGGAACCAACTGCCGCGCCAGCTGAAGATGGTAAAATGCTGACTTGGCAGTGGCTGCCACCTGGGCCTCCATCGTTAAAGAGGAGTCCAGGAGCACCCCCAAGCTCCTCACCCCCGACGCCGGCACCAGAGGTGCCCCACTGAAGGTCGGGAGAGGGAGCCCCAACCCCGGACCGATCCGACTCAGGCCCAAGACCTCTGTCTTCGCTGGGTTTAGTTTCAGCCAACTCAGCCTAAGCCAACCAGCCACGGCCTGCAACGCCTTATGAAAGTCATTGGGACTAGAGTCCGACTGGCTGCCCAGCATCAGATAGAGCTGGGTGTCATCTACAAATTGATGACACCCAAGCCCATAATTCTGGGCAATCTGGGTGAGGGAGCGCATATAGATATTAAATAGCGTCACAGACAGCACTGCCCCCTTGATTTCTCCAGTTTTCTTGAAGAGATCTCTAGTCCTTCCCAATCTATTGTTTTCCTCTATTACTTTGCATTGTTGATTCAGGAAAGCCTCCGTATCTCTCCTTGCTATTCTCTGGAAATCTGCATTCAGTTGGGCAAATCTTTCCTTTTCCCCATTGCCTTTAGCTTTCCTTCTTTCCTCTGCTATGTGTAAAGCCTCATCAGACAGCCACTTTGCTTTCTTGCATTTCTTTTTCTTTGGGATGGCGGTGCTGCCTCCTGTACAATGTCACGGACCTCTGTCCATAGTTCTTCAGGCACTCTGTCTATCAAATCTAGTCCCTTAAACCTATTCTTCACCTCTACTGTATAATCATCGGGGATGCGATCTAGGTCAAATCTGAATGGCCTAGTTGTTTCCCCAACTTTCTTCAGATTAAGTCTGAATTTTGCAATGAGTAGCTCATGATGTGAGCCACAGTCAGCTCCAGGTCTTGTTTTTACTGACTGGACAGAGCTTCTCCATCTTTGACTGCAAATTATATAGTCAGTCTTATTTCGGTGTTGCCCATCTAGTGATGTCCATGTGTAGAGTCGCTTTTTAGGTTGTTGGAAAAGGGTGTTCACTATGACCAGCATGTTCTCTTGACAAAACTCTGTTAGCCTTTGCCCTGCTTTATTTTGTTCTCCAAGGCCAAACGTGTCTGTTATTCCGGTTACCTTTTGATTTCCTACTTTAGCATTCCAGTCCCCTATGATGATGAGGACATCATTTTTTGGCGTTAGTTCTATGAGGTGTTGTAGGTCTTCATAGAACTGGTCCACCTCATCCCCTTCTGCAGCAGTGGTTGGGGCATAGACTTGGATTACTGTGATGTTGAATGGTTTGCCTTAGATTCGGACCGAGATCATTCTGTCATTTTTGAGACTGTATCCCAATACTGCCTTTTCACTCTCTTGTTGACTATAAAGGCCACACCATTTTTTCTACGGGATTCCTGGCCACAGTAGTAGATACAAGGGTCTTCTGAGTTAAATCCGCCCATTCCTGTCCACTTTAGTTCACTGATTCCCAAGATGTTGATGTTCATTCTTGCCATCTCATTTTTGACCACGTCAAGCTTCCCTTGATTCATAGATCTTACATTCCAGGTTCCTATGCAGTTTTACTCTTTGCAGCATCGGACTTTCCTTTCACCGTCAGACACATCCACAACTGAGCGTCCTTTCGGCTTTGGCCCAGCCACTTCACTCTTTCTGGGGTTACTCATACTTGCCCTCTGCTCTTCCCCAGTAGCATATTGGACACCTTCCAACCTGAGGGGCTCATCTTCCAGCGTCATCTCTTTTAGCCTTTTGTTACTGTCCATGGGGTTTTCTTGGCAAAGATACTGGAGTGGGTTGCCATTTCCTTCTCCAGTGGACCACGCTTGGTCTGAGTTCTCTGCTGTGGCCTGTCCGTCCTGGGTGGCCCTCCACGGCACAGCCCGCAGCCTCATCGAACCACGCAAGCCCCCTCGCCATGACAAGGCAGTGATCCATGAGGGAGCTCAAGGATCTCTTCTCCAGGATCACAGCTGGCGGGCTACATGGGCGTAGGAAGGGGGCAGGCAGAGGAAACAGAGCCAACCCCCCCAGGGTCTGTCTCTCACTACTGCTCTGTGCCGGGGTGTGTGTGTGTGTAAGAGAGGGGGCAATTCTACATTGGCTTCTCCCTCCGTTGTTTTACAAAACCCACATTGGAACAGAAATCCCCCCTCTGCATTGCATGCCGCTTTCACTTCCGTTGAGCATCGGGTTTTATGGTAGCTTCCGCATAGATTTATGGCCGTTCAGGAGTGACTTTGCAGTCAGTACAGCGTTGCCCCGTGGCATCTGAATGTGGTTTTGAGCTGCACTTTCCCCTCCCAGTTGAGAAAAAATGTGAAGCGGGTGCTAGATGCCGAATCGCCCAGGGAGAGACAGTAGAGAAGCGATAGTCCAGAGGAAGCTAAACTCTACTGTGTCGGCTGTCGGAGAGCCCCAGCGGTGGGCCCTCTAGCTGACATTGACCACCCCCCTGGAATTTTGTCCCCCACCCCCATTTCCCGTCATTTAAGAAAAAGCTTGCCCCGCCCCCAGTACTTGTGGAAAAGAACTCTCATTATCCTGAGCTGAAAGTCGCTGGTTGAACTGTTGAACTGTTTTGAGTTGAGAGCTGTATGCAGCCAGTGGTGGTGTTCCGTTGCAGTCTCTTTTGGACCTGGCTTGCCACATGTTTTCTCTGGGTCACCAGCGACCTACAGCCCCTGCTGGATAATGAGAGTTCTCTTTCACAAGCCTCGCCCACAGACAGCCCCCCAATCTTAACTCCTCACCCACAATAATCCAACACCTAATTTGGACATGGGCACTGGGACCAGAGCTTGCAATAAAACCCAGATGCCAACTTTGCTGCCACATACACACCCAGGCAGCACAATCACTGGGCCTAACAACATCAGCTACACCAACTCAGGCTCACTCACTTTCTCGTCTTCTAACATTGTAATGCCATTTAATGCCAACAATGCCCTTCGGTTCCCTACATAGGGCAAACGGCTCAAACACTATGCTAAAGGATAAATGGACACAAATCTGACATCAAAAATCACAACGCTGAGTAAACCCGTAGGAGAACACTTCAGCCTTCCAGGACGTTCAGTGAAGGACCTCAACGTAGAATCACAAGACTGAGGAAACCCGTAGGAGAACACTTCAGCCTTCCAGGACGTTCAGTGAAGGACCTCAACATAGAATCACAAGACTGAGGAAACCTGTAGGAGAACACTTCAGCCTTCCAGGACGTTCAATGAAGGACCTCATCATAGAATCACAAGACTGAGGAAACCCGTAGGAGAACACTTCAGCCTTCCAGGACGTTCAGTGAAGGACCTCAACGTAGAATCACAAGACTGAGGAAACCCATAGGAGAACACTTCAGCCTTCCAGGACGTTCAGTGAAGGACCTCAACGTAGAATCACAAGACTTAGGAAACCTGTAGGAGAACACTTCAGCCTTCCAGGACGTTCAGTGAAGGACCTCAACGTAGAATCACAAGACTGAGGAAACCCGTAGGAGAACACTTCAGCCTTCCAGGACGTTCAGTGAAGGACCTCAACGTAGAATCACAAGACTGAGGAAACCCGTAGGAGAACACTTCAGCCTTCCAGGACGTTCAGTGAAGGACCTCAACGTAGAATCACAAGACTGAGGAAACCCGTAGGAGAACACTTCAGCCTTCCAGGACGTTCAGTGAAGGACCTCAACGTAGAATCACAAGACTGAGGAAACCCGTAGGAGAACACTTCAGCCTTCCAGGACGTTCAGTGAAGGACCTCAACGTAGAATCACAAGACTTAGGAAACCCGTAGGAGAACACTTCAGCCTTCCAGGACGTTCAGTGAAGGACCTCAACGTAGAATCACAAGACTGAGGAAACCCGTAGGAGAACACTTCAGCCTTCCAGGACGTTCAGTGAAAGACCTCAACGTAGAATCACAAGACTGAGGAAACCCGTAGGAGAACACTTCAGCCTTCCAGGACGTTCAGTGAAGGACCTCAACGTAGAATCACAAGACTGAGGAAACCCGTGGGAGAACACTTCAGCCTTCCAGGACGTTCAGTGAAGGACCTCAACATAGAATCACAAGACTGAGGAAACCTGTAGGAGAACACTTCAGCCTTCCAGGACGTTCAATGAAGGACCTCAGCATAGAATCACAAGACTGAGGAAACCCGTAGGAGAACACTTCAGCCTTCCAGGACGTTCAGTGAAGGACCTCAACGTAGAATCACAAGACTGAGGAAACCCATAGGAGAACACTTCAGCCTTCCAGGACGTTCAGTGAAGGACCTCAACGTAGAATCACAAGACTTAGGAAACCTGTAGGAGAACACTTCAGCCTTCCAGGACGTTCAGTGAAGGACCTCAACGTAGAATCACAAGACTGAGGAAACCCGTAGGAGAACACTTCAGCCTTCCAGGACGTTCAGTGAAGGACCTCAACATAGAATCACAAGACTGAGGAAACCTGTAGGAGAACACTTCAGCCTTCCAGGACGTTCAAAGAAGGACCTCAGCATAGAATCACAAGACTGAGGAAACCCGTAGGAGAACACTTCAGCCTTCCAGGACGTTCAGTGAAGGACCTCAACGTAGAATCACAAGACTGAGGAAACCCATAGGAGAACACTTCAGCCTTCCAGGACGTTCAGTGAAGGACCTCAACGTAGAATCACAAGACTGAGGAAACCCGTAGGAGAACACTTCAGCCTTCCAGGACGTTCAGTGAAGGACCTCAACGTAGAATCACAAGACTGAGGAAACCCGTAGGAGAACACTTCAGCCTTCCAGGACGTTCAGTGAGACCTCAACGTAGAATCACAAGACTGAGAAACCGTAGGAGAACACTTCAGCCTTCCAGGATGTTCAGTGAGACCTCAGTAGAATCACAAGACTGAGTAAACCCGTAGGACAACACTTCAGCCTTCCAGGACGTTCAGTGAAGGACCTCAACGTAGAATCACAAGACTGAGAAATCCGTAGGAGAACGCTTCAGCCTTCTAGGACATTCAATGAAGGACCTCAGCGTAACTGTTTTATTACAAAGGAACTTCAGGAATAGACTACGAAGGGAAATTGCTGAGTTAAAAGTTATTATAACACTTAGTTATTACACACTCAGAACAACAGAACCCCAGGGTTTCGGTTTCGGCGTTGCGAATGGCGGCCGCGTCTCGGGACGCTCCCGGAGGTGGCTAGCCCATGCGCAGATAGGGGGGGTCTTCGCATGTGCGAAAGACCCTAGTGAGCCTTAGGTTAAGGCTCCGAACCGGGGGCGCTTGGAGAGTGACCTCTTTGCCGGCAGACAGCCGGGAAATTGAGGCTTTCTCCCTGCCCCAATCGGCCCTGCTGCGTCGTGCCCCGTCATGGGACTTAGCAGCGCCACCGACTTCCAGGAGTGAAGACAGCGATATGATTTAATATAAAAAGAAGAAGTGGCATCGAATCGTGAGTGGAAGGTCTATTTTGAAGCGTGAATTTGAATCCCCCGCAAGCGTTTAAGCGTATGGGAGGAGGGAGGAGTCCCCACCCCTTTTGAGAAGCAAGATTTACAAAGGGAGCGCGGAGGGGGAAGAGAGAAAGAACTGTTGGTGAAAGTACCGTTGGGGTTGCATAGAAGATTACGACCTTATTAGCTTCCTAGGGGAGGCGGCACGAACTTTTTAAAAGTAAACAAGAAAACAAAATGTCGACTACGGGGAAAGTCCTGCAGAAACCGGAAGAGAAGGGAGGAGGGACTTCCGGTCCGAGTAGCCCCCCCCCAGAGCTTGCTGTCAATCAACAGGAAAATGAGATTCTGCGCCCTCTGCTGGAGCAAGTGCAGAAAATCAATGAAACCCTGCTTAAAGTGGATAGTGTTCTCATCAGTCGACAAGAACTGATATTGGAAACAACAAGGAATATGACGGAAATTGAACAGAAAGCGTGGATTCTAAGTTCTCAGGGCGTAAAAGAAGAAAAGAAAGAGGATCTCGGATTTACTTTGGCGAATGTATTGGTTCCCCTAACTGGCAGTGAAGCGAAAGAATTAAAAGAAGAGGTGGATATGGCTCCCAAAGCCAATTCCGCTTTTATAAAAGAAATTACTCTGCCAGTAGAAGGGGGGGTCGAGCATAGCAAGCAAGACATCGGAGATCTAATTTTTTGCGAAGTGGTTATGGCGCCCTGGAAATCTGAAAACTACAAAAGAAAGAAGAAAGACTACATCCTTGAAATGCAAAAACTTCTGAAGAGACACGCCGGCGTGAGGGAAGACGCAGCACTTGAAACTATGATAAGCAGTGAAGAAGACAGCAGCCCAGGGGTAAGAGGTGAAGGAAAGGAAGCTATCAAGGTTTAAAAGGACTTAGCCCATAATTGGAAGAGACTTAAAAAGAAGACATTTTAAGGATTGTTTGTGTTGCATCTGTAAGGAGCTGTTTAATTACTAACCCCAATGGACTTTACTAACTGTATTAACAGAGTGTCTTTGGACTTTGCAAAGTTAAAAAGAAGATCTTCTGACCATGATCGATGCCGAAAAACGATATTAAACACTAACTAAAACTAACCCATTTTAACAGAGAAAACTTCACTCCATCCTTTTTCTTTCTCCATCTGTCTACCCCTTCCTTTTCTTATAAAAAGAATAAAATTCTCTCCTTTTTAGGAGAGTTTTGCCAAAAAAAAAAAAAAAAAAGAACAACAGAACCCCCAGGGCTTAACACATGCTGATGTTATTCAGTTCTTTCATCTGTTTGTAAACTCTTTAATTATGTTGTATGCTAATTTGTTGTTACTCACAGGTCTTAATCCAATCTTAATCCAATCTTAGTTATATTTATTGCTCAGTTGCTTATGCATCTTGACTCTCAGCATTTCTTGGCAACACATCCCTACCCTCTACGTATACGCAATGGTTGGTGACTTCTGTTTCACTGTATCTGAAGAAGTGTGCATGCACATGAAATCTTATACCCAGAATAAACGTTTGTCGGTTTTAAGGGAGCCGCCGGACTCAAACTTTGTTCTGCTGCTTCGGACCAACATGGGCTACCCGCCTGAGCCAATAAGAACACTTACTTTTCATCCAGTACTCAAAATGGTATTGGAAATAGTTTGTGCCTCCCTGACCTAGGTAGCCTTGTCAGATCTCGGAAGCTGAGCAGGGCCGACCCTGGCAAGTCCTTGGAAGGGCGACCTCCAAGGAATACCAGGGCCGGGAGGCAGAGGCAGGTAATATCAAAGCCACCTCTCTGAAACGTCCTAGCCCCACTAGGGGTCACCAGAAGTCACCATGACTTCCAGGCTCGCAAACACACATGCGCACGAACCCCCCCCTCACACACACACAAAATACTCACCAAAAAAATAGTTTGTGCCTGTGTATTCTTGCCCTACTTTCCAGGCGGTTTTCCTTCTTCCCCCCACTTCTCTATATTCCATCTACCCATTGGGGGAGGAAGATACTAATTTGAATCCTGAGGTGGGGGGGGGGAGCGGTATGGTGAGACTCTCAAGTATTTCAGCCCTGAGCCGGCTTCAGCAGGGAGGGCCGTGGGGTATAAATTAAATAAATTTTAAAATAAAATTGTCCACTTACCTGCAGGACTTGAAACCAGATCACAAAGTATTTCCCGTTGCTAGCCTGGGGGACCGCAGTGCAATCCAGAAAGTTCCGGGCAGGGAGGCTGGTGCCAGAAATTGCCTTAGGTTCCCAAGCTCCAGGTGGGGCCTGGAGATCTCCCAGAAGCACCACCAGTCTCCAGATGACAGAGATCAGGGCCCCTGGAGAAAATGGCTGCCTTGGAAGGCGGGCCCTCTGACGTGATACTCCAGTGAGGTCCCTCCTTTGGCTCCGCCCACAAACCTCCAGGACATTCCCAACCTGGAGTTGGAAGCCCTATGCAAGGCAGACCCAGGACCGGATTTCTCATCTGAGGAAGACCAGAATGAACCAGGGGGATGATCAGGAAGCCCAGGGGATGTCCGGCCTCACTAAAGCCCTGCCAGGCCCAGAGACCCTAGATTCCGAGGCCTCCATTGAACAACCAGCCCCAGGGGGCTCAGCTCTGGCTGGTGCTATCAATGCCCCAGATTCCAGGGCAGCTGCCCCACCCTGCTTTATATGGCCAGGTTTTGGACCACCAGTCCCCCAGGTACTCCAGAAGGAACTTTTCCCACCTAGCCCAGGCAGACTGGCTCTAAAATAAAGGAAAAGGTAAAGGTTTCCCTTGCTCCAGTTGAATCCGACTCTAGGGGGCAGTGTTCATCTCCGTTTTCAAGCTGAAGAGCCAGCACTGTCCGAAGACTTTTTCTGTGATCATGACTAAAAACTGAGGCGCACGGAACTCTGTTACCTTCCCACCAAAGCGGTACCTATTTATCTCCTTGCAATTTCTTGCTTTTGAACTGCTAGGTTGGCAGGAGCTGGGACCAGAGACGGGAGGCTCACTCCGTCATGCGGCACTTGGGTCTCGAACTGGTGAACTACAGACCTTCCAGTCTGCAGCTCAGCATCTTAACCTCTGAGCCACCCTGCTTAAAACCTGCAGGAAGGGTGCAGCGGCCAAGAGGACGGCTTAAGGAGCTGGGAGAAGAATTCAGGCTGAGGAAGCAGCCCAGCACCTAGAGGTAGGAGTCGTAGAGCGGTCAACTTGGGATTGCAAAATTCCTGGAGATTTGGGGATAGAACCTGGGAAGGGGAGGGTTGGTGGGGAGGACCTCAACAGGGTGTGACGCCCTAGAATCCATCCTCCAAAGCAGCCGTTTTCTCCCAGGGGGAGTGATCCCCGTAGCCCGAACGTCAGGTGTAATTCCAGGAGGTCCCCAGGCCTCACCTGGAGGCTGGCAACCCCAGGAGTGGGTGGGGACGAGAGCTGAACTGGCTGGGGTGCAGGGTGGTGGTTCACCACTGATACTGGCGAGGAATTGAGGTGCACCTCGAGATGCCAGCCTCCTGGTGGGACCTGCAGTTCCCCTGAAATTACAGCTCATCTCCGGACTCCAGGGATTGGTTTCCCTGCAGAAAACGACAACTTCAGAGGGTGGCCTCTCTAGGGCATTGCACCCCGCTGAGATCAGTGTCCGCACCAGGTTCTAACCCCAAATCTCCAGGAGTTTCCCAGCTTGCCTCTGGCTGCCCTCCGTGCAAGGGCTCCATTTCTAGCACGCCGACTTAACTTGGGTACCCTGGGAAGGAGAGGGGCACTGCCACGGGGTGTGGGCTGTACACCACCCCGAATTCTGCTGCTTTGGGATCCTCCACGGGGGTGCTCAGTTCCTGAGCGAACACGTACGGCCGGGAGGGAACGTCTGGTTCTCAAACAACTCCTCGGCAGGGATGGAGTCGTTGCTACTTGGAGTCTGGAAGCGGAAGGGGGAACAGCACGGTCTCCGGGGGGTGCCCCCGTCTGACCCGGCTTCTGATCACCTAGCCAAGCCTTCCTCCGTGGGTGAGGTGCAGACGGGCCAAAGGCCGTGCTTATGGACCCTGGAGGGGGGGTGGGGAGGGGCGGCCTTTGGCCTGGAGGCTGTGCTCTGAGGCCGGACTTTGGTGGTTGTTTTTTTAAATTATCCGAATAGACCGTTCTTTAAAGTTTAAACATTCCTCAGGCATTCGGTGAGGTGGCAGAGGAGGGGACGTCCCATCCGGTCCTGCCGGAAAACATTTCCCCCCCTCCACTCCTTGCTCCTCCCCCCAGCTCTGTTTTTCTTTAACACAGAGAAGAAGAAGAAATTTAGAGTCCAGCGGCACCTTTAAGACCGACAAAGTTTTCGTGTGCACGGACATTTTTTCAATCAAAAGCAAATTTGCATATTTCTCAATAGAAGAAGAAGAGGAGGAGGAGGAGTTTGGATTTATACCCCGCCCTTCACTGCCCAAAGGCGTCTCAGAGCGGCTTACAAACTCCTTTCCCTTCCCCTCCCCACAACAGACACCCTGTGAGGGAGGTGGGGCTGAGAGAGCTCTTGACAGAAACTGCTCTTTCAGGAACAGCTGTGCCAGAGCTTGTGACTGACCCAAGGTCACATCAGCAGGTGCAAGTGGAGGAGTGGGGAATCAAACCCGGTTCTCCCAGATAAGAGTCCGCGCACTTAACCACTACACCAAGCTGGCTCTGTAATATCTGTTCATGCCATGCGGCTCTCGGACACCTGATGTTTATTCTATGTGGCTCTTACGTTAAGCGACTTTGATCCCCCCTGGTCCGAAGCAACAGGAGAAACTTTGAGTCCAGGTGGCACCTTTACGACCGACGAAGCTTAATTCTGGGTATAAGTTTTTATGTGCAAGCATTGTGCCTGTGCACACAAAAGCTTATGCCCAGAATTAAACTCTGTTGGTCTTAAAAGGTGCCACCTGGACTCAAACTTTGAGCCCCAGGGCGTGAATGTGCAGGCTGTATTCATGCCATTTATGAAATGGCCACTAGAGGGCAGCCCAAGCCCTGAAATAAATTGGAATTTTGCATTGAAGGGAAAGGGATTGAGAATGTGGGGGGGGGGGACACAATCCTTTTCTTCCCAGAAGCGTGTCCTACAAGAGGTGTCGCTTCCTGACATCTGCGCATCGTTCTCGTAGCTTGCCATTGCTTCTGGCTCAACAGATTTGGCAGGTTTTTATAAACACCTCTGCATCCTGCTTGACCAGATGTAAAAGGGGGGTCTTTACACATCTGGTCACCAACGGGCCTGGAGGAGGGGGGAATGTCCTGTCCCTTTAATGTGTGGAAATGAAAAGCTGGAGCTTTTTCCATGGCATGGAGATAACATCATCTGGTCAATAAAATCCCATTAAGCCTCTATTAAAGGGACAGGATAGCTTTCCTCCTCCGGGCTGTTGGCAACTCTAGCTCCCTGCAGATGCCCCGGTTGCTTTCAAACTCCTTCCAGCTCTCTGAAAAAGGGCAGAAAGTCCTGGTGTGCCTGGCGGCTAGAAGACACCAGCCCTCAAAGTCCATTAAAGAGTCAGCGGCCACCAGCAGCCCCATTAGGGGATGCACGCCGAGTCCCCTGGTACACCCCCCCTCGGGGTGAACAGCAGCTTCCTAAGACCATTTCGGACCTGGGAAAGGTCACAGGGGGAAAGCATAATCCCCCCTTCCAGCTACACCGTGGGCCCAATCCAGATTGGGCCACACACACCTCAGAGTTGTGTTGCCGGCAGAAGCTCAGACTAAAAGTCCTCATGGCAGACTGGGGAGGAGACGCTGCAGGTAGCTGTTGCCCCTTCCGCCGTGTCTGTCAGAGGAGCTGCAATCGAGTTGCATTACTTTGTATTCGTTGTATTACTTTGTTTTCTATCTATCATCTATCTATATCGATCTATCATCTACCTACCATCTATTTATCAATCCTGTATCTATCATCTATCTATATCTATCATCTGTCTATACTGAACTATCATCTATAGCTATCATCTATCGATAGCTATATCTATCATCTGTCTATATCTATCATCTATCTATATGTGTCATCTATATCTATCATCTATCATCTGTCTATATCGATCTATCATCTATATCTATCATCTGTCTGTATCAATCTATATCTATCTGTCTATATCTACCTGTCGTCCGTCCATCCATCATCTATCTATCTATCTATCTATCTATCTATCTATCTATCTATCTATCTATCTATCTATCTATCTATCTATCTATCTATCTATCTATCTATCTATCTATCTATCTATCTATCTATCTATCTATCTATCTATCTATCTATCTATCATCTATCTATCTATCCATCCATCCATCCATCCATCCATATCAGAGGGTGCAGCCTGCACATGCTCAGAGGGTTGGGTGAGCGAGGAAGGGCCCCCAGTTGCAGACAGCACCCAGTTTTATTCAGGATGGTTAGAACCGGAGCAGGTTGGGATTGGGAAGAGCTCCAAAGGGGCCTTTCCTAAGTGGGCGAGTGAGCAGCAGCCTGGCAGACGACTTTCAGCGTCAATGTAAAACGAGACACACTTGAGCAAACTTCAATCAACGGAGGCTGGTGGTGTCTGAACCCGGGGGGGGGGAATTGATGAGCGAAGATGCCTCAGGGTGGTGGTGGACAGGTCCATGAAAATGTGAAGTCAGTCAGTGGGTAGGGATGCCAGCCTCCAGGTGGGGCCTGGGGACCCCCGGAATTACAGCTCATCTCCAGACCACAGAGATCAGGTCCCCTGGAGAAAATGGCTGCTCTAGAGGGTGGGCTCTCTGGCACTGCACCCCACTGAGGTCCCTGTCCTCCCCCGGCTCCATCCGCACATCTCCAGGAGTTTCCCAACGTGAATCTGGCAGCCCGACCCCTCCACCCCCGACCAGTGGTCAGGTGGGACGTGGCAGCTGGTAAGTTGATACTCTTGGATCTGCCACAGCTCTAGAGGGTCTCAGAAAGAGGGTCTTGCACGTCCCCGACTGCCAAATCCTTTGGCTGGAAATACTGGCCATTGAACCTGGGACCTTCTGCATGCTGAGCAGAGGCTCTCCCATGGAGCCACCAGCTCTTCGAAGGAGCAGTCCCTGCACTCAGTCAGGGATTCCACTCCTCCTTCAAGCCTCCTCCAGGCACCTTCCAGTCCTACAGTACCC
This sequence comes from Gekko gecko, assembly GCA_029375565.1. Taxonomy (NCBI): domain Eukaryota; kingdom Metazoa; phylum Chordata; class Lepidosauria; order Squamata; family Gekkonidae; genus Gekko; species Gekko gecko. Next base: position 10,044,380 of record JAPDNY010000006.1, read on the forward strand.
TTTGAAGTCCAGCAACCAGCACCGTATCTGAATTTCCAAAACACCCGCCATGCCATACAGGTCAGCTGTGACGAGGGCACCAAAGACACAAAGTAGGCAACACTGACCTCTAGGGGCCAAGGGTTTGATTCAGTATCAGGCAGCAGATCTGTCTATCTTTATTAAAGAAAGTTATAACTCAATAAAAAATAAAAAAATGTTTGCAGTTCTTTCTGGATCTTCGCCTCTCTGTTTTGTTTTTGCTTATTTTGCTTACCAGTAAATGACAGAAGGTGCATTATAAAAGGGGGCGGGGCGGTGGAACCCAACTTTAGTGGGTTGAAATCTAATTTGAAACTTTATTTTCACGGTGGTAGATCACTGGCACTTTTGGCCGGAAAAAACAGATCACTACCTGTTCGAAGTTGGACATGCCTGGTCTATGCCATGGCGGTGTTTTGGGACAATTAGAAAAGACACCTTTAGACATTTATCTGCTGTTTTGACATATGTAGTATTGCTTTACAGCCGTTGGCCTTATAACTTTAGCTTGTTATTCTGACTTTGCATAGCTTAGACGTCATTATACTACATGTTAGTTTGCTGTTAAGTCCCTGTCTGTAGGTTTGAACTCTTCCCTTCTGTTCCAGTGTCTTTGAAAAAGTGTGCCCGACCACGGAAGCTCACACCTTGAACAAACCTTGGTTGGCCTTAAAGGTGCCCCCATTGGACTCTTAAGTTTGTTCTCCTGCTTCAGACCAACACGGCTGACCACCTGGATCTGTCTTTGTGGAACATCAGGTATGATTCTGGTTGCTGTATTTCAAAGGATCTTCTCACAGGGAAGATCCCCTTTCTCGCAAGAGGCGGAGGAACATGCGTGAGCTGTACTGTTGCCTTTAAAGGGGGCGGGAACGGCAGTAAAGAGTTCTTTGGTTGCTCGGTCCTGGCTCTGTGGGGTTGATTTATTGATTTATTTATTAAATTTCTACCCCGCCCTCCCTCCGAGGCGGCTCAGGGCGGCTTACAGACAATTTAAAATCAACACACAACTTAAAACCAGCAAATACAAAATATAAAACGCATTCCATACAGTTCCAATAAACACAATAGAGCTGCATAACACAGCGGCATCCTGTAATAAAGTGCTGGTGCGACCCAGCTGGTGCGGTCAGTTCTTATTGAAACGCTTGGCGAAACAGCTCCGTTTCCACGGCCCTTCGGAATGGCTGGAGGTCCCATAGGGCTCCAATTTCATTGGGGGGCTCATTCCACAGCATTGGCACCGCCAAGGAGAACGCCCTGGTCCTAGTTATCTCCAACCTGGCGTTCCTAGGCCCGGGGGGGCCAGGCGGACAATGTTCCCTCTAACCTGTGGAGTCCTGTGAGCAAAAATTCTACCTTGTGAGCTCTTGGCATTAAAGTTAAGAGCGACCGATTTGGCTGCTGCATAACTTAGTTTGCTCTGGAGCCATCCTTCCTGAGCTAAGCCAAAAATGTGTGAGCCAGAGGCTAAAGAACTGTGAGCTAGCTAACTCAGCTTAGAGGGAACTCTGCAGGCGGTGTTGTGTTCCAGACCGCAGTGCTCTCGGGGGAACGTACGGGGAAAGGCGGTCCCTCAGGTCGGCAGGCCCCTGACCATTGAGGGGTGGAAGTTGGCAGGAAGAGGAGGAACTGAGTGTCCCCAGACACCTTTCCCTCTCCCACTGGGGACAGCATCTTGGGGCCAAAGGAACTATGAGGGCAGAGCCCAGACTCCCCCCCCCACCTTAGGGTTACCAACTGGGGTTGCATGGTCCCCCCCCGGCCACTGGCAGGGGAGGGGGGTGATAGTGTTGCCAGAATCAGGTTGGGAAAGTCCAGGAGATTTAGGGATGGAGCCTGGGGGGGGGGGACAGGGACCTCGGTGGGGTACAGGGCCAGAGAGTCCACCCTCAAAACCACTTTGGTGTAGTGGTTAAGAGCAGCAGACTCTAATCTGGGAGAAGCGGGTTTGATCCCCCTCTCCTCCACGTGCAGCTGCTGGTGTGACCTTGGGTCAGTCCCAAGTTCCTCCAGAGCTGTTCTCTCAAGGGCAGTCCGTGAGAGAGCTCTCTCAGCCCCACCTACGTCCCAGGGTGTCTGTTGTGGGGAGGAGAAGGGAAAGGAGATGGTAAGCCGCTCTGAGACTCCTTTGGGTAGTGCAGGGCGGGGGGTAAATCCAGTCTCCTCCTCCTCCTCCTCCTCCTCCTCCTCCTTCTCATCCATTTTCTCCGGGGAAACTGATCTCTGTAGTCTGGAGATGAGCTCTAATTCCAGGGGGTCCCCAGGTCCCACCTGGAGGCTGGCATCCCTAACACTTGTATGTTATCCAGGAACAACTGTCTCCCCCCCCCCCCCGGAAACAGGATGCTGGATGAAACGGACAGTCCTGGCCGGATCTGCAAGGGCTTCTATAAATTCTTGGGTGAGACCCATTCATGGGAGGCCTATTAGTCACAATGATAGCTCAGTGGAGCTTCTGTGGCCAGGGGCAGTCTATCTCTGCAGGTATGGCAGGGGAAGCTGTTCTACGGACTGGGGCAGTGGGCTTTGGTCATCCATTGGCATCAAGAAGCCCTGCAGTGGGCTGATCTGCCCAGGTGGTGGCAGTATGGCGCTGCGACACGAAGAGTCCTGAAAGCCTGACGTCATCAAGCCAGCCGACTGAAAACGCCGATCAGAATGTGACAGGTCCGAAGGCAGAAACGAAACCTCCATCAGCTGCAAGTGCGTGTGGAATTAAATAAGAACTATACATTGTCTTCCCTTCCCCTGATATAAATAGTATTAGTCCCACGTCTCAAAGAGTAACTGTAAATTGCTCAGAGCCTGCAGGTGAGCGGGGTGAGTGATTAATAAATCGAAAGATTATTTATTTATTTATTTATTTATTTATCGTTGTCCTCCGCAGTGGCCATTCCCCTTCGCACAACTCGCCATACAGTCACCTTTCTTTATGTTCCTCTGTTGCCTGCTTGTCTTGCTGGGACTCAGGGCGAATCGCACAATGTGACACAGGGCAATTGGACCACAGAAAGTATCCTCCAGGGAACGATGCAGTGGGATGAAGGTTGCAAAAGTTAAGGAACAAAATGCATGGAGACCACGGTATCAGACCCGACAGATCATAAACAAGGCAGCAAAACAGAATTCCATAAGCAGAAGGCAGGGCAATAAAAGCAGAATAAAATGAACAGCGAGCCACAGAGGAGACTTCCATCCAGTTCTTTTTATAAAGAAACATCTTAAACCACCATAAAAGCATAAGAAGAGCCCGTACTGGCCCTGACTGGGATAGCCCAAGCAAGCTTGATCTCGGATGCTAAGCAGGGCCAACTCTGGCGAGTACTTGGATGGGAGACCTCCAAAGAATACCAGCAGTCGGGAGGCGGGGGCAGGCTTTATTCAGCCACCTCTCTGAGTATCCTCCAGGCCCCCAGTAGGGGTCAGTCACCAGAGGTTGCCATGACTTCCAGGCACACACACGCATGCACACATGCACATATTAAAAAATACAACAAAAATAAAAGTGAAAAAGAAGAGCCCCTGCTGGATCAGACCAATGGTCCTTCTAGTCCAGCCTCCTGTCTCACACAGTGACCAACCAGTTCCTCTGGCGGGCCACACAAGAGGGCAGAGAGGCCGAGGACTCTATGAGATACAGTGACCAGAACAGAGCAGAGTTGTTAAAGCATGGGGGTTCCATGGATGTTCAGGCTTGAGTCTAGCGATCAGCTCAACCTTATTTGTGATGTCAGCAAGAGCAAGACAAGACTCCAGAGCCACAGCTCTGTTAAATAGCATGCAATTGCCACACGCAAACACTCCCCATGATAGGCTATTTACATAACACTACTACTGGACTGGTTACTTTCAGAATCCTGGCAGGCTATTGTTCATGTGCTCCTAGCTCAGCCAGTCTCTGGGGAGATTCAGTCAGGAATGATTCAGTCCCAGTACATAACAACAGTATTCCAAAGGAGGCCACTCCGTAGGCATATACCACCGCCCCCATTCCCTTTATTCAAATATCTTCTTGAAGAATTCTGTTTTGCGCATTCTGAGAAATGACAGAGGTATGCCAGAGCCTTCCTGGCCTCCCCAGACAGACCATACCCCAAAGCGGGAGCCGTCACAGAAAACGCACGTGGACTGGCAGCTGCCGATCTTATTCATCTACAGGATGGGATTGAACTTTAGTTTTTTGGGCCACGCTATGCAGAATGCATCCCATGTCCATTTGCGATGGAGAGGGCATATCGCTCTGGAATATCTGGAAATTTCAAAAAGCAAAACAAAACAACGGACCAATATGTTGGTCCAACAATGGACCAACAATGAATTTCTTGTGCATTGAGTCAGGTTTGGAGACCAGACCAGATTGTGCGCAATGCTCCCTCTAAAGCTGTGGGGTCTTTTGTGGGCAAAAATTCTACTTTGTGAGCTACTGGCATTATAGTTGTGAGTGAGCCATTTGGCTACTGTATAGATTAGTTTGCTCTGGAGCCATCCTGCCTGAGCTAAGACGAAAACATGTGAGCCAGAGGCTAAAAAACCGAGCTAGCTCACACTAAGCTTAGAGGGAACACTGAGTGCAGTGGTATTCCAAGGAGAGTTCCAGACAAGAACTATTTCAGAAAGAACCCTACGAACATGTGCAGAGAGACCCTTTCCACCCTCACAGAGAAAACACAGCCTGCCTGTCCCGACTAATTTTGGAGGTAGAGTTTCACAATCAGGAACAGCAACGGAAAGTCAGTTTCAAGTTCAAAATATCAATATTGCCCCTAATTGTGAGCACCTTGAAATCGCGGTTCTGGGGAATGACTTGCAATGGTCTGTTTCTCTCTCGGATTGCACCCTGCGGATACCAAGGGAGCCACAAAAAGGCCCTGGGACCGGAGGAGGAATCCGTTTCGTTCTCTAGCGCTCCCGATCCTTTCCCAAGCTTTCTTTGCTGAAAAACTGTAGGCCAGTGTTTTAGCTCCCTCTAGCCATGACTCACGTCCCCCCCCAGTAAGTTATTTCCTGAATTAGGGGAGGGGTCTTTTTTTCCAAAATGCCCCTGGAGGGGAGAATCAAACCAAAGCGAAAGGCCATTCTGACGTCGGCTTTGGCAACGGTGTCTTATAAGAAAACAGTCTTGCGACTGTGAAGTGGCCCCTTCCCGGCCCACTCCCCCGGTAACAGACACAACAGGAAAGAAGCCTGGGGCAAGCCAGACGCCAGACGCCCCTCTTCAGTGGTGGGGGGGGACTCACTATCCATCTCACACACACCCCTCGCCAGTCCACATGCAGGGTGGAGATGGAGAAAACACACGGGACTGCCGTGCCCGGTGGGTGAGACCGTGGTTCAATCAATCTTCGGAGGGCCAGACAGGAAGTGATGTCATCTTTCTTCATCCACCCACCCCTCTCCCTTGACGCATGACATCACTCTTATGATTCCCAGACCCTCCGGCTGCACATTTTAATGAACCGCTTTGAAATGTTCGTGTTCTTCCCACCCAAAACATAAGCAAAACCCCACCGCTGGCCGACTCAGAACATGCGAATCTCCCCCCCCCCTTCGAGAGTTGTTGTTGCGACCCTTTGTTGTGGTGGCCCTTGTTGTCGCCGATGTTCCCAATTTGTGTGTTTCTTTGCCCCCATTCTGACACCCTTTATCCCTAATTTTCCCCCTTTAGGTGGATGCACACACAAATTACACAGACAATGTGTCAGTTTTAATGAGGGGGGGGAGAGAGAGATTCGGCAGGCCGAAACAAAGGGGCAGGCTCCTTTCTCACCGGGTTTTCAACCAGAAGTGGTGTGAAATGTGACAGCATCTCGACAAAGCAGGTGGGCAGATGCTGCCAGGAAATCTCTGTTTGTGGGTTACAGTGAATGCCTGTATAATCAGTGTCCACTTGATCCGATATGTGCCTTGAGTAATTCTCATGTTATGTTCAATGCACGTACGGCTTAATGTGTGTGATGCAAACCTCACATTTATCCAGGCACTGGTCTCCAGTTTCATTTGTGAAGCAGAGGCGCACAGGTGTATAGGCATACCTGTGGGTTGTGCGTGCATTCACTGAAACATGTGGGCGGGACTAGAGAGGACCTGGTGATGGAACCAGCTCCCCATTGGTCAAGAAGCTGAGTTTGGCTCAGGCGCGTACTCTCAGCCTAACCAATCCAAGGTGTTGCTGTTAACTTTTACGGCCCTTAATGGTCTGGGACCCTCACAGCTACGGGACCGCCGCTCCTGTTACAACCCCCCTGCGCTCCCTCCGGTCATTGTCTAGGGGCCTCTTGCAGGTGCCTGGCCCCAGGATGGCATGGTTAGCTGTCACCTGGGGAAGTTGTGGCCCCTACCCTGTGGAATGCCCTCTTGGATGATACCCGTGCCCTGCCGGACTTGCTTAGTTTCTGTGGGGCGTACAAAGCTGAATTTTTTAGGTTAGCCTTTGGAGGGTAACCACATGCTTGGGTTGTTTTTGTTAGTGGTATGGTACTGGCCACATATTTTAATTGTTTTAACATTGTAATGTTAATACTTTATATTTGTTATCTGTTCTTATGCTGTTTTTAACTTATTGATGTGGTTTGAATGTTGTAAGTCAATGCGAGACCCTTTGGGTGCGTGGCGACTGAACAAATCTGATAAAGGGTTACCTCACAGGGCTGTGGTGAGGATAAAACAGGGAGGGCCCCCTAGAGGAAGTCCTCGGAAGAAGGGCGGAACCAAAACATACTAGACAGACAGGCAGGTCACCCAATGAGCTTCAGGGTGGAAAGAGGATTTCAACTTATTTATTTATTTTATTTTTTCAAATGTATACCCTGCCCCCCCCCCCGCAGAGGTGGGCTCAGGGCGGCTTACAGCATGCATATAAATATGAACATTAAAAACTCCAATATGTACAAAACAACATCAGTTTAAGAAGAATACAATATAAAATCATAGTCACACAGCCCTTAACTGTAGTACAAACTGGCGACATTCTGTCATCATTTGAGTGGCCGCCTTTGGGCTCCTGCCAGGCCATTAATCATCCGGCCGGTGGTGATATTAACATTAAGGCCAGGTTGGTATGACGTTGATGTCAGGGCCAGGGCCATGGTGTCGAGGCGGCACCCTACTTGAAAGCCTGGCGGAAGAGCTCCGTTTTACAGGCCCTGCGGAACTGTAAAAGGTCCCGCGGGGCCCTGATGTCATCCGGGAGCTCGTGCCACCAGTGGGGGACTGTCACAGAAAAGCCAAGTCCAAGCCAAGTCTAACACCCCAACCCCCACAGAAGCTGATGTGATCAGCCAGGTAATGATTACATGAAGATTTCTTTGGGGTGGGGTCACCGATCCACATGGGAAAGGGAGATAGATGCAGATGAAGGAACGCTGGGAGAGTGTGCCTGGTCCATTTCTGGATCTAATTTGAGAAATTCTCCCAGTCGAACTGAAATTAAAATGGCATGGAAGGCAGCAGAACACAAACCCCCCCAAACGGGGGGGTCTTATTCCCAGAGAGGTCCAGTCCTGGTTCCCCTACTACCAGCCCTGCTTTAATGCTGTTCCCCAGAACAACTCCACCCCAGCGAAAAGAGCCCTTTTGCCTTGAGACGGTCAGTTCTTCCATCGGATTGCCCCGGCTGACCCCCAAGGGAGCCCCAGAAGGGCCGAGCACAATTCAGCCCGCCTTCCATCCTCTAGCCCGGACTCAGTGCTCCACTGCTCCCCCTACTGGAACTTGGCCTCCAATGCCATACAACCAAGACAAGTTTTGGGCCCACTTTCTCCTGCTGTCCGCTCAGCCTCTGGCCAACCCCAGTGGGCTCCCGGAGAACACCTCCAGCACCGCTTCATGGATCAGGACAAAGGGAGCCGGCTGCTGTCTTGCTCGGACTTTCTTGCCACTCTCCCCGTCAGAACACCTGGATAGGGAAGTGGTCCACGAAGCCTCCCCCCACCATGGGAAGGGGGACTGACCAGGGCACGCACCGGTATTCTCACCCCCCAGCCCCCTGACGCCGCAACGGGCAAAAGGACTTGGTGATGCACGGCTCATTCTTTTAAAACCAAAAACATCTGTTGTAAACATTCCGGGGTCCTTCGACAGCACAACAAACAAAAGTGTATGTTATACAATTCCCCCCGGGGCGCTATAGAAACGCAATGCTTTCCCAGGCGCGCTGGTGAACGGCTCATGTTTAAATTTGCAGGGGTTCCCATTCAGGCTGTTCTTCCCGGCTCGGATGCTCTTGGGGAGCGGGTGTTCACCCCCCCCCAATCTGTGCACTTTCCGGCTTCTCCCCATCTTTTCTGCATTCTTTCCAAAGGCCACTTTACTAGGATCTTTTCCGAAAGATCGCAGCGAAGCCGAGTCGACTCTGTATGGATGGATAAGTCTAGGTCTTCCCAGTCCCACCCACCCTGGCACCGTTTCCACTGACCTAGCCCCCTGCGGAAGCCACGCCCGCCCACACACGCCCCCAGAGGCTTTTAAAAGTTGTTTCGATCGCAATTGCCATAGCAATATGTTACATTTGCGTGACACATTTTCAAAAGCCCCATGGTGCAGACGGGTGGAGCTGCAGCCGTCACAGGAGGCTGCTGGGGCGTGGGAAATGCAGGGAAGTTTCCCCGGTGGAAGCCACAACAGCCTCCACAGTGGCAGCAGGGTGGTCCCCCTAGATGGTCGCCGCGTGGAAAAGGTGGACGAGGAGAGGTGGAGGGGCTCCCTTTCCACCTTGTGGGTTCGAACCCGGACCGCTGACGAGCAGACTGGATGCTGTTGCTCTCTGAGGAAGGGGAAGTGCTCAGCACACGCTCAGAGGCAAAGGTGAAGGAACAGGGAGGGGAATGGGACTCGAAAGCTGCCTTTGGCAGGGTCAGGGTCCTCATCCATCTGGCCCTGTCTTGGCTGCTGCGACACCCCGTGGTTCTCCCGGGCTGCAGGTGGAGAGCCGGACAAAGCGAGTGATGCGGCCACTGATGCCGTCCTACAAGCAGGCGTGGGTCTTTAGAAATTGCCACGAGGACCTGATCAGGCAAAAGGCACAGCAGCCCTGGAAGCTCTTCTCCTCCCCCCCCCACTCCCTTCCCCTGCTGCTTTTCCAGGGGAAGAAGTTGGGGGGGATTGGGGGGTACAGCTGGCAGATCCAGGTTAGGACCAAGGCTCCCTCTGAGCTGTGGAGCCGTGTGAGCAGAAATCCTACTTTGTGAGCTGCTGGCATTAAAGTTGTGAGCGAGCAATTTGGCTGCTGCATAAATTAGTTTGCTCTGGAGCCATCCTTCCTGAGCTAAGACAAAAATGCGTGAGCCGGAGGCTGAAAAACTGTGAGCTAGCTCACACTAACTCCGCTTAGAGGGAACACTGGTTAGGAAGAAGATGACGGCAAAGAGATTGGATTTATACCCCGCCCCTTCACTTGGAGTCTGTGGTCGCATGGCAAGCTTACCACAAATTGTTCCTGCTGTTTATACATTGAATTTATTCAGCGCAGGATTGCTCATGCGCACAATGATGGAAGCTTGTAAAAATAAAGCATCGCGAGAAGGACATTCAGACGACCTAATCGTGATCATTGCGAGAGGTGGTTGTCCAGATCGGCAAAATCGCAGATTCAAAGCACAAATCCAGAAAGTGCTTGATTTTCCAGGTATAGGAAAACTCGCTAGGGAACCGGGAGGATTGTGCGAGTGAGCCCACTTAGGTGCGGGAGACGGATGCGGCCGTCTGATCAGCAGTTTTAAATGCACACTTAAACATGACACCAAACTGGACTCTAATCTGGGGGAACCGGGTTTGATCCCCCACTCCTCCCCTCGCAGCTGCTGGATGACCTTGGGCAAGCCATAGTTCTGTCAGAGCTGAAACTCCTGGAGTTTTGGGGTTGGATCCTGGGGAGGACAGGGACCTCAGGGGGGTACAATGCCAAAGAGACCATGCTCCAAAGCTACCATTTTCTTTAGGGAAAGTGATCTTTGTAGTCTGGAGGTGAGCTTTAATTCCAGGGGAGCTGAAGGTCCCACCTGGAGGCTGCCATCCCTAATAGGTGCACACAATTGTTGGAAGTTCCAGATGTGATGTTCCCTCTCTCAGACCTCCAGACTTCGTGACAAGAGAGGCTAGATAGCTAGACAGGCACACAGACCTTTCTTCCTGTATCTGCTCTTCTGCCACCGAAATGCAGATTGTGCTCTCAGGGACCATTTCCCCTTCCTCCTTCTTTCTCTCACACATGCAGATGAAGACAAGAACTCTTCCTGCACACACTATGAGGGATGACATGTTGTCCTCTCTTGGCACCATGAGGCAGACGGGCCTCTCGCCAACTGCTTCCATCCTTTAGCTAGTAAGTTAGCACGCTATCCTGTCCCTACTCTTTCCTATCCAAAAGTGTACTTCTCAAATAAAGAGAGGAATATTCCTCTCCTAAACTTGCAGCGTAGCTCTGTGTAGCTTTGTAAGCTGAGTAACCTGGTAAAGGGACGCTGCTGGCATTTGTAACTTTATTTAAGCACTCCGCTAACTAACGGTGACTGGACTAACCACACCAGTTAACCTCAATGACAACTGCACAAATGTACGACAGTGAACATGAGAGAAGTGATAATAGAAACAAAGAAAGGGAGAAACAAAATCGGGGGGGGGGGGGCTTTGTACGTCCCCGCTCACGACATCTTTGAAGGTCTGTGGCCGGAGGAACTGGAAGGGACGGGGGAGGCCAGGTCCCTGTCCGGTGAGTGGCGGATCACATCCAGAGGCGGGACAGTCTCTTGGTCAGAGTCCTCCTCCCGGGCTAAAGGGAAACAGACTTTCCACTGGCACCTCGCAACCGCTTTGGACAGGAAAGGAGAAAACCCCCGCGAGCGAGCGACAGGGCTGCGTACAGACGGCCTCTTTCCGACTGGCCAAGCAGTGACCTCATGTGAGATTAATGCGGGAGCAGCCTGGGGTGATAGAGAATGAAAGAGGCCGGCAGGGAGGAGGAGAGTTTGCAACAGAGGCAGTGGGAGTGTGTGTGTGTGTGTGTGTGTGAGAGAGAGAGAGAGAGAGAGAGAGAGATCCCCAAAATCTCTTGTAGAGCTGCAAAAAGTGCTACTCAGAATATTGGCCGGAGTACCTTCCTCACCAGGGAAGGTGAACAGCTTGAGGCTTTGGGGTTCACAGAAAAAGGTGATTGGAGGTTCATGTTAAGAATGCCCGGGTTAGAGAAAGTACAGAGAGGGAGCTTGCTCCTGTACAGATGGGATGCCAGTCTCCAGGCAGGACCTGCGGATCCCCCAGAATTACAGTTCCTCTCCAGACTACAGAGATCAACTCCCCTGGAGAAAATGGATACTCTGGAGGGCGGACTCTATGGCCTTGTACCCCAATGAGGTCTCCGTCCTCCTCAGGCTCCATCCCAAAATCTGCGGGAGTTTCCCAGCCTGGAGGGGGCCATGGCTCAGTGGTAGAGTATCTGCTTGGCATGCAGAAGTCCCCAGGTTCAATCCCTGGCACCTCCAGAGAAAAGGACCAGGTAGCAGGTGATGTGAAGGACCTCGGCCTGAGGCCCCGGAGAGCCGCTGCTGCCAGTCTGAGTAGACGAATGCTGACCTCGACAGACCGAGTGTCTGATTCAGTCCAAGGCAGCTTCGTGTGTGTTCATCTGGCAACCCTAACCCCCCTCCCCATCCCCCACCAGTGGCCGGGGGGATCGGCCAGCCCTACTTGTACTGGTGCCCAGTTTCGTTGAGTGCTAGAGTCAGACTCAGTCAGGGTGGATTGAAATATCTACACTCTGCCTTTCCCAGACCTTGAGATGGCCTAAAATTCAAACCAGCAGAATACAATAAAACTCACACAACCCCCTTCCCCTTTCAAAAAAAAAAAATGCCTGCAGCTCACGCCCCTTTAAGACGTCTAGGAGACAGGACTAAATAGCTCTTGCCCTGCCCTGGATGGCCAAGAGGAGCCGGCTCTCCTCAGGTCTCGGAAGCTAGGCAGGGTCTGCCCCGGTTGGCACTTGGATGGGAGACCTCCAATGAAGTCCAGGGTCGCTACGCAGAGGCAGGCAATGGCAACCCACCTCCGAACGTCTCTTGCCTTGAAAGGTAAAGGTTTCCCTTGCTTGAAAGCCAGTTGAATCCGACTCTAGAGGCGGTGCTCATCTCCGTTTCCAAGCCGAAGAGCCAGCGCACATTTCCATGGTCATGTGGCCAGCATGACTAAATGCCAAGGCGCGCGGAACGCTGTTACCTTCCCTCCAAAGTAGTACCTATTTCTCTACTTGCAGTTTCTTGGCCAGGTTAGCAGGAGCTGGGGCAAGAGACAGGTGCTCACTCCGTCACGCGGTGCTTGGGTTTTGAACTGCCGAGCTACTGACCTTCTGGTCTGCGGCTCAGCGCCTCAACCTCCGAGCCACCACAGCCATGAAACCCCCACTGGGGATCGCCAGAAGTCAGCTGCACCTCGATGGCTCTTTCCAACAAATGCCTATGTCACAGGCTTGCCAACCTCCTGGTGGCACCTGGAGATCTCTGCTATTGCAATTGATCCTCAGACGACCAAGTTCGATTCCCCTGGAGAAAATGGCTGCTTTGGAGGGTGGATTCTGTAGCATTATGCCCTGCTGAGGTCTCACCCCTCCACATACCGTGCCCACCCTTAGGCACCACCCCCAAAGTCTCCAGGTATTTTCCAACCCAGAGCTGGCAACCCTGCTCTGTCATGATCCTAGGCCTTTAGTAGGAGGAAGAGGAGAGGAGATTGGATTTATACCCCGCCCTTCACTACTCAAAGGTGTTTCAGACCGGCTTATAAACTCCTTTCCCTTCCCCTCCCCACAACAGACACCCTGGGAGGTCGGTGGGGCTGAGAGAGTTCTGACAGAAACGGCTCTTTTTCAAGAACAGCTCTTATCAGAACTACGGCTTGCTCAAGGTCATCCAGCAGCTGCAAGTGGAGGAGTGGGGAATCAAACCCAGTTCTCTCAGATTAGAGTCCGTGCACGTTAACCATTATGCCAAACTGGCTTGCTACACCAAACTGGCCCATCCCAGTGCGGCCTAGAGGCTCTAGGGAGGCCTAGTGGCTCTGGGGAAGCCTGTACTAGAGTAGCTATCAGGGCCTACATTTCCCAGGTCATCCTTTGGACCCTGTGATTGGCTAACAGGGAATCTGGAGGTAGAACTTACCCCAGGAAAATAGTAGAGGGTGGTGTCTGGGAAGAAGGAATAAAAGGCCTTGCCCGGGGGGGGGGGGGGAGCGGGCTCACTCCCAGGGAGCAGAGCTTGTGTCAGGCTGCTGTAGAAGGAGGGACCCCTCATCCGAAAGGGGCGAGTCAGTCCGAGACCAGGTGCCGAGGGAAGGCTAAGCACAGTATAGTCAGACATGTTAGAGTTTCTTATTTTGCTGGTTTTCCTGCCTTTATTGTGCACATTTTTCCTAACCGCTATCGATCGAGGTTTATAAGATTATGCACGGGACAGAGCAGGTCGAGAAAGAGGTACTTTTCTCCCTTTCTTGCAATACGAGAAGTCTTGGGGCACTTAATGAAATTGCTGAGCGGTCGGGTTAGAACGGATAAAAGGAAGTCCTTCTTCAGCCAAAGAGTGATTTAACATGTGGAACTCACTGCCACAGGAGGTGGTGGCGGCTACAAGCATGGATGGCTTCAAGAGGGAATTGGATAAACATATGGAGCAGAGGTCCATCAGTGGCTATTAGCCACAAGGGATAGATAGGGACTCTCAGTCTGGGGCAAGTGAGGCTCTGTATTCTTGGTGCTTGGGGGGGGAGGGCAACAGTGGGAGGAGGGCTTCTAGTGTCCTGGCCCCACTGCTGGATCTCCTGATGGCACCCGGTATTTTTGGCCACTGTGTGATGGAGTGTTGGACTGGATGGGCCATTGGCCTGATCCAGCATTGGCTTCTCTTATGTTCTTATGAATTACAGTTGTTGTTAAATCTCTTTAATAAAAATAGTTTGTTATTCTGCCTGGGTCCTCATACCACATTCGGTCCATTACAAGGGAAACCTGCTGGAAAAGGCATTTATTACTGTTGCCAGCTCTGACTTGGGAAATAGCTGGAGATTTGGGGGAGTGCAGCCTGGAGGGGGTAGGGTTTGGGGGGGGGGACCCTAGCAGGCTACAATGCCAGAGAGTCCCCCCTTCAAAGCAGCCATTTTCTCCAGGGGAGCTGATCTTTGTCATCTGAACGTTAGTTGTAAAAGGGGGAGATCTCCAGGCCTCACCTGGAGGCTGGCAACCCTACAGTGTATAAAGAGTTGGGAAGTGCTCCGGGCCCTCCCAAGGAGACCCACACCAGAGTGGTGGCAGCCACTGGAGAACCTTTCTAGCCGCTGCCCTCCACGACCTCTTACAGACATTGCCCCTGCCCGGGAATCCAGGCCCATAGCTTATGTGCTATGATGGAAGAGGAAAGGATTGTGGCTGACACCATGTGGGTGACCTCAAGGGGGGGAAATAGCCGGGAGCGGTCTGAGGGTTTCAACGGGTGCCAGGAATGTATGGGAAGTCATGGCCCTTTAGATACGTGGGTCGAGACCTTGAATGGCTTCACAGGTCATAACCAGCACCTTGAATGGAACCGACACAGCAACAAACTGGCAGCCAACGTGGTGGTGGGAAGTGCCTTCAAGTTGCAGCCAATGTATTCCAACCTCCAGCGGGTTTCCAAGGCAAGAGACCTTCAGAGATGGTCGGCCACTGCCTGCCTCTGTGGAGCAAACCTGGGCTTCCTCCCATCCCAGTACTAACCAGGGCTGGCCCTGCTCAGCTTCTCTAGCTCTAGCTAGCCTCTAACAATAGCCCACATTCTGGCCTAGCTAGATTTTGCTTGTTATCGTCAAGGGCATCCCAATGAAGAGCCAGTTTGGTGTAGTGGTTAGGAGCCCGGATTCTGATCTGGGAGGACTGGGTTCGGTTCCCCACTCCTCCACATGCAGCTGCTGGTGTAACCTTGGGTCAGTCACAAGTTCTTTCAGAGCTGTTCTCTCAAGAGCAGTTTCCGTCAGAGCTCTCTTCAGCCCCACCTACCTCATGGGGTGTCTGTTGTGGGGAGGGGAAGGGAAAGGAATTTGTAAGCTGCTCTGAGACTCCTTCGGGTAGTGAAAGGTGGGGTATAAATCCAATCTCCTCCTCCTCCTCCTCCTCCTCTTCTTCTTCTTCATTGCAGTATTCCAGTTCATCCTCCTTCCCACAATGCACAATTAATGTGTGGTACTCATTGCCACAGGAGCTGCAGTGGCTCAAGTGTTTTAAGACGCTGAACTGCAGGCTGGAAGGTCAGTAGTTCAGCAGTTCGAGACCCAAGTCAGAGTGGTTGAGCAGTGGAACAGACTGCCTCGGGAGGTGGTGGATGCTCCTTCGCCGGATGTTTTCAAGCGGAGGCTGGACAACCATCTTTTGGGTATGTTGTAGGGCTCTCTTTTGGCTATGCTCCTGCAGAGTGCAGGGGGGGTTGGACTAGATGACCTGCAAAGTCCCTTCCAACTCTAACATTCTGTGATTCTATGATTCTATCTTCCAGTGTTCACATGATTCTAACTTCCAGTGTACACTGGTAATACCCTGTACAACAGCAGATTTGGATATGATCATTTGCGGGATTGCACCAATATTTTTGTGCGCGATATTTCACTAAAATGCAAGAGTGCATGCTGTCAAGTCACAGCTGGCTTAAAACAACCCTGCAAGGTCTTCATGGCAAGAGAAGTTCAGAGGCGGTTTGCCATTGTCTGCGTCCGCATTCACGACCCGGGTATTCCTTGGAGGTCTCCCATCCAAATCCTAGCCAGGGCCAACCCTGCTTAGCTTCTGAGATCTGACGAGCCCGAGCTGGCCTGGGCTGTCGAGGCCAGGGCAAGAGCACACGTGCCCATCAGTAAAACACCACGCAGTCCCATTCACATTTTTTACATTTTAGGGAGGAGAGAATGGAGATTCTCGTTTTGCTTCCCGCAATTAGAAAAGACGCCTTTAAACTTTTATCTGCTAGTCGGACATATTTATTGCTTTACAGTGGTTGACCTTATAACCTTAGCTTGTTATTTTTGACTTTGCGTATCTTAAACATCATCATGTTACATGTTTGGTGTAGTGGTTAAGTGCGTGGACTCCTCCCGGTAAATTGACGGACTGCCCGGCCATATGCCTTTTGCATACCGGGGGCAATGGCTAATGTTTTGACTTGCCAAACTGCCACAGCTCCAGAGGCACCCATGATGGTCGCACATTGGCCTCTGGGACCCGCAGACAAAAGCTCTATCTGTGCATGGGACAGAACATGTGACACCCCATCACTGACTCCAAGTAAATGTTTCACAAGAAACAGTGCATTCAACTGTCAACAATGTAGGGTGAAAACCCACACCAAAGCCCTCACTCTGACTGACCTAGACATAAGGGAACTGATGATCTTAACTACAGCCTGGTTGTCACACCAGAAGTGAACAGTTTGATTCCCCACGCCTCCACCTGCAGCTGCTGGATGACCTTGGGCAAGCCACAGTTCTGTCAGAGCTGTTCAGAAAGAGCAGTTCTTGAAAGAGCTCTCTCAGCCCCACCTACCTCATGGACAGGGCCGGCTCACTCACTAGGCGAACTAGGCATTCGCCTAGAACACGCCGGCCCTTAGGGGCACCAAAAGGCCCCCGCCAAAAGCCTGCCAACCCCCCCCCACCCCTTCCCCTGGCTTGCCGGCACTCAGACGGAAGGGACGGGGGTTTAAACCCCCGCCCCTTCCCTGGCTTGCCGGTGCGCCCCGGCAGTGGGCGAGAGGGGGAAGGAGGAGGAGGAGGGGAGCCCTCCCTCACCCTGGGGAGCCCCGGCAGCGGAGGAGGGGCGCCAGAAGGTATCCCTGCCTAGGGCACCAAAAATCCTCGGGCCGGCCCTGCTCATGGAGTGTCTGTTGTGAGGAGGGGAAGGGAAAGGAGTTTGTAAGCCGCTCTGAGACTCTGTGTGAAGGGCGGGGTATAAATCCAATCTCCTCCTTCTCCTTCTCCTTCTCCTTCTCCTCCTCTTCTTCTTCTTATTCCTTTCTATAATTTGAACCTTACTTACCATTCCAATGTATTTGGAAAAGTGTGCCTGCACACGAATGCTCATACCTCGAATAAACCTTTGTTGGTCTTAAAGGTGCCCTGCTGGACTCTTAATTTTGTTCTGCGTTTTCACAGTGTTTTCGTCAGCGCACCTGTGCCAGCGCGGAGCACCCAAAAATGATAAAATGAGTGTGAGAAAATGAAGCGTGTGGCAAACCTCTCGTGATTTGATTACGGTCACGATTTTGGAGATTCTCCTGGAATTACGAAGGAGTCAAACGCAATTCAAAGCAAAACTGCCGGTCAAGGAACAGGACAGGAAGGTGGAAACCAGCTCACCGTTGTACAAAGAAATGCAACTGTTAAGTCTGCTGCCCCACGTGGGTAACAATCACGTTAAAAACATGAGAAGGAGAAGCACCATTAGAACGGCATGTCCGCTTTCCCAACGCGCCCCTTAACAGGGGCAGAGAGGCCCAAAAGCGCTTGGCAAGGGCGGAAATGTCTCTTAGCCACTGATAAAGCTGCTTTCATCTGTAAGGTGTCCCCCTGATAATTCCAATTCTCATTCATGTGGCTTCAGAGTGTTCGTTCCCATGCTCCATGTTAGACTAACCATACACAGAAAGGTTGTTTGTTTCTTATGAAACCAGAGAGCAGACAAGAGGGGGCTTCTCTGTGTCCTCCGGCCTGGGTGCATCTATGGTCATCGCAACAGACGTTGGCTTCCACGGGTTCCTTTGTAGGGACTCAGTGGCTGCCAGCAGCCAAGGCGCGATCCTTCCCAGCCCTGGTTTTGATCCAGACGGGGCTCCGTGGCTGCCAAGCCAAGTGTGGAAAAGAAGAAGGGGAGGGAGGAGTGAAAAGGCGGGGGGGGGAGAGAGAGAAGGTTTGCCTTGGGTCTGAAACAAAAGTTGTGGAATGAGTGTGCTGGCGGCCGCATGGCGTGCAATCCTTCGTGCCCTCCCCCAGGCGCCCCCCCCGTCATCCTTTTCCCAGCCAGATCCCAGACTGAAATCGTTTGGCTGTGGTTTCTTTCCTTGCTGGAGTCAGATTCCTAGAAATCAAAAGGGCTGTTGCAACACGGCGGAGACCTATAGGCAGAGAGATGCCCCGTGGCAGAGCAGAATGCCAGTTGCGAAGGAAGCTGGAACCCCATGGAAGGCCAGGGTGGGGTTGTAGGTTTCAGGGGGGTGGCAGCTGCCGTATGGAGAGAGGACAGAGCTGTGGCTTGTGTGGGGGGAGGTTTGAAGCAGTTGTGCCGGCTCCAGACATTGTCCTTTCTGTTTCTGTTGTCAGTGATTTCAGCCTTCCTTCTGTTCCCACTGCGGTCAGTGTCGGCACCCTTGAAGCCATAGATATGTTGTTAAGATGCATGCACTGCTGTTATGCTTTTGCACATGAATAACACAGCAGGGTGGGGGGCAGTGTTCCCTCTAAGCTGAGTTAGTGTGAGCCAGCTCACACTTTTTTAGCCTGCAGCTCACACATTTTTGTTTCAGCTCAGGAAGGAGGGCTCCAGAGCAAACTAATTTATGCAGTAGCCAAACGGCTCGCTCACAACTTTAATGCCAGTAGCTCACAAAGTAGGATTTTTGCTTACAAGACTCCACAGCTCAAAGGGAACATTGGAGGGTGTGTGTGTGTGTGTATTTTTACAGGGAAGAGTTTGGCATGAAGAATCTCTGACCGGGGGAAGGGAGATTGAAAGGGGGAGATCTGACTCTAGAACTCCCATTTAAAGTCCTTTGGGCCCCTTCTTCTACTGTTTGTGCACATGGGAAGTGCAGTTTTTAATAAACACGTCCCGGGTTTTTAAGTCTGGGCTGAACGTTGTACTCCCTGCGTTTTTTTGTGGGTCACCTATGAACAGGTGCAGTCTATCTGAAGTAGGTCTTTAGTGTTCCCACCCATCATTTTCATCAGTGCACACATTTGTCTCCCCACCTAACACTGGCATCTCCCTGTAACAAAAATGCAGGGGGGAAGCCATGTCAGTTGCATCCATGGAGAGTGCCACCAACCTTGCCTTTCCTTGCTCTCCTGTATGGTGAAGAAGAAGAAGAAGAGGAAGAAGAAGAGATTGGATTTATACCCCGGCCCTTCACTCGGAGTCTCAGAGCGGCTTCCAATCTCCTTTCCCTTCCCCTCCCCACAAGAGATACCCTGCGAGGTGGGCAGGGCTGAGAGAGCTCTGACAGAAACTGCCCTTGAGAGAACAGCTCTGACAGAACTATGGTTTGCCCAAGGTCATCCAGCAGCTGCAAGTGGAGGAGAGGGGAATAAAACCTGGTTCTCCCAGATTAGAGTCTGCGCACTTAACCACGACACCAAACTGACTTTTAACCACGGCACCAAACCACGGCACCAAACTGAAGCCCCAGAGGTGTCTTGGGGGAGGGGGGGCTTCTCAGTTTCCTGCCAATGCAGAATCCTGCAATAAACCCCCTTCTGTGCTGTCTGGTGAAACGGACAAGGAAGGGAAAGCTTTATCAAGTTAATCTCTGCTTCCCCCCCCACACACACTGGCTCTGGAAACATACAAAGCTTCCTCCCAGCCTTGTCAGTTTCACTAGGAAGGGGAGGTTGAAGAGAAGACCCAGGAAGGGAGAGACATAGGCTGAGTTCAGACTGGCAGTTTGAAGCGGGAGCCAGTCAAGGCAAAAAACCAGTCACACTGCGCCGACTGATGTGGGAGCATACCGGGAGGAGGCATGTGGGAGCATTCAGACTGCTGGCCCAGAGGTGCAAATGGCTTTTTCCTAGTAAATCAGCCAGATGCCTATGTGTGTATGAGTGCATATGCGCTCATGTGCTCATACACATAGGCATCCGGCCGATTTGGGGAGGATCCCATTGCACCGACACTGCATTGGGTGGTAGAACAGAGCACAGCCAATCATATCGCTACTGCCTTATGCACAACATGGGTTGCTCCCGGCTTTTCGGCTGAGCGTTCACACTTCTGGGAAGCGGAATGCAGCGGGATTAAAGGCCCTCTCCGGGATTTGCTACTGCTTTCAACAGGTATCTTTTAATCCCGGGAACAAAGCAGAACAACATGAGTTGACTACGGGTGGGGAAGGCCAGGCAGATGTTCCTGTGTGAATGCCCCCTTTAATCTGCTTTGGAAATGTGGCTGAAACGTGGCTATAGCAGGGCAAATTGCCAATCCGAACTCAGCTGTAGAAAGTACCTTGATGGAATCTCTTGGCAACCTGCTAGGGTTTGGGGTGGGTAGGGACCTCAGACCGAGGTCTAATGCCATACAGTCCACCTTCCAAAGAATGGGTTTTCTCCTGGATGATCTCTGTTGTCCAGGGAGCAGTTGGAATCCTAGGAAATCTCCAGCCACTGCCTGGAGGTTGGCAACCCTACAACCCAGAGACATCAGTAGAAGTCTAGGCGCAGGGCAGTACATGCCAGCATCTGGGGGGGGAAGCATCTCCTCCCACACGGGTGGTGACTTATCGGTAGGTTTACACTTCTTTTGATGAAAGCCGTACATTCGTATAGTTTTTTATCTGAATTTGATCTCAAGGTGGGGGCGGTGGGGAGAACGTGTGCTTTATTTCTCTTGCAGAAGTGTAACTGACTTCAAAGCCAGCCGTAATGCCTCCAACGTGCCACAGCACAAAGCCTTGTGTTTCCCAGATGTTCGGAACATCTAAGGAGATGACGGGTGGGTTGGAAGACGAGGGCCAAACGCCCTCTGAAGTGGTCAGCCGGCATCTGGACTTCACTGTACCAGTTTAGACGGAAGCCGGGGAATGTCTGTGCGATCAAATGCTCCTTTCTGCAATTTTTTTTTAAAAGAAAACCCTCCAGTTTGAAAGGTAGCATGCTAGGGGGAAGGGTTGTAACCAGAGCTTTTTTTGTAGAAAAAGCCCAGCAGGAACTCATTAGCATAATAGGCCACACCCAACAGCAGGACCCCATTAGCATATTAGGTCACACCCCTGACAGCACAGCTTATTAGCATATTAGGCCACACCCCCATGTTCCCAGAAGTGTGGCCATCCAGCCACACCCACCTTTTGCTTCTTTACCTTGTTTGTTGTCAAAACCCAGGGCTTTTTTTTGGAGCAGGAACTCCTTTGCATGTTAAACCACACACCCCTCATGCAGCCAATCCCAATGAGTTTCTGCTGTTGGGTGTGGCCTATTATGCTAATGAGTTCCTGCTGGGCGTGGCCAACTTGGGAGCCAGCCGGAACTCCGTTCCTGTTAGTTCCTGCCCCAAAATAGCCCTGGTTGTAACCAATGCTCCCTCTAAGCTGTGGAGTCTTGTGAGCAAGAATTCCACTTTGTGAGCTGCTAGCATTAAAGTTGTGAGCGAGCGATTGGGCCGCTGCATAAATTAATTTGCTCTGGAGCCAGCCCTTCCTGAGCGAAGACAAAAAAATGTGTGAGCTGGAGGCAAAAAAACCTGTGGGCTAGCTCACACTAACTCCGCTTATTTTATTTATTTATTTATATTTATAACTCGATTTATATCCCGCCCTCCCCCTAAGGCTCAGGACGGCTAACAATTGGGGCCAAAACCATAATTAAAACAATTAAAACAAGATAAAAACATAACAATAGTACAACAAAGTGCTGGTGCTCGGATATTCCCAGTTCCAAGATGGGTTCCAGTAAGGCAGATCCGGACCAACAACTTAAGTTCCAAAGCGGTAGATAGCCAGTCTTTTTCCCAGGCTTCCCAGCTTAGAGGGAACACACTGGTCCTAACCCCAGCATTGTCCTCGATACGTGAGGTTTCTGTAGGCATGCGGTTTGTTTTCATAAAGAGAATCAGTCAGTCCAGATCTCCCATATCATTAAAAAAACAGCGTGTCTAGGAAAGGGGTTCTGTCCCAGCCTCTCTCCGTGAACGTTTCTTGAAGAGGAAGCGATTGGATTTACACCCCGCCCTTCGCTACCCAAAGGAGTCCCAGAGCGGTTCACGATCTCCTTCCCCTTCCCACAACAGACACCCTGTGAGGTAGAAGAAGAAGAAGAAGAGATTGGATTTATACCCCGCCCTTCACTACCCGAAGGAGTCTCAGAGTGGCTCACAATCTCCTTCCCCTCCCCACAACAGACACCCTGTGAGGTAGAAGAAGAAGAAGAGATTGGATTTACACCCCGCCCTTCACTACCCGAAGAGTCTCAGAGTGGCTCACAATCTCCTTCCCCTCCCCACAACAGACACCCTGTGAGGTAGAAGAAGAAGAAGAGGAGATTGGATTTATACCCCGCCCTTCACTACCCGAAGGAGTCTCAGAGTGGCTCACAATCTCCTTCCCCTCCCCACAACAGACACCCTGTGAGGTAGAAGAAGAAGAGGAGATTGGATTTATACCCCGCCCTTCACTACCCGAAGGAGTCTCAGAGTGGCTCACAATCTCCTTCCCCTCCCCACAACAGACACCCTGTGAGGTAGAAGAAGAAGAAGAGGAGATTGGATTTATACCCCGCCCTTCACTACCCGAAGGAGTCTCAGAGTGGCTCACAATCTCCTTCCCCTCCCCACAACAGACACCCTGTGAGGTAGAAGAAGAAGAGGAGATTGGATTTATACCCCGCCCTTCACTACCCGAAGGAGTCTCAGAGTGGCTCACAATCTCCTTCCCCTCCCCACAACAGACACCCTGTGAGGTAGAAGAAGAAGAACAGGAGATTGGATTTATACCCCGCCCTTCACTACCCGAAGGAGTCTCAGAGTGGCTCACAATCTCCTTCCCCTCCCCACAACAGACACCCTGTGAGGTAGAAGAAGAAGAACAGGAGATTGGATTTATACCCCGCCCTTCACTACCCGAAGGAGTCTCAGAGTGGCTCACAATCTCCTTCCCCTCCCCACAACAGACACCCTGTGAGGGAGAAGAAGAAGAACAGGAGATTGGATTTATACCCCGCCCTTCACTACCCGAAGGAGTCTCAGAGTGGCTCACAATCTCCTTCCCCTTCCCACAACAGACACCCTGTGAGGTAGAAGAAGAAGAACAGGAGATTGGATTTATACCCCGCCCTTCACTACCCGAAGGAGTCTCAGAGTGGCTCACAATCTCCTTCCCCTTCCCACAACAGACACCCTGTGAGGTAGAAGAAGAAGAAGAGGAGATTGGATTTATACCCCGCCCTTCACTACCCGAAGGAGTCTCAGAGTGGCTCACAATCTCCTTCCCCTCCCCACAACAGACACCCTGTGAGGTAGAAGAAGAAGAGGAAGAGATTGGATTTACACCCCGCCCTTCACTACCCGAAGGAGTCTCAGAGCGGCTCACAATCTCTTTCCCTCCCCCTCCCCACAGCAGACACCCTGTGAAGCAGGTGGAGCTGAGAGAGCTCTTTCGAGGACTGCTCCTGAGAGAACAAGCTCTGAGAGAGAGAGGGGACTCAAACCTGGTTCTCCCACGCTCCTGACCGCTGCACCAAAGCATTCATAGGCGACGCCTCACATGCAACTTGAAGGGGTACGGCCTGGACAGGAACTGAAGATGAGAACTTCACGGTGCAGTCCCGAGGGTGTTAAACCAGACCAAAGCTCAACAACTTGCACACCTTTTTTGCAAAACCGGATTCAAGTCATGAACAGACAAGATATGGGAAATCCACACTTGGGTCTTCAAATGTATTTTTTTAAGCTGAATTGGGGTAGGAAGAGCGGGGAGGCTACCAAACCCCCCCACGGTTAGTCTGGCATCGAGGTCAGTATTGTCTACTCGGACTGGCAGCCGCTCTCCTGAGAGAACAGCTCTGAGAGAACTTGTAATTGACACAAGGTCATGCCAGCAGCTGCATGTGGAGGAGTGGGGACTCAAATCCGCTTCTCCCAGATTTGAATCCGCGCTCCTAACCACTACACCAAACTAGCTTTCTTATTACCTACCACCTGGTCCGTGTAATTGGAGATGCTGGGCATTGAAACCTGGGACTTTCCGCAAGCCAAACAAATGCTCTACCACTGAGTCACAGCCAACACCAGGGGGCTGTTTTCTATCCATGAGAAGGGTTCACCATCTCTCCCCTTCACCCTGTAGTTCTCACCCACATCAGGCCCCCCTACTAGTCATTTTTTCACCTAAAAAAAATACACAGCGCAGCCTAAGTGTAGATATCCTGTCTCCCCCTCCCACGATCCCATCTTTCCAGGCCAAAGTCAGCAGCGATTTAGCCAAAGGATGCACACGGACAGAGATGTTTTGAGTTTTTGTCGCAATGTAAGCGGAGGCTTTGGGGAAAGGGTGGCCCGTGATTCAAAACCCCGGGAGCGTTTCGGGATCTCTTATTAAGCTGCAGCCCACATTTCAATTTCAAGCGTGGAGTAATTGCAAGGTGTCCCGTTGAGGTTGGCTTGATTGGAGAACTTGATTACAGCGCCGAGTCCTCTAATTTGCTCTTTCTCAGAGGGCTGTAATGGGCTTTGGTGTAAACATCTGCAGGCCGGGGCAGATGGGGTCTCAAAGGTGCAGGCCGAGGAGTTCACGTTGGGTCTCCTCCGGTACAAGTCTCGGCCATTGCGAAATCAGGCAGTTTCGGCCAGATGGGCCTTTCTATCCACTGTGCTTCACCCCAAGCATTCTTCCTTCGAGTGGATGCTCAGACTGGTTCTCTTTATCCTCAAAACAACAACCCTGCGAGGTGAGTCAGGCTCAGAGAGGATGGACGGCTCCAGGTCACCCCATGCAGCCTCAGGGCAGGGTGGGGACCCGTGTTCCTTCTAAGCTGAGTTAGTGTAGGATCCACAGGATCCAATGACCCGGGGGACTGTGACCCCCGCCCCGAGATCAGCACTCGTTCTTGTGTTAATGCACTGAGATAGTGTCCCTTGTGTTTTGTACATCTCTAGAAGGGGGCGTGTGATTCATTTGTTTAGTTTGTTTGTTTAGGTTATTTACAGCCTGATCTTGCCAGATCCCAGAAGCTAAGCAAGGCCAACCCTGGCAAGTACATGGGTGGGAGACGTCCAAGGAATACCAGGGCCAGGAGGCCAGAGGTAGGCGATAGAAGCAAAAGCAGCAGCAGCAGCAGCAGAAGAAGAAGAAGAAGAAGAAGAAGAAGAAGAAGAAGAAGAAGAGATTGGATTTATACCCCGTCCTTCACTGCCCAAAGGTGTCTCAGAGCAGTTTACAAACTCCCTTCCCCTCCCCACAACAGACACCCTGTGAGGGAGGTGGGGCTGAGAGAGCTCTTGACAGAAACTGCTCTTTTTCAAGAACAGCTCTTATCAGAACTATGGCTTGCCCAAGGTCATCCAGCCAGATGCGAGTGGAGGAGTGGGGAATCAACCCCGGTTCTCCCAGATTAGAGTCCGCGCACTTAACCACTACACCAAGCCACCTCTCTGAAATGTCTAAGCCCCATTAGGGGCCGCCAGAAGTCAACCATGACTTCCAGGCATACACATACACACACACAATACTCAAAAATACACACAATACTAAAAATGCCCTCCAGAACAATTCTGTTTTACATAATCCTGTTTACATAGAAAAGTTGGGAACGTGGAAGTGTTCACGTCCTCTTCCCAAATTCTGGTTTCACCAGGCACATTCCTAAAATTAATTTTGGAATTAGAGTATGTGATATTTGCTGTCATAACTCCTGCTATATATTCTCTTGGCCCTGACCCAGATGGGCCAGGCTAACCTGATCTCGTCAGATCTCAGAAACTAAGCAGGGTCAGCCCTGGCTTACGTTTTGATGGGAGGCTTCCAAGGAAGTCCGGGGTCACTGCAGAGAGGCAGGCAACAGCCAGCCACCTCGGAAACATGCCTTGCCTCGAAAACCCTCTGGAGTTGCCGTAAGTCACCTGCAGCTTGACCACAGTCTCCACCACCACCACCACGCATTCCCTCCCCCTTCCATTCCACAGTCACACAAAACACTGCCAGAAAGCAACCTTGATGCATCGGTATGTCACAATTCTTTTTGTTGGGGTGTTTTACCAGTGCACTCAGGGCTATTTTTGGGCAGGAACGCACAGGAACGGAATTCTGGCTGGCTCCGGAGTTGGCCACGCCCATCAGGAACTCATTAGCATAATAGGCCACACCCAACAGCAGGAACTCATTAGGATTGGCTACATGAGGGGTGTGTGGCCTAACATGCAAAGGAGTTCCTGCTACAAAAAAAGCCCTGGGGTTTTGACAACAAACAAGGGAAACAGAATAAGAAGCAAAAGTTGGGTGTGGCTGTTATGCTAATAAGTTCCTGCTGGGTTTTTTCTACAACCCCCCCCCCCAAGTGCACTCATGCACTTCTGCGCATGGAGGAAACACTTGCCCCAAAGGAATGTTCACACAATCCCATTGGGACAGCTTTTTTGTAGTATCAAGGGACTGGGCGCGTCAGTGATGTAGGGGAGGGGAGGGAAGCCCGGGGCCAACGTCAGATGCTCACGAATGCAGGCCATTTGGGTTTGGTGATTTTTTGAATGGGAAATGCCTCGCTCCTCGGTTCCTTGGCTTTGAACGCCGACATCGCAGGAGAAATCTGAAAGAGGAGAATTTCTGGACAGGGCAGGAGTCCTGGAATGTTTATTTGTAAAAAGCTGCACTGGTAGATCCTGGTCCTGAACATGGATGGGTGTTGTGGGAAGGGGCAGCCAGATCCCAGGGCATCCTGTTCTCCTTCCACAGTGTGACTCCGAGCACAGCATGCGCATGAAGGAGAAACAGAGGATGGGGGGGATCTGACACTTCGGGTTGCATTCCTTTTGCCCAAATGTGTCTAGCACAGAGGGAGACGAGGGAAGCTGACCGCCTGAGTCTCCACAACATCCCGTACGTGACAAAATCCCCCTCTTTGGAGAGAAGGGAGGCCTCTTGCAAGCCATAAACGTGATTCCATCTATTCCCATCTAGGTTTTAAAGCCAAAAGGCTGTTCGACCAGAAGAAGACAGCGGTATAACAAAAAAAGTTATTGCTGTTCAATATTCATTAGAAACAAACAATGTTTAATTACGGCAACTATAAATTTGCACACCTCTAACCTAATACCCAAATCCAGGTCTGCTAACAGAGTCATTAAGTGATAGTTAGAAACAGGACTTTTTTTGTAGAAAAAGCCCAGCAGGAACGCATTAGCATAAGAGGCCACGCCCAACAGCAGAAACTCATTAGCATATTAGGCCACAGCCCCCATGTTCCCAGAAGTGTGGTCATCCAGCCACACCCACCTTTTGCTTCTTATTCAGTTTACCTTGTTTGTTGTCAAAACCCAGGGCTTTTTTTGGAGAAGGAACACCTTTGAATGTTAGGTCACACACCCCTAATGTAGTCAATCCTAATGAGTTCCTGCTGTTGGGTGTGGCCTGTTATGCTAATGAGTTCCTGCTGGGCGTGGCCAACTCAGGAGCCAGCCGGAGCTCCGTTCCTGTGCGTTCCCGCCCCAAAATAGCCCTGGTTAGAAGAGCAAACAGGCTTCTTTTTCAGATGAGGGTCCAGAAATTTTCTTCTCAGATCTGAACAGATTACACAGGAAAAGAAGAAATGCTCAACAGTTTCTGCCGAAGACCTGTCACAGATACAAACTCTAGATCCCCTTTCTTAGCCTGTAAATTGCAAGACAGCAAGTGGAAGTGAATTTATTCTTGCAAGAAAAGAATATCTCCCATAGCTTGGTACCATAATACTATAGAGATGATATGGCAACCGGTATTGATTAAAAGATGAATATCCACAGTACATGGGCCGTGATTCCATCATGCGCTTATCTCTGCACCCTCCCAAATTCTCACCTCGACCCTTCCAGTTTTCCTCCTGCATCCGATGTTTTCTGAAAGAGGTCTAGCATCCTCTTTGGTTTTGATTTGCACCTGCTTGCAGCAGTCCGTGAGAGGAGACACTTAGGGGAAGGGTAGCATAATTGGGTCACGATTCTGTTCATGCGCAGAGAAGAGAATGTGGTGTTGGTCGAGGAATCCAGTTTCCCCAGAATCCCCTCTTGAACACGTGACGCTGCCTAATTGTGAATCAGACCTTTTGGCCCATCATGGTCAGTACCGTCCATTCAGACGGGCAGCAGCTCTTCAGAGTATCAGGCAGGGGTCTTTCACGTCACCGGCTGCCTAGTCCTTTAACTGGAGATGCCAGGGATTGAATTTTGGACCTTCTGCATGCCAGGCAGAGTCTCTGCCACTGAGCCACAGCCCCTCTTCATGGCACTTGGCTTTTGGATCCAAAACACATGCCGGCATTTCAGTTTAGAGCCAGTTTGGTGTAGTGGTTAGGAGGGCGGACTGTAAACCGAGAGAACCGGGTTTGATTCCCCACTCTTCCATTTGCAGCTGCTGGTGTGACCTTGGGTCAGTCACAAGTTCTCTCAGAGCTGTTCTCTCAGGAGCAGTTCTCAAAAAAGCTCTCTCAGCCCCACCTACCTCACAGGGTGTCTGTTGTGGGAAGGGGAAGGGAAAGGAGACCGTAAGCCGCTCTGAGACTGCTCTGAGACTCCTTCGGGTAGCAAAGGGAGGGGTATAAACCCAATCTCTTCTTCTTCTAGTTATGGAGATAGAATAGAAATATTTCATCAAAGGAACTATGGCTGAAGACAGACTGACAATTTGCTCCGGGAGCCAGTCGCGGCAAAAAAGCCACGGGTTTCCTGTTCACACAGCCCGGGCTGCTGCCGGAGCATACTGGGCAGAGCCGCATGGGAGCATTCAGAGTGCTGCCCTGGAGGCACGCTGTATTCGGCATTTCCCCATTAATTCGGCTGTGGGTGTATGGGTGTATGTGCGCATAAGCGCATTTTGCCAATTGGGAGAGGACCCCTCAGCGCTGGCACCACATTGGGCAGTAGAGCGGAGCATGGCCAATCATACCGCTGCTGCCTTCTGCCCAACGCGGGTTGCTCCTGGCTTATCGGCGGAGCGTTCAGACTTCCTGGAAGCGGGGAAACGTGGGATTTGCTACCAGTTACATGAGGTATCTTTTTAACGCGGCAGTGAAGCGGAACAGTGCCGGTTGGCTATGGGTGGGGGACGCCAGGCAGATATGCCTGTGTGAACGCCCTGTTTACTGCGGGTTTGAAGCGTCGCTGAAACAGATCCCTACCGGGGCAAATTGCCAGTCTGAACTCAGCCTATCATAAGGACAGGTTAAAATGTTTGGGGTTTACTTGTGGTGGAAAGTTGCAGCCAACTTATGGATAGCCCCATAGTGTTTTTGTTATACAAATAAATTCCCAGTCAAAAAATGGAGTTGAAAATGAGGAGGAAGATCTTAGTGTTTTAATTGCAGCCAAAACACCTGAAAAGAAAGGCCTACTGCTTAAAAAGGCCTTCATTGCATCCTAAGAAAGTCTTGCTTAGGAAAGAAACCTATAAAACCAGAAAAATATGAATAAACAGAAAAAGAGAAATGTTATGATCCCATCTATACTACATTTTCAAGACAAGAAACATTCGGAGGCAGTTTGCCATCGCTCGCCTCTGTGTGGTATGTCTGAATTGTGTGGCAACCAAAAAACTCTGGAAATATTTGTAAATATACAGAAATATTTGGGGCCAATATTTTAAGTCTACCAGGACTGTTTTTCCTCAGTTTTACAATATGTCTGTCTCAGTGTCTCCTTGCCTGGTCTTGGTATTGGCTTAGTGGGTTGCTTTGGCTTGGTTCTCTGGTCTGACATTGGTTCTTACAGCTGTGCCTGTTGCTTGCCTGGGATTCTCTGGTCTGACAGTGGTTCAGTTGGGCTTACCACATTTCACAAAACCAAAATAGGGCCCACGGTAAGGAGGAAATACCAAAACCCAGCAAATACCGTGCTATGGCTGATTACAAAGTATCTCAAGTAATTTTTATATATATATATATTCATTTTTATATTATTATTTCTATATTTCTTATAAATTATTTAGCATTATATTATCATATAAACATTAACACATAGAAAGAATCATATATCCAAACATCTAAGTATCATCTTTTTATATAGCATCACAAAAGATATTGCACAACCCCTTTATTAATACCAGTCCTCCTTAATTGTAGAAAAGTTTTAAGAGGGAGGACTCCTTTAAGTCTATTTTGAATTAGTGCTCATTCTTCCTCCAACAGAGGTCCAGATATCCTCCTGTTTCAGGGTCTTCCTTGGGGAGTTCAACAGATATTTCCAAGCACAAGGTTGCCAAATATCAAAATATTTATCCAAATTTCTCCAATGAATGCTGCAAAAAGTCTCTCTTAGTGAGCTCAAGGCATCCTCAAAAGTGAAAAGCACTTTTCACTTTCTATGTGTTAATGTTTATATGATAATTAATATAATGGTGAATAATTTATAGGAAATATAGGGAAAAAATTAAAAATGAAAAAAAATCTTGAGATACTTTGTAATGATCTACAGCACGGTATTTGCTGAGTTTTGGGCTTACCACATTGGCATGGGGCTCTACTGGGATCCTCTGGTTTGGCGTTGATTCATGTTGGGTGTGCAACAGTGTCACTTGGTCATTTTGGCTTGGATTCTTGGGCTTGACATTCGCTGTGTTGGGCCGTGGGCCATGGTTCTGCTGGGATTCTCTGGTTTGACATTGGTTCTGTTGGGCTTGTTAGTTCCGTTTGCGTTGGGAAGCTTTTTGGCGAGTGGTTGATTGCGCTTGTTTGTTTGGCTATTAGTTTATTTGCCCTGGAGAAAGCAGGGAATTTTTTTCACCTTAGGAAACAATGGAGTCAAGTAGGATGGCTGGGAACCCCTTGTTCAGGGACATGCGGAACGAGACTCCTTAACCCAATCCACTTGAAACGGGGGGCGGGGTTTCTTTAATGGACAGGCAGGACTAGGTTCCCTGCAATTTTGCTCGGAAAACAGCCAGTCCAGCCCCAAGAATTCCCCATGGAGACTAATGGAACTGAAAATGTTTGGAATTGTGATAACACCCAAATCCAAATACTGAAATGGTATTGGGGGACCTTAATAACCCAGAACACCATTATTTTTGCCCTTCCCAAAATCCAAATCTGAAAATTACCTTTCCCCCCCAGATGCACATCCATACAAGACTAGACTATTGTCCCTTACAGAAGTGACCCCCCCCCTGCAGTTCCTGTTGGAATTGAAGGACTTTGGGCTGTCACTTAGCCTTGGACTTCAGAGCGGGACTATAGAGAGTCATAGAGAGGCCAGGGCCCTGATCTTCCTTCCCTTTGTACTGCTCTGATGCCATCCATTTGATGTGTAGATCGCTACCCTCGAGGAATCTTCCTTCTGGCCTGACACCTCTCCACACTATCCTACCTTTCTCCATTTTGGCACCATGAAGGCAGGACATGCTTCTGGCATCTCCATCCATCCTAGCTACTTAGACTAGATCAGAATCCTATCTCTATCCTATCTAGAATGGAGTTCCTTACAATAACAGACTCGTGTTAGTTTTGCAATACGGGATTCATATTAGTTTAGTTTCCTGTCACCACACATGCACCAGAAAGGCTCTGCTGCGTTACATGCCTCGAGCACTTTGCTTACCCAAATCATCCTTCTGTTCCATTAGATCACCACCCTAACCCTTTGTAAAAACGCCCTCTTAAACATTTTTGTTTTGCCCATTTTGTGAATTGATAGGAGCGTGGGCCTTCCTGATCAACTCAGGCAGATGAGAGCCACAGCAGAGAATCTGTGTGCACCAGCTGATTTTATCCATTTGGTGGGGTGGTGCCTGCACAGGGTTTTGCTCAAATGTGTGAAGCAGCATTGATGGGGCACAGCAGGAGAGGTCATCCTGCACGTCTGTGGATCCAAGACCATAAAGGCCTTCATAGGTGATAACCCGCACCATGAACCGAACATGGTAACTGATAGGTAGCCAAGGGAGTATCTGCAGAATGGGTATGAGGTGCTCGTTCCACTTGGCACCTGATAGTAGCTGGCCTAGAGCATTCTGAACCAGATGGAGTTTCCACGTTGTCTTTAAGGGCAGACCCATGTAGACTGTATTACAGTAGTCTAGCCTCCATGTTGCCAGATCAACCAGCTTGAGGAAGGGGACCATCTTCTGAGCTAAGTGAGGCTGAAAAAATGCCTTTTTTTGCAGCCACACCAACTTAAAACTGCAATAAAGCTGGATACAGGATAACCCCAAGGCACTTAACTAAGTCAGCAAGTGTCAGCTGAACTCCACTGAAGGCGGGAAGCACAATGTCCTTCCAGATTTCCATCTTCCCAGTCAGCAGGGGTCATTTCCTGCTGGAGTGCCCTGGAGCAGCGCTCTGGCAGTAAGGAGCCCAAGCCCTGCCCCCCACCTTTCCTGGCCCGCCCGCAGAGAGACTCAGGGAGGGGGGGATTTAAATGCCTGGGTTCCCTGCCCGGTCTTCTCTGGACATGCCCGCCTTTCCCCGCTTTTGCGGAGAGACTTAGGGAAGGGGGGGATTTAAACTCATTTGCATATGCCTTTTAAGTCATTTTAAACATGCCTGCCCTCCATCAGGGGGTGTGGCATATGCAAATGAGTTATGCAAATGAGCTCCTGCGCCTCTTTTTCTAGGAAATGACCCCTGCCAGCAGGCCCGTAGCTACAGTGGGGCATCTCGGGGCCTAGCCCCCTGACTTACCTCCAAGGCCCCCCGACTTCCCATCCAGCACAGGCACTCCCTTGGGTACATGTGCAGGGGTGTGTGCAGGGTGCCCCCTCACTTATTTAAAGCCCCCCAAATTAAAAATTCCTGGCTATGGGCCTGCCTGCCAGTCAGCATTACTTCTTCCTTGTCAGGACTGAGCTTCAGCATGTTAACCCTGAGCCACTGAACCACAGCAGTCAGACATCTTGTCACCGGATAATTTGGAAAAAGTTATACAGAGGTGCTGGATTCAAGTCCAGAAGCGCCTTAGAGACCAACAAGATTTTCAGGTATGCTTGATCTCGTCAGATCTTGTAAGTTAAGCAGGGTTGACCTGGCAAGTACTTGGATGGGAGACCTCCGAGGAATACCAGGGCTGGGATGCAGAGGCATGTTATCAAACCTCTTCTCTGAATGTCCTCTGAGCCCCAGTAGGAATCACCAGAGATCGCCATGATTTCCAGGCACAGGCACACACACACAGAGACACACAATTGCAAAAATACCCTCCCCCCAAAAAAAGATTTTGAGGGTATGAGCTTCAGAAGGGAACAGAGACATGCAGCATCAGCTCCTGTGGATTGGGAGGGGAATATACGGCATCTCCCTGACCCAGATGGCCCTGGCTAGCCCAGTCTCCTTAGACCTCAGAAGCTAAGTGGGGTCGGCCCTGGTCAGTACTTAGATGGGAAACCGCCAAGGAAATTTGGGGCTGCTATGCAGAGGCAGGCAACAGCAAACCACCTCTGCTCGTCTGCTGCCTTGAAAACTCTTCAGGGTTGCCAGAAGTCAGCTGTAACTTCATGGCATCTGGATTGCCCAGATCTGGGATCTGTCCTTCTGGTTTTGTGCTCCAAGGCAGATTCTGGGAATAAGGGCCTGGAAAACACTCCTCTCAGGATCTGGATTTATTATTGCAGAAAACTGTCAGCGAAACCAGGCACTTAGGGTAGATGCATGTGGTATTCTGAAGTAAGTGATTGATGCTGAAGAAAGACAGGCATTGGGTGATGCAGCTTGGAGAGAGCAGCTCTTTCTCTCCTCCAGAGTGGAAAGGATTGGCGAGAGGGGCTTTTCCCATCCTCCAGAACAGATAGCATTGGCTGCAAGGGCCCTTTTCATCAGGTGCTCTCCTTAAGCTTGCCAACCTCCAGGTGGTGCCTGGGGATCACCCAGCATTCCAGCTGTTTTCCAGATTACAGAAATCAGTTCCCCTGGAGAAAATGGCTGCTTTGGAGGGTGGACTCTATGGCATTGTACCCTGTTGAGCTTCCTTTCCAGATTCCACCTCCAAATCTCCATGAATTTCCCAGTCTGGAGTTGGCAACCCTTTCATTGCTCTTTGCAGAGAAGCATGGAGGCTGCTGCAATTTTCTCAAAATCAGGGGTAAATGGTGGGGAAACAGTGACTTGGCAAGCCCCAAAGAATGAGCAGCATGTGAACCTCATGAGACAGGTAGGAACCTTGCTTTTCCTACTGGCACAGGCAATTGCACCCTCTTGTTCAGGGAGGTTCAAGCTGAGCTGTAGGTCGCCTTTCTGAAGCTGCTTGCTCACGAGGAGACCGCACAAATACAGACGCAGAGATTGTTTTCTGTAGGATGTTCCATTCCATCCCCTCTTCAGGCCAACTTCCCCCACTCTGGTGAAGATATCCATCGGCAGGGGTCATTTCCTGTTGGAGCATCCCGGAGCGGCGCTCCAGCAGTAAGGAGCCCAGGCCCCACTCCCAGCCTTTTCTGGCTGCCCGCGAAGAGACTTGGGGGGGATATGGCACCTGGAGGAGATCGGGTGGGGAACCCAGGCATGTCTGCCTCCCTGCCCTCTCCTTCTCCAGCCAGCCCGCCGTGGCAGGTTGGCTGGAGAGGGAAGGGAAGGTGGGCAGACATGGCCCCCTTTCCCTTGAGCCTCTCTGCTTTTGCAGACAGACTCAGGGAGGGGGGATTTAAACTCATTTGCAAATGCCTTAACTCATTTTAAATATGCCTGCCCTTTGTCAGGGTGTGTGGCATATGCAAATGAGTTATGCAAATGAGTTTCTGCACCTCTTTTTCTGGGAAATCACCCCTGTGGACCATAGGGATATTGTTGGTTTTTCAGCACTGAGAAGAGTCTTTAGGGCTGGTCCAGACCTGGATGTTCAAAGCTGGAGCCCTCTGCGTATGGTGACCAGTAGCTCGACAAGTGAATGGGATTCTCCTCCACCCCCTTTAAAAGTTTAACTTATGGAATTTCCCGCCACAAGGTGTGTGTGTATGTTTGTGTGTAAAGCGCAGTCAAAACACAACTGACGAGTACTAAACTGGGTGGAACCTGTAGGGACACAAATATCTTTAAATGGGAGAAATGGGAGGTTGGAATTCTCCATTTCGATGAATTGGTTGATTGATGAATATTAGCCCAGATAACTGAATGGCACTTCCATGTTTAGGAGCAGTCTACCTCTGAATGTCTCTTGCTTGGAGTGAACAACACTGTGAGCTGTTAGCCACATGCGGCTGGCCGGTAATGGAAACTGGATTCTTGGCTTTGTGGCCCTTTGGTCTGATCCAGCCAAGTTGTTCATATATTCCTGTGATCTTCTTGCACTCACCGTCTGTCACAGCTGGTCTTGTATGCCAATCACCTTATTTCTGTAGCCTATTTATATACCACTCTTCTCATGGAACACAGTTCTCAAAGTGGCTTACAGAGCTTTAAAGCAATCAGAAGTTGCATCGTTCGTTAATAGGCGTGCAAGCCAAACGCATATCGGTTAGAGTCTCTTGGGCCCGGTCCGGTGGCGGGGATCATATATGAGGTTCTGGATTTCACAGAACACTTCTGCAGGAACTCTGTGCCACTTTGCAGCTTACGAAGCCAATCAGCCATAACCGTTCTTTTCTTTTCTTTTCTTTTCTTTTCTTTGCAGTGCTCCACTCTCTCTTTTTTTAGGGAGGGGGGGGTCAACCTGGCAAGCGCTGTTCTCTGACCTTTGCATATGAACATCCACGTGTCGACAAGGATCAGGGCCAGGCGCGTAACAGACCTTAACTTTTTCCGCCTCGCCTTCGTTTTCCCTGCTTGCCCGGTGAAGCTTCCACCGGTGTGAATTGTTGTCAAAGGCACTGTTGTCTGGTTGAGTTTTGTTTGGGGGAGGGGGGGGGAGTTGAAAGAAAGAAATTCTACCACCTCCTGTTTTGTGTGTGTGTGTGTGTGTGTGTGTGTGTGTGTGTGTGTGTGTGTGTTTGTGTGTGTGTGTGGGGATGCCTTTCGGGTGGGACAGGGAGCCCAAACCCAGACAGCCCGGTCCACTCCAAGTTGGACAAGAGTACAAAAGAAGCCTTGGGGGAAATCGCCTGGAACTCCGCAGTGCCCCCTCCTTCCTCCATCCCTCTCCTTGAAGTCAAAAACTTTGGCATTTCTGCTCCATCCCCCCCCAGCACCCCTTCCCAAGCTATAAGGCCCTCCCCCTGCCCAATTTGGACGAGGGTGTTCTCTCCCTCTTTCCTTTTCTTCATCTGCCTTTTTCCTCGAAGGGTCGGGGAATTCTTTCCCCCTCCTTCTCCCTTGCTCCGAATTAAACAAAGGAACTTCTGGGCTCATCTCGGATTCCAGGAACAGAAAGGTAACTTCGGGGCGTGGGGGACACACACACACACACACGGATTTTAAACAGGGGGGTCTGCTTTTTCTCCCCCTCCCCTCCCCTCCCTGGCTGACTTTTGCAACTATCTGGTTCTCTCTTTCTTCCCCCTCCCCCCAAAAAAATCTCAACTTCTTTTGTTCGCTTCTGACATTCTTTCCTAGCCCGGATCCCACCCAGCTTGTCTCTGGGCTTGCTTGGGAAGGGGGGGGCTTTTGAAATGACACCAAAGTGGCTCCCCCACCCTCCAAAAAAGTGTAGAATCCCCCTCCCTTCAGATTTGCACAGAATGGGACTTCCCCCCCCCCCCAGCTTTTTGCTCTGGGCTTCATTCTTTTGGGGCTGGGTGGGATTTTTAGATCTTTCACCAACGTTCCCCCTGAGCTGTGGAGTCTTGTGAGCAAAAATTCTGCTTTGTGAGCTCCTGGCATTAAAGTGGTGAGTGAACAATTTGGCTGCTCTGGAGCCCTCCTTCCTGAGCCGAGACGAAAATGTGTGAGCCGGAGGCTAAAAAACCGCGAGCTTAGCTCACACTTATTCAGCTTAGAGGGAACACTGCCCCCCACCCTCGACACCCCCCATAAGGAAGTGGTCTTTGGGTTGCTTCCCCCCCCCCCACCAGAGACTACGCTGAGATCGGGGAGGGGGAGGAAGGGAATCGGAGCAGAGGTCCTCTTGCACCAGAATGAATGGGAGCACATTGCGAGGGTGCATGGAGGGGGCACATCGCTCCCAGTGCGGGTTCGCCCCGCTGCCTTCGGACTGTGCTTTGGGTCTTCTCTCTCTCTTCCCCCCCCCCCCCGCACATTTGGCCTTACCTTTGGGGGGGAGGAAACCTCATTGTGTGTCTCTAGGCATGCTCCCCTCGCTCCCCCACCCTGAGGACATGTGGCGTGGAGTTGTTGGGCGACGGCAGTGCGGGAGAGAAAACCCTTTTTCTTTGTTCCGTCTTTGGTGGCTGTGGGGGCGGCCGGCCCCCACCCCCAACAGCGGCCACCCTCCCCCTGCTTCTGGGAAGAGCTTGGGAATGGGAGCCAGGCCCCTCCAGCAGGGTTTGCGACTCTGTGCGATGTCTGGTGCCTCTGCTGCGATGCTCCTTCCAAGCTGTGGAGACCTGTGAGCAAAAATTCTGCTTTGTGAGCTCCTGGCATTAAAGTGGTGAGTGAACAATTTGGCTGCTGCATAAATTAGTTTGCTCTGGAGCCCTCCCTTCCTGAGCCGAGACGAAAATGTGTGAGCTGGAGGCTAAAAAACTGTGAGCTGGCTCACACCAACTCAGCTTAGAGGGAACCAATGCTCCCTCTAAGCTGTGGCATCTTGTGAGCAAAAGTTCTACTTTGTGAGCTCCTGGCATTAAAGTGGTGAGCGAGGGATTTGGCCGCCGCAGAAATCAGTTTGCCCCGGAGCCCTCCTTCCTGAGCGAAGAGGAGAATGTGTGAGCTGGAGGCTAAAAACCTGTGAGCTAGCTCACAGTAACTCAGCTTAGAGGGAACCCTGGTCTGCTGCCCTCCTTTCCTAACCGCTTGTCTTTTGTGATCTCGGAACAGGCTTGGAAGGAGGGCGGGGGGGGGCATGGCTTTTCCTACTTTTCATTCCAGCAGGGGGTGGGAAGTCGAACCAACTAGAGGCCCCCACACCATCGAAAGGGGGTCGCGGCCTTTGCACCTCCCTCCGGTGGCAAATGGCTGGCAGGTCGCAGCAGTGGGAGGCCAGTCCACAGATGTGGGCATGGGGCTTACTTTGGGAGGCAATGCATTTGCAAATGGGCCGCCGTAAATCCTATGCCGCCGAGGGAGACCGAGGGAGACCGTTTCCATCCGGTCTTGACGATTCAATGCGATGCCATGTGCCAGGGGTGCTTTTGCGCTGCGGGCGGCGAGCTGCCAGCCATTGGTGTGAGAAGTGCAAGCACTGGCGTGAGAAGTGCGTCTATGCGCAGATCAGCAGTGTGGGATCGGGGAGGAGGGATGAAAAGCGGTAGAGGGAAACCTTGTGGGATATGCGTTGTTTGTGTATTGAAACACCGGTGGCCTTCCTTCTCCGGCTATAGTGGTAGAAAAGAGCAGGAGTCCAGCAGCACCTCAAAGAACTCGCCAAATTTGTGGCAGGGCGTGAGCTGTCGTGAGCCACCGCCCACTTCTTCAAATGCAGCTGGAATGTGTCTCGCTATATCTGAAGAAGTGGGCACGTGACTCACGAAAGCTCACGCCCCGCCACAAATTTTGTGAGCCTTTAGGGTGCCACGGGACTCTGGCCCTTTTCGACTGCCACGGGCAGACTAACGGCCACCCGTCTCGATCTCTCTGACTGTGGTGGCTCTAGGCGACTTACCAAAGCGGGTCAGGCAAACAGACACTAAATAAACCCCCCAAAGCCTACATTTATGAAGGCTGTAGTAGAGCTGGTGCATCAGAGGTCCAGTATCCGGGGTGTTTAGATGAGTCTCGTCAGGGCTCTTTTTGTAGCAGGAACTCTTTTGCATATTAGGCGACACACCCGTAATGTAGCCAATCCTCTAAGAGCTTACAGTAGTCCCTGTACGAAGAGCTCTAAGCTCTTGGAGGATTGGCTACATCAGAGGTCTGTGGCCTAATATGCAAAGGAGTTCCTGCTACAAAAAGAGCCCTGAGTCTCGTGACTGTTACAACAGTCCTGTAAGGAAGGCCTGTATGGTCCACACATTTCAGACAGGGGGAAAGGGGCAGAGGCTGAAAGAGAGAGTCGCTTACCCCAGTTCCGCAGAGAGTGTTGGGACAAGAATGAGACAGATCTGGGTTCAAGGCCCGCTGTGGGTTGGGAAATACCTGGAGATTTTGGGGGTGGAGCCTGAGGAGGGCGGGGTTTGGGGAGGGAGGGGCTTCAGTGGCATATAATGCCCTGGAACCCACTTTCCGAAACCACCTTTCCGAAACACCAGAGAGCCAGTTTGGTGTAGTGGTTTAAGTGCGCGGACTCTAATCTGGGAGAACCGGGTTTGATTCCCCTACTCCTCCACTTGCACCTGCTGGATGACCTTGGGCAAACCACAGTTCTGGCACAGCTGTTCTCTCAAGGGCAGTTTCTGTCAAGAGCTCTCTCAGCCCTGCCTACCTCACAGGGTGTCCGTTGAGGGAGGGGAAGGGAAAGGAGTTTGTAAGCTGCTCTGAGACTCCAAGTGAAGGGTGGGGTATAAATCCAATCTCCTCCTCCTCCTCCTCTTCTTCTTTCCAAAGCAGCCATTTTCACCTAGCAATCAGCTGTAATCTCCGGGGATCTCCAGCCACCGCCTGGAGGTTGGCAACCCTGCCCACTCACCACGGGTGCTCCTTATTAAGTTCGCCTACTTCACAGGGTTGTTAGGAGGATGAAATGGGGATGAACTCCTCAGAAAAAGGGCAGTATTAAATCTAACACGATTTAGGTGGGATTTAATCCTGGCTCATCCTTGAGCACTAGATCACACCTTCTCTCTGCAATCTTTATTTTATCAACCTCACTTTGCACCCCACCCTTCTTCTTGACCGGTGACCCCAAACATCTTAAACTGTTCTCGTCTTTTCTGTTGCATCCTCCCAGCGACCCTAGAAGAGCGATTAGGCTGAGCGTGTGACTGGCCCCACAATCTTCCCTGGCAACACAGATTTGAGCCTGGGACTTCCAAGATCCTAGTCTGACGCTCTGACCGCTACACAACACCAGCTCTCAATCTTAATCTGTAATCTCGGACAGTTTTATAAGGGGGTCCTGTATTCATCCTTCATTATTTTCACGGTGGCCAAAAATGAGCTTCGAACTTGGGGTTTCTCAGCCTGTGCCCTCGTCCACGATGTTACAGTGGCCCTTGTGCTTCCCTCTCTGGTATTCTAGGTGTGGCCTGCACAGCTCAAGATCTGGGGAGGGGTGGGGTGGGGGGTGTCTCAGGAGCTTGAGTGGGGCATGGAGAGATATTCCAAAGCTGCGGAACTCTGCTCAGCGGTTAGTTGTCAAGTTGTGATCTCCGCCAGGTCCTATTGGCTAGTAACTGTTTAGGGAAGACCACAGAACCTTTACAGTACAAGCTCTGGCTCCCTTGTTGTGTCACCGACATCCGCAGCAGGGCTGGTCCAAGTCAGTTTGAGAATGGGAGCAGGTGTGAGGGCCAGCTGGCAGCGCCACCCGTCACTCCACGGATCAGCAGGTGG
Organism: Gekko gecko; assembly: GCA_029375565.1. Lineage (NCBI taxonomy): Eukaryota > Metazoa > Chordata > Lepidosauria > Squamata > Gekkonidae > Gekko > Gekko gecko. The sequence goes on from JAPDNY010000006.1 coordinate 10,084,751, forward strand.
ATTGTGCCGACCTGGCTGGCTAGGCAGGTGTCCCCTTCTCCCCCCCCCCCGACTTGTACCTCTCCCAAAGCTCCGCACTTGGAGGAGGAGGATTGCCATCCCTGACAGAAGGGGAGTATCCTTCTTCCGTCAACGGTATCCGATAACTGCACTCCCTTCCTAGAACCTCCAAATAAGCTCAGGTTCCCTCTGTGGGAGACGGAGGTAGAAAGCCTCCATAGTGCCGCCTTCCCCAATTGGAGGAGGAGGAGGAGGAGGAGGAGGAGATTGGATTTATACCCCGCCCTTCACTCCCCAAAGGAGTCTCAGAGCAGCTTACAAACTCCTTTCCCTTCCCCTCCCCACAACAGACACCCCCATGAGGTCAGTGGGGCTGAGAGAGTTCTGACAGAAACGGCTCTTTCTTCAAGAACAGCTCTTGTCAGAACTACAGGTTGCCCAAGGTCATCCAGCCAGGTGCAAGTGGAGGAGTGGGGAGTCAAACCCGGTTCTCCCAGATTAGAGTCTGCACACTGAACCACTACACCAAACTGGCTCTCTTGGTTGGCTTGGTTGCACCCCAGTGTCGATGCGCAAGTTAACGTGAGTGTCTGTCGTGGCCTGCTTTCACAGGGTCAGACGAAGATCTGGGAAGTCCCCGTTCAAACCCCCACGGTGCATGAAGTTTGCCAGGTGACCTTGAGGCAGTTACTCTCTCTGTCGGCCTGATCTACCATGTGGGGTTGCGGTGAGGACAAGATGGACGAGGGGAGAACCCCAGCTCCTTGGTAGAAGGGCAGGATCCAGATGTTCCAGGGACCCATTTTCAGTGAGGTCTGCACACTGCAGAACTGCCAGTGGGTGTAGGGCCCCGTGGGCTAGCCCTGTGTCTTCTGATCCACCATCGCTGGGAAATCACTCCACTCCCGGGGAAGCCGACGATGGCCTGATGGATCTCTGGGTTGGGATTCATCTTTCAGATCGGTGCAGACTTCCTGTGCCCGCGCATTGTATGAGAGGGCTGTCGTAACCAGGCCATGTTCTTCGTTTAAAAAATGGCGCTCTTGGGTTTTTTTGCATAAGGGTGAGCCGATTTTCCGTATTCTCTTAGTTGTTTCTTCCAGTTCAGCTAGGGGCCAGACTAGACAGGGCAGCGTCCTGAGCTCACTCGCCCTTTTTTAGCCTCTGGCTCACATATTTTTGTCTTCGCTCAGAGAGGATGGCTCCAGAGCAAACTCATTTATGCAGCAGCCCAATCGCTCGCTCACCACTTTAATGCCAGGAGCTCACAAAGTAGAATTTTTGCTCACAAGATTCCACAGATTAGAGGGAGCATTCTCCACCCTCCAAAATATCCAGGAATTTCCAACCCAGAGATGGCAACCTTAGTCATGGGGAGGCCACCACTATTTTTAAAGTGATTATCTTTCCAAGGGTTGAAACAGCCACACCCCTTCTTGTGGCTGTTTTGGCACTCGAAAAGGTGGTGGTGGGGAGTCAGAGTTCCTCAGCCTGCTACGTGGTTGGCCCAGTCAGGATAAGGCCCTCGCCATATATTTTTGAATCACTTTAAAATGGTGGCACTGGCCCTACGGAGGACACGAAGATGCTGCTACATCTAGTTTGGCCCTAAGAGTATTTCCTTCTCAAATTTCCATAATTGGTGCATGCACACTTGGCCACAGCTTCCTTCTCGTCCGGTCCGTTTGCGCATTCCCACCTGTATCACTGATGCATTGATAAAACACCACACACACACAAAGCAATCGTGGTGCAATTACCCGTAAGCTTTGTTTCTGTGCGTTGTTTTCATTGAGGATCGCAGATGCCCCTTTGCCTTATCTACGACATTGCATGACTAATCTTGATACAGCTGAACGTAGAATTACATCGAGACGGGTACTTTGTAGTGTTTGACTGATGCAGAGGCATGGATCAGGGAGGCAGAGAAGGTGGAGGGTTGAACAGCTGCTGAACCATGCGCGCATGTGCCCAAAATCCAGAATTTATTATTTTTTAAAAAATAAGTTTGGGGAGGATTTCTAAAATGTTGGTTCCACGTTGGAAATGTGACCCAAACATTCAGTGCTTTAGAATAGATGGAGGGATTCAGATTGGGGCTCTGGAAATTATCCTTCTGAGATCGACTGGGTCCCAACCTTGTGCATTATGCGCGCTGTTCAAAGGTATTCCGTGTGCTTGGAAGGGGCGGAGTGCTTGATCTATGGGCAGCATCTTCTTAATGATAGCAGAGGAAGAGAAGGTGAAACGTTCACTGTGGCTGACCAAATTGGGAAGAGGAAGGGGGCCAAGCATTCTTTGAGCAGATAACTAGAGTGTCTCCAACACGGCTTGTGGTCACAATGACGCAGGGCTCTCCAGCTCCCCCCCCCGACCTTTGTAGAGGAGTGAGAAAAATGAAGACGCTCTGGAGGGGAAATGGCTTTATGTAACACAGACTGCAAACATGCCCTTTTTTAAAAAAAATTCTCATACCACCCTCCCCCACCGCCAAGAAAACCACACACCACAAAATCCCACCACCTTTTAAAATTTGGGATAGTTAATGCAAATGAATTCGGCCTGAGTGCAAAGATCGTGAGCTGGCAGCTCCTTGGTTCGAATCATGCCTTGGCTGCAAGCTCACCAGGGGCACTTGAATTGGGACAATGTGTTCTGTTCACAGCAGACGCCCCCCCCACCTCCTTGGTCTTTCTTCTGCAAAGGGAGTGATTTTGCAGCCAAGGCTCTGATATGAAAAGCAAAAAGTGCCTTTCGTCAGGTACATCTTGTTTGGAGGCTCGCCCCCTTGGGGGATACAATGGATCTGGCCACACTGATTCCTCAAGGCTAGACTACCACAACTTTTCTACATGAGACAGCCCTTGAAGACCATCCAGAAACTGTTAACGGGCACGAAACACAGTAGCCTGTTTACTGGCTGGGACCAACTGCCTAGCACATATTGCTCCTTTTTTGAGATCTCTGCACTGTCTGCCGGTTTCTTTCTGAGTTCAATTCCTCATGGTGGTTGTTACCTTGAATATCTTCATGGTCTGGGACCCCCATCTCTGCAGGACTGCCTTTCCCAGTATCACATGCTGCAGAAGTGATACTCTTCCCGTATCAGCTTGTGTACTTCCCGCTCTTGGTTATCCCCTGTTTGCCTATTGATTATTCCCTCCTTGAGGGTAGCCAATAAGAGTCTGGTGGGCAAAAGCCTCAATGGCCCTGCCTGCTTTCTAAAGACACCTGGTGGCTGCCTGGAAAGGTGTCAGCGGAGGGCATGGTGCCCACAAGTACCACTGCTCTAGGAATTTCTCCTTGTCTCTGTGGTAAAGACCATAGAGACTAGGGGAGACTGCCTAGAGCATCACCTGGTAATGTTACTCCCACCCCCAAACTCTGTCCTCCCCAGGCAACCGCCTGTATAATACCCTGGGATTTGCCCAGGCAGTGTTAGGGAACCCTCCTGTATTTGCGACGGGTGTTTGGAGCAGGAACGGAGCAGCCGCATGGAGGTTCTCCCCACGCCTGACTTTCCTCAGCCCCCCAAGACTGCCATTCTTCCCCCCACTTCATCGCAAGGTTAGCTTCTTAAAAAAAACCCCAACAACAGGAAGTGACATAGCAATATAGTTTAAGATTGGAAGAAGACATATGACTGCGACCTAACACTGCAGTGCTATCAGTCCATCGGCACCTTTAAGACCGACAAAGTTTTATTCAAGATATAAGCTTTTGTGCGAAAGGCACACTTCTTCAGGTACAGTCGGTATCCAAAGAAGTGCGCCTCTTCACACAAAAGCTTATACCCTGAATAAAGCTCCGTTGGCCTTCAAGGTGCCTGACTGGACTCGAACTCTGCTCTGCTGCTTCAGACCACCGTGGACACCCCACCTAAATCCAACTACGGTGCTGTGCTAATTATTATTATTTTTTAAGCCAAGGAAAGCCATCTGGTGGCCGCCAGGGGAATGACAGCCATGGGGTCCCGAGACAAGGGAAATGGCTCCTGATGGGGGTGGGAGCCGCCCAAACGTGCACTTCCCGGTCCACAGGGAGCGCAAACATGCCTAGACTGCAGTTTCACCCCCCCACCCCCCAAAGGATTGTATCAAGCCAGGTTCGGGAAAGATCCCGGGAACCCATGGGAAGGGGACGAAGAGAGCAGGGGTGTCAAAATCATTCCTTATGAGGGCCGGATCTGACATAAATGTCAGTTCTCTGGGGCCGAGCCCTGTGCCATGTGGTCCATGGGAGAGGGAGGCCCGGCTGCCCAGTCACAGGCTCGGTGGCAGGACTAGGCCCCCGATGTGTGGAAGTAACTGCCAAAAGATGCCCCCTCGTGGGCCAAAGCACAGCTACTGCATGGAGGGGGGGGCAGGGCTATTTTGGGGCAGGAATGCACAGGAACGGAGTTCCAGCTGGCTCCTGAGTTGGCCACGCCCAGCAGGAACTCATTGGCATAACAGGCCACACCCAACAGCAGAAACTCGTTAGGATTGGCTACATGAGGGCTGTGTGGCCTAACATGCAAAGGAGTTCCTGCTACAAAAGAAAGCCCTGGGGTGTTGACAACAAACAAGGTAAACAGAATAAGAAGCAAACAGTGGGTGTAGCTGGATGACCACACTCCTGGTGACACAAGGGTGTGGCCTAATATGCGAATGAGTTTCTGCTGTTGGGTGTGGCCTCTTATGCTAATGAGTTCCTGCTGGGCTTTTTCTACAAAAAAGCCCGGGGGGGGCATGGATACGGCGGCAGAGACGTCTGTCTGCCAGCAGGCCCAAACAGAGGATTATCTGCACACCCCGTCCCCACATGCGAACGCTGATCCCAGCAGCCATCCAGGACAGCATCCCTGGAGCTGCAGGTCAGGTGGAGAGGCATGAATGCGGCTGCCGTGGCCCCCAGCTGACCAGTGGGGCTGTCCCTGAAGCGAAGGGGCTCTGTTTGACTGCTACAGATGTGGTTGTTCCACCGTGCTGAAGCCACAATTGGGGTGGCTCTGCCCCCCCCCCAGCAGCCTCCTGTTCCCTCTCTTGGACTAGTTACTTGAGGGCCGCATAAGAGCCCTGGATGGGTCAGTTCTGGCCCCCGGGCCTTAGGTTTGGCACCCCTGGACCAATGCTCCCTCTAAGCCGTGGAGACTTGTGAGCAAAAATTCTGCTTTGCGAGCTACTGGCATTAAAGTGGTGGAAGCTACTGCTGCTAGATCTAGGACTTTAAAGGGGAAGGAAAGCTGAGAATGAGACACTAATAAATAATAATAATAACCATTTATCTCAAAATTAGCAAAATGTGATAACAAGTCAAGACAATAACATCAGTAACATTCCACAGGTCAGTAGTTCAATATTCAACAGGTAAGTATAACATTCAACAGGTCAATATTCCAATATTCAACAGGTAAGTATAGTGTACAACAGGTCAATATAACACAACAGGCCAACTGAACACAACGAAAGTTCCGGATTAATACTTCGTTTCATTTAGTTGCTTCTTCAGGAGTATATTACATCATCTGGTCATGTCTCTGCACTTCTTTTGTAGTAGTACTCCAATTTTATGATTATCTATGTGATATCAAAAAATTAATTAACAGCAAACTTCTTAATCGGGCACAAGTAAAAAAACTGAGAACATAATTTTTATTAACTCGATTGCTGGAATGCCTTCCAGCTTGAATGCCACAATGGAGCAAAGCTTCTTTTTGGAAGCTACTGCTGCTAGATCTAGGACTTTTTCAGTGGCTGCTCCTCTCTTAGGGAATAAACCTTCCTGAAGTCGTTAGGAAGATTTCCACTTTGTTTAAACTCCGCTAATGGCAGAATTATTCAAGAGGGCTTGTGCTGCCTCGTTTTTTAATTTTTTACCCTTGTTAGTTTGAATGGATGTGTCCTGGTTTCATTGTCGCTGTTCCCAGCCCTTGACCCTGCCAAGCTCCAGATGAGTCCTGGAGGTCTCCCCAAAGACCACAGAGATCAGTCCCCCTGGAGAAAATGGCCACTTTGGAGGGTGGTGTCCGTGGCATTATACCACCCCCTGAGGTCTCTCTCCCTCCCCAAACCCTGTACTCCCCAGGCTCCACCCCCAAATATCCAAGGAATTTCCCAACCTGGAGTTTGCCGCCTTATCTGAGTCCAATTTCAGGGAAAGTTGGGCTGAGTATGCTCTTAATCTTCTGTTCGTTTGTTGGTTTTCTTCTATTTTGTGGTGCGCCCTTGCACGAGGGACAAGAGGTCAGAAAACATGCCCAGTATGTTTGCAGCCATCTGTCTAAGTATCTATCGAGTTATCCCGCCTGTCCTCGAAAGAGCTCAGGGCAACATAATGTAATTCTCTTCATCTTCCTTATCCTAACAACAAGCCTGCGAGGTAGCTTAGTCTGAAAGAGGGTGACTTGCTCAAGTCAGCCGTGGTCATACGGTTCCTAACCTCCAGGTGCTGGCTGAAGTTCGTCTGGGATTACAGCTGATTTCTAGGTGACACAGATCAGTCCCCCTGGAGAAAACAGGAACACAAAAAGTGAGCTGCACAGTCATAAGATCAGTAAGCAAAAAGAACTGTGCACCAGCACTATACATAAAATTCAAAATATTCTTCTTATCAGGGCTATTTTGGGGCAGGAACGCACAGGAACGGAGTTCCGGCTGGCTCCTGAGTTGGCCACACCCAGCAGGAACTCATTAGCATAACAGGCCACACCCAACAGCAGAAACTCATGAGGATTGGCTACATGAGGGGTGTGTGGCCTAACATGGAAAGGAGTTCCTGCTCCAAAGAAAGCCCTGGGTTTTGACAACAAACAAGGTAAACAGAATAAGAAGCAAAAGGTGGGTGTGGCTGGATGGCCACACTTCTGGTAACATGGGGGTGTGGCCTAATATGCTAATCTGCTGTTGGGTGTGGCCTATTGTGCTAATGAGTTTCTGCTGGGCTTTTTCTACAAAAAGAGCCCTGCTTCTTATTATAAGCAAACTAATGCACACTGCAATACTGTATGCACACAAACTGTACCATACAGATGAATGTGCTAAATATCTTCTTCAAAGGATGAACACCTTTCGGTGTTCACATTTAGTCCACACCGAGTATTCTTTCGCCAAACCGATCTTCCTTCTTTCTCTGCTCGCTTATTCTAAACACGTTTCCCATATGCCGTCTCAAAGAACAGATCTGATTAAATTTTGTTCCAGGTGTATATTCTTTTTTACAGTGTCAACTGGGACATGGCCCTCTGAAGTGGACTGTGCTGAAAAGGAGTTGTTCTTAATAGTGTGACTTGGAACTAGTGTACTCACACTTCTGTACATCCTTTGAAGAAGATATTTTGTGTATTCACCTGTATGGTACAATCTTTGTGTGCATACACTACTGCAGTGTGCATTAATTAGCTTATAATAATAATAATTGGATTTTATGTAGAGTGCCGGTGCACAGTTCTTTTTGTTTACTCACCTGGAGAAGATAGCTGTTTTGGAAGGTGAATGCTATAGCATTATACTACACTGAACTCTATAGCATTATACCATCAGTGGCTATTAGCCACAAGGTATAGATAGGGACTCTGGGGCAAGTGATGCTCTGTATTCTTGGTGCTGGAGGGGGCAACAGTGGGAGGGCTTCTAGTGTCCTGGCCCCACTGCTGGACCTCCTGGTGGCACCTGGTATTTTTGGCCACTGTGTGACAGAGTGTTGGACGGGATGGGCCATTGGCCTGATCCAGCATTGGCTTCTCTTATGTTCTTATGTAAGTTCCTCCCCTCTCCAAACTCCACCCTCCTCAGGCTCCACCCACAAAATCTGCAGGTATTTCTCTACCCAGAACTGGCAGCCATGGAAACTGAGGGCCAAGTGAGGATTTGAACCTGGGTCTCCCCACTCTTGAGTCCAGCATTCGAACCACGACACCTGTGCACACAGCACCACAGACCCTCTGGCCTGATCTTGTTCTGTTTTTCCTTCTCCAGGGCCCGGAAGAACACTGCTGTTTCCTCCAGTTCGGCTTCAGGGATCCTGCTGCAGCCCAGCCATCTTTGGGGAGGGGGTTGCTGGTGGCACCCGCCATTATGGGAGCTGCATGGCTGGCCAGGTTCTTGCTGGGATGTGCAGCTCTCATGTGCTACGAGGAGGGCGCAAAGGGCCAGCATGACAGTGAGCTCCAGGCGGACAGATTTGCAAGCTATGAAAACAAGCAGCCGCCCAGCCGAGTGAGGCGGAGGGGACAGGATACCCTGCGAGGGTAAGTGGACTGCGCTTCTCTCCCTCTCTCTTTCTGCGTTGAGGCAAAAATGATTTTTGAGGGGGAGGGAAGGGGATGCTTCAGAAATTCTCCTCCACACAAACTCTCTATGCTGCAGGGGTGTCAAACATAAGTAGGGTTGCCAAGTGACTTACCTGTAAAAGTGAGGGAGACTTCTTCCTGGTCTGGGATTTTCGTGCGTGCACCGCAATGACATCACCCAGAAGTGACGTCATCACGTTGGGCATGTCACCGGCTGACACTCTAGCAATTAGCCTGGAAACTCTATGGTACCAGACAGTGATGTAGCTCGGCACGATGACGTCACCTCCGGGTGACGTCATCGCACTAGGCACGTCAGCCTGAACCAGGCACTTTGGGGGCGGGGTTCCCCCCTCCGGCCTGATCCGGACCGGCGGATTGGGGACCCTTTGAGTGGGGGAACTTCCGCCTTCCTGGGGAACCTAGCAGCCCTAAACATAAGGTCCAGGGGCCGGAACTGGACCTTCCAGGGCTCTTGTGTGGCCCGTAAGTAACTAGTGCAAGGGAGGGAACAGGAGACTGCCCGAGGGGGGGAGTGGGTGGAGCCTGGCAGAACAACCTCATCTGCAGCACTCAAGCAGCGTGGGAGTGTCTGCCCAGTGCTGCACTGCTGACTCTCCGGTCTGCCCGTATGGGTTTTCCTTCGAACTCCCCTCCCAGTCCCTGGGGCCTTGCGGTGAGGATACAGCGACTCCGAGCTGACCAGCTGCTGTCCTTTATACTGTTTATACCTCCAGCATCACGTTTTATGGCACAGATGGCCCAGCCCAGCAGAGTGACATTGATGTCAGATCCAGCCTCTCGTAACGAAGGAGTTCGACACCCCTGCTCTACGGAGTTTGGGGTTGCCAGCTCCTGATCTGAGGGCCGTGCCTGCAAAAGGCAGAATTTGGGAAGGGGGTCAGAGCTCAGCTGCAATCTGATTTCCTTCCAGGACTCCTGTTTCTCCTGATCGACCTCCAAAGCTGCCAGTTCCTCCAGGGGAACTGATTGCTAGTCTGGAGAGCAGCTGTAATTCCAGGAAACCCCAGGCCTCACCTCGAGGTTGGCAACCCCCAATCCTTCTGCTTTCAAAGCAGGCCCAATGCCCCCCCCCCCCACCCCCACCGTCTCTCCCTCCCATTGTCTCGTTGTTCTTTTTGAATCTCCACCAGCAATGCGCTTTCAGCTGCTTGGTGTCTTTTCCCCTCTGTACACCTGATGCTCATTTGTGCATTGATCAAATCATTGTGATTTTGTTGCCTTTGTTTAAATTGTGTGCCTTGGTCTTGAGATCCTGTGTGGTAAGCTGCCTTGGGATAAAATGGAAAGGGGGAAATCAAGAATGCCACCATAAGAACATAAGAGAAGCCAATGCTGGATCAGGCTGATGGCCCATCCAGTCCAACACTCTGTCACACAGTGGCCAAAAATACCCTCAGGAGGTCCAGCAGTGGGGCCAGGACACTAGAAGCCCTCCTCCCACTGCTGCCCCCCACCCCAAGCACCAAGAATAGAGTGCATCACTTGTCCCAGACCGAGAGTCCCTATCTATACCTTGTGGCTAATAGCCACTGGTGGACCTCTGCTCTGTATGTTTATCCAATTCCCTCTTGAAGCCATCCATGCTTGTAGCCGCCACCACCTCCTGTGGCAGTGAGTTCCATATGTTGATCACTCTTTGGGTGAAGAAGGACTTCCTTTTATCCGTTCTAACCCGACAGCTCAGCAATTTCATTGAGTGCCCACGAGGAGTTTTTGTATTGTGAGAAAGGGAGAAAAGTACCTCTTTCTTTACCTGTTCTATCCCATGCATAATCTTATAAACATCGATCATGTCACCCCTCAACCAGTGTGAAGACTCTGTAGAAAAAGACATCCAAGAAACTTGGGGGGGGGGCGTTTCTGGTGGGCATTGGAGACTGGAAAACTCTGGAAACAGAGACTGGAATTCAGAGCCAAACGAAACGTGACACAAACCACAGGTCCATCCTTGGGCCGCCGACGTCATTTTAGAAGCAGTTATAGTTGTTTAAAAATTGCCATGAGGCCCCCGATCTGGATCAGGTGTGTGGCTCTTGTTCCTCCACTCCCCACATGCCTTTCCAATTGCCAAAAAAGGTGCAGGGGGAAACGAGAGCTCTTGAGGCCACTGTGTGCATGATCTGGATCAGGTAAAAGGTAAAGGTTTCCCTTGCTCGAAAGCTAATCGAATCCGACTCTAGGGGGTGGTGCTCATCTCCGTTTCCAAGCCAAAGAGCCAGCGCTGTCCAAAGACGTGTCCATGGCCATGTGGCCGGCATGACTAGACGCCGAGGCGCACGGAATGCTGTTACCTTCCCACCGAAGTGGTACCTATTTATCTACTTGCAATTTCTTGCTTTCGAACTGCTGGGTCGGCAGGAGCTGGGGCCAGAGACGGGAGCTCACTCTGCCATGCGGAACTTGGGTCTCAAACAGCCGAACTACAGACTTTCCAGTCTGCAGCTCAGCGTCTTAACCTCTGAGCCACCACAGCCTGGCAGCCCCTCTGGATCAAGACCTCACAGCAATTTTTAAAGAGCTACCACTGAGCAAGGGAATCCAAAATAAATGGGCAGCATCACACATCCTCCATCCCCCTCTCTAAGACATGCCCTAGCTAGATGTTAGAATTAGGACAGGCTCTTTAACTTAGCTTTTATAATTCCCTACAGAGTTCCCATTACCTTCAGGCTTGCTCCAGCTCTCCAGCGGCCACAGGATGAATCTGTGGCTGCCGTCACGTTTAGTTTGGCTCTGAGTCACTTGGTGACAGGCCATAGACTTGGGACAGACAAAAGGGTGTGTTTCTTCAGACTAGGCGTAATTGTATCGTGGAACTCTGACAGCTCAAAGAGGGGACTGGAATAATTCATGGCCGTTGGCTGTGATGGCTAAATGCAGCCACCAGGTTCAGAGGTAGTCTACCTAAGTCCTGAGGGACAAGAATGGAGGGTTATTTTTTCCACTTTGTGGGCCTTCCGGAGCTTCAGGCTGCCCACTGCAACAAACAGGATGATGACGTAGATAGTAGGGTTGCCAACCTCCAGGTGGCATCTGGAAATCCTTCCTTATATATATTTGAGTTTTGGTCATACCTTATATGGTCAAAATGCGCGCCGGAATCAGTTGGCCGAGGGACTTGCCAGTCAGAGACGGAGTCCCTCGCCACTGGCTGCTTAGCCTTCCGGCGTGGCTGTGCGCCCTCCCACTCAGCCACCGCGCAGCCTCACGACCCCAGTCTGCTCCAGCCGCCGATCGCTTCGGCCTGGGGGGGGGCGGCGGCTACCGGCTCGGAGGGACTTCACCCAAAGCTGGGTATGGAGGCTTTGTGGGGGAGGGCGCAGCGGGCCTCGGGAGCGCTGCGCGGCCACCCCTCCCTGAAGGCTTTCGGGAACGGAGGGCCCTCCCGAACGGCGGGGCAGGGAGGCTTGCGCGCGGAGTCAGCGGCGGGCCTCGGACGCTTCCCTTGCCCGGAGATCACCGCCCCTCCTCCCTGCGTGACGGGGCCAGCCCAGCCGCCTTGCCCACCCCCAAGGACTCTCCCTAGGGCCCGTTGCCTCAGCCGCAACGGGCTTCCCCCCCTAGTCTCCCATTATTACAATTGATCTCCGGACACCGGGATCACTTTCCCTGGAGAAAACGGCTTCCTTGGAGTGTGGATTCTATGGCCTTGTACCCCACGGAGGTCCCTCCCCTCTCCAAACCCCTTCGTCCCAAGGCCCCTCTCCCCAAATCTCCACGTGTTCATAGAATCATACAGCTGGAAGGGACCTCCAGGGTCATCTAGTCCAACCCCCTGTGCAATGCAGGAAATTCACAAATACCTCCCCCCACACACACACCCACGCCCTGAAGATGACACTGTGGTCTGATCCTACAGAGCTCTCCTTGTAGGACCGCCGGCCTCCAGGGAGTGGCCGGAGATCTCCTGGGATCACAACTGAACTCCAAGCAACAGAGATCACTTCCCCTGGAGAAAATGGCCACTTTGGAAGGTGGACTCTGTGGCCATTGTACCCCACTGAAGTCCCTCCCTTCCCCAAACCCCGCCCTTCTCAGGCCCCACCCCCAAAACCTTCAAGTATTTCCCAACCTGGTGCTGGTAGCCCTCCCTCCTGGTGCTCTTCTGCAAGTTCTGTGAAGGCTGCAGTAGACCTTTGCGAACATGAGGAGCTAACCAACTTCTGTGTTGAAAATCGCCTCTCCCTCACTTAACTGCAATAAGATAGGCACGGAGCGGGCCAGGCTCAGTTCTACACAACCAGCCGGGTTCTGTTGGGAAACGTGGATTTTGGCTCACTCGCTTGGGTAGAGAGATCTGCTCTGTTGGCATGTCAGGTTACCTGGTTCCGTCCTGATCACCCCAGGGCTGGGGCTTACCTTGATTTGCAGGTGATGGTGGCCTCCTGCCCTTTAGGTTAAAGGAGCCTGGTCTGGGCTATTCGGCGCATGTTTAGAGGCAGCGTTCTCACTAGACACCTTCTACAGGTTAAGCTCAGCACTGAACAGTTAGGATCACAAGAAGCTCTGGAAAGAGAATGTGAGAATGTAGGAAGAGCCCCGATGGATCAGACCAGTGGTCCACCCTAACCCTAACCCTAACCCTCATCCAGCTTCCCATTCTACACAGTAGGGTTGCCTTTGCTCCAAGGGGGGTGGGATTTTTCTCACTTTCAGACCCCCGCCCCCGAAGAACCCCGTCATGCCCGACGTGCCGGCACAATGACGTCACCTGAAGGTGACATCATTGCGCCAAAGCACATTGTGCGGGGATGCTCTAAAATTTCGGTAAAAACTCTACAGGGAGTATAGAGTTTTTACCCAAATGCTAGAGTGTCCCCTGAACAACTTGCCTGGCGTGATGACATCATTTCTGGGTGATGTCATAGTGGTGTGCACATGAAGCCCAGCTGGAGCCCCCTGCGAGGATGTGGGTGAGACCTGGCACCCCTGCTACACAGTGGCCCTACGCAGTGTGTCACAAGTTACTGTGGAGGGCTGACAACAGGGCATAGAGTCTGAGAGCTGCCCTTGATGTTGCCTTCTGGCCCATAAATTCAGAAGTTCACTTATCTGAATGTGAAGGTTTCCCCTTAGTCATCATGGCTGGTAGCCACAGCTGTCCTCCATGAATCTGTCTAATCCCCCTTTACCAGCATCTGTGCCTGTGGCCATCGCTCCATCCGCTGGCGGTGAAATCCACATTTTAACCACTCATGTAAATAAGTATTGCCTTCTGTCCAGCATAAATCTACTGTCCATCAAGAAGAGCTCTGCTGTAGGAGACCGATGGTCCAAAATTACCGGCCAAGTTCCATTTGTCCAGTTTTGATCCTCCAAGTAGTTCAGGGCACCCCTATATTGTTCTTCTCCACGGCATCCTTGGCGTGACCCTGTCAGGTAGGACACGCTGAGAGAGAGGTCCAAGGCTTTCATAGCCGAGCAGGGATTTGAACACAGATCTCCCCTAACCTGACTAATATATAGGTCTGCCAACCTCCAGGTGGCCCCAGGAGATCTCCCAGTATTGATCTCCAGACTCAATAGATAAATTCCCCTGAAGAAAATGGCTGCTTTGGAGTATGGGCTCCATAGCACTGGGACCTGCTGAGGCTAGGGTTGCCCGGGGAGGCTGATAAGCCAGTGGGGGACTCTTCAGGAGCCTCTGAGAGAGGGGAGGGAGGAAGCATGACTAAACTCCAGAGGGAGTTCTGGCTGTCACATCAAAATTAAATCCTTTTAAATGCCTTCCCTCCATTGGAAACATTGGAGGACGGGGGCACCTTTTTAAGGGACTCATAGAATTGGACCCCCTGGTCCAAACTTTTTGAAACTTGTTGGGTTTTTTTGAGGAGAGGCACCAGATGCTATGCTGAAAACTTGGTGCTTCCACCTCAAAAAAACAGCCCCCCGAGCCCCAGATACCCACAGATCAATTCTTCATTATAGCCTAGGGGGACCAGTCTCCACAGGGTATAATGGAGCTCCTAGTGGACACTTCCCCCCGCTTTTGGTTAACTCTGGGCCTCCAAGCCAGGGGATCCTGTGCTCCCAACTGGGGATTGGCAACTCTACTGAGGTCCCTCCCCTCCCCAAACCTCCCCTTCCCCAAGCTCCAACCCCAAGATGTTTAGGTATTTCCCGACCCAGAGCTGGCAACTCCACTATCTCACCGTGCTAGATCTTACATCCATTTTCCTGCGTGTAAACCCACTACTTTGCTGAGGTGAAGTTGTCACTTGTATCTCGCTTTCAGCGTCACCGCTTTCACAAGTGGTGCTTGCTGACCTGAGAGAGGTTCTCCTCAGGCCTCGCACTGCGGTTCAGAAAATATTCTCTTGGCACCCCTTGACTGATTTCTCACTAGCCGCTGCTCCATCCTTGCTCTTCCTTTCCCCCCGATTCTACATGTTAATTTCCCACCACTTGCTGCATGGCTGCATTTTGCCCCACAGCTTCACCCGATTTCCCCCGCATCCATGGGGGAAATTGAGTGAAGTTGTGGGGCAAAATGTGGCCACCCAGCAAGTGGTGGGAAATTGAAACTTAGAATCGGGGGAAAAGAAGAGTGAGGATGGAACAGCGGCTAGTGGGAAATCGGTCCTTCTATCTCTCTTTGTCCTTTACTGTTCTAATTCTTTGAGGTGTTATCCAGTAACATTACCATCTGTGGTACTCTTTCTCAGGGAGCAGGAGTACCTGAGGGCCAGCATCTGTAGATCTGACCCATGAATGCCAATGCCATCTTAGAGAAGAATTCAGCCGTTCAAAAGTGCCGTTTGGCTAGGGTTGCCGGTTGAGGCAGGCGAGACGGCAGAGGACTAACCAGGAGGCTCCAGGAGAGGGAAGGGAAGAGGCATGACTGAACTCCAAAGCAAGTTCTTGTTGCCATATTTAAAGGGACTGCGTTCCTTTTAAACACCTTGTCTCCTTTGGATATAATGGAGGATGGGGGCACCTTCTTTTGGGGCTCATAGAATTGGACCCCCTGGTCCAATCTTGTTGAAATTGGGGGGGGGGTGTTTGAGGAGAGGCACCAGGAGCTATGCCAAAAATCTGGTGCCTCTACCTCAAAAAAACAGCCCCCCCAAGCCCTAGATACTCACAGTTCAATTTTCCATTATAGCCTATGGGGACCAGTCTCCATAGGGTATAATGGAGCGCCCAGCAGCCACCCCCTCACTTTCTAATAGCACTGAAGCGGGGGGAGGGGCTCCAAACCACAGAATCCCCTGCCCCGAACTGGGGATTGGCAACCTGATGCTAGGCTCCAATCCTGACGTGCCCCCATGGTGGGACCAGTCTATCTCGCCCCCCCTCTCCCCTGGAACTTTTCCTAGTACTGAAAAGGCTGTAGGGAGGGCCACTATGGCACTTGAAAAGGAATGCATAGCGGGAAACAAGACCACTGGTCCTGCTGCTAGCTGCCCTCACAACATTTAGAAATGGCCGAATACTTCTCTCAAATGGCATTGGGTCACACCTGCGGCGGCCATAACATCTGGTCTGGCCCTAAGTAGTCAGAGTGCCTGCTTGACATACAGAAGATTCCAGAGTTTGGCATCTTCCGTTCAAGGACCTCAGAAAGTGCAGGGGGTTGGACTAGATGACCTGCAAGGTCCCTGCCAACTCTAACATTCTGTGATTCTAAGTTGGCCTTTCTGTGCCGAGACCCCAGAGAGCCACAGCCGGTTTAAGGAGACCACAGCTGGCCAGGGTTGGAAAATACCTGGAGACTTTGGGGGTGGGGCCAGGAGAAGGCGGGGTCTGGGGAGGGGAGGGGCCTCGGCATGGCACAAAACCAGAGCAGCCATCTTCTCCAGGGGAGCTGATCTCTGTCAGCTGGGGATCAGCTGTAAAAGCGGGAGATCCCCAGGCCCCACCTGGAGGCTGGCAACCCTACAGCTGGCTCGACGGACCAAGGCCTTGACGCAGCACATGGCATCTTCAAATGTTCTTGCTTCTCTCCCTTGTCGAAACAGCAGTTCTTTCATTAATTAATTCTTTTTAGCTTGAATTAGAATCTTCCTCAAAGGCCATTTTGTAGGGGAGAGGGGAATCGGGTTGACCACTGTGCGAAACAGGGCGCTGGGCTAGACGGGCCTCTGGTCTGATCCTGCATGGGTGGAGGGAAAGCTGGATGCAGAGATCTTAGATAAATAAAACAGTTGCCCCTTCCGGGCTCGGAGCCCTTTGGCAGTTTTTCACACATGCACTCCCCCCCCTTTAGTCCAGCTTTTTAGAGAATCGTGGTACGTCTGGTTGCCAGCCGGCCCTGAAATGCGACATATTATTTTTCAGAGGGGCACACGGGCGCTTTGAAAGAGGCACCGGGGCTGGCGAGGCAGGGGGGATCCGGACCCTCTTGGCCAAGCCACAAGGTATCCAGTGGCGTGAGAACTGATCGGCTGCCTGTCGTCTTGGCTCCAGGCCCGGGCTTGGCAGGGCAGCCGGGGTCTCTGTCGAGAGGAAGCATCTATTCCCCGCTTCCACGGAACGCATTTGGCATTCTGGGTTCAGTCAGGTCCATAAATCACCCCGGAGTTGGTTGTTCTCCAGAACTGGGTGGGTTTTTTGGGGGGGGGTTTTGCAAAACTTGGACTTCAAGCTCCTGCCAAACCTGCATTTGGTCCGGTTCGGTTCCCATCTGTTTCCAGGGCCTAATTCTTTGTCCCGTCTGTACAGAGAACATTATAAATCACCCCTTTGGCAGAAGGATAGTTAGAAATGGGGGGTGATGGGACCAGTCCTGAAAGCTTCTACCGCAGTAAATCTATTTGTTTGTAAGTGACCACAAGAGTCTCTTTTTTGCCGTTCCCTGGAAGGGATAGGGTTGCCAACTCTGGGTTGGGAAATTCCCGGATATTTGGGGGCGGGACCTAGGGAGGGGAGGGGATAGGGTCCACCATCCAGAGTGGCCATTTTCTCCCAGGGAACTGATCTATGCTGTCTGGAGATCAATTCAAACTCCAGAGATCTCCAGGCAACCTCCTGGATGTTGGCAACCCAGTCAAAACAAAAGAAGACACACATATACACCCCTCCTTTCCCAAGCCTTTTTCAAAAATTAATTTCAGGAGCATGCAGCCCCAGTTTGGGTACAAGCAGGGCTTTTTTGGTAGAAAAAGCCCAGCAGGAACTCATTAGCATAACAGGCCACACCCAACAGCAGAAACTCATTAGCATGTTAGACCAGACCCTCATGTTGTGAGAAGTGTGGTCATCCAGCCACACCCACCTTTTGCTTCTTATTCTGTTGACCTTGTTTGTTGTTGAAACCCAGGGCTTTTTTTGGAGCAGGAACTCCTTTGCATGTTAGGCCACATATCCCCTAATGTAGCCAATCCAAATCAGTTTCTGCTGTTGGGTGTGGCCTATTATGCTAATGAGTTCCTGCTGGGCGTGGCCAACTCGGGAGCCAGCCGGAACTCCGTTCCTGTGCGTTCCTGCCCCAAAATAGCCCTGGGTACAAGCCATATGAAACAGAGAGGGGGTTCATTCTGTGTTGGGGTTTCACTTACCCAGCTTTAGTAGGCCGCTTTAACTAAAAGGGTAAAAACAGAGGGGTTCCTGGCAAAGGTGGGTATTTGAAGAAAGCGAAGCTTTGAAGAAAGTGAGAAAGGTGGTGTCGGGCTGGTGTTCTGGGAAGGGGTTTCAGGCATATGGGGCAGCGAGGGGATATTTTCTCCCTCTCTCAACATGACACCAGCTACGGAGCCCATCTTGTGGCCACCAATGCAGTTGCACTTGTTTAAAAATTGACATGAAGCCCTGATCTGGATCAGGTGTGGGCCACAGATGCCCCCCCCCCGGAACCCTTGTGTGTCCCCCTCCCATGTTTTTTATTAGCCGAAAAGGCCAAGGGGGATGGAAAGAAGAACTCTTGGAGCCTTCGTGTGCAGGATCTGGATCAAGTCCTCGGAGCAATTTTTAAAGAACCACAACTGCTTATAAATGGTGTCAAATTCCAGTTCTGATCTTCTGAGAGAGAAAGAAAAATTGATTACAATTTATCTCCAGACAACCAAGATCAGTTCCCCTGGAGAAAATGGCCGCTTTGGAAGGTGGACTCTATGGCGGAGGCCCCTCCCCTTCACAAACCCCGCCCTCTCCTGGCTCCACGCCCCCAAAATCTCCCAAGTATTTCCCAACCCAGAGCTTGCAATTGATAGACGCACAACCCACATCCCTGGCAGTGTTTTTCCCAGCCCAACATACTCAGCAGTTCTGTAGAGAGGAAAACACTAAAATATTTATTAATTGATAAAGGAAGAGTACAGATCTCAAGGTTTTGGAACCCTGAATACCCAACCCTACCGAGGACCTTGCCTGCTTCTGTCTCGCAAGCCATACAGAACTTCCTGATCTCACACAAACTTCCTTTATTTCCTGTGGAAATGGTTGGCTGCCATTTTAGTTGCCCTGGCAATAGGCAACCAAAAATGGAGGCCAGAGAAGTAAGGAATTAAGAAGGATTATCCCCTCAGGCTCCTTGGAGGGAACAACATTTGAGCAGGATACCTCCCCCCAAATCTACTGCCTGGAACAGCCCCCTCAAGTCGCCTCACTTATAGAGTCAGTCCTGTTGTGAGGAGATTATAGGCCAAAACCAACCTTGTCAATGGAGCCTGGAACTATATAGGAAGCCAATGAAGACCTTTCAGAAGAGATGAAATGTAGGTCATTTACATCCATTAATCACTGAGTTTTGCACCAGC
Source organism: Gekko gecko (assembly GCA_029375565.1). Lineage (NCBI taxonomy): Eukaryota > Metazoa > Chordata > Lepidosauria > Squamata > Gekkonidae > Gekko > Gekko gecko. The sequence goes on from JAPDNY010000006.1 coordinate 10,103,741, forward strand.
TGAAGGGGAGGAGTGAATGTGGCCTTGTGGCAAGGCCACCGCTTTGCTTGCAGAAGGCCCCAGGTTCAACCCCCTGACATCTCCAGTTAAAAGGATCAGGTACTGGGTAATGCAAAAGACCAAGCCAAGGCCGGTCATAGAAGACAATAATGACCTTTGGACTCGGCAGAAGACAGCTTCAAGTGTGGTGTCCCCATTATCTTCAAAGGCAGCCTCATTACAGCAGACAAGTTATAGTAGTATGGAACAGTTGGGGCAGCTGAGTCTGTAAGGCATGCCATTCTATGCGCTAGATATGATAGAACATATTTGCTTGGAGATGTTGCTCCATCCCATTTTCCCGTCATTCTTAATTTGAGCCAGCGTGCTGTAGTGGTTAAGACTCTACTCCATCCTCCCCATGAAACCTGCCGGTTGACCTTGGGCCAGTCGCAGTTCTCTCGGAGCTCTCTCAGCCCCACCTACCTCACAGGGTGTCTGTCGTGGGGAGAGGAAGGGAAAGGCGACTGTAAGCTGCTCTGAGACTCTTTTGGGTAGAGAAGAGCGGGGTATAAAAACCAACTCTTCTTTGTGGTTTAAGAAGAATTTTCTAAAGTTATTTCTGGAAGTGGAATGTGTCCTGCTTGGCCCAGCTATCACTCCTTCTGCTGATGTGCATCTTTTTGCCCTGCATGTTGCTGATGCTCACCTGCACATTGATAAAGCACTGGCGTTGGATTCTGGGAATCTGCCTTACTGGCAGTGACCCTTCCCCCTGCTACTCCTTCCCCTGCTGATCCCCTGAGGCTCCTTGCACCAGAGAAATGTTGGGGAAAATAGTCAAAAATACTTAAATACTCAAAGTTTGCAATGGATCTTTGCTTCACTGGAGAGAAGACATTTCTTTCCATTTAAAAAACTTTATTTCTAAGTCTAAAAGTTGCACGGAAAACCTACAAAAATAACAAACATATCTTAGACCTACATCTTTACATCTTACTGCTACAAAAACATGGTCACACTAAACAAAGTAATAATGGAGAATCCTCCTTCTTCTTGACCCCTAGAAGGAAGTCATCTGAAACCAGTAACCAATCAGTGTTACAAAACACACTCAGATTTCCTGGGCTTTCTCCCCATTGGCTCCGTGCCAGGTTTTCCTTCCAGATTAGTCCAAACAACAACATAGAAGGTAAACAAGTTAACCCTCTAATGGCTGGAATCTGGACCTTGCAAGCCATATATTTCCAACAAGAAAAGCCCTGTCACCAGCAGAACCAATGTGTGGGATTCTGCTCTCTGCAAGAAAAGTCCTCTTGACGTGGTTATACTCTTGGTGGAATCTGGATATTTTCTACAGACTTTGCTAATGCGTCAGCATGGTCCTTCCCCAATCAAATGCCACACCAAAAGAACTTCTCTGCTCTTTAGCGATTTTAGAGGGTTACCATCTAGGTCCAGAGTCAAGCAGATTCAAGTCCAGGAGTCTACCTTAGAGACCAACAAGAATTTCAGGGTGCATTGAAAGCAGACTTTTGTGAGTCAAAGCTCCATGCCCAAACTGAAGGGGGAAAGAGGCTCATGGACTCGAGGAATGTACAACCGCTTGTTCAAATGTGCACATATGATTTAGGAATTAAAAAGCAGCACAAGGTATTTAAAAATAGAGTTGGCAGCCCCCAGGTCTGAGCAGGGGATCTCCCGGGATGTTGCACTGGTACACTCTGGTTTTGGGGCAAAACTCTATGCTTTGAGGGCAAATTTACCATAGTTTGACCCCAAAACCAGAGCGATGCCCCCTAGTGTTGCCGACACAATGATGTCATTTCCGGGAGACATCGTCTTGTCATGCAACGTTGCACGCTGTCCCCACCCACCCTCGGAACGCCCCCCCAAATCCCCCTGCCAGGTCGACGAGGGGACCTGGCAACCCTGTTTGGAACAGTTCTATCCCACCTTTCCAACATCTTGCTTGGATGATCCCGAATACGTCTGCTTTGTTTCCGAAACAAGGTCAGGCCATTCGGTTCCTCAGACTCTGTGGAGGACTCTCTTCTAGCCAAAACAAGGAGTCATTGTGGGTCACAGGTCAATTGATTGGGGCAGAAACTTGCATGGATTTCATTGGATGCCTGAAGTGGTTCCTGTTAATGGCAGAGATAGTGCCTGAAGCTGCCTTCTTCTGAGTCAGACCTGGAGTCTATAAGGTCCATTTTGTCCTGGCAGGGGCTCTGCAGATTCCGAGGCAAAGGTCTTTCACGTCACCAACTGGTGGTGCAAAGTGCCATCAAGTTGCAGCCGATCTGTGGCAACCCTGTACGATTTTCAGGGCAAGAAACGTTCAAAAGTGGTCGGTCATTGCCTGCCACTATGGAGCAACCCAGGACTTTCTTGGTGGTCTCCCATCCAAATACCAGAACCGACCCTTCTTAGCTTCTGAGATCTGGGGATATCGAGCTAACCTGGACTATCCAGGTCAGGGCACACATCACCTACTGCCTGACCCTTTTAATGGGATATATGCTGGTGATTGAACCTGGAGCCTCAGGTACTCTACCACTGAGCGGCAGCCCCTTCAGGTCAATGCCTACAGATAAAAAGAACATGTAAAGTAAACCCAGAGGACCATAAACTGCACCAAGGAATGAAGCTCATATCCCGATATTCAGCAGACACAGTTGGGAATCTGTGTTTTGTTGACATAATGCGTGGTCCTGCTTCCAATCACCAGTTAGAAGACTCAGGTGTCAAAGAAGTGTGGAAGGACAGTCCCAGCCTGAGACCTCTGAAGGTCACTGCCAACCTGTCCCTGAGCTCCATGACCCACTGGGCCTCTTTGGTCCAGCAGGAGCATGGCATGGGGAGCATCATTGCACATCATTAGCTATTGTAGATTTTCTGGGCTGTATGGCCGTGGTCTTGGCATTGTAGGACCAGACGTTTCGCCAGTAGCTGTGACTGGCATCCTCAGAGGTGTAACACAGAAAGATGGAGTTCTCTCTGTGTCAAGGTGAGCAGAAAAATGGTAGGCAGGTAATTTATATCTACTCAGGAAGGTGGGGTGGGGCTGAGTCAATTGTCTTGTAGGAGTTCCCCAGGCTGTGAACATGCGAATGAAGGAGCTTTCCTGAGGAGGTTCTTTTGCATATGGATTAGCTGTTTCCTGAGGAGGTTCTTTTGTATATGGTTTCCTGAGGAGGTTTCCTGTTGCACATCATTGCATACCATGTGACGATGTCACTTCCAGTCTGTACCTGGAAACAACATAACAAAGCTCTAGGTAAAAATCATAGAGTGTATTCCCAGAGCATCATGGGTACCAACGGGAATTGATGTCCTAACATCGTTTGTCATCCGAAGGCATTGCTTCCAGCCCCCCAAAGGCTCCAACTGGCTGCCACAGTTCCGCTGGCCACCCTAGCTGGGAAAGACCTTTCTCTGAAGCGTTGGTGTCCATTGAGGAGCTCTTGTGGGAGGTCTGGGAAAGATCCAGTGTAGCCTGGACAACTGAGAGGCGATAGGATAACCATCTTCAAGTACTTGAAGGGCTGTCATGATAGGATAACCATCTTCAAGTACTTGAAGGGCTGTCATCTAGAGTTGTTTTCTGTTGTCCCAGAAGGTTGGACCAGAACCAACAGGTTGAAATTAAATCAGAGGAATTTTCGACTAAACATTAGGAACAACTTCCTGACAGTTAGAGCAGTTCCTCGGTAGAACAGGCGTCCTCAGGAGGTGGTGGGCTCACCTTCTTTGGAGGTTTTCAAGCAGAGGCTAGATGGCCATCTGACAGCCATGCTGATTCTGTGAACTTAGGCAGATAATGAGAGGGAAGGCAGGAAGGGCTGACTCAGTGCTTAGTTCTCGTGGCCATTTCTTCCATGTCCAGGGAAATGCTGATCACCACTTTGGGGTCAGGAAACAATTTTTTCTCCAGGCCAGTTTGGCTGGAGATCCTGGAGGTTTTTCATCATCTTCTGGGCATGGAACAGCGGTCACTCTGTGTGTGTGGCGGGGGGGAGGTATTTGTGAATTTTCTGCATTGTGGAGGAGGGTGGACTAGATGACCCTGGAGGTCCCTTCCAACTCTATGATTCTATGATCTCTCTCTCTCTCTCTCTGTCTTCTGAAGAACTTGGAGTAGGGCTGTCAACACCAAGTTGGGAAATTCCTAGAGATATGGGGGTGGAGCCTAGGGAGGTGGGATTTGTGGAGGAAGGGTGACGGTGGCTACAAGCATGGATGGCTTCAAGAGGGAATTAGATAAATATATGGAGCAGAAGTCCATCAGTGGCTATTAGCCACAAGGTATAGATAGGAACTCTCAGGCTGGGGCAAGTGATGCTCTGTATTCTTGGTGCTTGGGGTGGGGGGCAACAGCAGAAAGGGCTTCTATTGTCCTGGCCCCACTGCTGGACTTCCTGATGGCCCCTGGTATTTTTGGCCACTGCGTGACACAGAGTGTTGGACTGGATGGGCCATTGCCTGGTCCAACATTGGCTTCTTTTATGTTCTTATGAGGGAACCCAGTGGAGTATACTACCATCAGGCCCGTAGCTACACTGGATCATTTTGGGGCCCGGCCTCCTGACTTTCTGTCAGGGCCGCCCAACTTACAACCCTGGACAGGCAGGCAGGCAGGCAACCAGGCGGGCCCCCGGACAAGATGCACTCGCTGGCCAGCCAGTGGGAAGAGTGCCTGGTGGCCCAGCTAGGCCCTCCTCCCTCACCTTGCCTCACCCCATGGCACTCCATTCCGCCCCCGGCCGGGCTGCTCCCAGCAGCCACCTCACCTTCTCTAGCCCCAGCCGGTCCCTCCCGTGCTGGGCTGAGCGAGCGAACACCCCTGCCTGCCTGCCTGCCTGCCTGCCCGGGTGCCGACAGTCAGGACGGGGCAGTGAGTGGGCACAGTGGGGGCGGCGGACCCTCTTTCCGGAGTGGGGAACAGGGCCACTGGCCACAGGGTGTCTGCGCACAGACTGGGCAGGCACGCTTCTTCATCCTGGGACTCCAGGACGACGACTTCAGGCCCAGGTCTGAGCAGTGGGGACAAGGAAAGGGGGGAGCTGGGTGCAGCGCACCAGGACTCAGTTGGGACTAGAAGTCAAATCTTTGGAAGGCCCTGATTCGAACCCTTTTTATTTTAATTTCAGTGCCCCCTGAATAATTTAAAGGCCCTCTGATTTAAGAAACCCTGGCTACAGGCCTGAATACCATATTCGGGGGGGGGGGCTGGGTAGAGAGCTTCCAGGGCTCTCTCCTCTCCTCTGCTTACTGCCAGACCCCCTCTCATGCCTCCCTTCCCATCCATTGACCCACACGCACCTTGCATCTTTCCCCATCCCTTCACACCACCTGCATTTACAGATTCCTGCGCCATCTAAATGCCAGTTCCCCGACAAAGTTAAGGCAGTGCGTACCGCTGGGAGCATGGATGGCAGAGTGCTGGTAAGCAAGTGGGTGGTGGGCGGATGGGTGGAGGCAGGCCCGTAGCCAGGATTCTGTGGCTTGTGGGGCAATTTTTTTCCTGGTGGGGCAGAAAGAAAAGCCAGAATTCTGAGGATCAGGACCAGTGCCCCCTCTAAGCTGTGGAGTCTTGTGAGCAAAAATTCTACTTTGTAAGCTACTGGCATTAAAGTTGTGAGTGAGCGATTTGGCTGCTGCATCAATTAGTTTGCTCTGGAGCCATCCTTCCTGAGCGAAGGCAAAAATGGGTGAGCCGGAGGCTAAAGAACTGTGAGCGAGCTCACACGAACTCAGCTTAGAGGGAACACTGATTAGGACTCAGCTACGGTGGAATCAAGCCTCTTAAAATCAAAGCATAGCGGCTTTGGCAGATCTTAGCCCCAGAGTGTGAAAGGGCTATTTTTGGGCAGGAACGCACAGAAACGGAGTTCCGGCTGGCTCCAGAGTTGGCCATGCCCAGCAGAAACTCATTAGCATAATAGGCCACGCCCAACAGCAAAAACTCATTAGGATTGGCTACATTAGGGGTGTGTGGCCTAACATGCAAAGGAGTTCCTGCTATCAAAAAAAGCCCTGGGTTGCAAACAAGGTAAACAGAATAAGAAGTGAAAGGTGGGTGTGGCTGGATGACCACACTCCTGGTAACATGGGGTGTGACCTAATATGCTAATGAGCTGTGCTGTCAGGGGTGTGGTTCCTGCTGGGCTTTTTCTACAAAAAGAGCCCTGGAGTGTGACAATAGCAGGCTGAGAAAGTGGTGGGGGGGGATGGGGGGAGGAAGGGAGAACACATTTTATGGTAGATGGTAGGCGTGGCACTGGAAATACTTCTGTGGCTTTGGCCAGTAAACTCACTCCAATTTGTATAAAAGCACATAAAACTTTATTTACAAAAACAAAGGACAAACAATGCATAGATAGGAGAAAGAATGTATACAGTTCCACAAGGACTACAAACCAAAAGAAAGAACCTAGCTGGCTATTCAACTCACTGCTTTTCCTATCAGCCGCATAGCTCTGGCATCTCAACTGGCATTCCTGATGAGCAGAGTCTCTGGAAGCATAGCAGCCAGGTGGAAGTGGAGGAGAGCTTCGAGGCAGTTCTTCTCTCTCTGAGTCTTCTCAAGCTGTCTATTCTACATAGGTGTTCTTAAGCATTTAGCCAATAGAAACCTGTTCCCAGGAGAGATCTCTAAATTGCAAGCTGTCAACCACTTTAGATGACAGTTCTCAGCTGCTGCAAGTTAATCACTTTTGCCAGCCTAAGCAACAATTCTGGTAACAAGTCAGCAGGTGAGGGTGATGACTTCTATAGTCAAGACAGCTAACACTTAGGTAGAAAAACTCTCTGAAAGGAGACCAATTTCTTGACACAGAGTTAGAAGGGATCCTAGAGGTCACCTACTCCAACCCTCTTGCTCAGTGCAGGAATTAGTCAACTACAGCATCCCACTCTGCTTAAAGGAGTACACGCCTTTAAAAAAATGTTTTAAAATGATTGAATAAAGCATTTACAGAGAAATTCTTGTGGGGCTGTGCCCTTAAGAAAGGGGGCGGATCCTTCCCAAAAAGCCCCACTGTAGCTACAGGCCTGGGCGGAGGCACCATGGTCAGTGATGGTGAGCCCCGCCAGGAGACTTGGACCCCAGCAGCCACCCCACCTCAGGGTATGCTGATGCCAGCCCAGTATAAAGCCATTGATTGCACCCCCAAAGCAGCCATTTTAACTAGGGGAACTGAACCATCTAGTTTAGAGACCAGTTGTAATCTGGAGAACGGCCGGCTTTGATTTCTCACTCCTCCACATGAAGCCTGCCGGGTGACCTTGGGAAAGTCACATTTCTCTCAGAAGTCTCTCAGCCCCACATGCCTCACAAGGTGCCTCTTGTGGGGAGAGGAAGGGAAGGAGAGTGTAAGCCACTTTAAAACTCCTTAAGGTGGAGAAATGTGGAGTATAAACACCAACTCTTTTTCTAATCCCAGTAGACCTCTAGGTTCCACCTGGAGGTTGGCAACCCTGATTCAGAGAGATGCTGCCAGGAGGAGTAAGCAATACTAGACTGAATGAACCAAGGACTGATTAAAAAGCAGATTTAGATGTTTGTTGCTGTTTGGTGTCCCAACCAAGACTCTTCTTGGAGAAAGGCCTCCTCCGTGTTGGCGGGATTCATTTTTCTCCGTCTTTGTCTGAGAGCCAGTTTGGTGTAGTGGTTAGGAGCGCGGACTCTAATCTGGGAGAGCCGGGTTTGATTCCCCACTCCTCCACATTCAGCTGCTGGTGTGACCTTGGGTCAGTCACAAGTTTTCTCAGAGCTGTTCTCTCAAGAGCAGTTCTCTCAAGAGCTTCAGCCTCACCTACCTCACAGGTTGTCTGTTGTGGGTGAGGGAAGGGAAAGGAGACTGTAAGCGGCTCTGAGACTCCTTCAGGTAGTGAAGGGTGGGGTATAAATCCAACATCTTCTTCTTCTTCTTTGATAGTAGTTCAATTTTTGCTCATTGACTTTCAGGCCAAATGTTTGCGGGTCTCGGTTCCACTCCTACTGCTGTCCTGGGTGGAAGACGCTTCCTGGCGGGAACCAGTGCATTGTCCGTGAGTATGAGCAGGGGGGTGCATCACTAGATTGTTCTTCGAGTGTTATGATAACAGGCCAGCCGAAATGAGAAATGTTGGTGCTGTTGATTTACAAAATCTGGGTGATCCAAGGCAAAACTTAGAATGCACAAGTCACATAATGACTTTCCACCTTTGGGCCAAAGTCACTCCTGAGTCCTTCAAATGAAGCAGCTATTGGCTGCTGCCTGAAAGCAGCATGCCTCTTGCTGGAAATGCTGCAAAACTGCTGTCAAGCTGCCATAAAGCACACCACTGAAAAACGCAGTTAGATGTCTTGATGGTTCATGTCTGCCAAGAAGCTCACTGGGATTCCAGCTTTCCTGGAAGCCCTGCTAGAGCTCAGCGGGCTCGTAAAGAAAACCCAGATTTTGTGATGAGAAAAGCAGACCGCAGCAAATCTGTAAAGGTTTCCTGTTGCTACTGGAACTTCTTATCCCCCGAATTTACTATGTGTTACCATTAGTATTTCCTTTGCCAGTTATGGGAAGGGCCCAGGAGATCTCGGAGATCTGCTGGGTCTCCACTTTGTGGTCGCTGCAAATCTTACTTGGCAACCGAAGTGTTGGATTCGAAAGATGCCCTTCCGTATGTGGGAAGGGAAGCGTCTCCCCCACTTGTCGTTCTCAAATGTTGGGATAAGGATTGCAGAACCGAAGCCGAAGATGTTCTCGGTGTTTGTGTCAGACCTTCTGCTGCTTCTCACGCAGGCTGCAGAGCTTACCAGTTTTCCTGAGCGCGTGTCTGAAGAACACCCCCAGCAGCTCATTTCCCTTTTTGGACCCAGCCTTCCGTGTCTGAATACCAGAAAGCCACGGCCGATTGTCCAAGGACCTCACTTCACATTGGGTTTTGACTTAGATATGGACCCTTGACAGGGCACAGTTGCCCGGCCGCCCAGGTGTGATTCAGGGATAGGCTTAGAATCATAGAATCATGGAGCTGGAAGGGACCTCCAGGGTCATCTAGTCCTACTCCCCTGCACAGTGCAGGAAACTCACAAATAACCCCCCCACACCCCCAGTGACTCCTGTTCCACACCCAAAAGATCTTCCACACACCCAACAAAAAACCGCCAGGATCCCCGGCCAAACTGGTATGGAGAAAAATGGCTTCCCAGCCCCAAAGTGACGATCATCATCTCCCTGGGCATGTAAGAAAGGGCCACAGGAACTAAGCCCTGAGGCAATCACCACTGATGCCAGCTCCCTTTCACCTGCTGGTGGGGGGAAGTGATGACATTCTGGGAGTGGGAAGTGACATCACACACACAAACCCCATTCCTCCCCAAAACAGTAACATTGCACTCGATGTGCCTGCATCACTCAGAAGTGACGTCAGCATGTTGGCAACATCAGGGGGGGGTTGAAGCTCTGGATTTTGGGCAAAACTTTATGGTAAAATCGGCATCAAACCAGAGAGTTTTGCCCAAAATCCAGAGCATCACCCCCCTGCCGAAGTCGCCAACGTGCTGACGTCACTTCCGGGTGACACAGGCATGTTGTGTGCAACATTGCTGCTGGGGGAGGATTCCCTCCTGCCGGGCAGGTGGCCACCAGCGGGCAACAGCCCACAAAATCAGGGGATCCCCCGCTTCCACCAGGCAAAATGGCAACCCTAGGATGGGACCAAAACACAGGTGGAGAAGGGGCTGAGACTCTCTCCCCCCATTTCATCTTCTTGACCATGATGTATTATGCCCAGGGCGATTTTTGGGCAGGAATGCACAGGAACGGAGTTCTGGCTGGCTCCAGAGTTGGCCACGCCCAGCAGGAACTCATCAGCATAACAGGCCACACCCAACAGCAGAAACTCGTTAGGACTGGCTACATGAGGGGTGTGTGGCCTAACATGCAAAGGAGTTCCTGCTACACAGAAAAACCCTGGGGTTTTGACAACAAACAAGGTAAACAGAATAAGAAGCAAAAGGTGGGTGTGGCTTGATGACCACACTTCTGGTAACATGGGGTGTGGCCTAATATGCCAATGAGTTTCTGCAGTTGGGTGTGGCCTATTATGTTAATGAGTTCCTGCTGGGCTTTTTCTACAAAAAAAGCCCTGATTATGCCAAAAAAGTCTCCAAGGACTAGAAATTCCTATATAATATTAATCCATTTGGCAAACACTCCATTCATATCCCATAGTAACATTCATAAGATATTTCAACGCCACCCACTTTGACAAAGTTATGCGAAACAAGTTATTATATGTATGGTCCGTTGGTGTTGATGGCGCTTGAATTGCTTCCAGTAAACTGAATATTGGAAAAAGAAATTTCATGGAGACTCTTTTTTGGGCATAATACATCACGGTTGTTTGCTTCTTCTCAACCTCCAGGTGGAGCCTGGAGATTTCCTGCTATTACAATGGATCTCCAGATGATAGAGGCCAGCTCCCCTGGAGAAAATGGCTGCTTTGGAAGGTGGACCCTGTGCCATTGCGCTGGGCTGCTTTGGAAGGTGGACCCTTCCCCAAACACAGCCCTCCTCAGACTCCACTCCCCCCAGATCTCCAGATATTTCCCCACCCAGAGCTGGCAACCCTATTAGCACCCCTTCTCCCCATGTGCCACAGTCTTGATTCCAATTGGGTCCCCACAAGCCAGGGATACCTGGAGATCTCATCCCAGAGCTCATCTGTGATTAGGCTTACCAAGAACTTATCGTATTTCAGCGGGGGATGGATACGTCCTGTCAGGACCTTCCCCAGGGGAAGGAAAGATGCACACACGATGCCGTCGCCAGGAAGTGACGCTAGGCGACGCCCTGGCAATGCGGCTGGAAACTCGATGGTACCATCGAGTTTTCAGCCCCATTGCCAGAGTGTTGCCTGGTGTCACTTCCTGGCGACGGCATGTTGCGTTACAGGGAGGACTGGTCCGGCCAGGGAGCATGCGTCCCCCGCTCCCACGCAGTAAGTACTTGGGAACGCTATCTGTGATCTGACTCAGGGACGTATTTCAGGGGGAAACATAAAATGTAATTAAGCCCCAAGTCTCAGCTGTGGGCCCAGAACTCCTGTGCTGAAATCTCTGTCCTGGGATCTCCCCAAGAGCTTTCCTTTTATACCTTGTTGTTGCAAGGACTTTGGCATCACCCATTTCACCTGTGGGCATTCCCAATTCCCTGGTTTCTGCTGATGCTTTGACAAAGCCGTTTTTACACCCGCATGGCAAAATGGGGGTCAGTTCCAGTGTTACTTTCAAATCTTGTTGGCATGCTTAGGGGAAGAAAGGGTTGCTGCCATTCCATTCTGAAGAGACGGAGCCCATGTTCAAAAGGGGAGTGTTCAAATGGAAAGAAGGTGCCCACGAAATCCAGAACCATTCTGGAATGTGAACAAACTCTGTGATTGCAAAGATTATCCATCTACTGGTTAAATTTTATTCTGCCCTTGTAGTTTTTCTCTCTTCCAGTCTGATGTAGTGATGCAGAGCGGTGGACTCTAATCTGGGGAGAACCAGGCTTAATTCCTCACTCCTCCTCCGCGTGCAGCCAGCTGGGTGACCTTGGGCCTGTCACAGTTCTCTCAGAGCTGTTCTTTCAAAAGCAGTTCTCTCAGAGCTCTCTCAGCCCCTCCTACCTCACAGGGTGTCTGTTGTGGGGAGAGGAAGGGAAGGAGATTGTAAACCGCTCTGAGACTCCAAGTGAAGGGAGGGATATAGAAGAAGAGAGGAGAAGAGATTGGATTTATACCCTGCCCTTCACTTGGAGTCTCAGAGCGGCTTACAAACTCCTCTCCCTTCCCCTCCCCACAACAGACACCCTGTGAGGTAGGAGGGGCTGAGAGAGCGCTGACAGAAACGGCTCTTTCAGGAACAGCTGTGCCAGAGCTTGTAACTGACCCAAGGTCACATCAGCAGGTGCAAGTGGAGGAGTGGGGAATCAAACCCAGTTCTCCCAGATTGGAGTCCGCGCACTTAACCACTACACCAAGCTGGCTACAATATCAATTCTCCTCCTCCTCCTCCTCCTCCTCCTCTTCTTTCTTTTGTCTTTTTCCTTTTCGTTCTTCTTCTATCATCACAGCCCTGTGAGGTAGGCTAGGCTGAGAGAGAGAGAGTCACCAACTTTCATAACTGAGCTGAGATTCGAACCTGGGACTCCCTGATCCTATTCTAACATCGTGACCTTGCTGGCTCTCAGCTGTGTGTTGAAAAGACATGGGGCCAGAGGTTCAGGGAGGTTCTCCTGCCCTGCTGTGTCTCATTCCTTCTCTCTGCTTCTTCTCCCCCGACAGCAATTTGCCGGAACTCCTGCGGCGAGGGATTCTGTTCGCGGCCAAACATGTGCACCTGCTCCAATGGGCAGCTGTCTCCAAACTGTGGCTCTGCAGGAGGTGAGAGCTGGCGCGAGACCATACCATGGCATGGCCGGGAGTGGCAGGGGAGAGTCCGCCTTACCTGTAACTAGGACCCCCCGTTCCCAGCTTTGGTCCCTTCCTGGATCAGACCAAACGTCCACGGAACCCAGCATTCTGTCTCCAACAGAGGCCAGCTGACAATCTAGCCTGGAAAGCCAAGGTTTTCTCCTCTTCACTGGCTTTGGCATCTTGTGCTTTTCAGAGGTAGACTGCCATGCAACAGGGAGGCTCTGTTTTGCTCTTCAGGCTACAGGCTATTGGTAGATCTCCCCTTTATAAGAACCACGTTGCTGAATCAGGCCTGAGGGCCGTTCAGCACCCCCTTTTCCCACAATAACCATCGGGTTGCCCCTAGGAAGCTTAGCAGCATTTTTAAAAAAACACACACAACATACTTGCCCCAAATCCACTTGTTGGAACTGACCAAAGCTTTTGCATCACCCTGTCAGTTTCACTGGGCAGGTAATGCAAAAGGGAGCGCCAGTTGCCAGGCCTTTGCTGGCCGTATCTGAACAGGGAGGCATCAGGTGTATAGATCAGGGTCTTCTCTGATGCTCGCTGGGTGATCAGGGAAAGCACAACCTGGGAACGGTGGTATTTATTTAATTATATTTAAATTGATATCCCGGACCTCCCCGCCGTAGCAGGCTCAGGGCGGCTAGCAGCATATTTATAAACAAATGCATTACAAACTCAATATATATTAAAACAGCATTAAATTAAGAATGACAATATAAAAACATGACCATAATACAGGACGGCGATCTTCTAGCTTCATTTCATTTGAGTGGCCACCTCCGAGGCTCTGCCAGGCTGTTACTCATCTGGCTGGTAAAGGTGTTGATGTGCCGGCCAGGTTGGTGAAGATGTTGATATTAGGGCCAGGGCCGTAACGTCAAGGCGGCCCCTTACTTGAAGGCCTGGAGGAAGAGCTCCGTTTTACAGGCCCTGCAGAACTGCAAAAAGGTATCACAGCTGACGTGGAGAAAGAGTCCTTAAAGAGTATTGGTTCCCTTAAAAGCACCGGTGAAAGGCTTGCCGATACGTTCACCTTTTTTGCAATTCTCTCCCTTCCCTGGTTCCCCAGTTTGTGTTCTGATCCCTGTTCCCCTCCTCCTGAATCCACATTTAACTAGGAATTGCCATGTGCTGCCTTGGATAGTGGCAAACGCAGCCCCCTGTGGTTAAAAGGGCCCAGACTGGAGCTGAAATCCCAAACAATGGAGACTCCCTGAGGTCCCACTTTGGAAACAAGAAGGCCCATGTCGTTCTTAATTCCAAATCTGGGGAGAGCTTCAGGTGGAAGAACTTCAGAAGTCTCCCTCTTGCATTCCCCACCCCCCCAACCATTGCCTTTTCTGGGTTGAACAAACTCACGCCTATAGATTGAATTTCCTGGGATATAAGCCGCTTTTTTTAAAAAAATAGTATGTATTTTTAAAAGTGTGCATGCACAGGAAACCTCATACCTTGAATAAATCTTTGCTGATCTTAAAGGTGCCACGGGTCTCTAAATTTGTTTTTAAAAAATTAGTTAATTTTTAAATGGAGCCTCTGTTTGAAAACTCACAATGGCTTTGGCCTTCATTCAGCCGGCCAAGAAATCCCGCCCCCCCGCCCCCGCAAGCCCTCAGCCCTGTGAACTGACTCTCCTGACACCTTTCTTTCAATGTGTCGCCTTTTATGGTACCCTCTCCCCAATAAAGGTTTGTGTTTTTTTTAAAAAAAAAGCCTGCTCTGTTTCACTCTAATGGAAGCACCAGATGTTAGCAATCTTCCCAACAATGCAAAGAATTCTACCATGAGGAGGGGGTTGGGGCAGGAAACCACATTTCCAGCATTCCTTTGGGCCCAACACACCAGTGGGGTGGGAGGGGGATGTTAAATTTCATAGGGCACTGGGGGGGGGCTGCCTCGGCAACAGGGTGTAGCCCGAAAGATGCGGGGGATGGGGGGGATGCCTGGATTGTGAGATTTCAGCTCCGGCTTTCTTTGGAGACCTATCAGACTTTCAGGGCTTGGCCCCTTGGATGCTACATTAGTGCAAATGTTGTTGTTTAAACTTTTACAAAAATTAATTACAAATTTATTATGAATCAAAGCCCCAAATATTACAACAGTGGTGGCGAGTCTACCAATAAGGCTCTACAAAATGTTTCCAGGTATCTACAAACATCTCCATGCACAACCGTAGTCTCTACATGTGATATGTTCAAACGCTGAGAAGACAGCAAAATCCTCGAACCATTGCCCTGTGAGATGGGGTGCTTCTGAAATTCTCCTCCTCCCAAATTTCCCTCTGGTTTTGGAATGGTCAGGTCTGGTTTTCAGAGCGGCCGGCCATGTACCAGCAGAGTTTGCCACAGCTTTCGAGCATGCTCGAGTTTTGTTTGTCCATCACGTTATTTGTTTTATACTGAACATTTCCGCGCTGCCTCTTCAGAGTCCCGTTCCAGGCAGCTTGCCATTAAAAGCCATTTAAAGCCCCGTTCACACGGAGCATTTGCCCCGCCGAAGGCACGGTAGCCCTGCGGAGTTTCTGTGCACGATCACACAGGCACATCTGGGAGGCGTAGCACTCCCATGGCCAACCCACGGCTTCCCTCTGAAGATGTGGAATAAAAAACTACCAGGGACGAAGCACTAGTTTCCGGAAACCCCGGGGCAAAGGCCAGCCTCTGATCGTGGGAGCGCCAGTATCCCGCGGCATCCAACGCCCGCCCATGTCCTGGGGTTTCCGGATGTTGTGAGTTTCCATGGGATGCGCACCAATGCCAAATGGCGCATGTGCACACACAAGACACCGACAGCAGCCCGCCCCCCCAACGGCGCATGTGCACTTTACACCAGCGCAGCTTGCGTGCTCTGCTGCGCCGCTTTTTCACCGCGCTGCAGCAGCGTGGTGTGATCAATGCTCGGAGTTGGAGCATGGCAACCCGGTGTCCTGTGTGATCGGGCTACCGTGCCTTATTTTGCTCTGGGGTGAACAGCTACGCCTCTCCCCCCCACATTTTCTGGCCTGTATGACTGGGGCCTAAAAATGGCATATGTGACCCCCCGGAGTTCAAGGCCTTTGCAGAGGGCTTGTATCATAGGCAATATGAAAAAGTTGATCTGATGGATGGAGAGGTACCGGCCGGGATGCCCAGTCCAGCTCTGATAAAGCAGTCTTGATGAGTTTCGATGTACAATTGTGTCAACGTTCTCTATGTGCAATGCATAGGAATAAGGGTTGCTAGGCAGGGACATGGGGAGAGAGCCAGTTTGGTGTAGCGGTTAGGTTTGCGGACTCTAATCTGGGAGAACCGGGTTTGATTCCCCACTCCTCCACTTGCACCTGCTGATGTGACCTTGGGTCAGTCACAAGCACTGGCACAGCTGTTCTTGAAAAGGAGCAGTTTCTGTCAGAGCTCTCTCAGCCCCACCTATCTCTCAGGGTGTCTGTTGTGGGGAGGGGAAGGGAAAGGAGTTTGTAAGCTGTTCTGAGACTCAAAAGTGAAGGGCAGGCTATAAATTCAATCTCCTCTTCTTCTTCTGTGACATCACTTCTGTGGATACTTGGGAAGTGACATCCCACCTCTCTAGGAATTACCAGAAACTCCATGGTTTTACAAAAGAGTTTCCAGGAATTCCTACAGAGGCGTGACGTCACTGTAAGGTTGTCGTGTAAGTGACGTCACACACTGTTGGCCTGAGGGCCAGTTTCCTGAGTGGCTGTGGGGGGGGGGACAGGATCTTTGCGCAAAGGGCCGGCAACTCCAGCGGGAACACATGCGTATATTAGTGAACACACCACACAAAAAGAATCTTGACACAATCATACATGGGATCAGACTGCTTTTTGGGGAGAGTATTTGATCAGTGCCCATGACTAAAAAGTTAGAACAGATAAAAGGAAGTCCTTCTTCACCCAAAGAGTGATTAACACATGGAATTCACTGCCACAGGAGGTGGTGGCGGCTACAAGCATGGACGGCTTCAAGAGGGAATTACATCTGGAGCAGAACTCCATCAGTGGCTATTAGCCTCAAGGTATAGATAGGAACTCTCAGTCTGGGGCAGGTGATGGACTCTGTTCTTGGTGCTGGAGGGGGCAGCAGTGGGAGGGGGCTTCTAGTGTCCTGGCCCCACTGCTGGACCTCCTGATGGCACCTGGTATATTTTGGCCGCTGTGTGACAGAGTGTTGGACTAGATGGGCCATCGGCCTGATTCAACATTGGCTTCTCTGATGTTCTTATGTTCTTAGGACACCTCAGTAATACAGTTCATTGATAGATCTTTCAATAGCTCATCTGGTTGGACCCAGCTGCCGTTCCTGAAGCCGTCTTGATCTAAAATAATAACAGTCTTAAAGACCAAAGAGTTTATCACTGACTTTATTCTTTAGTCTTTAAGACTCACGAGTCTTTGTTGTTGTGGCTGCTGCAGGACTTGGCTACTGCAAAGGAATTTGTCTTAATCTACCAGCTATCCCCACCCCCTGTGGCAGGTGGGTGGGAAGAAATGTCAGTCTTGAATACCCATCAAATTAATGGATTGATTCCCCCCTGATTCTATTCAGATGGGAGATTAAAATGGCTTTCTCTCCCTTCACATTCCATATTCCATGTACAATTTTCTTCGTGTTTTGTTTGTGTGTGTGTGCTTGTGAGCCTGGAAGTCATGGTGGGGCTAGGACATTTCAGAGAGGTGGCTTTGAGATTACCTGCCTCTGCCCCCCAGCCCTGGTATTCCTTGGAGGTCTCCCTTCCAAGTCCCTGCCAGGGTCAGCTGCTTAGCTTCTGAGATCTGATGACATCGGGCTTGCCAGGGCTATTCAGGTCAGAGCTCTCACCTACGATTCTATGAATCCTTCTCTTCTCCCTAACTCCCTCCTACTTCCTTCTTCAGTTCAATCTTGCAGCGTGAGATGCATGAATGGCGGCAGCTGCAATGAGGATTCGTGCATGTGCCAGAAGGGGTACACGGGGACCTACTGTGGCCAGCGTAAGTATTTGCCTCTGCGTTACTCCTGAAAAACTTGTATGGAAATTCGGCTCCACCTCTGAGGAGCCAATGTGGTGTCTTGGTTAAGAGCAGCAGACTCTAATCTGAAGAACCGGGCCTGATTTCCCACGCCTCCTCCACATGCAGCCAGCTGGGTGGCCTTGGGCCAGTCACAGTTCTCGAGGAGCTCTCTCAGCCCCGCCTGCCTCACAAGGTGCCTGTTGTGGGGAGAGGAAGGGAAGGCGATTGGAAGCTGCTTTGAGACTCCTTAAGGTAGAGGAGAGCAGGGTATAAAAACCAACTCTTCTTTTAGTTTGGCTGAAATGCCAAACTCTGATTTGCGATCTGAAATCCTGCCAGTTTCAATTGTGGATCTGAGATTTCTGTGCTTATTACTAGATTTTAGCTTGATGGGATTTGTTTGCCATAGACAGCCTTGCATTGGTGGATTACCTTGGGTCATTATCTTTATTCTGCCTATAGAATACAAACAAAACAAGACAAAACTCAAATTAAAGTGGTTTATAATATTAAAAATCAGAGCATCATTTTACACTTAATTTTAAAAAGTAAGGCACCATTTAACTAAAAAACCCCCAGTGAATTCAGAATGAAAAGCCCACCCTTAATTGGAGACTCGGTTTACAAAACCGTTCCTGAATCCCTTTGCACTGAGACAATAAGCAACCTCCCAGGGCCATTTCAGCTCCAGAAGATGGCATAGAGTAGAAGTTAGGGCCCCTCCTCCCTACGTTGCCACAGAAGGAGGAGCCTGCAGAAGTGGGGGAACCCCTGCCTGGACCGGGGGGGCTGGCAGCCCTACTTGCAGCTGCTGTGTGGCTGTGGGAAAAACAACTCTGGTCTGGGTTCCCCTGACTTAACTTCAGGCTAAACTTCAGGCCAAACATATAGTTTGGGCCTCAGGCAGAGCTGTTTCACATCACCAATAGCCAGGGGTCATTTCCTGCTGGAGCGCCCCAGAGCAGCACTCTGGCAGTAAGGAGCCCAGGGGCTCCCCCCTGCTGCCTTTCCTGGCCAACCTGCCAAGGCGGACGGGCCAGGGAAGGAAAGAAAAGCATTTTAAACATGCTTGGGTTCCCTGCCTGATCTTCTTCAGGTGTCCTGCAGCCACAGAACACCTGGAGAAGATTGGGCAGGAAACCTAGGCATATCTGCCTGCCTGCCCTTGCCTTCTCCAGCCAGCTTGTCACAGCAGGTTGACAGGGGAGGGGTAAGGGGAGGCGGGTAGACATGCTCCCTTTTCTCCCTGAGCCTCTCTGCTTTTGCAGAGAAACTCAGGGGAGCGGGGATTGGGGATCTGAATGACTTTCTTTCCCTTCCCCAGATAGCATTTTAAACATGCCTGGGTTCCCTGCCTGATCTTTTCCTGCACCTCTTTTTCTATGAAATGACCCCTGCCAATAACTTGGTCCTTCTACTTGGAGGTGATAGAGGTTGAACCAAGGACTTCCGGCATGCAAAGCAGATGATGTACTCACCGAGTCATGGCCTCTGCCTGCTAGATATCTGGTAAATGCTGACCTCTCCAGTTCAGAACAAGCGCTGCGCTGACTTGTTGGCGATGAAGTTCTGGGGATCTTGAGTGTGAACCTGGTTTACTGGGCTGGGTGGGAGGAAGCCCCCTGAGGCACCACCTCTGTTGGTCAAGCGAGCTTTTTTCTGATGAGTCAAGGTGTCTGCCTTCGTTCTTCATTTCCTTTATTTAGATGTTGGTACCATGCTTTTCTTCCCACTGGGGACCCAAACCGTCTTGCAACATTATTGCCCCCTCCTCTGTTTTATCCTAATAACAATGATCTGGTGAGAAGAAGAAGAAAAGATTGGATTTATACCCCGCCTTCACTATCCACAGGAGTCTCAGGGTGCGTTCAGACGGGCAGCTGATCCTGCCATTGGCCCAGCTCTAACTTGATCCAGATCTTTTTTATCCGGCCTTGCATGACCAGACAGCTCCCCTTACCGCATGCGTACTCCACAGTGGATTGTCTAGACAGCGTCCACCTGAAGGACCCCCTGCAGTAGTGTTTTTTTTAAAAAATTCTGTTTGTGCATGCACATCTGCACCTCAATGTGTACTTGTTTTTCCATGCATGCGCAGAATTGAATGGTTAAAGCATTGCCAGTAGTACCTCCCTCTAGGTACCATTTCAATTAACACAGTTCATAAATTTCACGGGCCATTCAGAAACATGAAATTGTCCAGAACATTTGAGCAGAGCTCTGCGGCTGTCACACGTTTTCGTGTTTATGCGCATAATGCTAAGAATTTTTTTTAATGGCGGCCATTCATGATGGTCTGGAGCAGACCATCCCGATGGGCTGATTGCGTGCTGGAACAATCAGATGGAGGAAATTCTGCCATTGGCCTATTGGCAATCAAAAGTACCAGATTTTCACTGGTATCCTTAAAGTACGGCTCCCTGGTGGGGCTAAACAGGCTGATCACAGAAGTGGCACCTTTCCCAGATGTCACTGTCTGATCGTGCCCTTTAAATCCACCAGGCATCTGTGCCTGGGGCAGATGTAAAGACTCGTCTGATCAGGACCTCAGAGTGGCTTACAATCGCCTGTCCCTTCCCCTCCCCACAACAGACACCCTGTGAGGTAGGTGGAGCTGAGAGAGCTCTCCCGAGAACTGCCCTCGAGAGAACAGCTCTGAGAGAACTTGTGACTGACCCAAGGTCATACCAGCAGCTGCATGTAGACGTGGGGAATCAGACTTGGTTCTCCCAGATTAGAGTCCGCGCTCCTAACCCATTACACCAAACTGGCTCTCAGGCAGGTTAGGCTGAGAGAGAGTGACTTAGCCTAAGGTTGCCCAGTGAGCTTCCATGGCAGAGCAGGAACTTGAACCTGGGTGTCCCAGATCCTAATCTAGGGTTGCCATCTTCCAGGTGGAGGCTGAAGATTTCCCGCTTTACAACTGATCTCTAGATGACAGAGATCATGGAAGAAATGGCTGCTTTGGAGGGTGGACTCTATGGCTTTGTACCCTGCTGAGGTCCCTCCCCTCCCCAAACCCCACCTTCCTCAAGCTCCACCCCCAAATCTCCAGGTATTTCCCCACTCAGAGCTGGCACTATCCTAGTCTGCTACTCTTAAGAGGCCAGAGATCAACCCTGAAATGCCATCGGCTGCTTTCCCACCCTCCAAGCTGGATTTCTAAGTCTCCAAATTGGATACTGGCCCGGCCCCGACAGGCAAATTGATGTTTGATCTGGGGCACTTCCAGAATCGTCATCATCTGGATTTCTTCTCAGATTTAGAGTTCTAAATTAAGTAGTCTTGTTTCTAAAATAGAGCCAGTGCTTGCAGGATCTTCTGTTTGTCTGGGTTCCCCCCCCCAAAAAAAAATCGCGTGCTGCTGGCTTCACCTCCAGGTTTCCTTTATTCATTTTTTTATCTTCCCACCTTGTGCCTGATGCTCACGCGTGCATTGATAAACATGGCAAGTGAAGCAGTCTCGATGTGTGGCTGTGCATGCAGTTGCATCAAGAGTCTTTTTTCTGGAGTGCTGACCAGGGGCAGATCTACTGTGAAACTAACGAAGCTCAAACTTAAGCAATTTTTTTTTTAATGAGTGAATTTTTCAACAAAAATTGATGGAAGTTTTTCTTTTTAAGTGTTTGCTATTAAAATAAGGCTATTTTAGTGACAGAATCATAGGCCAATTTATTTATTTCTCAAATTTATATCCCGCCCTGCCAGCCAAGACCAGCTCAAGGCGGCTTATAGGAAATAAGACATATAAATTACAGTTAAAACAGCTTAAAACCAACTAAAGCCATCTAAGACAGTAACGTGCTAGTAATATATTCTTTTACTTCACCATGGCAGCTGTTGTTCGGTGTTCCCTTCTCATAGTCAGCTTGTGGTCTTTCCTTTAGGCGGCTGGCCCAGGCTGCTATTGTGGGTAAACCCAGGGAGGCAGGGCTCTCTGACCTTCAACTGTTAGGGGCGGCTCCTTGATTGAAGGCCTGGTGGAAGGGCTCCATTTTACAGGCCCTGAAGAACTGTAAAAGGTCCCGCAGAGCCCTGATGTCTTCCGAGAGCTCATTCCACCAGAATGGAGCCAGTGGGTTGAACTACTTAATATTGACCGTAGAATCTATACACTAATAGCCAAGACGTTCCACTCTGTGCGTATATCTAAATCTGCACTTTGGGGGGCAAAGAGATTTTCCTGCACACTTGGGGTAATCCTCAGGTGTGCAGAAAAATCTGATTTTTTAAAAAAAAAAACCTATACGGGGGATACTTAAATCTCCCCAAAAGTAAAAAAGCATTCCCTGCGCATGCACAGAGAACACACTGGGAATAATGCCTCGCAGCCGTTGATGGGGGGAGGCTTGGCAGGCCTGGCAACTGGGAGCTGTTCAGGCCTCACCACCAGTGCCGGGGGGAGGGAAGCTTGGATGGTCCGGTGACTGGGATCTGCATGGGCCTCACTGTCCCTACTGGGGGTGAGGGTGGGGGAGAAGTTTGGCAGGCCCGGCGGCTGGGAGCTGCACGGGCCTCGCTGTTGCTGCCGTGGGGGAAGGTTTGGTGGGCCCGGTGACTGGGAGCCGCACAGGCCTCACTGTTACTGCCAGGGGGGAAGAAGAAGAGATTGGATTTATACTTTGCCCTTCACTGCCCAAAGGCGTCTCAGAACGGCTTACAAACTCCTTTCCCTTCCCCTCCCCACAACAGACACCCTGTGAGGTAGATGTCTTACCTGTGGCCACTTCCTCCTCAGCTCTGAGGTCCTCCTCCTTCTGCAGGCCGGGAGCCATGGGGAATACAGCCCCATGTGAGCATCGTGGGTCCCTCTTCTTGTATGCTCTAATATGTTTCATATGGCCTCAAAATGTCCCTGTAATTGGTCAGATTTCTAAATTTTCTCCAGGGCTTTTACAGCACCCAATTCCCCAGCTGTATGGGCTCACTGAGCTCACCAGAATCTATTCATAGTCTACATTTTGGCAGCTGGATCCTCAAATCCTTCTTTGATGCACAGCTTAATAGTTCTACAGCTCAGCCCTTAGCCAATCAGAACCATAAAAAGACATCTGAATTCTCAATTCAGGCTCTTTGGACCTTGTTGGATGTTGCCCTATTGCTGCTGCTTGAGAAGGGCCCCCCATAACAGTTCAAGCTTCGGGGTCCCAAAAATGTAGGTCCACCACCGGTGCTGACTAATGCATAGCTATGCATTGGTACAGTGCCATAGAAAGAGAAGCTAACCTGGTATTCGTGTGCCCTCTTGCATGTTGGTACAAGCTTCTTTTTCTGTGGTGTCGTGCCATCGGGCCTGAGCATGTGCACGCATCGGGTCATGCAATCGAAAACTGTGCGACTGCATCACAATTACTTTTGGAATTTTTAAATATCGGCGCACATGACACATTGGTGGAGGTGAAAAAATGATGGAAAGAAGCCAAGTAGGAGCCAACTGTGCATGATCCAATCCTGGAATTAATTTTGTGATTCTCTGACTGAATCCGGAATGAACGAGGAGTGAAAGGTGGGCAGAAAACACGCTGAAGGAAATCTATTCATCCCTCTCTCAAATCCAGTCCCTTTTGGGTGGCTTTTTTGGGAACTACATCCTGTCTCTTTTGAACTCGTAGCCGTCCCAGACTGCTATAATGAGAATCTCAGAATCCGGCTTTCCTCCCGATTCCCTGCTGGAAAGCAGCATTTCCTGGCGAGCCTCACTTGATTCTCATCCAAGACAGCCTCCCTCACCTCCCGCTCTCTTTTTGTCAAACAGCTGTCTGCGAGAGCAGTTGCCAGAATGGAGGCCGGTGCATTGGACCAAATCGGTGTGCATGCATCTACGGTTTCACAGGCCCGCAGTGTGAGAGAGGTAAGCGATGCCTCGATATGGTATTGCGTTGTATATGCCGCTTGTGAACTCTGAGAATCTTTACGCCATCTGGCATCAGAATTGGGTGTGTCAAGTCAAGTTTATTCGGTACCTAACCAGCACAAGTTGGTTGAAGCCATATTTTAACTGCATCAGTAATGCAATTTGTAACAATTTTTAAAAAAAATGTTAAACATTTCTAAAACGTAGGCTGATTTCCCACTACAGCTGCCTCGGGGTTGTGCCGCCGTTTGCCCTGAAACTATTTGTCAATTTCACACCCGAAGCCGCGGGGCTGCATTTTGACCCACGGCTTCGCCCGATTTCCCCCGCAGTTTCGTAATCCTCAAAAAACAGGATCAGGAAACTGCGGGGAAAATTGGGCGAAGCCATGGGTCAAAATGCAGCCCGGCGGCTTCGGGTGTGAAATTGACGAATAGTATCGGGGCAAACGGCGGCGCAACCCCGAGGCAGCTGTAGTGGGAAATCAGCCGTATAGATTACGTAAAAAGTGGATAGCAGCAGTTTTTTAAATTCTCTTATGAATTTCTAAAACTCTCATGATCTGAAATAAAACAAGATTTATCTACATGATTTGTCCTCTCAATTACCCATAACCTCTTGGACTCTGCTGTACTTGATGTCTGCGAATTCTTCGGGCTACAGCTAAAAATTTAGCACAGTTCAATATGAGCTGCGGGTCAGGGTCAAATAAGAAGCCTCTGGCTTATCTCTTTATCTGAATACCCGTAGAACCTCCTTAAAATAGGACAAAGGATCTTTGCTCTGCTATCTTCGTAATAGCCACAATGCAATAACATATGTTAGATTGTTTCTATTTTCCTGGAGCCACAAGGGCATAGAGGCTCAATCAGTGGCACCTTTTTATACCGGCCTTCTGGGACTGCCGAAGGACAGAGATTGCATCTGGCCATTCAGTAAGCCCTGCGATGTGATGCAATCTCAGAACTGGGTGATTCAAAGCCATTTCTGGACCCAGCAAATTCAGGGGCGGGGTTGCCATTTGGAATGTGTTCAGCCCCCATCAAACCCCAGTGTTTCAGGATACGTACTAAGGACTGCACTCTTCTAAAATCATTCATTCACTCTCCGGCTTCCAACATGGAGACCAGTGTGATGCAGCGACAAAAAAGGCAAAGGTAATCTTGGAGTGTGTCATGATCTGTGCAGGGCTGGGAGACAAGGCCTAGAGGCCTAGGCCCCAGAAGAGACCTGTGTGGGAGTGGAAAGCCAACAGCCTATAATCCCCATAATGCTTAGTGATGGTTGTAGTCAATCGGTGTCCAGGGATTGTGTGAGGAGATGTAACTTAAGCTTTGTGAACTGTGAAACTGTGTTCTTTTCTCTTCTGCGGTCTTCCCTCTCACAGAGTTAAACTGAGGGGACAGCCTAGTCTGAGAGAAAGATCCCTCACTTGGGACAGAGTGAGTTCAGGCACAGGCCTGGTATAAAAGACTGTAGGCCTTGAAATAGTAAACAGTTAAGAGAAATCGATAGTCGCATTAGATTTGTTTATTTTGCCTTTAAACACTGTTATATATTTTGTAGCACCTTGTCTGGTTTTCCTTGCCCCATGACACCCAAGCCCAAAACTCTGGATAATCTGGGCGAGGGGGTGCATATAGATATTGAACAACATAGGGGAGAGAATTGCTGCCTGCGGCACACCACATTACAGTGGGTGTCGCTGGGATAACTCTCCCACAAGTGCCACCCTCTGTCCCCGACCTAGGAGAAAGGAGGCTACTCACTGGAGGGCAAGTCCCTGGATCCGAGCATTGGCAAGGCAGTGGGTTAACACATCACAGTCAACCAAATCAAATGCTGCCGACAAATCAAGAAATAGCAGCACCCATCCCCCTCGATCCAGATGTCTCCGGAGGTCATCCACCAGGGCGACCAACACCGTATCTGTCCCATGGGTGGGGCAAAAGCCGGACTGGAAGGGATCCAGTATCTTAGCATCATCCAAGAAAGTCTGGAGCTGCGTTGCCACTGCCCTCTCTATTACCTTACCCAGAAATGGTAGATTGGACACTGGGCGGTAATTACTGAGGGCCGTAGGGTCCAGAGATGATCTTTTTAAGGACGAACCACCACCTCCTTCAATCCCCCTGGGAAAGTCCCTGTTCAAAGGGACATTGATAATCTCCCTCAGGGGGATCCGCACTTCATCGCTGCAACCTTTAACTAGCCACGATGGGCAGGGATCTAGTAGGCTTCACAGCCACCAGAATCTTGTCAACTTTGTCCTGGGAGAGCCAACTGAAGTGGTCCAAAGTTGGACCCAAAGATGGCCATTGGGCTTCCAGTTCTTTTATTGTATCGAATGTGACCGGGAGGTCATGGCGGAGTGACAAGACTTTGTCTGCAAAATGGCTCACAAATGCCTCACAGCCAATCGCCAATTCCCTAGCATTTAGGATGCCCTGTGGCAAATTAGTTAGTGACCAAATAGTTCTAAATAATTGGGCTGGGCGAGAGCTAGCAGACTCAATGGAGGTCACGTAGAACCCCTTCTTCATGGCCTTCACTGCCATCTCATAAGTTCTCATAAATGACCTATAGGATGCTCTTGTGGCTTCGTCACAAGCTTGTCGCTACCCTGTCTCTAGCCATCTTAGCTCCCGTTTCATCCGCCATAGCTCCGGGTTGTACCACGGTGCTAACTTGGTATGGGGGCGAAGAGGATGCCAGAGAACCAAAGTTCCACAGGAAAACAAAAGTTCCACATTTGTAGGAGTAGCAGCTGTGCACAGCTGGCTTCAATGCCGTGTTCGCTTACCACTTCTTCAGATATCTGGTACTCTTTAGCTGTGAAACTGAAAGTATTTTTCTATGTCATACCTATTTATTTATAACAAATTTACCGTCTCCCCAGCTGTTAGAACATACATACTTACTCAAAAGATAAGTTAACAAATCTCCTTAGACCAGTTTTCCAAATCCAGTCACCCCACTAACATGTTGTTCTTTGTGTTGACAAAGCTTCTACAGTATTGTGGTAGTTAGCAATCAGGATTCCATTCTAAGTATGTAATTTTTGTTTTCCTGTGGAACTTTTGTTCTCCTGAAGCATCTCATACAAAGGATTAGTGGACTTTATTTGGATTTTATCCTTTCTATTACATACTGTTGGATCCTAACCCTTTAAGAAAATGTAAGAGTGTTTGTTGAACTTGATAAGTATGTGAACTGTTAAAATTGATTTGGATAATATATTCTTTCTACTTCTGTTTGTAATTTATACACTGAGTGTTTGTGTGTCGATACAACCTCCAGGCAGTGGCTGGAGATCTCCTGCTCTTGCAACCAGGCTTCCCAAGAACTTACCGTAATTCGGCGGGGAACGCATACTTCTTGGCAGGACCATTCCTGGGGGAGGGAGATGCGGCGCACGATGCCGTCGCCAGGAAGTGATGCTGGGCGACGCTCTGGCGTCACATCCTGGCGATGGCATCGTGCGGCGTGGGTGTTCCAAGGAGGAATGTTCTGGCCGGGGACTGTGTCCCCCCCGCCGAATTATGGTAAGTACTTGGCAACCCTACTTACAACTGATCTCCAGGCAACAGAGACCAGTTCCCCTTGAGAAAATGCTTGCTTTGGAAGGTGGACTCTATGGCATTGTACCCCACTGAAGCCCTCCTCTCCCCTCGAGAGCCAGTTTGGTGTAGTGGTTAAGTGCACGGACTCTAATCTGGGAGAATCTAATTTCTTCTTCCCTCCCCGGGCACCACCCCCAAATTCTCCAGGTATTTCCCGACCTGGGGCTGGCTACCCTTCCGGAGTCACTAATACCTGCTGCAGTAAGAGGGCAGAGACAGATTAGGGTCATGGTGCTCCCAGGCTAAAAATTACTTCATTAAGCTGAGCTGGAGAGTCGGTGTGGTGCAGGGGTTATACTGTCAGACTAGGATCTGGGAGGCCCAGGTTCAAATCCCCACTCTGCCACAGAAGCCTGCTGGGTGACCTTGGGTCAGTCACACCCTCTCAGCCCTAGGACCCACCTTGCAGGGTTGTGGTGAGGATAAAACGGAGGAGAAGAGAAATTGGTAAGCTCCCTTGGGTCCTCATCAGGGAGAAAGGTGAGGCATTAAATAAATAAATAAGCCCCTAGAGGTGAAACGAGAGTTGCTAACCTACTGGTGGTGGCGAGAGATCTCTCATGATTCTAGCTGATCTCCAGGCAACAGTGATAGGGTTGCCAGCCCCCAAGTCTGGGTGGGCGTTCCCCTACTCCTGGGGGCTCAAATCTGCCTCCAGCCAGCTGGCCACCAGGGAAGCCTGCCCCCAAGCCACGGCCACCCACAGCCACCCCTGTCCACGTGCTCCCCCAAGCAGCTGAAGCCCTTTAAACCTTTTAGTAGGGAGGGACAGGGGTGGCCGTGGCTTGCGGGTGTTACGGGCTGGGGTGCCAGTCAAAGGGAGTCCAGGACAGGCCAAAGTCAGGAGCCAAGAAGACAGTGCAAAGTCCAAAAAGCCAAGCCGGGGTCAGGAGCCAGGAACACAGAGCCAAGTCCAAAGCCAGGGGGTCTGAGGGTCTAGGTGCAAGGGCCGAGCCAGAGTGGATGCTAGCAGCACGAAGATGACTCGTTGTTTCCACGAAGGATATTGCCCAGAGTGTGGAGTTAAATTCTGCTACCAGTTAGTTGGCTGCACGATCGGCCAGGCTCCTGTTAGAACTCTGGGCTGGCTGAGCACATCCCTTGTAGCCTGGCCTCTCTTCGCCTGGTTGCTGAGTTTTGCCACAGTTGCTCCCTTAAACGAGTCACACGTGGGGGTGAGTCAGGAGGCCTTTCCGCTTGCAGTTCTTCCTTCTTACCTGGGCCAGGTGTGAAGACTGCTGTTGCAGGCACTTGCCAGCTCTTCTCCTCTACTGCTTCAGAGGGGCCAGCTGTGGTTTCTGCAGGCTCTGTCAGCTCATCCTCATCCACGCCCATGAGTGGGCAGGGCTTGGGAGCATCCCCTACCACCCCTGGAACGCCCCCCAAATCCCCCTGCCAGATTGACCGGGGGACCTGGCAACCCTAGACAGAGATCAGTTCACTCAGAGGAAACGGCTGCTTTGGAAGCTGGGCTCTGTGGTGTTCTACCTCATCGAAGTCCTCCCCTTCCACAAATCCTGCCTTCTTCAGGCTCTCCACCCCCAAATCTCCAGGAATCTCCCAACTTGGAGGTAGGTGAATCAGACGGGTGTCTGTATCATGCCTATCCATAGTTTTTTTCCTACTCTGTCTAAAAGTATTTGGGAGGGGGATTTTTGGTCATGGAATCAGCTCAGGGTGGATATACCGCCCCCCCCCCATACACGTCTATGGCTGGATCATTTTGCTCCGCCCCATGGCTGCTTTTCAGGGTCCTGTTATGAAGCATTCCAGTCCTGGGATTCCTAGGACATGTGTCTTTTATTCGGCCCTGTGTATATCGTAGAGATAACTTAATTTTTAAAAGCTATACAAAAAAAGAATACGTTTAGTGGCCTGGTTCCCAGAGACCTGGGAATGACAATGTTTAAGGGGCTGGATAAGCCCCCAACCCTTCCCTATCCCCCCCCCAAGCCTCCCGCCCCCAACAATCAACATCGCTTGGGGAAATCATACCCATTAAACCAGTTTGCAACCGGTTTCCATTTGGCACTGTAAATGGATTCCTCTTCTAAGGGGGCTTGTGTAACCAGACGGCTTTTTGATCCGGAACACATGGCATGGATTTTGGGGGAGGCTGTACAGTTTGTGTATACGTGTGTTTGTGCACGTGTTTGACTGCTTTGGAAGGGATTGTGCAATGTACGAGAGCTTTGAATCAAAAGGACTTGTCTTCTCCCCCTTTTCTTTCTTACTTTTTTTTCTTTTTTGTGCAATGCTTGCGGTGAATGCTTTTGGCCCCGACTCAGAGATGAAACAAGGCTCACAGCTGTGTGTATACCGTTTGGCTTCTGCCAAGAGAAATAGACAGAGATAGGGGGAAGGTTTCGAAGCACCCTTTCCTGGCCAGCTCCGTCTGGCTTTCGGCATTTCCTCGAAGCCTCTTGCAGTTTGGTGGTTGGTGTCGTGGTGAGGAGCGCGGAATCTAATCGGGGAGAACCGTGTTTGATTCCCCACTCGTCCACATGCAGCTGCCGGTGTGACCTTGGGTCAGTCACAAGTGCTTGCCACAGCTGTCCCCTTGAGGCGAATATGCATGAGGTTTTCCGTGACTACCTGCCCATGTGCACTGATAAAACAAAGCAATTTGAATGTGTTTATGCATGCCGTGTTAGGATCAGTTTTGCCTGGCGTTTCAGGGGCACCGGTGCCCGTTAGTCAAATGCTGCATGCAAAGAAGGTGGCTCTTGGGCTGTGTGCTTTGTCAAGGGACAGCAGTAAAGGCAGCAAGGGATCGAATCTGCAGTGTCAGCCGAAGCGGGACCCCACCCTTCTTGTTGGTGGTGAAAAGTGCTGGCAAGTCACAGCTGACTGACGGTGACCCCGCAAGGTTTCCAAGGCAAGAGATGTTCGGAGGTGGCTGGCCATTGCCTGCCTCGGCATCACAACTCTGGTATTTTGGGTTGCCAGTTCCTACCTGGTAGCCGGCAGGGTGATCCTTGGTCTTTTCTGGGATCTCCTGGGTGCGCGTGCCATGTTATGACATCACCTGGAAGTGACATCATCACATCGCCGACTTTGGGGGTGACACTCTAGTCCAGGGGTGTCAAACATGCGGCCCGGGGGGCGGATGAGGCCCCCGGAGGGCTTCTATCAGGCCCGCCGTGGAACTGGCTGCCTTCTGCTTCTTCTTCCAGTTCTGCTGCTGCTGCATCATTGTAGGTTTGCAGCTTACAGAGACACACCTGAACAGCAGACTCAAGATTGCAACAGCACAGACATTTTGATGAGATAATTGAGAGCAAGGGGTGTCAGTTATCAGACACTGTTAAATAAAAAAAATATTGCAAGAGTTCTGATGTTTTAAGCATGTTTTTATTTTAAGTTAAAAAAGAAGTTTGTCTTTGTGTCCTTTATGAAGTTTGTATCTCCGCCACCTGGCATTACGTTTTATGACACACATACTCCGGCCCAACGAGGTCTCATTTACGTCAGATCCAGCCCTCATAACAAATGAGTTCGACACCCCTGGTCTAGTCTTTGGGTAAAACTCTTATGGTTTGTAGCCGATTTTACTGTAGAGTTTTGCCCCAAAACTAGTGTTGCTGTGTGATGTTGCCAACATGTTGACGTCTCCTGAGGGGTGACATGATCGAGGTTTATAAGATTATGCATGGGATTGAGCAGGTTGAGAAAGAAGTACTTTTCTCCCTTTCTCACAATACAAGAACTCGTGGGCACTCCATGAAATTGCTGAGCAGTCGGGTTAGAACAGATAAAAGGAAGTGATTAACATATGGAATTCACTGCCACAGGAGGTGGTGGCAGCTACAAGCATAGACAATTCCAAGAGGGAATTAGATAAACATATGGAGCAGAGGTCCATCAGTGGCCATTAGCCACAAGGTATAGATGGGAACTCTCAGTCTGGGGCAGGTGATGTGCTCTATTCTTGGTGCTGGAGGGGCAGCAATGGGAGGGCTTCTAGTGCCCTGGCCCCACTGCTGGACCTTCTGATGGCACCTAGTATATTTTGGCCACTGTGTGACACAGAGTGTTGGACTAGATGGGCCATTGGCCTGATTCAACATTGGCTTCTCTTATGTTCTTAGGTTCTCCTCCAGGTGACATCATCACATTACCTTTCAGGCCAGTTGGGGGTGGGATTTACCCCACCGGCAATCTGGCCGGCGGCGGGGAAGGGCCCTGCAAAAGTGGGTTTCCCTCCATCCCTGGCGGGAGTCTGACAACCTAACGGTACTCCTTGGAGGTCACCCATCCAAATTGTAGCCAGGCAGGCCCATAGCCAGGATTTTTTAATTTGGAGGGGCCTTTAAATAAGTCAGGGGGCACCCCACACATACACGTAACTGAGTGCCACAAATAAAGTAAAAAATTGGAAGTCAGGGGGCCTGGGCTGGATGGGAAGTCCAGGGGACGTTGGCAGTAAGTCAGGGGGCCAGGCCCCGAGATGCCCCACTGTCGCTATGGGCCTGTAGCCAGGGCCAACCCCGTTTAGCTTCTGAAATCTGACGTGATTGGGCTAGCCTGGGCTCCACCCTTCCACACCCATTAAATTTAATGGGCTTGCAGAGATGTGCCTCTGCTTAGGATGGCACTGCTGGAAATAAAAAACATGACAGTGAAGGATTCTTGGCCTAATTCACGTTTCTGGTTTGGAAATCAGACTCGATCATTTGGCACTCCAAAGAGTAGTTAGGAGTAGTTGCAGGAGAATGGCTGAAGCGTCCCCAAATGTGAATGGCTTTGAATGGCTAGCGGTGCGTTCCTCAGTACCGTTGCACCTTTGTAAGACCACTGAAATCAATGGGCTTAATTCTGCTCAGGATGGCTCTCGAGTAGCCAACTCCAGGTTGGGAAGTTCCTGGAGATTTGGGGACAGAGACTGGGGGAAGTGGACTTAGAGGAGGGGAGGGCCCTCAGGAGGGTAGAATGCTGTACAGCCCACCCCCCAGAGCAGCCATTTTCTCCAGGGGAACTGATCTCTGCAGTCTGGAGATTGGTTGTAATTCCCGGAGATCTCTCAGTTGCAGGGGTAATTTCCTGCTGGAGCGTCCCAGAGCGGCGCTCCATCAGTAAGGAGCCCAGGCTCCACCCCCACCTTTCCTGGCCCACCGGCAAAGACTGGGGGGGGGTTAAATGGCTGGCTTCCCTGCCCTTCCCTCCTCCAGCCAGCCCATCATGGGAGACACTCAGGGAAGGGGGGGGATTTAAACTCATTTGCATAACTCATTTTAAACTCGCCTGCCCTTTGTCAGGGGGTATGGCATATGCAAATGAGCTCCTGCACCTCTTTTTCTAGGAAATGACCCCTGCTCAGTTGTAATTCCAGGAGGTCTCCACCTGGAGGTTGGCAACCCTAGTTCCAGCTTCTCTGCTGTTCGGCTTGAGAAAAGTAGCCAGAGGAATTCCCTGGCCTGCAAGCAATGCTGGAGATGCCCAGGGGGGCGTTTGGAGTCAAGATTCCCCGCTCTGCTGTAGCTCCTTCCCCTGCACATTCTTCACTAGGTGTCCAGGAAGCCAAAACCACAAAGTAGTGCAAAGTGGAGTAGGAGAGAGAGGAACTGGGCTTTAATTGAGGAAATGGGACTTTAAAAAGGGGGAGAGAGTTAAAGTCCCCAGAAGCTCGTTTCCTGAGTCTAACTGGCACTTTGTTTTGGGGAGGGGGGTTGTGTTCGGTCTGGCTGACAGTTGCTAAATCCCCCTTTTGGAATCAGACTGTGGATCATGCCAGAAAGGAGGCCAGGAAGAACCAACAGGGCTCATTGATGCCAGAGATGTTGTATGTGTGTAAAGTTGCCAGGTCTGAGTTGGAAAATACCTGGAGATGTTGGGGGTGGATCCAGGAGAGGGTGGGGTTTGGGGAGGAGAGGGGCCTCAGCCTGATACAATGCCAGAGAGTCCACCCTTCGAAGCAGCCATTTTCTCCCAGGGAGCTGATCTTCGTCAGCTGCAGATCAGTTGTAAAAGCGGGAGATCTCCAGGCCCCACCTGGAGGCTGGCAACCCTATATGTGCATCTGGCTACTAGAAATTTGAGGTGGCTGAGATACCGGGGGAGGGGAGCCATCCTTGCTCACTGAAGTGGTTCAAACTGGGGAGTCCAGTAACAGGACCAACTCTCCCCCACTTTTAAAGGTGAGTCACTTGGCAACCTTAGTGCCCCACAAGAGAAAAAATTGCCCCACAGAATGAAAAACCCTGGCGACAGGCCTGGGTAATTCCCCCCATTTCTGATAGCCCTGAACTGGGGGGAGAGGTTCCAAACCAGGGAATCCCCCGCCCCAACTGGGAACGGGCAGTTCTAATTTCCTCCCCTGTGCAAGACCACGTGTGTGCACACTGGCAAAACACCGCACCGTCTTGAGGCAATTGGAGACATGATTGCTTTTTTGCAGTATTTTCTCAATGCACACCAATAACATGGAGAGAAGGTGCAAACAACACAGGAGAGGAAACCTGTGACCTGGGCATGTCTGTGTGTGGACATGTGCCAATTCTGGAATTTAATTTGAAGAATTCTCCTGAAGAGTCTGGGATGGAGAAAATCTGCACATTCCTCGATAACGGTGCCCTGTCGGCCCCCCACTTGTGAGGCCCGCCACCCTGCGATATTCTGCTCCTGAGCAGCAGAAACAGCTTTCTGAGCTGAGCCACAGCCCTACATTTGTGCAATTCCAATGAGAAAAAAAACTCCCGCGTGCTATACGGAGGGACCCGTCTTGTAAACATAGCCTTTTATTAGAAATGCATGCGAGCGAGGCAGTGATCGCAGACAAGGCACATCTCTAGCCTGGAATGTAGTGTTCAAATGGGCTCACTCTTCTCCCCCCCCACCAGGTTTATTTCTTATTTTATTTTAATATTAATACAGTACATGAAAAGAGGCAAAATATAATTCAATAAAATACAATACGGAATTCAATGAATCGAAATTTGAAGCACAAAGCACAAACTGGAAGTATGCTGTACTTAACATGTGTTACAAAATACTTTGAACAAATGTAATTCTTGCTATTAAACCTCAGAACTCCCTTATGTCTTAGTACTATTGTAGTCTGAAACACACTCTCTCTCTTACATGCATTCCTCCCTTGTATCATTATCTAAATTACTTCTATTGCTTAACATGGGCTGGCTCGAAGGCAACACTGCCCATGAGGCACTGCAAAGGCTACAATGGTGCACGTAAGGCAGTGCGACTTCGGCGGCTTCCACACGGGGATGGGATTTTGTGGCATCCCCGTTGCTGGTGCGGCTGAAGAGAAAGTACTGCAGCAAAAGGGCTTCCATGTGGCAGTTTGCTCACCGTTTCCCTGTCCCGGTCTCCCAGAACTGGTCGCCTTGCCCCCCCTGAGCCACCAGGGCTATTGCATTTTTAAACTGGCACTACTATATAATTATCTCAGTGTACCTTTGCACATAAGAACATAAGAGAAGCCAATGTTGAATCAGGCCAACGGCCCATCTAGTCCAACACTCTGTCACACAGTGGCCAAAATATACCAGGTGCCATCAGGAGGTCCAGCAGTGGGGCCAGGACACTAGAAGCCCTCCCACTGCTGCCCCCTCCAGCACCAAGAATAGAGTGCATCACCTGCCCCAGACTGAGAATTTCCATCTATACCCTGTGGCTAATAGCCACTGATGGACTTCTGCTCCATATGTTTATCTAATTCCCTCTTGAAACTGTCCATGCTTGTAGCTGCCACCACCTCCTGTGGCAGTGAATTCCATATGTTAATCACTCTTTGGGTGAAGAAGTATTTCCTTTTATCTGTTCTAACCCGACTGCTCAGCAATTTCATGGAGTGCCCACGAGTTCTTGTATTGTGAGAAAGGGAGAAAAGTACTTCTTTCTCAACCTGCTCAATCCCATTCATAATCTTATAAACCTCAATCATGTCACCACTCAGCCGTTGTTTCTCCAAGCGAAAGAGCCCCAAGCATTTTAACCTTTCTTCATAGGGAAGGTGTTCCACCCCTTTTATCATTCTAGTTGCCCTTCTCTGCACTTTTTCCAATGCTATAATATCCTTTTTGAGATGTGGTGACCAGAACTGTACACAGTATTCCAAATGAGGTTGCACCAATGATTTATACAGGGGCATGATGATACTGGCTGATTTGTTTTCAATTCCCTTCCTAATAACCCCCAGCATAGCGTTGGCCTTCTTTATTGCAGCTACACACTGTCTAGACATTTTCAGCGAGTTATCCACTAGGACTCCAAGATCTCTCTCTTGGTCCGTCTCTGCCAGTTCAGACCCCATCAACGTGTATTTATATTTAGGATTTTTGGCTCCAATGTGCATCACTTTGCACTTGGCCACATTGAACCCCATTTGCCACGTTGACACCCACTCACCCATCCTCGACAGATCCCTTTGGAGTACCTCACACTCCTCCCTGGTTTTCACCACCCGGAACAACTTCGTGTCATCTGCAAATTTAGCCACTTCACTGCTTACTCCCAGTTAATAAACAAATTAAAAAGCATCGGACCGAGTACTGATCCCTGAGGTACCCCACTGCTTACCACCCTCCACTGAGAAAGTTTCCCATTTATACTCACTCTCTGTTTCCTATTTATAAGCCAGTTTTTGATCCACAAGAGGACTTGTCCTTTTATCCCATGACTATTGAGCTTACTTAGGAGCCTTTGATGAGGAACTGTATCAAAAGCTTTCCGGAAGTCAAGATAAATAATATCTATTGGATCCCCCTTGTCCACATGTTTGTTCACTCCCTCAAAAAACACTAACAGGTTAGTGAGACAAGATCTTCCCTTACAGAACCCATGCTGAGTCTGCCTCAATAGTTTTTGTTCATCAATGTGCCTACTAATTCTTTCCTTAATAACAGTTTCCACCAACTTACCTGGTATTGATGTCAGACTGACTGGCCTGTAATTTCCCGGATCTCCCCTGGAGCCCTTTTTAAAGATGGGAGTAACATTAGCTACCTTCCAGTCCTCAGGAATGGAGGCAGATTCTAAAGAAAGATTACATATTTTTCTCAGGAGATCCACAAGTTCACATTTGAGTTCTTTCCGAACTCTCGGATGAATGCCATCCGGGCCTGGTGATTTATTAGTTTTTAAATTGTCCATCAGTCGGAGGACTTCCTCTCTTGTCACCACAATCTGATTCAGGTCTTTCAAACCCCCTCCCGAAATCGGTGCTTCTGGAGTGGGCAAGCACTTCTCCTCTTCCACAGTGAAGACAGAGGCAAAACATGCGTTCAGCTTCTCAGCCATTTCCCTATCACCCTTCACTACTCCTTTTACCCCTTGGTCATCCAAGGGCCCCACTGCCTCCCTGGCTGGCTTCCTACTTCTAATGTATTTGAAGAAAGTTTTATTGTTGGCCTTTATGTTTTTTGCGATATGCTCCTCATATTCCCTTTTTGCTTGCCTGATCACAGACTTGCATTTTATTTGCCATAGTCTGTGTTCCCTTTTATCAACCTCACTAAGACTAGCTTTCCACCGCTTAAAGGAATCCTTCTTACCTTTTACAGCTTCCATTACTTTATTTGTTAACCATGCAGGCTTTTTTCTATACCTATTTGTACCTTTCCTAATCTGCGGTATATATTTTTTCTGAGCTTCTAGGACTGTATTTTTAAATAGTCTCCAAGCTTCCCCAATGGTTTTGACCTTTTCCAGTTTTCCTTTCAGTTTCTTCCTCACATGTCCCCTCATACCAGAGAAGTTACCCCTTTTAAAGTTAAAAGTGGTTGCATCAGTCTTTTTTGGCAACTCCCTATCTATACAAATGTTAAACTCAGTGACATTATGGTCACTGTTCCCAAGTGGTGCAATCACTTTTACATCTCTCACCAGGTCTTGGGTGTTACTTAGGACCAAATCCAGGATCGCCTCTCCCCTAGTAGGATCTGTGACCATCTGTTCCATAGCACAGTCATTGAGAGTGTCTAAAAACTCAATCTCTTTTTCCCGACTAGAACTCATATTGACCCAATCAATGTGTGGGTAGTTAAAGTCGCCTACTACGACACAGTTATTTCGTCCAGCCGCTATCTTTAATTCATTCATCATTTTATAATCCTCCTCTATCTTTTGATCTGGTGGGCGATAACAAACTCCCACTGTTAAGCTTCCTTTTGGACCCACTATTTCAACCCATAGCATTTCCAGAAGCGAATCCAGTTCTCTTACCCTCTCAATCTTACTGGACGGTATACCCTCTCTGACATACAGAGCCACCCCACCTCCAACCCTTCCCCCCCTATCCTTCCAATATAATTTATAACCAGGAATCACCGTATCCCACTGATTTTCCTCATCCCACCAAGTTTCTGAAATACCCACAATGTCTATTTACCCCCCCCAACACCAAGCATTCCAACTCCCCGATTTTACCTCGGAGACTTCTAGCATTTGTGTATAAACACTTATAGTTTCCCACGTGTGTTAAGCCCACAGGCTTCCTCTTGCTGCCTCGAGACCTTGCCAGACAGTTCCTATCATTAGCCACAGTCTCAGTGGACAATTGTAATCCATTTCCTTGTACAAAAGTAATAGCTACCCCTTCATCTCTTTGAGATGAGCCATCCCGAACCAGAGACTTTTCATCTCCTGTCGGCTTTCCCCCATTATTCAGTTTAAAAACTGCTCTGCCACCTTTTTGATTTTGAGCGCCAGCAGTCTGGTTCCTTCTCGGGACAAGTGGAGACCGTCCCTTTTGTACAGCTCCCTCTTGTCCCAAAAAGCATCCCAGTGCCTAACAAACTTGAACCCTTCCCCCCTACACCACCGTCTCATCCACGCATTGAGACTCCTGATCTGTGCCTGTCTCTCCTGCCCTGTGCGTGGAACAGGTAGCACTTCCGAGAAGGCTACCTTGGAGGTCCTGGCCTTGAATTTCCTGCCCAGCAGCCTAAATTTCTCCTCCAGGACCTCACGACTGCATTTCCCCACATCGTTGGTGCCGACGTGCACCACGACCACTGGCTCCTCCCCAGCACTATCTTCCAGCCTATCTAAAACCCGCGTAATGTCCGCTACCTT
Organism: Gekko gecko; assembly: GCA_029375565.1. NCBI lineage: Eukaryota > Metazoa > Chordata > Lepidosauria > Squamata > Gekkonidae > Gekko > Gekko gecko. The sequence continues at coordinate 10,141,677 of JAPDNY010000006.1, forward strand.
CGCACCAGGCAGGCAAGTCACCATACGGTCAGTACGCGGGTTCGCTACCCAGCTGTCTACCTGCCTAAGGATCGAATCACCAACTACCAAGAGCCCCCCTCCCACCCTTCCCAGGGACGGTTCCTTGGTACGAAAGGATACCTGTTCACCAGCTGAAGAAGAGGTCCCTTCTGAGGGCACATTCCCCTTATCCTCAGCATGGTGCCCCATTTCCCCTTGACCCTCATGCTCCCTAGCAGCAGCCGGGCTACCAGATCCAAAGTGGGACATACCTAACAAGTCCCCGAGAGTCTTCCCCATGCACCTAATTGACTGTCTCTGCTTCTCCAGGTCAGCCACCTTGGCCTCAAGGGAGCAAACTCGCTCCCTGAGAACCAGGAGCTCCTTGCATCGAGCACACACCCAAGACTTCTGACCAGTGGGCAGATAGTCATACACGTGACACTCCAAGCAAAACACTGGATAGCCCCCAACCCCCTGCTGGCATTCTGGCTTCATAATTGTTTTTAAACAAATACTTTTCTATAGCCCCCCTTTTAAAACCCTTTGTATTTATATGGTTCCTGTTGTAGGAGTCTACTTACCTTACTGGGAACCCAAGGAGCCAAGGTCCCTGTCTTTCTGGCTCTTCCTGGGCTTCTTACAGAGCCCCTAGGCCAAGAGCCACAGGCAAAGAGCCTCACCCTTTTGCTCTCACCCTTTGGCTTGTGCCTCTTGCAAGCTTCCTGCCTTAAATAGAAGTGCCCCCCAGGAGAGGGTGTGGCCAGCAGCTACTCAAATTCACCTAAGGCACTTAATGACAGGCAAACAATGACCCTTTCACACCCCAACTCCAGCAGCCAGGAGTCTGCTATTCAGTTTCACCCAGGCACTTAATTACAGGCAAACAATGACCTTTCACACCCCAACTCCAGCAGCCAAGAGTCTGTTACAACTCGCCCACACACTCCCAAATACAGTCCCCCACACAGTACCTTCTCAGCTAAAGCACCTCAGCTGAAAGTAAATAAATAAAAATACCACTCACCCCTCTGGCAGCTCAAAACACCTTGCTCCTTCTCAGAGCTCAGCTGGGTCCTAACAATAGGTGTAGAAGGTTCAATAGGTGTAGAAGGTTCAATAGGTTTGTAAGAATAGGTGTAGAAGGTTCTCTCAATTCCCAGCTTTTCAAAAGCCTCTCGCTTCTTTCCCTGTGAAGATAAGACTTTTCCCTTATATCTTCACAAGGGCAGGGGCTAGAAACTAAAGGGGATAGGCTTGGCCCAGCAACTGGAGGGAGAGGAGGGTATTTACTGGGGGGGGGGGGCGATTGTTGCTGCTGTGCAATGCCATGCTCTAGCACTTGCCGCAAAACTCTATGAAAACCATAGAGTTCACCATAAGGAGGCACCTGGCAAGCCTCCTACTACTTATAAATTATGCATGGGATAGAGCAGGTAGAGAAAGAAGTGCTTTTCTCCCTTTCTCACAATACAGGAACTTGTGGGCACTAAATGATTAACACATGGAATTCACGGCCACAGGAGGTGGTGGCGGCTACCAGCATGGATGGCTTCAAAAGGGAATTAGATAAACATCTGGAGCAGAGGTCCCATCAGTGGCTATAGGGACTCTGGGGCAAGGGATGCTCTGTATTCTTGGTGCTTGGGGGTGGGGGACAACAGTGGGAGGGCTTCTAGTGTCCTGGCCCCACTGGTGGACCTCCTGATGGCACCTCGTATTTTTGGCCACTGTGTGACAGAGTGTTGGACTAGATAGGCCAATGGCCTGACCCAACATTGGGTTCTCTTATGTTCTTAAGCCTACTAGCCTGGCACAAATGTGATCCCGATCTTTGCACGACCAGACAGCTCCCCACATGAATTGCCGTACTGCACGCTGACTCCACTGTGGATTGTCTAGATGGCATCCCCCTAAAGGACTCATGCAGTTGGGTTTTGTTTATTGTTTTTTAAATTCCATTGCGTATGCACATATGTGCTTCACTGTGTGCTTGGTTTTCCGTGCATGTGTGGATTTGTATGGTTAAAGCACCGCCTGAGGGACACGTAGCCAAAATCCCTATGCCTCCCCATCTCTCCCTATGGAGCGACCAACAAGACAGCCCAAGCATACCCAACTTCTTCTTTCAGTTTCTGTTCTGATGCAGATGGCCAGGGCTGGATGAAACAAGTCCTGACCATCCCCCCTGCCCTGGAGATCTGGGTTAGTGGAGGGACTACTTTGCTTGGGGAAAGACCTACATCGTCCTCCCTTGAGGTCCAATTTTGGTTAATGAGGTTCATTAATTTAACAGGCCATTGATTAATATGAAATTGTCCTGAACGCTTGAGTGGAGCTCTGCGGCTATCACGTGTTTGTGCGTTTATGTGCATATCGCTTGGAGATTTTTTTAAAATGGCAGCCTTTTGGGATGGTCTGGAGCAGATGGAGGAAAGTCCATCATTGGCCCGTCGGCAAGCAACAGCATCGAACTTTCAGAGGTATCTTTTAAGTACGGCTCCCTGGCGGGGCAAAACGGACTGATCACGGAAGCGGCACCTTTCCCAGATGTTGCTGTCTGATCATTCCCTTTAAATCCGCCAGGCATTCATGCCTGGGCTGGATGTAAAGACCCGTCTGAACCAGCATTCCCTCTAAGCTGAATTAGTGTGAGCTAGTTCACAGTTTTTTAGCCTTCGGCTCACACATTTTTGTCCTAGCTCAGGAAGGAACAAATTAATTTATGCTCCAGAGCAAACTAATTGATGCAGTAGCCAAATCGCTCGCTCACAGCTTTAATGCTTTCTTCTCTCTGGTCCCGGTCACACGGAGAAATAGCTACGCGGATGGGACGGATTACGGGCGGATCAAACTGGCGCAATCAGATGCCAACATCCGGCAAGCGTCGCGCACCTGCCCCTAACCCGTCCCATCCGGCTGAAAAAGCAGATCAAAAAGGTACTAGGCAAAATGCAGTACCTAGCCGATGACTTGCAGCAAGGGCGTGCATGAGATTGCTGTCGTGCCCGATTCCCATTGTAAGTGGGGTTCTGCCAAACTTTGCATGCCCACAAATGCGCAGTTGCCTCACCTCGCCCGTCATCCCGTTGCTTCCCCCTCAGCATGTGATCGCGCCAGGGAGCGACTGCACGGTGGCTCGGGGGATCTGTGTGATCCTGCCTCCCACACTTCTTTTTGCCGTGCCTCTGAAAAGCTGTACTTCCGCCGTGGCTTTTCACAGTAGTGTGACCGGGGCCAAAGTCTCTTTCTTGCCCAATGATCAATGAGCAGAAAGTTCCAAAAGCTCACCATGTAGAATTTTTGTTCACAAGATCCCACAGCTTAGAGGGAACATTGACAACAATATATCAACATATCTATATTCTAATGCTGATTTTTTTTTTAAGTAAAAAGCTTCTCGGAAATGGCTGCTATGGGAGAGGGTCAGGGAAAATGGCTGCCGTGTAGGCTGGGAAAGTTTCCCACCCACACAGCACCCCTCCAGTCTTTACTGCAGTCTTTCCCCAAATGTCAGAGCAAAGCAGTTTGTAAAAAGATTGGAGAAAAGCCAGGGAACCCCTAGAGATGCATGAATGCCTCCGCAATACTGTAAATGCTGTGGGGAAGCAGTGGGGGGGACACTCGCTTCCCAAAAGCATAGAACTCGGGGCAGATAACCCGCACAGAAATGCATATTGTGGCATAGAGTACTCAGTGCCACAATCCAAACCGTAGAAGCAGCAGCACCCCAAAGCCCGGGCATCTCTGATCGGTCCTTTCTTGATCTCTTGAGTCTTGGGAACGGCCCAGGTAATAAAAAGAGTTTGGTTGATTTGATGCATGAAGGCCTTCTTGTCCAACAACCACCAGCTCGGTGGCCCTCTCAAGGTGCAAATTGTTGTCCCTGGGGAGGCTTTTGAGAGTCTTCCCCACCATGCTTGATTGGATTGTGTGCCCTATTGCAAACAATGGTCAACCAGAAGGTCCTGGCTACTCCACTGCTTGTCCAAGGGCTGGCATCAGCATGCCCTGAGGTGGGGCAGCTGTCAGGGCCCAGGGGTTCCAGCAGGGCCCACTGCTGCCGCCACCACCCACTCACTTGCTAGCATTCCACCACCCATGCTCCCTTGCTGCATGGACTGTCCGGTGCCACAGGAGAAAGGGCTAGTGGTAGATAAGCACAGGAAGTTTGGTGTAGTGGTTAGAAGTGCAGACTCTAATCTGGGAGAACCGGGTTTGATTTCCCCACTCCTCCACATGCAGCTGCTGGTGTGACCTTGGTTCAGTTACAAGTGCTTCCAGAGCTGTTCTCTCAGAGCAGTTCTTGAAAGAACTCACAGGCTGTCTGTTGTGGGAAGGGGAGGGGAAGGGGAAGGAGATTGTAAGCCGCGCTCAGAGTCCTTCGGCTAGTGAAGGGCGGGGTATAAATCCAATCTTGTCTTCTACTTCAGTGGGAGGGCTTGTGAGCAGACGTGGGAAGGAGATGCGAGTAGGTGGGGGGCCTGCGGGTAGTAGGGAAGTAAGGCATGACTCCCTGGCGGTGGGCAGAGGAGGGAAAGGGGGCTCCGGGAACTGTTTGCCCAGGGGGCCATGAAACTGGCCCTGGCTTGTCCCTTGCATTTGATTGCTCAAAGGTAGACCACCTATCTACATGGAGGTTCTAGGGATTTCCAGCTCTGGGATGGGAAATATCTGGTGATGTTGGGGGTGGAGCCTGAATAGAGCAGAGCTTGGGGATGGACTTCCATGGGGTGAAATGCCATACAACCCGCTTTCCAAAGCGACCATTTTCTCCAGGTGAGCTGACCTCTGATGCATGGAGGTCATTTGTAACCTCAGGAGGTCTCCAGCTATCACCTGGAAGCTGGCAACCCTGGGAGGCTCCATTTTCTTATCAGTGCAGAAAGCCACTGGAAATCGTTGGACCACATTGACCTGGATGGCTCAAGTTAGCCTGATTTGGTCAGATCTCCCAAAACTAAGTAGGGCCAGGCCTGGTTAGAATTTGGATGGGAGACCACTGAGGAATTCCAGGGTTTGTGTGCAAAGGTGGGCATTGGCAAAATCACCTCTGTTAGGCTGATTTCCCACAAGCTGCTGCTCCGCGCTCACTCTTCCCTTTGCCCTGATCGTACGTGTCAATTTCACACCATGTGCTGCGCAGCTGCATTTTGCCCCGCAGCTTTGCCCAATTTCCCCCGTGTCTATTCAATCCTCAAAAAACAGGATTGAGTAGATACGGGGGAATTGGGCAAAGCTGCGGGGACAAAATGTGGCTGCGAAATTGACACGTACGATTGGGGCAAAGGGAAGAGCAAGTGCAGAGCAGCAGCTTGTGGGAAATTGGCCTTAGTCTCTTGCCTCGAAAATCCGAAAGATTTCCCATAAGTCAGCTGCAAATCGGCACCTAATGTTTGTATTATTAAAAAATGTTTTTAAGTATTTATTCATTCATTAATTTAGAACATTTTATGCCACCTTTCCAGGAACCTGCCCAAAGCGGCTTATAATTAAAAAAAAAAAAAACATTCAAAGATGTCAACTAAAACCCAGCATTAAAAAAGCTCCCACCCAACATCAAAGCACAGATAATAAAAACAGACTGTAGAGAGCTTACAACAGCAGGTTCCAGGCTAAAATAGTATTTTAAAAAATCAACCCCATAATTAAAAGCTTGAGTAAACAGAAACATTTTGGCCCGGTGTCTAAAAGAATGCAACATAGGGGCCAGGTGAACCAGTGTGATTAAGTGTGCGGACTCTAAGCTGGGAGAACGGGGTTTGATTGCCCACTTCTCCACTTGCAGCTGCTGGATGACCTTGGGCAAGCCATGGTTCTGGCACAGCTGTTCTCTCAAGGACAGTTCTGGAAAGAGCTCTCTCAGCCCCACCTACCTCACAGGGTATCTGTTGTGGGGAGGGGAAGGGAAAGGAGTTTGTAAGCTGCTCTGAGATTCCAAGTGAAGGGCAGGGTATAAATCCAATTTCTTCTTCTGCTTCTTCTGCTTCTTCTTCTGCTTCCTCTCCTTCTTCTGCTTCTGCTTCTTTTCTGCTTCTGCTGCTTCTGCTTCTGCTGCTGCTGCTTCTGCTTCTAGGGGAAAGGCATTCCACAAGCCCTGTCTCTGGTTGCCATCCATCTTGCCTCTGACATTGGGGGTGCACAGGGGAGGTCTTGAGAGGCAGATTTTAATGGGAAGGCTGGACAATAGGAGGCCACAATCTAGAGTTGCCAGCCTCCAGGTGGGGCCTGGGGATCTCCCGCTTTTACAACTGATCTCCAGCTGACAGAGATCAGTTTCCCTGGAGGAAATGGCTGCTTTGAAGGGTGGGCTCTCTGGCATTGTACCATGCGGAGGCCCCTCCCCAAACCCTGCCCTCACCTGGATCCACGCCCAAAGTCTCCAGGTATTTTCCAACCCAGACCTGACAACCCTACCACGATCCCACTTTTCTGCTAATCAAGGGGATTTGCTAATCTAACAATCCTGCATCTCTCACTAGACAGTCTGATGCCTACAATAAAGCTCAAAAGCTGGGCTTGAGGTCCTTCCTCTTCCACTGTTTCCTCCTTCCCCCAGCCAACTGGTATTCAGAGGTGCACTGCTTCTGAACTTGGAGCTTCCATTCCACTAAAATAGCACTGATGGGCTTGCCCCCCACAAAAGAATCTAATCCCTTGAAAAAAGCTGTCTAAACCAGCAGCTGTCACATGTTGTGAGGGTTTCCAGGTTTCCCTCTGTAAAGTACTGGGTTCGCTGCATGGAGGACTCGGACTACGACATGCGGTCTGATGCATTTATTGGTACTTCACAACAAGACAAGTAAACGGCCCTGCAAGGCCAACTATATACACCACCACCCAGTACCCACAGTGTCCCATTGGAGGGTTTGAATTTCCTGCCACAGGTACGATTGGTAGATACTAGGTGGACTAGGATCTGAGGACCCTTTTGTTTAGGGAAGCCAAGCTCCATGCTGTGCTCGCGGACCCCTGGTGGCGGTCCCCGTACATAGCATCCTGGCCCCCGGCAGATGCGGGGTAGGGTTGCCAGATCGAGGTTGGGAGACTCGTGGAGATTTGGGAATGTGGCCTGTGGAGGACAGTGGGGTACAAGGCCAGAGAGTCCACCCTCCAAAGCATCCATTTTCTCCAGGGGAACTGGTCTCTGTAGTTTGGAGATGAGCTGTAATTCCAGGGGATCCACAGGTCCCACCTGGAGGTTGGCATCCCTATCTTGGGACATTGAGTTCCGTATATTCCTTATGCACTCAGAATGGGTTTCTTTTGTCCGTCCTGCTCCCAATTGCAGGGTTGCCAGCTCTTCTGCTATAGTGGGAGAGCTCTCGCCGGCAACCCACTTTGGGCAGTGGGAAGAAAAAAATGCTGGCATCACACACAGTGTGATGTCACTTCTGGGGGGAACCTGGAAATGATGTCACATTTCTCTAGGAATCACGTGATTTCTAGAGTCATGTGATGTCACTTCTGGTTTCTAGAGTCACGTGACATCACTTCTGGTTTCCCCCATAAGGGATGTCACATCGAGTGCTGCTATTATTATTATATAATAATTATTATAATAATAATTTACTTTATACCGTGCCCTATCCCATAAGTGGGCTTAGGGCAGCTTACAACATAAAACAATAAAAACAGTAAAACCAATGATGGCACGATAAACAGTAACAATAAACCCCGTGCCTCATATCAGGTAGATATAGGTCCCCCAGAAAGCTCCAGTGCCCAATAACGTTATCTAAACCAGCAGAGCACTGGGAAGGGACCATAAACTAGCTAATTAATAGGAAACAGAGAGTGAGTATAAATGGGCAATTTTCTCAGTGGAGCGTGGTAAGCAGTGGGGTACCGCAGGGATCAGTACTTGGTCCGATGCTTTTTAACTTATTCATTAACGATTTGGGAGTAAGCAGTGAAGTGGCTACATTTGTGGATGACACGAAGTTGTTCAGGGTGGTGAGAACCAGGGAGGATTGTGAGGCACTCCAAAGGGATCTGTTGAGGATGGGCGAGTGGATGTCAACGTGGCAAATGGGGTTCAATGTGGCCAAGTGCAAGGTGATGCACATTGGAGCCAAAAATCCTAACTATAAATACACGTTGATGGGGTCCGAACTGGCAGAGACTGACCAAGAGAGAGATCTTGGAGTCATAGGAGATTACTCACTGAAAATGTCAAGACAGCGTGTGACTGCAATAAAAAAGGCCAGTGCTATACTGGGGATTATTAGGAAGGGTATTGAAAACAGATCAGCCAATATCACAATGCCCCTATATAAATCAATGGTGCGAATTCATTTGGAATACTGTGTACCGTTCTGTTCATCACATAAAAAGGATATTATAGCTTTGGAAAAAGTGCAGAAAAGGGCAACTAGAATGATAAAAGGGTTGGAATACTTTCGCTATGAAGAAAGGTTAAAGTGCTTGGGGCTCTTTAGCTTGTAGAAACAATGGCTGAGAGGTGACATGATCGAGGTTTATAAGATTATGCATGGGATAGAGCCGGTAGAGAAAGAGATACTTTTCTTCCTTTCTCACAATACAAGAACTCGTGGGCACTCAATGAAATTGCTGAGTGGTTGGGTTAGAACGGATAAAAGGAAGTCCTTCTTCACCCAAAGAGTGATTAACACATGGAATTCACTGCCACAGGAGGTGGTGGCAGCTATAAGCATCAACGGCTTCAAGAGGGAATTAGATAAGCATATGGAGCTGAGGTCCATTAGTGGCTATTAGCCACAAGGTATAGACAGGGACTCTGGGGCAAGTGATGCCCTGTATTCTTGGTGCTTGGGGGTGGGGGGCAACAGTGGGAGGGCTTCCAGTGTCCTGGCCCCACTGGTGGACCTCCTGATGGCACCTGGTATTTTTGGCTACTGTGTGACACAGAGTGTTGGACTGGGTGGGCCGTTGGCCTGATCCAACATTGGCTTCTCTTATGTTCTTATGTTCTTAAACAGGAGAGGCCAGAAGGGCTGAATGTCCACTGCCTCAACCGGAAGCCTGGTGGAACAGCTCCATTTTACAGGCTCTGTGGAACTGTAATGAGTCCTGCAGGGCCCTGATCTTGGGTGGGAGCACGTTCCACCAGATTGGGGCAAGGGCTGAAAAAGCCCTGGCTGAGGCTTAGCGGATGTCCCTTGGGCCAGGGATCACCAGGAAGTGTTGATCAGAAGAGCACAAAGCTCTCCAGGGCTCCTATGGGGAGAGGTTTGATGCCGACATCCCCCATGACCCCATCTCCTGCCAGGCACCAGCTGTCAGCTTTCAATAATGTTCGCTACACTACTATATAATAATAGAAGACAAAAACAAGTGTAGTTAACAGACTCAACAGTTACAACTTGTCAAAAAGCTGAAGAACATGTAATAGAGACTGATGTATACAAAGCAGCTACAATGAAAAAGTACAAAATGTAAACGATGGAGAACTGGTATGTGGTACGATGTATAAACAATGGAGGACTACTAAATAATTCGACATTGTGTCCGGATGTTTGATAACAACGTTTCAAAGTTCATCCTTCATCAGGGTGTTCCCTTTAAGCTGCTGTGGTTTTCATACTCAATAGCTTCAGACTTGCAGTGGGACCGGCAGCGCCTATCAGCTAGCAACTGGACTCCATTGCCTGGGACTCTGGAATGACCTGTGACTCCTAAGCCTGTTCACAAATGTGTCCCAGGTGCAAAGAGACCTGGCCGGTGTCATTCCTAGCTGGAGAACTCAGTGTCCCTACTGAACCCCCCTCACCTTCAGTTTGTCTGCAATTAAGAGAAAACTGTTCTAAAAATGATTCATCAGTGGCATTTATTGCCATGGAGATGGTTAAAAAAAAATTACCACAATTCTTCTGGTGCATGCTTGTATTGTTCTAAAGATAGAACTGATTTGTTTCATATGTGCTTTGGATATGCAGATGTGCACAGATTTTTTGGAAAATGGTGGCAGCCACGATTTTTGGAGTTCTGGGAACTGTTTTGCCTCGAGTGCCCGAGGCACTTTGATTAAATTATGTTAAAATGGTAAATTCCTTGGCTCGAGAAGCAGTGAAAAATTTGTTAATCACGGCAAGGCTGATGCTGGCCAACCACTGGGAAACTAAATATGTTCCAAATCGACTGATTGGTTAAAAAAAAAAGTATGGGACAGGGTGAAGCCGATTAGAGTTACTGCACCAAAAGAGTCTTGATGCCACCAAGTTGTTGTAGCTTTTGCGCCGAGTTCGCTAATGAGCATTGGCACATTGTTAATGTGAAGGGGAGGCGAATGCAAATGAACTCAAAGCTTGGGAGCTGTGTCAAACCACACATGCTCCAGTTCTGGCATTAATTTTAGAAGCCCTAAACAAAAATCCTGGAGGATTGGAACGCAGCGCCCAGCAAGACCACAGGACATTAAGTTAACAGAACGAGGGAAATCCACTCATCTCTACATTTTCCTGCGCAAAGCCTTGGCTTTGGGAATGGGTTCCAGGTCTAAGGCTGGCGCAAATTTGAGGGCCCTGGCAGGTGTCTTTCCGCCCGGGCGAGTTCTCCAAAGCTATTCTCCCTCTTCCTCCTCCTCCTCCTCTGTTTCTTTCACTCCTCGCCAACAGAATCGCAGGCCTGGGTTGGGGGGGCATTTACAGAAGGGGAGAAACTGGCTTTGGTCCCTTACGAGGCCAGACATTCCAAGGGCTTGAAAAAATACGCAGAGGAAATAAGCAAGCAAGACGTATCGGGCTCTTTTTCCGGTCTCGGTTTTACAGCTTCCTGACGCAAATCGCCCAGGCACAAAGGTGAAACCTGAGAGACCCCAGCCGTGGGCAGAACTCAGTTGCGCTCCGTGCCATTTTTCAAAAGAAAACTTTTTTTGTTACTCCAAAAAGCGGGGGCGGAGATTCTGGTAGCACCTTCTCTTTGGCTGTCTTTGAAGCCCTTTGAGATGAAAAGCGACCGTTGCGACAAGAGTGGACCACGGGATGCTTGCACGGAGCTGCTCGGAAAGGGAGCGAAATCTGAGCGTTTGGGAAGGGGCGCGGAGTGTTCAGTGGGACAGCCCGGCCGCAGGTGTCTTCTCGGAGGACAAAAGAGGAGACCCGCGTGAACAAGCCCACTAAGTCCGACGTTCTGTTTCCAGCACTGTCCTGCCCACAATCAGGACACCATCTATATATCCAATAGCGAAAGTGTGGTTCCAATTGTGGATACCTATATCTGTGGACTGGGGCCACGTTTACCCGAAACAGATAGCTCTGCAAACTTAAGGGACACCCCAAGTTAGCAGAAAGATCAGAAAACTTAGCCAAATACATTGGGGGGGGTGTTATATTCCCCCCAGTAAAAGACTGTTCTCTGCACAAGCTCAGAGAACACATCTACAGCAGAGAACGCACCTACCTCCTGCAGAGAACGCACCTACCTCCTGCACAATTGTTGCCTGGTTCCAGCAGCATGGGAGCTTCGCAGGGCCACATGGCAGGCCAGGCAGTGGCCGCACCAGAGCCCCGGGAGCAGTGGTTGGTCCAGCCGTGGCTGTGCTAGAGTCCTGGATCCACACAGTGGGCCCAGCCAGAAAGTGGGAAGGAGATGGAGCTCCCCCTCCCACAAGTCTCCCAGATCCACACTTGTCTCTTCTCGTGGCTTGTCGCAGATACACTGCCTCTGAACAGGAAGATTTCATTTCACTAGCATGGCTAATAGCTAGCTATTGGTCAGGCTTCCTAACAGAAGCCTTCCTGGCTCAGACCAAGGAACAATTTAAACCAGCATCCTGTTCCTAATAGAGGACAGCTCACCCACCACCCACAGGGAGGCCTTTGAACCCAGAGGTCACAGTTCAGCCATCACGGTTACTAGCCAATGAAAACCTTCTCCCCCATAAATCTGTCCAGTCCCCTTTTAAATCCATCTGAGCCACTGACCGTCACTGTCTTGTGGCAGAGAGTTCCACAAGCCAACCACTTGCCATGTTTAGCATTACTTCCTTTTGTGAGGGAGTTGATATGAAGTACCTTACAGTGCCATCCTAAAGCAGAGTTATATCCTTGCTCGGTCTCTTGAACTCCACAGTCTTAGAAAGGTGTAACTTTGCTTAGGGCAGCACCATGCACAGACATTAAGGGCAAGGGAAGAGCTTGTCTCTTAACATTACAGGTAAACCAGAAGGGTTTTTTTCTTCCTGCCCACTTAGACTCCTCCAGGACTGAAGTATGGTTGCCAACCACCAGGTGGTGAACTTTGTAGAAAAACAACTGTGATAATGATAACGAAGTCGTGCTTAGGGGAAAATATATCTTGGCCCCGGTCACACAGGCCAGATAACGCGGGGGGGAGGCGTGGCTCTTTGTGGCAGCACAATTAGACCATCCAGAACGCGATCAGACGTGACGGTGGCACACCGTGGTTTCATCCATCAGCGCGTGCGCATCAAGGAGGACAGCCGGGGGGAAAGCTGCACGCCAGCGCAATCACATGGAACGATTCTGTCAGCAGCCCATGGCAAACCATTTGGTAGTACTTTTGTTGAGATACTTTTTAACTGCGCAGCTTCAGCGGCATGTCACGGGTTGGCCACGGGTGCGTTACGCTTCCCAGATGTTGCAGTGTGATCGCACCCCAATCCGCCTGCCATTCATGCCTTCAGTGCGGCAACTTCTCCGTGTGACCGGGGGCCTTCTTTAATTATCCAGTGAGTGACAAACCATTAAAGTTGTTTCCTTTGGAATAAATTGGTCTCAAGTCAATCTCTCCAGGTATTTCCAAACCCGGAGCTGGCAACCCTGAGCGTGGCACCTCTAGGGTTGGAGATTAGGGGGTGGAGCCCGGAGGGGGGTTGGGGGGGACTTCAGTGGGGTGTAATGCCCCATAGGACCCTAACCCTCCAGAGAAGCCGTTTTCTCCAGGTGCAGTGGGCCTCTGTCTCCTGGAAATCAGCTGAAACCACCCGGAGGCAATGTTCCCTCTAAGCTGAGGTAGTGTGAGCTAGCTTGCAGTTTTTTAGCCTCCGGCTTCACACGTTTTCGCCTTAGCTCAGGAAGGAGGGCTCCAAAAGCAAACTGATTTATGCAGCAGCCAAATCGCCTGCTCGCACCTTTAATGCCAGGAGCTCACAAAGTAGAATTTTTGCTCACAGAAGACTCCGCAGCCTAGAGGGCGCATCGCCTGGAGTTTGGCAACTCTCCAGAGGACATGACTGCAAAACAGCATAGGGTGAGCAGGATCGGGGCCAAATAAGGTTGCCAGCCTCCAAGTGGGGCCTGGAAATCTCTTGGGATGACAACTGATCTCCAGGCTACAAGAGATCCGTTTCCCTGTAGAAAACGGCAGTTCTGAAAGGTGGTGGACCTGAAGGGCCTTCTACTCTGCTGAAGACCCTCTCCTTGCCAGGCTCCACCCCCTATATCTCCAGGGATTTCCCGACCAGGAGATGGCAACCTTAGCCCACTGGTTGAAAGGATCTGTGAGATATAAGTGAGTGGGACCTTTCTGGCATGATGCAGTGAGGCTTTCCTGCCCAGGGAGAAAGGAGAGTTAAGTTTGCGTTCCTCTGGCCAGTGAAGGCTTCCCAGTGAAGCGAGGCCGGCGGGGAGGCTGGCTGGGTTTTGCACGCCTCATTCCTGCGTGACAGGCCTTGGCCGGGCCTCCCCCTCCAACCTGTGTCCCACTGACCTCCTTTCAGCCAGCTGGGGCACTGGCCAGCCCCGTCCTCCGGCTCTGTTTTGAGAGAAAACCTCGCCTGTCGTGCGAGAGGGAATCCGAATTGAGGGGAGCGCAGGTCTTTGGAACATGTTTGTTTTAGGAAAGGGAGAGAAATTCCTGTGGATGGGGACGGGGGCTGTTTGTTGAGGGGACACTAGGCCAAATGGCAATCTGAGAACAGACTGAGCTTCAGGCAAACTGGCAAAGAGGGGCAGGAGGAGCGTCATGAGTGCGAATTCACTGGGACGGCAACCCAGAATGATCCGAGGCTTTTCGCATTAGGAAAAAAGATGACTACCAGGGATCTAACTAGGAGAGGGTTTTCAGAATAACAGAGAAAGGGGAGAAGGAGCTTTTATACCATCTGCCAAAATACATGGACTCCGAGGTAGAAGAAGAAGAAGAGGAGGAGGAGGAGGTGAAGATTGTATTTATATCCAGCCCTTTCCTCGGAGTCTCAGAGCAGCTTACAAACTCCTTTCCCTTCCCCTCCCCACAACAGACACCCTGTGAGGTAGGCGGGGCTGAGAGAGCTCTGACAGAAACTGCTCTTTCAAGAACAGTTCTGACAGAACTATGGCTTGCCCAAGGTCATCCAGCAGCTGCAAGTGGAGGCGTGGGGAATCAAACCCGGTTCTCCCAGATTAGAGTCCGCGCACTTAACCACACCAAACTGAAGTTGATGTGCAGTGCATTCGGGACATAGGGAAAGGAAGTCTCCTTCACGGAGTGTGTAAGTGCCTTGTGGAACCTGCAGCCACAAGATTTTATGGCTTTCAAAAGGGATTGGACAAATTTACGGCAGAGGAGAGGTCTGTCAATGGCTGCTAGCCATGATAGCTAAATGGACCCTCCACGTTCTGTGGTAATGTACCTCTGAATACTGGATGCTGCAGACACTTACAAACCTCCATATTCAGAAGCAGTCAACCTCTGCTACCCGGTATTAGGAACGAACACCGGGGAAGGCCTTTGCTCCTATGCCCTGTTGTTGGCCCTAGAGTTGCCAGCTCTAAGTTGGGAAATATCAGGAGATTTGTGGGGTGGAGGAGAAGGCAGAGTTTAGGGACCTCAGCAAGGTACAATGTCATAGAGTCCATCCTCCAAAATTGCCATTTTCTCCATGGGAATTGATCTCAGTTGTAATAGTGGGAGATCTCTGGGCCCCAACTGGAGGTTGTCAATCCTTGTTGACAATCCAGGGCAACTGGTTGGCCACCGTGTGAAACAGAATGCTGGACTAAGTGGACCACTGGTCTGACCCAGCAGGGCTCATGTGAGAGCCAGTTTGGTGTAGTGGTTAAGTGCACAGACTCTAATCTGGGAGAACCGTTTGACACTCCTATGCAGCTCTAGACCTGCAGCCTCACAGGTGTCCTGAAGGAGTTCCGCTCAGAGACTCCAAGTGAAAGGCAGGGTATAAATCTAATCTCTTCTTCTTCTCTTCTTCCTACATTCACAACAGAAGAGAGCTGTTACCTAATAGACCAGAAAGCTTCTGCTTTGCATGCAAAAGGTCCCCGGTTCAGTCCTGGGATCTCCCATGAAATGATTTTCAGTGTTAGGAACAGCCTTTCTCTATCTGAGACCTGGGAGAGCAACAGCCAATCAGAGGTGACAATACTGAACTAGGCAGAACAGTGGTCTGACCCAACAGGAGGTAACTTTGTTGATTCAGACACACTCCTTGTTTTGATTCTTAAAGGTTCTCTCAGATTTAGCAATTGCATTAGCAAGCCATTATGTGTAGGTGCAGGTGTGTGTGTGTGTGGAGGGAGTTAAGCTCCTCCTTTCAAGTAGGGTTGCCAACCTCCAGGGGGTGCCTGGAGATCTGCTATTACAACTTATCTCCAGACGACCAGGACCAGTTCCTCTGGAGAAAATGGCTGGTTTGGAGGATGGACTCTATGGTACTTAAGGTCCTTCTCCCCCAAAACCCTCCCCTCCCCAGGCTCCACCCCCCAAATCTCCAGACGCTTCCAGACGCAATATAATACAAGTACAAGAACTGTGAAATTATAACAATGGAAAGTTCAATACGTCAGTATTTTCTTATTATAGTGCATATGTCTCTACAGCAGTACATGTCTTAATCAGAATGAACAATTCATTCTCACTATCAACAGCCCATTCTAATGATGAATGAAAGTGCCTGTAAGTATTCTTTCCAAGACTAAAGTGCTTGTGCCGGGTCTTCACGATGTGCTGGCAAGGGTTGGGAGGGGGCCTCCCGGGAGTGGGGTGGGGCTCCGCCCCCAAACAGCAACATTGCGTGACATCCCCAATGAGTCTGGTTTGAGGGCAGAACTCTATGGTAAAATTGCCCTCCAACCATAGAGTTTTGCCCCCAAACCAGAGTGTTGCTGCACAGTGTCCCCAACCGTCATAAGAACATAAGAGAAGCCAATGCTGGATTAGACCAATGGCCCATCTAGTCCAACGCTCTCCTGAGGGGCATTTTACACAGCACCCCAAAGTGGTCGTTGTTACGCAGTTCGCAGTTCGCAGCCAGCCTTCTAGTCTTCTTAGGTCATCTTAGGCGGCTGGCTCAGGCTGCATTTAAAGATGCCTGGGGAATGGGGACCCTTGCCTGGTGGAGGGGGACGCCCACCTCCACCAGGAGGGTCTGGCAACCCTATCCTGTCAGCTTTCTCCGTTGCCCAACTTTCACACCAATGGGGAATACTATGGCACAGGGCTTTTTTTGTAGAAAAAGCCCAGCAGGAACTTATTAGCATAATAGGCCACACCCAACAGCAGAAACTCTTTAACATATTAGGCCACACCCCTGACAGCACAGCTCATTAGCGTATTAGGCCACACCTCCATGTCTCCAGGAGTGTGGTCATCCAGCCACACCCACCTTTTGCGTCTTATTCTGTTTACCTTGTTTGTTGCCAAAACCCAGGGCTTTTTTTGGAGCAGGAACTCCTTTGCATGTTAGGACACACACCCCTCATGTAGCCAATCCTAATGAGTTTCTGCTGTTGGGTGTGGCCTGTTATGCTAATGAGTTCCTGCTGGGCGTCGCCAACTCGGGAGCCAGCCAGAACGCCGTTCCTGGGCGTTCCTGCCCAAAAATAGCCCTGCTATGGCATGAATTAACTTGAATCTCCTCCCTGGAGGAAATAAACCACCCAAACATGGCTCGTGCTTATTTCCCCCCCTCACCAGAGTTCATTCTAGTTCTGGTGCAACAGATGCTTGTTGGTTTCATCCAAAAAGCTCAGTGTCACTGATTTAAACTTGGTTCTAGGTTTTCCCTGTTCCAGGATGTACAGACATAATGATTTGTCGATACAGATGATTCTGCATTTCCCCATCCCTGCTGTTTTAACTGGAAAAGGCCCTTGTTTGATTTTGCCTCCCCTCTGTGTGACTTGCACCTGGATTTCAATAAAGCTTTTGACAGGGTTCCCCATGTCTCTAAGCAGCAGCTGGACAAACACTTGCCAGGGATGCTCTAGGGCTAGGCTGGTCCTGCACTGAGCGGGGGGTGGGACTGGGTGGCCTGTCTGGCCCCTTCCAACTCTGTGATTCTCTGATTCTATAACCCACAAGTCTTTAGTCTTGCAATGTTTTCTGTCTCCCTGCGCTGAATTCTCCCACAAAACATGCACGTTTTTTCCCCATGGTTTGCCTGTGCTGAATATTTCCCACAAAACATGCACATTTTTTTCTTGGTTAATGGCACAGGAGGTGGTGGTAGCTACAAGCATGGACAGCTTCAAGAGGGAATTAGATAAGCATATGGAGTAGAGGTCCATCAGTGGCTATTAGCCACAAGGTACAGATAGGAACTCTCAGACTGGGGCAAGGGATGCTCTGTATTCTTGGTGCTTGGGGTGGGGGGCAACAGTGGGAGGGCTCCCGATGGCACCTGGTATTTTTGGCCACTGTGTGACACAGAGTGTCGGACTGGATGGGCCGTTGGCCTGATCCAACATTGGCTTCTCTTATGTTCTTATGTCTGGGGCTAGTGATGCTCTGTATTCTTGGTGCATGGGGTGGGGTCAACAGTGGGAGGGCTTCTAGTGTCCTGGCCCCACTGCTGGACCTCCTGACGGCACCTGGTATTTCTGGCCACTGTGTGACAGAGTGTTGGACTGGATGGGCTGTTGGCCTGATCCAACATTGGCTTCTCTTATGTTCTTATGTCTGGGGCAAGGGATGCTCTGTCTTCTTGGTGCTTGGGGGGTCAACAGTGGGAGGGCTTCTAGTGTCCTGGCCCCACTGGTGGACCTCCTGAGGGCACCTGGTATTTTTGGCCACTGTGTGACAGAGTGTTGGACTGAATGGGCCGTTGGCCTGATCCAACATTGGCTTCTCTTATGTTCTTATGTCTGGGGCAAGGGATGCTCTGTCTTCTTGGTGCTTGGGGGGTCAACAGTGGGAGGGCTTCTAGTGTCCTGGTCCCACTGGTGGACCTCCTGAGGGCACCTGGTATTTTTGGCCACTGTGTGACACAGAGTGTTGGACTGGATGGGCCGTTGGCCTGATCCAACATTGGCTTCTCTTATGTTCTTATGTCAGCCTCATGCATATAGTGAATACACAAATGACAATAATTGTATGGCTGAATAATTGCATCGAGTCCATCTAAAAACACACACACACACACATTAGTGGGCGTGCGCCATAAAGACAAGTCTACCGAACTGACTGCCAAAAGCAGAGAAAGGAAACTTATGACAACAATGTAAATAAATCTGAAAAGATGCAAAATCAGGAACATGTGCTCACGCTTCCATATCAAGATGGAGTTGCTATGGGGTCTGATGCCTGAGAATTTTGTCCCAATGAGACGGAGAGGAAGGCTGAAAATGTGTTTCACATTGAAACCGAAGGAAATGAAAACCTGGCAAGGAACAACGGCTGTTGTTCAACAGCAAAATTCCAAAAAAGAAATGTGTTGTTTTTTTTAAAAAAAAGAACTGAACTTTGTTTTTAAAAACATTGTTTGTTACATTCCATGTGCCCGTCATTGGCTCAGCTACATTTCTCTCCGCAAACTCAGCAAAAGAGTTCTGCGTTTTCACAGCTTGAGCAGGGATTGGAATCTGGGTTTCCCAGGTGCAAAGTCCTCCCGGGCCGCTGCACCTCTTGGGGACTGCAAAACCTGGGACCAGGGGTGGGCAGGGAGGAGGTTTGAAAGACTCCATAGCTGTTGACTTGAAGCAGACGGGGCCTTTGGCAAGGAGGTGGAAAAGCTGCTCCTTGAATCGCCGCCGCCGCCGCCGCCTGGGACGGCGTTGGTTCCTTCTCTGCAGCTGGCTGGAGACAGGACCTGCCAGCAACATACCTGAGACTGGAGCCCGGTCCCCAGTTGGGCACAGAAGAGGGGGAAAGGCTCACATCCCAGAGCCTTAATAAAGTTTGATTAGAGCATCATTAAATCTTGAATCATCTGACCCATTCAAATCAGGCCCAGATGTGGCCTGGCCCATGGCCAGCCCTCTTTGGCCTCCAGATTTCAACCTTGTAGATGCCGTTGGCTCTCCTCCCGTAGCTAGCTTGGAACCTCAATGTGAAAAGCTATTTTTGTCCGTATTTTCCTGCTCGCACAAACTCATTCTCTCTCTCTCTCACTCTCTCTCTTTCTCTCTCTCATTTTTTGCGCCAGCATCAAGACGTTCTCTTTGTGACGTAGCCAGCGCTTGGAATTTTATGTCCACCTACTGTCCCAATCAATGGATAGGGGCCACTGCTGTCTTTCTGGTTGATTCCTCACAGATGACTGCTCTACCTTTTCTGGGGCCCACCAAACATTTTGGGGACGTGGGTGGAGCTGGGTAGAGCTTTTGCCAAGCAAGGCTTTTGTTTGGCTATTGGAGATTTGATTGGCTCTGCAGATTTTTTTTTAAAAAAATGTTGCTTTAGCTGCTGCCGCCACCACAGCGCAAGGATCTACACCGTGTTACTAAAGTTAACCTGTGGCAATCATTTTGTGGCTGACTCCACCTCTGGTGGCGGCCATTTTGTGGTGGCCATTTTGTTGCTGCGCCTACCGTGCCATGTCAGGATTCCAAATAGTACAGTACAATCATACAGATTTAAATTTTATATCTTAGAATCATAGAATCATAGAATGTTAGAGTTGGAAGGGATCTTGCAGGCCATCTAGTCCAACCCCTGCACTCTGCAGGAACACAGCCAAAACCCCTACATGCCTACAACCTACCCAAGAGATGGTTGTCCAGTCTCCTCTTGAAAACGTCCAGCGAAGGAGCATCCACCACCTCCCGAGGCAGTCTGTTCCACTGCTCAACCACTCTTACAGTCAGGAAGTTTCTCCTGATATTAAGCCGGCAACGACTCCCTTGTAATTTCCACCCATTAGATCTAGTCTTGCAATCCGGAGCAAGAGAGAATAGATCCACTCCATCTTCTACATGACAGCCCTTCAAATACTTGAAGACTGCAGTCATGTCCCCTCTAAACCTTCTCTTTCCCAGGCTAAACATACCCAACTCTTCCAGCCTTTCCTCAGAAGACTTGGACTCCAACCCTCTCACCATCCTGGTCGCCCTCCTCTGGACCCGCTGGACAAGAAGGACCAGATGAAAATTGTTCCAAAATGAAACCACTAGCCACAGAATAAAAATACAAATGAGGCCTCCAAAGATGCAATCACATACCAAGTAGTGTTTCACTGGTAATAATTTCTGGTCCAGAAAGTGCCTTCCTATGATTGTTTAACCAAAGTGTCCTCAGTAGAAATGTCCTTAGGCAAAGAGCTTTTTTGCTTTATGACTTGTTGGCATGGTGAACGTGACTTTTTTTAGCTGTTCTTGTGACAGTTTATATAAGTGGCAAGATAGCGGATGAATATACTCTCTCCGTTAAAATAGGAGCCAATAGATACGGGGATGGGAGTTTCCAAAGATGGCCAGTGAAAGTTAAGCGTGCTTGCTGGTAATCTAGCCTGCAGCTCATCCTAAAAGATGCTGCTATATTGTGCAACACTAGATTAGTGAAAAACAAAACTGCACTTCAGTTTGTGAAGGAAAAGAATAATCTGTGGTTGAGACCTGGTTGGAAGAAAATGACATTGTAGGTCTGTCTTACCTAACTCTGCATCTATATGTGGCCCTTCATCAATACCACAATGGAGGTTGGGGAAGAGAGTGGCTATCATTCTTTGTGGGGGGTTTTGGGGCAAGAGCCCTTCAGAGGTGGTTTGCCTTTGCCTGGCTCTATGTCACAACGCGGGACTTCCTTGGAGGTCTCCCCTCCGAATACTAACCAGGGATGACCCTGCTCAGCTTCTGAGATCTGATTAGATCGGGCTAGCCTGGGCCGTCTGGGTCAGGACTTTATGCTGTTTTAACACCCTTTTAACGATATGTGTACATAATGTACATTTGGACCTTGATGGAGTCTGGTTTTTGTTCCAAACAAGATGACCCTCCATTGTTTGTTTCTTCTTTGCAGGACGTAAGTGCTGCAGTCTAACACTTACAGGCATCAAACTGTGACTCTGACAGTCTTCCCCGTCAAAGCCTGGCATGATAGGGTCATGCCAGTTTGGCATAGCAGTTAAGAGCACAGACTCTAATGGGAGAACTGGATTTGATTCCCTGCTCCTCCACATGCAGCTGCTGGTGTGACCTTGGGCCAGTTACAAGTTCTTTCAGAGCTGTTCTCTCAAGGGCAGTTCTCGAGAGAGCTCTCTCAGCCCCACCTACTTTATAGGGTGTCTGTTGTGGGGAGGGGAAGGCAAAGGAGATCGTAAGCCGCTCTGAGACGCGTTCAGGTAATGAAAGGTGGGGTAAAAATCCAATCTTCTCTTCTTCTTCTCTTCTTAAGATCTCGGCCTGGGGATTTTGGAGTTTGTTTTTTTGTCCCCCCCCACTTTTTAAATTTTTGTTAACATCTGCCTGACAAAGGGCTCTCTTGAACTCAAAAGCTTGATCAGAGTTTGTGTCCAGTTTGGTGTAGTGGTTAAGTGCGCGGACTCTGATCTGGGAGAACCGAGTTTGATTCCCCACTCCTCCACTTGCACCTGCTGATGTGACCTTGGGTCAGTCACAAGTTCTGGCACAGCTGTCCTTGAAAAAGAGCAGTTTCTGTCAGAGCTCTCTCAGCCCCACCTGCCTCACAGGGTGTCTGTTGTAGGGCGGGGAAGGGAAAGGAGATTGTAAGCTGCTCTGAGACTCCCTTGGGTAGTGAAGAGCGGGGTATAAATCCAATCTCTTCTTCTTCTCTTCAGATTGGCTTCCATAAATGGAATGATGGGATTTGGGTTCTTTTTCTGTGCGTGATGTGTACAATTGACATACAGCATGAACTGGACAGAGCATCTGTGGGGGGGGGAATCCATGTGAAGAAGAGTAAAAATAAAGACTTGCAGGTTTGGTTTGCGGAATGGAGGATTGAAAAACAGAAGGGGCGGTTCAAGGCGAACCAATGGAGCGGCAGAATTCAGCGGCATTTCTGTGGTCAGTTTCTTAAAATTCGAGTGCCGGGAATCTTCTCCTCCCCTGTCTTTAGACTCGGTGGGGGAAAGGTTGTCCTTTGTCTGTTTCGTGTGATTCATGAGATTTTTTTCTTCTGCTTTTCAGTATATGTTTCCAAAGGCCACATGTACCCATAAACACGGCGATCGATTCATTTTAAGTTCATTTCAAATATTTCTTCTGGAAATAGGACTGGAGGCGGGTCAAAGCAAAATTCTGAAATGTCACGGGAGAGAAATAACAAAACAGTGGAGCACGGTGGTTAGAATTTTGTGTGGCAGAGAGTGGCTTCGTCCACAGCAGATTTTCCCCCATGTGGACAGCAGGAAGCGCCTCTGTCCTGGGGGCAGGCATGCCAGAGTCCAGGTGGGACCTGGAGATCCTCTGGAACTACAAGCTCAGCTCCAGACATAACAGAGATCAGTTCCACTGGAGAAGAAGAAGAAAAGACTGGATTTATACCCCCTCCCTTCACTACCCGAAGGAGTCTCAGAGAGGCTGACAATCTCCTTTCCCTTCCCCTCCCCACAACAGACACCCTGTGAGCAGTGTTAGTTCCCTCTAAGCTGAGTTAGTGTGAGCTAGCTCACAGTTCTTTAGCTTCCAGCTCACACAATTTTGTCTTAGCTCAGGAAGGAGGGCTCCAGAGCAAACTAATTTATGCAGTGGCCAAACCGCTCGCTCACAACTTTACTGCCAGGAGCTCACAAAGGAGAATTTTTGCTCACAAGACTCCACAGCGTAGAGGGAGCATTGCCAGCTGTGAGGCAGGTGGGGCTGAGAGAGCTCTGAGAGAACCGAGAACAGCTCTGAGAGAACTTGTGACTGACCCAAAATAATTCCAGCAGCTGCATATGGAGGAGTGGGGAATCAAACCCAGTTCTCCCAGATTAGAGTCTGCGCTCCTAGCCATTACACTAAAATGGATGCTTTGGAGGGTGGACTCTGTGGCATTGTACCCCGCTTAGGTCCCTGTCCTTCCCAGGCTCAATCCCCAAATCTCCAAGAGCTTCCCAACCTGGCTCCGGCAACCCTACCCCCCATCCCCCACTGGCAACCCTAACTGGGGTAGTGATAATAGAAGACAAAAACAAGTGTGGTTAACAGACTCAACAACTTGCCAAAAAGCTGAAGATCATGTAATAGAGAATGTTGTATTCAAAGCAGCTACAATGAAAAAGTACAAAATGTAAACAATGGAGAACTGTTATGTGCTACAATGTATAAACAATGGAGAACTACTAAATAATCCGACGTTGTGTCCGGATGTTTGATAACAACATTTCAAAGTTCATCCTTCATCAGAGTGTTCCCTTTAAGCTGCTGTGGTTTTCATACTCATACTGACATGCATTGGGAACAGTCTGTGAATAATTTAATACAAAATCGGGTGCCAGACTCCAACACGTAGTGAGCTTCAATAGCTTCAGACTTGTAGCGGGACCATGGCAGCTTAAAGGGAACACCCTGATGAAGGATGAATGTTGAAACGTTGTTATCAAACATCCAGACACAATGTCGAATTATTTAGTAGTTCTCCATTGTTTATACATTGTAGCACATAATAGTTCTTCATTGTTTACATTTTATGCTTTTTCATTGTAGCTGCTTTGTGTACATCATTCTCCATTACATGTTCTTCAGCTTTTTGGCAAGTTGTAATTGTTGAGACTGTTAACTACACTTGTTTTTGTCTTATATTATCATTATATAGTAGTGTAGTAATGTATGGCTGTGAGAGTTGGATTATAAGGAAGGCCAAGCACCAAAGAATAGATTCATTTGAACTGTGGTGCTAGAGAAGACTCTTGAGGTTCGCTTGGACTGCAAGGAGATCAGATCAGTCAATCTGAAAAGAAATCAACCCTGACTGTTCCCTGGAAGGCCAGATCCTGAAGCTGAAGCTCAGATACTTTGGCCACCAAATGAGAAGGGAGCACTTACTGGAGAAGACCCTGGTGCTGGGAAAGATTGAAGGTCAAAGAAGAAGGGGACGGCAAAGGACGAGATGGTTAGACATTGTCACTGATGCAACGAACATGAAATTGAGCAAACTTCAGAGGACGGCGGAAGACCGGAGGGCCTGGCGTGATCTGGTCGTTGGGGTCGCAAAGAGTTGGACTCAACTGTGTGACTGAACAACAGTTAACATTGTTGAATGCAACCTTAACTGGAGGGCATCCACCTAATACCATGCCCAACCCAGGCACAGCTCTTCTGGTACCCATCTTTCCCCACCAATGAGCCTCCCTTAATCAGGCTCACTGGAGGTAATGCCAATATGGAGAGGGGGGGTGGAACTAAGCCCTGCATTCAGAATGGCGGCAGTAAGATCTGTCAAGGTTGCTAGATCTGGGTGGGGAAATACCTGGAGATTTTGGTGGTGGAGCTGCTCTGAGACTCTGAGTGAAAGGCGGGGTATAAATCCAATCTCTTCATTCCCTATTCCTCCACATACAGCTGCTGGTGTGACCTTGGGTCAGTCACAAGATCTTTCAGAGCTGTCCTCTCAAGAGCAGTCCTCGAAAGAGCTCTCTCAGCCCCACCGACCTCCCAGGGTGCCTGTTGTGGGGAGGGGAAGGGAAAGGAGATTGTAAGCCACTCGGAGACTCCCAAGAGAAGGGCGGGGTATAAATCCAATCTCTTCCTCTTCTGTCTTCTTTATGGCAGTTTTGCAGCAGCTGGCGACACAGTGAGTTGGCCAAACAGTGCTTTCAGGAGTAGCTAGTTTCTGCGTTGTTGTTGTTTTTCATCTCGAGGACTGAGGAGTGAGCGTGGCTCAAAAGTATATGATCAGTATATGTTGTTGATCGCACCAGCGTTTTGCCTGGGAATCCCTGACAGCTTTCTAAAGCAACTGTTCCTGGCTACACACAGAGATTGGCCGTCTTTTTGGTGCAACAAGCTGAGGCTAGGAGGGGCAGTCTGAGAATGCACCCCAGAACCCTTGAGAATGTATCCCAGTTCTCTGCACCGCCAGTCTGGGGCGTCCCCTCAGAACTTCCTCGATTCCCAGAAAGTTCTCCACATCGTCCGCAACTGACTTCAGCCGTCTTCTGTCGTGTTGGGTCCCAAAACATCCACCCTTGGTTTTCGCCAAAGGAAATGTCTCCGACAAAAGAAAAAAGAATTCTCCCCCCTCCTCCTCGCTATGTTTGATTGTTCTGCCCGTCGCAGTGGGGGGAAATGCAACTGTTCTCCATTATGAAAAGATTCCGCTTTCTTGGAACAAACTAAACAGTTCCACATGAAGATTTGGGTCCGTCAGTGGTCTGTAATGAGCGGCAGAGACTTTGCCGGGTTGCAAAATATGCAAGCCGGTCATGTTCCGCAATCTGTTTCCCATCACTCAAGAATCCCCAGGAGAAAATAGCTGGCCTTGTTTGAGTTGGGTGGAAACAGCGCAAAAGGACCATAAAGGAAACATTCAGCGGCTCTGACTCTTCAGCCTGGCAGTTAGTCGTGTTTTGTTTTTTCCTCGGAATATTTTCTTCTTCTTCCTTTCACTCTCATCTCTGTCACTGATTTGCCTGTCCCGGGTCACCCACGCTGCACATGGAACCAATTTGTAGATGGGTAGGGCGCCGGGGGCCATGGTGGCTCAGAGGTTAAGTCGCTGAGCTGCAGGCCAGAAGGTCTGTAGTTCCGCAGACCAGAGACCCGAGTGCCACGTGACAGAGTGAGCTCCCGTCTCTGGCCCAGCTGGGTACCAGAAATTGCAAGTAGATAAATAGGTACTGCTTTGGTGGGAAGGTAACAGTGTTCCGTGCGCCTTGGCATTTAGTCACGCCGTCCACATGACCACGGAAACGTCTTCAGGCGGCGCTGGCTCTTCAGCTTGGAAACGGAGAAGAGCACCTCCCCCTAGAGTCAGAATCGACCAGCTTCCGAGCAAGGGAAACCTTTACCTTTAGGGTGCAAGGAGGTAATATTTGGGGGTGGGATTGCCAGGTCCCCTGGCCACTGGCAAGGGATCGGGAAGCAAGTTGCCCAATCCAGATTGGGAAATATCTGGAGATTTGGAAGATGGAGCCTGGGGAGGACAGGGACCCCAGTGGGGTACAGTACCTCCAAAGCATCCGTTTTCTCCAGGGGAACCTGATGTCTGCAGTCTGGAGGTGATTCCAGGGGATCCCCAGGTCCCACCTGGAGGCTGGCATCCACATTTGGCGGGGGAAAGCTGATCCCCCCCCCGGGTGCATTTCATAGTGCGTTGCTTTTCCTGACCTGGCTCCAATTTTTAATGAAGGTCGCTGAGACGCCTCTCTGAAAATTGTTCCAGAAGGAGATGACATTTTTTTCCATGTGGTGCTCAACCTCCATTAGAATTGCTAGCAGACCGGAAAATAAAAACCAGCCAGACTGGGATGGAAAGCAAACGCAGTTTAATCCTCTGGTGTGTTTTGTATGTATTTTAAATAAACCCGGGGCTATTTTGGGGCAGGAACGCACAGGAACGGAGTTCCGGCTGGCTCCCAAGTTGGCCACGCCCAGCAGGAACTCATTAGCATAATAGGCCACACCCAGCAGCAGAAACTCATTCGGGTTGGCTACATGAGGGGTGTGTGGCCTAACATGCAAAGGAGTTCCTGCTCCAAAAAGAGCCCTGGGTGTTGACAACAAACAAGGTCAACAGAATAAGAAGCAAAAGGTGGGTGTCGCTGGATGACCACCCTTCTGGTAACATCGAGGTGTGGCCTAATACGCTAATGAGCTGTGTTGTCAGGGGTGTGACCTGTTATGCTAATGAGTTCCTGCTGGGCTTTTTCTACAAAAAAAAGCCCTGAATAAACCCCTTCAATTAGGTTCAGGCGGCTGGCTGTGTTAGTCTGTAGGACACAGTTTGAGTTCAGTAGCAGCTTAAAGACCCACAACAGTTTCCCGGGGATGAGTCAAAGCTCACTTTTTGAGAGAGCCAATGTGGAGAGCCATTGTGGTGTAGTGGTGGTTAAGAGCAGCAGACTGACCTGGAAAACCAGGTTTGATTCCCTTCTTTTCCCCTGTGAAGCCTGCAGGGTGACCTTGGGCCAGTCACCGTTCTCTCAGAACTCTCTCAGCTCCACCTACTTCACACGGTGCCTGTTGTGGGGAGAGGAAGGGAAAGGCAATCGTGAGCCTCTTGGAGACTCCTTAGGACAGAGAAAAGGAGGGTATAAAAACATACTCTTCTTCTTCTTAATAAGCTGAATGGACCTATCAAACCAGTGGGTCGCAAGCAAAGTGGGCACACGACCTGGAATGCAGGGAGTTCTATCCCTCTGCAGGCATTCCACTGGGGGGCGCTTTTCCCCAGTGCAAGATGACTTTCCTTGACGCAAGAGGGACACATAGGGGTGCCAGGGGCTGGGCAAGGGGCAGACAGGATGCCACAGGGTGCATCAACATACTGCCTGGGTAGGGTTACCAGCCTGAATAAATAAATAAACCCATAGGAAATTGGGGGGGAGGGCAGGAATATGGGGGTGCCATCTAGGGTTGACAGCCTCCAGGTGGGGCCTACAGGTCTCCCAAAATTACAAATGATCTCCGGGCGACAGAGATCAGTTCCCGCGGAGGAAATGGATGCTTTGCAGGGTGGGATCTATGGCATTAAACCCCACGGAGGCCCCTCCCCTCCTCAAATCCTGCCCTCCCCTGGCTCCACCCCCAAGATCTCCAGGAATTTCCAAACCCACAGCTAGCAACCTGAGTATCATCACTTGCTGACGTGCTGGCCTTTCTGAGACAAACCTGGAAATGCCATTGTGCCTTTGAGAGCCAGTTTGGTTTAGTGGTTCAGTGCGCGGACTCTGATCTGGGAGAACCGGGTTTAATCCCCTCTCCTCCACTTGCACCTGCTGGATGACCTTGGGCAAGCCATAGTTCTGGCACAGCTGTCCTTGAAAAAGAGCAGTTTCTGTCAGAGCTCTCTCAGCCCCGCCTACCTCACAGGATGTCTGTTGAGGGGAGGGGAAGGGAAAGGAGATTGTAAGCTGCCCTGAGACAACTTTGGGTAGTGAAGGGCGGGGTATAAATCCAATCTCCTCCTCCTCCTCCTCCTCTTCTTCTTCCTCCTCTTCCTCCTCTTCCTCCTCCTCCTCCTCCTCCTCCTCTTCTTCTTCTTCTTCTTCTTCTTCTTCTTCTTCTTCTTCTTCTTCTTCTTCTTCTTCTTCTTCTTCTTCTTCTTCTTCTATGTCTGGGCAAAAACCTAGATGTGACATTGGCACATCAGCCAATGCTTTGCAAACTCCAGATTGTAGGCTGACATCTCATCCAAGGTTTCATGCGAACGTGACATCGATGTATCATCAAGCGATATAATTTCTAGCTGGGCCCCAACTCCCCCCTGCCAATCAGCTGGCTGGCAGGTGGGAATTACCCCCCCCAAAAGGAAGAAACACCCGACATTTTAGCGACATTCCTATGTCACTTCAACGTGAAGCGATGTAAACACATTGGGGATGTCGGGGTGACACTCTACTTTTTTGGGCAAAAACTCTACGGTAGAAGCTAATTCTACCATAGAGTTTTTGCCCAAAAAACCAGAGCATCACCCCGATGCCCCTATGTCACTTCCGGGTCACACTGGAAGTCATGTGGCACATTCCTGAAATGTGCAAAGAAACTCTCAGCTCCCTGTAAGCTCACCCCCATGCCCTACTGGCTGCCTGGAGGGACCCGGCAACCCTATTTCTGTCCCTGCTGTTCTCGTGCCAGGCTAGTATGCAAAGGCAGGTGGGAAGGTCAGGCAAATGGCCACCAGCATGCCAGAAACAATTTGCAGCAAGTACCAACATTTACTAGGGTTGCCAACCTCCAGGTGGGGCCTGAGGGCCTCCCAGGATTACAACCTGGTTTTCAGACAACTGAGACCAGTTCCTCTTAGGGTTGCTGAGTCATCACACCAGCAATGTCTGGGTGATTCTCCGGTATTCGGGTAAAAACTCTATGGTAAAACTGGCTTCTACCATAGAGTTTTTCCCCAAAAACCAGAGTGTCACCCAGACATCGCAGGCGTGATGACATCACTTCTTGTGTGACCCCAACCACAAGGCCTAGGCCTTCTCCTTCCTCCTGTTAAGTCCCTGTTGCTGGCCAGGTGATTGGTGCTGGCAGGGTGTGGCAGCGGAGGAACCCCCGCCTCCACTGGTCCAGCAACCCTAATTCCCCTGGACAAAACGGCCGCTTTGGAGGGGGAACTCTATAGTATTATAGCCCAGAGAGGTCCTCCCAGCCCTAAATCCTGCATTTCCCAGGCTCCACCCCTCAATCTCCAGAAACTTCCCAATCCGGAACTGGCAGCCCTCTTTTGTATTTTACATAGTTTTATATTGACTGCACAGGGTTTTATGGATATTTACTATGCTATTTCTGTACCTATTTTAATTGATGTAATCGTATGTTGTTATTAACTGCTTTGAGCTCTTAACCAAAGCAGAATGGATACATGGGATACAACACAATACTTCTTTCATACCTCTTCTGCCTCTGTTAAAACAATCATTTTCATGTCAGGCCGCCCCTGGAGTCCTGTGTGCAGTTCTGGAGGCCTCACTTCAAAAAAAAGTATGTGGGCAAAATCTGAGAGGGTGCAGAAGAGAGTGACGAGGATGATCAGGGGCCTGGAGACTGAGCCCTACGAGGAAAGGCTGAGAGCCTTGAAAATGTTGAGTTTGGAGAAGAGGAGACTGAGGGGGGACACCATTGCTCTCTTTAAATATTTGAAAGGCTGTCCTTTGGAGGAGGGCAAGGAGCTGTTCCAGTCGGCAGCAGAGGATAGGACCCTAAGCAGTGGGTTTAAATTACATGCAGAAAGGTATCAGCTGGATATTAGGAAAAACATTTCCACGGTCAGAGTGGTCCAGAGGTGGAATCAGCTGCCTGGGGAGGTGGTTGGCTCCCCTTCACTGACAGCTTTCAAGAAGAGGCTGGGCGAATATTTGTCAGGGATGCTTTAGGCTGGTCCTCCATTGGGCAAGGGGGTTGGACTAGATGGTCTCTATGATTCTATGATTCTATGTTGGCTTTCACGTCCAGCGTTCTTTTATCATTTGGGGGGCGTGTTTTGGGGAGGGAGCTCGTAGCCTCCATTGACTCTCTCCTTGGCCCTCTTCCTGCCCTAGATTACCGCACCGGGCCCTGCTTCAGCCAGGTCAGCAACCAGATGTGCCAGGGCCAACTGAGCGGCATCGTCTGCACCAAGACCATGTGCTGTGCCACCATCGGGCGGGCTTGGGGCCACCCTTGTGAGATGTGCCCGGCCCAGCCCCACCCCTGCCGCCGGGGCTTCATTCCCAACATTCGCACGGGAGCTTGTCAAGGTAAGTGTTAAGTATGGAACTTGACAACGATACGATTTCAGCAAGTTAATTCAGCTTTATTCGTAACAGCAACTCCAACTTAGAACACCACAACGACACACAACGGCAAGTGGAGCACAGCTCCTTCTTTTAAACTCTCCCGGGCTGTTAAAGCCACTCCCATAATAAGTTAAGGACCAATGGAAATACAGAGATAAGGTCCAATTACAATTGTTCCCGCTTTGGTACATATTTACAAGATGATTGGTTCTGTACAGAGGTTTCTCAGCCAATAGTAATGCGACAGCTGAAGAGCCACATTTGAAATCAAGCTTAACATGGGAATGTATAGCATAGATTCACATTCCAATATACAACAGTAAGGCCGATCCCCTGTCAGGCTTCATCCCATGTCCAGAAATGCCTCGGCCAATCTCTTTTCCTAGCCTAGCATGGCCTCCTGCAGCCGACAGCAGCTCTCCACGGTCTCAGGCTGAGAATGGTCTTTCCCAAAACCTGCAATATGAGACACTGGTTTTCTAAGCGGAGTGATATTTATGTTCTATAGGAACAAATTCCTACGTTCCAAGAGGCTGAGTTTAGAAACCTTTTCCCCTGGCATAATGACTTTGCATAAATGCCAAGTCCACAAGGTTAAGATCCTCCTTACAAGCCCCATTTTTTCAGTGGTGGCACCTTTGCCTGTGGAATGACCTTCCCTCCAAGTCTTGCCTGGCACCTACCCCACTCTCTTAACCCCAGATGGAGATCTCCCGGTGAGAGGACCCATGATCCTTTATGATTGATTATACTGGCTTTGTATGTGCCTTCTACTGAGATTGGGTCCCACTATAGCCTATTGGTTTTGAATAAGAAATATTCGAAACGCGGCAGCCTGCATCCGGACTACGTGTCAAATGGCTTTCTGTGGCTTATGGAATTCATGAATGTCCACTCCATGATGAAATGCACGTCAAATTGGACTATGATATCACAACACAACTGGAGTGAAATATTTGGGACTTTATTCCTTATTCTTGTTTCTGTATTCTGGTTACACCTTGGCCATTATTGTTACATTTCTGTTTACTGAATTGTTATTCTATATCATTATATATCTGCCTTGTTTATTTTCAGCCAGTGGTTTTTGTGCTTTGTTCCTGCCTTTGTACACTGGCTCCCCTTCTATTTTTGGTTTCCAAAGCTCATTTTAGGCAGCTGAATGCGGAATACTCTTTTTATGCTCTGGCTGGATTTTTAATGGTTTGCTAATTTTTAGTGGCTTTTTAAAGTGATTTTCTCATGCTTTGCTTTGTAAGGCGCCTCGGGCAGGTTCTCTGGAGAGGCGACGTAGATGTTTCCCGCATAAATAAATCACTGTGATGATTATTGGTTCTCTTTTCTCACTCCTCCCCTGCCCCGCAGATGTGGACGAATGCCAGGCAATCCCGGGCTTGTGCCAAGGAGGGAACTGCCTCAACACCGTGGGATCTTACGAGTGCAAGTGCCCAGCAGGCCACAAGCAGAGCGAGACCAGCCACAAATGTGAAGGTGAGGCAGAGTCCAAGAGGAAGTGAGACAGGGACCAATTTCCCACTAGCTGCTGCTCCATGTGGCCGCTCTTCCCTTTGCCCCCGATTCTATGTGTCAATTTCCCACTACTTGCTGGGCGGCCGCGTTTTGCCCCGCAGCTTCACTCGATTTCCCCCTGCAGGTGAAGCTACGGGGCAAAACGTGGCCGCCCAGCAAGTATTGGGAAACTGACACATAGAATGGGGGGGGGGAGAGAGCAAGGACAGAGCAGCAGCTAGTGGGAAATTAGTCAGGGTTTTGGGGGGGGAATGCTGTGAGCCACTCCGGAAAATCTGAGCCAGAAACAAAGAAAAGTCGCACCGTTCAAGAGCAGACAGATGCTTTCTCAGAAGGTTGGTAGTGCTTCGAGAGAGGGTTTGAATGGTAATGCTTCCAAGTTTCTGACCTGATTTTGGTGTTCCAAAGTGCCTGGCCTCTTGGTTTCCAAAGCGGGACTGATGCTTTGGGTATCCTCCATAGTTCCATTTCTTATTTCCCAAATGTGTGCCTGTGAAACTGACCACCCTATGATGAAGATGAATAAGAAAAAGAAGAGGAGGAGGAGGAGGAGGAGTTGGATTTATACCCTGCCCTTCACTTGGAATCTCAGAGCGGCTTACAATCACCTTTCCCTTCTCCTCCCCACAACAGACACCCTGTGAGGTAGGCAGGGCTGCGAGAGCTCTGAGACAACTGCTCTTGAGAGAACAGCTCTGAGAGAACTATGGCTTGCCCAAGGTCATCCAGCAGCTGCACGTGGAGGAGTGGGGAATCAAACCCAGTTCTCCCAGATTAGAGTTTGCACACTTAACCACTGCACCAAACTAGTTCCATTTGTGATTCATTTTCTCCCCTGCCCCCCACAATATCACTGATGTAACCGTGGATAAAATGCAGCAAGTTGGCAAGTGATTGCATGAAGATCCCTTATGTGTAGTGATGAAGCAATGGGCAAGAGCATGTGTGCATCGGTAAAATCCCACACAGGAAAAGTCATATGTATGTTTTATAGTGTGTTAGTGATGCACAAGAATTTACGCCCAGGTCAGTAAAATGCATCCCGCCAGCAGCCCCCACCCCCTGTTGCTACTCCAAGCGGCAGCAGGGGGAAATTTCAAAAAGAAACAGTAAGATTGGCTGTGGCGTTTTCCAGACTGCAGCCACCTTTATTTCATTTAATTAATTAATTTACATCCCGCGCGCCCGGTGACAGCAGGCTAAGGGCAGCTTACAGTCATACATATAAAAATACATTATACAGTATTAAAACAGATAAAACAGTTAAAACCACAACAAAATGCAAAGGGCTAGCAGTGCAGTAAACAATGGCAGCGTTCTTTCGGCATCCAGTAATAACAGTCGCCATATTCCAGGTCCTTGCCAGGCTATCAGATATTACTTTGGTGATGATGGTACTTTAATGTTGATGTTAGGGCCAGGGCCACGATGTTCCCGGTGGCCCCCTAATCAAAAGCCTGGTGGAAGAGCTCCGTTTTACGGGCCCTGCGGTTTTTGTGGGTGTCGTGGCAGTTCCGATGGTCATGCTGTCGGTGCGATCAGTTCACACTTACGTGTTCTTTGGGGGATTTTGTCCCCATTACGATTCCGTCTTCTCAAATTCATATTGAGGAATGATTTTCTGCTTGTTTTCCTGGAGGGGAGTTGCACATACGCTGAAGCACTGCATTGCTTCAGTGGCCTCAAGGGGGCTGCGCAATCCCCATTATATTCCCCGCCCATCACACTACAACTGAGAGTTGTTTCTGGTGTACGTGTTTCACTCATTCTTGGTTGTCTCTTTTCCCACATTTGGCTCCCCCCCCCCAAATTTTGAATCCCACATTTGATCTCCAAGTGGCAAAATCGCTGCTTAGAGTTCAGGGAAGGCGTGTGGCCAGCAACTGCCCCCTCCCTCACCTCTTGCAAGATTTAAAGGGCCCGCCGATCAGCTGGAGGGCCCTTTAAATCTTGGAGGAGGGGGGGCAAGATTTAAAGGGCCCACCAGCTGATGGACGGGCCATGTGCTTCCCCCAATCAGCTGGAGGTCCCTTTTAATGTCACAGGAGGGGAGAGGAGCAGCAGCTGTTGTGGGGGCCTGCCTCGCATTTGAGGGGGCAGAGCCCCAGAATGCCCCACTGTAGTTACGGTCCTGCTCTGGCTGGGTCTTTGGCCTAACAATATTCTTTCAAACTTCCACGAGGGCAAAGGGCTCTGGGCTTTTGACAAGAGATAGTCCCACTGAACACCTTGAAATTTGCTGCTGCCAGTGCATGCATAAGATAGATTGGGATGCAGAGAAAATAAACGGGCTGCTGGTGTTGGGCCTCCCAATAGGACTGACCGTTTGTTTCAGTGCAGGCACCCCCTAGCACTGAAATGTTAACTCCTGAGTCTCTACATCACTTCTGGGGAAAACCCAAAAGTGACATATAGTAGCTCTAGGAATCACCAGAAATTCTATGGTAAAACCATAGAGTCCCTTGAGCTACCTCACGTCACTTCCAGGTCTTTCATGGAAGTGATGTAGGGGCACAGCTGACACTGTGTGCTCCCCATATCCCCACCCCCGATCCTCCTGCCGGTCACCAGGCTTGGCCTGACCTGCCTAGAGCCCCTGTAATAATGTGCATGCATGAGATATGCTGCCAAACCAGTTTCACAGAGGATAGTTTTATGAATGGCTATTAACCATGATGTCTAAATGGACTTCCTCCCTCAGCACAGCACTCAGGCCAGCCTGGAGATCTTAATGTCAACTGGCTATTAGCAGAACCTCCATATTCAGAGGCACTATATCTCTGGATGTCAGTTGCTCGAGGACAGCAACAGGGGGAGGCTCTGTGCCCTGCTTGTAGGCCTTCCAAAGGCACCCAGTTGACCCCTCTAAGAACTAGATCGACTGTGGGTCTGTCCCTCAGGGCTCTTCTGATATCCAGTTCCAGGAGAGATGTGAATCATTGGGACATGAGTGTCTCTCACACATTCCCAGCTGTGTTGTGGTTCAGCCAGCTGTCGCATCAGTCGCAACCACAGCACCTCTTCCAGAAAGGATATGTTTCTCCACCCTGGGGGGGCTTGTTTGGCACTTGTGGTTTGGTTTCTTATGGTCATGGAAAGAGAAAGCTGGCTTGTGTTTTCGTTGGCAGCAGGCAAGGCTTTAGATGGCAACAGAGGAGGCCTTTGTTCAGATCCTACAAGGGGCAGCCTGTAACTTCTGATCGTTGCCGTGGTGGGAACCAAAGTGGGATGTTCTCAGTAACTATGCCCTTGAAGGGAGGCAAAGAGGAGAAATTCTGGAACTGAGAAACCAGCATCATCTCTTAGCAAGGATGGCCATTGGCCCTTGAGACCAAGGTTTGGGGTTCATATGCATTTTGCACCCATACCAGTCCCCTTTCATCTGGAACTGCAGTAAGGTAAAGGTAAAGGCTCCCTTGCTCGAAAGCCAGTCGAATCCAACTCTAGGGTTGCGGTGCTCATCTCCGCTTCAAAGCCGAAGACCAGCGCTGTCCAAAGACGTTTCCATGTTCATGTGGCCGGCATGACTAAACACCAAGGCGCACAGAACGCTGTTACCTTCCCACCGAAGTGGTACCTATTTATCTACTTGCAATTTCTTGCTTTCGAACTGCTAGGTTGGCAGGAGCTGGAACTAGAGACGGGAGCTTGAACTGCTTGAACTACTGACCTTCCACAGCCTGCAGTTCAGCGTCTTAACCACTTGAGCCACCACAGCTCCGGAACTGCAGTAGCTCCGGCTAAATCTATGCATGCAGCAGAATAAGATGGGAATCCTTTCTTTGTCTTCTGTGTCGCCTGTCTGTGCACGGGCACAGATAAAACATTGTCAAAAAAAAGCAATATCGGGCTGTGATCACACCCACTAAATAATCCACTTTCAATCTCCTTTCAAAATCCAGTTGGAAAGTGCATTGAAAGTGGATTGAAGGTGGATTATTTAGTGTGTGTGATCGCAGCCTTGGTAAGATTGTCTTCAGAATTTGTTGGTTTTAGTACTGCACGAGCACCTCATCAATTTGAGCATATGTGTTATGGTTGCTTTTTTGTTGTCATTGAGCAATGTGCACGTGAGCAGTGGAAACCTGGAGGCAAGTGGTGGTGGCTGAAAATGTCACCAAGTCGCAGTTAATTTACAGCAACCCTGTAGGGTTTTCAAGGCAAGAGTCGTTCAGAGGTAGTTTGCCATTGCTTGCCTCCGTGTCATGACCCTGGTATTCCTTAGAGGTCTCCCATCCAAATACTAGTCCGGGCTGACCCTGCTTAGTTTCTGAGATCTGGCGAGACTGAGCTAGCCAGGGGTACCCAGGTCACAGCTGGAGGCAAGTGGTACACCCTCCAGTTCCAGGATTAATTTTAGAAACTCTCCTAATCGTATAAAAGTTGATGAGGAGTAGAGTGCAGAGTGATAAAGGGAAGGGTCAATGAAAACTCACTCATCCAACGTGGCAAATGGGGTTCAGTGTGGCCAAGTGCAAAGTGATGCACATTGGAGCCAAAAATCCTAAATATAAATACCCGTTGACGGGGTCTGAACTGGCAGAGACGGACCAAGAGAGAGATCTTGGAGTCGTAGTGGATAACTCAATGAAAATGTCTAGACAGTGTGTAGCTACAATAAAGAAGGCCAACGCTATGCTGGGGATTATTAGGAAGGGAATTGAAAACAAATCAGCCAGTATCATCATGCCCCTGTATAAATCATTGGTGCGACCTCATTTGGAATACTGTGTACAGTTCTGGTCACCACATCTCATAGCATTGGAAAAAGTGCAGAGAAGGGCAACTAGAATGATCAAAGGGTTGGAACACCTTCCCCATGAAGAAAGGTTAAAATGCTTGGAGCTCTTTAGCTTGGAGAAACGACGGCTGAGGGGTGACATGATTGAGGTTTATAAGATTATGAATGGGATTGAGCAGGTTGAGAAAGAAGTACTTTTCTCCCTTTCTCACAATACAAGACTGTCTCTCACACTCTCACTCGTGGGCACTCCATGAAATTGCTGAGCAGTCAGGTTAGAACAGATAAAAGGAAGTACTTCTTCACCCAAAGAGTGATTAACATATGGAATTCACAGCCACAGGAGGTGGTGTCAGCTACAAGCATGGACAGTTTCAAGAGGGAATTAGATAAACATATGGAGCAGAAGTCCATCAGTGGCTATTAGCCACAGGGTATAGATGGGAACTCTCAGTCTGGGGCAGGTGATGCACTCTATTCTTGGTGCTGGAGGGGGCAGCAGTGGGAGGGCTTCTGGTGTCCTGGCCTCACTGCTGGACCTCCTGATGGCACCTAGTATATTTTGGCCGCTGTGACAGAGTGTTGGACTAGATGGGCCATTGGCCTGATTCAACATTGGCTTCTCTTATGTTCTTATGTTCTTATCCCGATTCATTTCTGAATGAAATTCCGGAACGCTAACGTAACGGGTAATCTGTCCATCCCGGTTCCCTGCCACACTGTGCTGCCCCTCTGCTCCTCCATTCCCAAAATCCTGTGTAAAATATTTCACCTCTCCAAACTGAGGTTTTTAAAACTGCACCAAAGTTTCCCTTTTGTCAACATGTTATTGTGAACACTTTCTCTACTCAGAAGTTGGAATGTTTGTGAATGTTCCGTGGCATTCCAACTGCTCTGAAAACACGGGTCATAGGCAGGCAGGCAGGCAGGCAGGCAGGCAGGTGGCAGCTAGTTTTCAGCCATAGTGTGTGTGTATGTGTGAGAGAATGTTTATGCCAGCTTTTCAAACATTGACTTTCAAAGGAGGACTTGGTGTGGTTTGGCTGGTATTCCTCCTGCCTCCTTTCTGGGCTTATTGCTTTTGATGGACTCCCTGGGCACACTCTGGCAGACGCCGGGAATCACGGAGCTCCTGTGGGTTTTGCAAAGTGATGTCGCCACGTTCCAAGCTTCTTTGTGGCTTCCTCCTTGGCCCTCGTCCGTGGGCTGTTCCTTCCCGTCCTCGTTGCTTTGGAAGCCTAAAAGCATTCCGAGTGAGCTCAAAGCAACGATGACACCTTCCAAAATCAACGTTTGCCTTGAATTCAGCCATTGTCTGGAAGCCTAAATGTGGAGTGTCAGCTTTTAATTTTTAACAGAAACTTGGAAGGAATCAGGGAGTTACTACTCCGAAGAGACAGAGCCAAATACAGTGTGCATATAAGACACACACAGGCTGTTCGTAGGTGTAACATTTTTATACAGTGGCAGTGAGACAGAACCTTGGACTTCAATGGCCTTTTGGTGTGAGTTGAATCTGCTACAGATACTTTGGAAATCCCTCACATCAGATATCACCCCAGATTTTTATACTTCCAGATAATCTGGTCTTGTTTACGAACACATCAGAAAACCTGCTTTTAAAAATATTTCTGTGCGTGCACAGTGTTTCACACCATTTATTGCAATTAATGCATAGCTTTTATCCCTTCCACATGTTAGATAAAGGGGTCAGTCCCTATACAAAAGAATAAATGGAGCATAAGTCTAACGTTAAAAATCACAATAATCGGAAACTAGTTCAGGAACACGTTAGTCTTCCGGGGTATTCTACTGCTGATCTAAAAGTCTCTGTTCTCTGACAAAAGAACTTCAAAGGGAAAATCCAACATTAAAGTGCAGAATTAGGATTCATTAAAAATATTCAGAACTACACTTATTCCCTCCCAGGTTTGGGCAAGAATCTGGAATTTCTCAGCCACTATAGGTGCTGGTATCTTAGTACCTCCCAACTTTCACAGATGTTAGTAATACATTTCGCTAGCCTCTGTAGGGCTTCCTGCTACAATGTCTCACCCCATCCACTCCTCGATTAGCTGTTGTTAATCTCATTTCACCTGTCTATCAAGAGTTGGGAGTGATTTGTTATCCCTCCCACCTTTCTGTTGTTTGTAGTCTTAAGCAGGGCTCTTTTTGTAGCAGGGACTCCTTTGCATATTAGGCGACACACCCCTAATGTAACCAATCCTCCAAGAGCTTACAGTAGCCCCTGTAAGAAGAGTTCTGTAAGCTCTTGGAGAATTGGCTACATTAGGGGTGTGTCGCCTAACAAAGGAGTTCCTGCTACAAAAAGAGCCCTAGTATTAGGGTTCCCAAATACTTACCACGGGGGAGCGGGGGACGCATGCTCCCCGGCTGGACCATTCCTCCCTGTAACGCATGATGCCATCGCCAGGAAGTGACACCAGGCGACGCTCTGGCAATGTGGCTGGAAACTCGATGGTACCATGATGGCAATGCGGCTGGAAACTCGATGGTACTTCCTGGCGACGGCATTGTGCATGCGTCTTTCCTTCCCCTGGGGATGGTCCTGCCAGGACGTATCTGTCCCTCACCGAAATGCGGTAAGTTCTTGGCAAGCCTACCTAGTATAAACGTATCTGCCAAATGGATATACACCTCTTCTGGATTGCCCAGGCTAACCCAACCTCATCAGAACTTGGAAGCTAAGCGGGGTTGGGTCCT
Organism: Gekko gecko; assembly: GCA_029375565.1. Lineage (NCBI taxonomy): Eukaryota > Metazoa > Chordata > Lepidosauria > Squamata > Gekkonidae > Gekko > Gekko gecko. Next base: position 10,181,153 of record JAPDNY010000006.1, read on the forward strand.
GATTAGTATTTGGATGGGAGACCACCAAGGAAGTCCAGGACTGCTACGCAGAGGCAGCACGCTTTTCACCACCCTCAGCAGATGTCTGCTCCATGCATCTGATGAAGTGAGCTCCGACTCACAAAACATTATAGTGGAATCCAAAGTGTTAGTCTTTAAGGTGCCACTGGATCCATGTTTTTAGTTTTTCCCACATCAGCTGCTAGCATCCACTTTCTCTGTATCCCTGGTTCCAAGACTCAGGTGGAGAGATAGTTTGGTATAGTGGTTAGGAGTGCAGACTCTAATCTGAGAGAACTGGATGATACTCCACTCCTCCACATGCAGCTGCTGGTGTGACCTTGGGTCAGTTACAAGTTAATTCAGAGCTGTTCTCTCAAGGGCAGTTCTCGGGAGAGCTCTCTCAGCCCCGCCTACCTCTGTTGTGGGGAGGGGAAGGGAAAGGGATTGTCAGCTGCTCTGAGACTCCTTTGGGTAGTGAAGGGTAGGGTATAAATCCAATCGCTTCTTCTTCTCCTTTCACATGCCTGTTTGTCTTTCATTCGTGCCTCCCAGGACTCTCCCCACCCCCGTACCTTGCTCATTTAGGGGACTGTTTGCAGTTGTTAAGACTTGTCCATTGCTGATTCACCATGCTGTCCATTGCTGTTCCCCAGATGTGGATGAGTGTACCAGTATCTCCAGCGTGTGCGACGGTGGTGAGTGCACCAACACGGCTGGCAGTTATGTCTGTGCCTGCCCACGAGGCTTCATGACCAGTCCGGATGGATCCCGCTGTGTGGGTAAGATGGCAACTCTTTGCCTTACCTATCATGGGCTTATCAGTCTTCTGTGCTGGGGTGGTGGCAGTTGAACTTAGATATGTAGCTTATCTTGCCCACTAGAATAGATTCAAGGTGGCTTTACAGTATTAAAGGCTACTTTTGCATGTGGATTTCCACCCCCCGTGTAGAACACTCCATATACCAGGAGTCCCCAGCATGGTACTATGGGTACTTTGGTGCCCACCGATGTCTTTTCTGCTGTTTTTAGAAAGTGAATGGGCCCACTTTCCCCAGCCAGGCTTCTGACTGACCACTGGAGATCTGATTTTTAAAATATTGCTTTGGTGGCAGCTGCTACCGCAGCACACGGATCTTCACTACGTGAAGGTAAGCCACGGCAGTCAGTTTAGGGCAGCCATTTTGTGGCTGTGTCCACCATGCTGTACCAGAATTCCAAAGGTGCGTGCAGACTCAGAAAGGTTGGGGACCCCTGGAGTACACCCACACACACCTATTTGGGGGGAGTTTCCAAACACGACTTTTGGGGCCATCTTGGACTTTCTTCCTTGAGCCAGATGAAAGGAAAAACTCTTGATCTTTTTGCATTTGCGTGTGTGTGCACCCGTGCCTGGAAGCCATGGCAAGCTCTGGTGACTCCTACTGGGGCACGGGGGACGTTCAGAGAAGGGGCTTGATGGCCTCCCTCTGGCCTCCCAACCCGGGTATTCTCTGGAGGTCTCCCATCCAAATACTTGCCAGGTTCGGCCCTGTTTAGCTACCCAGGTCAGGGCAAAAGGCCCTGCTTAGCTACCCAGGTCAGGAGAAAAGGAAAAACTCTTGCTGTGGCTCAAAGAAGGAAGTGTGGGGTGGTTGCAGGTGAAGCGTCTGTGTGTAAGCTCCGCCTGCAGCCCCTCTGGGGAGGAGGGAGGGGATCTAAGCTCCACCTTCAAAATGGCAGAACCGAGCTCCACCTTCCGCCTCTTCTCGGCTCTCGAACAGGCTGTTTTTCAGTGCACAGCTGAGCCATGGTGTCAACTGCAGCTGAGCTGTGAAGGGAGAAGGGGGCATTGCTGGGCTATGGCGGGGGGAGGGCCTGGCTTGATTGTTGGTGTATTGGGGGCAGGGACAGCAGCAAGAAGCACAGGTGTGGGGGGTTGCTGAAGATGTCCCTGCCCACCTTCACCACATTCGCTGCTCCCTCCCCATGTGGAAATATCAAAATTTATTTATTTTATTTATTTTGAGATTTATACCCCGCCCTATCCAGTAGCTCAGGGCGGCTAACAAGCGGCCAAGCCGAGTTTCAGAACTAAAACAATAAACAATATTACATACAGTAAAAAATTCAATACAACAGTAAAATTCAGTACAACAGTAAAATTCATATAAAACCAAGATGCACGATGCACGATATCCCACATTGGCGGCGAATTTCTTAATTGCATGGGCACCAGGAGTAGTCTATCCCAGCTCACGGGCGGCATCCATCTCTCCAGATAATGGGGCAGATGGATGATAGGCTCTCAGTGATGGCATGATAGCGGCGGCGGCTCCTCCTCAAAGGCCTGGCGGAAGAGCTCCGTCTTGCAGGCCCTGCGGAACTGCACTAGGTCCCGCAGGGCCCGGATCTCCTCTGGGAGCTCATTCCACCAGGTGGGAGCCGCCGCTGAGAACGCCCTAGCCTTGGTTTGGGCAAGCTTCACACTTTGAGGGCCTGGTACTTCCAGGCAGTGGCTATTCCCCGATCGCAGTGCTCTTGGGGGTACATACGGGAAGAGGCGGTAGAACCCTCCCCCCCAAAAAAAAGAATGGATTGTAACACCATCAAAGGACACTTTACCCCAGACAAATAATCCACCCAGCAGCATCTGTAAAGGTTCCATGTACCCCAAAACACCACTGGTCAACTGAACAGCCTCATCTCCTCTGATGGGCAGCTCCAAGGTCTCCAGGCAAGAGAGGTTTCTCCCAGCATCCACTACCAGAGAATCCTTCTTTAACTCGAGATGTCGTAGAACCGGAGACCTTCTGCTGAACTCCGGGCCCCTCGGGCTAAAAGGAGAAGGCCACTGTTGTAGATCTTGGCTTGTGGCGATCGTAGACTGCTGCCTTCTACCGTCAAGACGATTCATCCCCACATTTCTTTGTCTGGTGGGGAAGGGGCTCTCCAGGGTTTCAAGAAAGGCCTTCTTCCCTGTCCTCTGCTTCCCAAGATCCTTTGAGCTAGGGTTCGAGCCTTGGATCTTCTGCCTGCAAAGCGTGTGCTGACTGTGAGGCTCTGAGCTACGGATAATTGGGGGCGGAGTTTGGGGAGGGTGGAGTTTGGGGAGGGCGGAGTTTGGGGAGGAGAGGGAGCTCAGGGGGGGGCATGTGATACCATAGAGTCTCTTCGGAAGCTGCCACACCAAAGCAGTCTGGCTTCAGTCATTCATGTTCCTGAACCAGGACTGGCTTTTCGTCTCTGCACTGTGTTTACCAGTGCTCGTCGAAACACATCTCCATCCATTCGGCCCACAGAACCCATACATTCAGTTGCCCTGCCCTGAGTTCTTGCACACCCGTCGTCTGTATTCTGTTGTGAATTGAATTTTATCACAGGTCAATATGTGCCGCCAAGTCACTGTCACCCAGTCTAACCTACCTGGCAGGGTTGTTGTGATGATAAAGTGAAGGGGGGGCAGAAGAACCATACAACTGCCCTGAGCTCTTTGGAGAAAGAATAGCATCAAAACTGAATTTAGCAGTTGTAGATTTTCCGGGTTGCCTGGCCATGGTCTTGGCATTGTAGGACCTGACGTTTCGCCAGCAGCTGTGACTGGCATCCTCAGAGGCATAACACAGAAAGACGGAGTACTCTCTGTGTCAAGGTGAGAAGAAAAACGGTAGGCAGGGAATTTATATCTACAGAATTTCATCGCAGATCTGTATGTGTGGTTTAATCACTGTCACTCAGCCTACCCTACCTGTCAGGGATGTTGTTGTGATGGTAAAATGAAGGGTGTGTGTGGAAGAACCTTGCAAGTTGCCTGGAGCTCTTTGGAGAAAGAACAGCATTTTAATTAGCAGTTGGCTGAGTGGAACCTCCGTGTTCAGGGGCAGTGTGTCAGTTGCTGCGGGGGGGGGGGACTCAGCCTCCGTGCCCCGAGTGCAGGCCTTCCGAGGGCTTTTCTCACTTTTTATTTTTACGCTATGGACAATGAAGTCCTTTCAGGGCTGCCAAAGAAAATGCCTAGCAAACATCGAGTGAAATTAATTAGAGAGCCCAGCTTTTAAAAATAACTCTGATCTCCTCAAGGGGGTCGCCTGCCTCGCTGACTGAATCTCCGCTCCACCACGTCATGCGGTGAGCCAGTTCCCCCCGGAGCGAACATGTGTTGTCATTCGTTGGGACGGAACAATATTTTTTCTGGCAAGCGAGGCAGCCGCCCCGGTAGGTCCTCGGCTTGCATTCCATCTTTTTTTGAAAGGTTTCTTTGTTCGACAGGCTGGGTCTAAATTCCTCGAAGAGCACCGGAGCCATCTTAGACTTCACAGGGTAGAGATTACGATTATTATTTGACAAAACAAGAAACCCCCAATATGAATAGTGACCTTTAAAAAAAAAAACCCTAAGCACTGTGAGGAGTATTTTCAGACCCGGATTCCATCACTCGAATGGCTTCCTGCACTCCAAGTAGGAAATTAGTTCAGCTGTGCTTGAGAAAAAGGAGGTTCTTCTTCAGTGGGGGAAGTCGTCAAGACTGGTTAGGCCACACCTCCTCTCACTCCGGGCAGGGCTATGCAAATCTTTGTGTGCTTTTCCAGGACAGAGCGAGGGTGCCCTTGCGGGTGGAATAGCCCCGCCACTCCGGCGGGACACCATAGCCTAGCTCAGCTTACCCATTAAAAAAATAAAAAGGGACTCTTTTACCTCTGAGTCAGATGAATCCCAGCAAAAATGGAGGACCACTCTTCCAAAAAGATTCAGGGCTTCGGACCAACGCTCCCTCTAAGCTGTGGAGTCTTGTGAGCAAAAACTGTACTTTGTGAGCTGCTGGTATTAACGTTGTGAGTGAGCCATTTGGCTATGGCATAAATTAGTTTGCTCTGGAGCCATCCCTCCTGAGCTAAGGCAAAAACGTGCGAGCCGGAGGCTAAAAAACTGTGAGCTAGTGCACACTAACTCAGCTTAGAGGGGGACACTGCTTTGGACCTATGAAGAAAAAGAATCGGTTAAAGAAGAGGAAGAAGAAGAGATTGGATTTATACCCCGCCCTTCACTACCCAGAGGAGCCTCAGAGCGGCTTACAATCTCCTTTCCCTTCCCCTCCCCACAACGGTCACCTTGTGAAGTGGGGCTGAGAGATCTCTGACAGAAACTGTTCTTTTTCAAGAACAGCTGTGTCAGAACTATGGCTTGCCCAAGGTCACCCAGCAGGTGCAAGTGGAGGAGTGGGGAATCAAACCCGGTTCTCCCAGATTAGAGTCCGCCACCAAACCAAACCACCACACCAAACGCCTCCCCATCTAAGGCTTCGGAAAAGGGGAGGGACAAGGCAACACCGACATCTCCTTCCTCTAAGCTGGCGGGGAGATCAGGAATGTCCGAGGCTTCGGCCCTCCCCCTGACTCCCACGATGAAGGCAGCTTGCTTCAATCGGACCAGAAAGGGTCAGGACGGCTTGAGGTGGCCGAGGAAGAGCAGTGCCGTGCCAGAAAGGATGCTGCTGTGCTCGCTGGGGGGTCAGCAATCGCCAGCGGCCTGAGTTTCATGGGTGATGAGTCTACCCCCACTCCAGATCCTCAGGGTCTTATCGGAGGGCTCTTCTGAGGCCAAGACCCCAAGCGGGTCTTTTTTGCACCAGGCGGTATCCCTTTTCTGCAGGCCCCATCTGCCTCTACAGGCCTAGCTGCAGCAGTTGGAGCATCAAATATGGTGGAGGTGCCATTTCCCCATGTGTTTTTCGGGCAGCCGCCAGCAGACTGGATCTCAAAGGCCTGGAGGCCCCTCTCAAAGCTTCCATGTCCCCCAGTGACCATCCAACAGCCAGAAATAGGGAGGCGATAAAATCCCCCAGGGAAAGATCAGGAGATGGGAGATCTGGGGCATCTAGAGGACAGGGAAGGCCCAAGCAGTGATACAGATGGAGTTCCTCTCCTCTCGTCCACTCCTGGGTCTGAGAGAGAGAGAGAGAGAGAGAGAGAGAGACCAAGGCCAAAACATTTTAAAAGGGCATTGCTTTGCAAAAAATCTTGTAAAAGGTCAAAGGGAGTCAGGGAGGCGCCACTCTCAGCTGCCCCCCCCAAATGCCCTAGAACAGCTCAGAGGAAGCAATGTCAGCCCTTGGACCCTGACTCAGGTCACACCGGCAAGGTAATCGCGCTTTGTTCCCGCTTTAATTAAATTGGGAACATTTTTCTTCAGGTTGGGCTGACTAGATACAGCCGGCCCCTCTCTTCACCACCCGCTTGCCTGCTGCTGCGTCGCCACACCAAGTCCCTCCAGGCGATCCTGCCAGCCACGGGGCAGGCTAGGATGGCTGCTGCTCCTGCCGCTGCTGTGGGGGATGGTGCCGCTGCTGCCGCCATTGCCCCATGAAAAAAGGCTCAGCCCCTCCGTCTCCGCCATCCTCCTTGCTGGCCTCTGTCCAGGCTTCTAGAGCCCCGCCTCTCCCTCTCGTTCCCACCTCATTTCCCGCCTCCTTTTGAGACTAAAGAGATCAGTTCCCCAGGGAGAAAATGGGTGTTCTGAAGGGTGGACTCTTTAAACAGAGAAATGAACATAAAATAACGTTTAATAATGGATTTATTAAGCGCGTTTACTCAAGCGCTCAAACTGGAAGCTTTAAAAAACACACAATCGCACACGAAGAGCGGTCAGACAGCCCTAATTGCAATCATTGCGAAAGATGGCTGTCCAGATGGGCAAAATCACACATTCAAAGTGCAAGTGCCAGGAAAATACTTGATTTTCCAGGGGGCAGGAAAAACCGGAACAATTGCGAGAGTAAGCCTGCTTTGGCACGGGAGGCGGATTAGCACATGTGAACATGAAATTTACATGCGTGAGGGAACAGCGGCCAACCCCGATCAAAAGGACCGTGTGACCGCACCCTCAGAAATGGAAGAAATCCATTCTGTCAACACATCAGTTGTGATTCCATTAGACAAAGAGGAAGGAGAAGGGTCAGGGGAGGCATCTGATTCTAAGGGCAGTTCTTCCAGACTCTTTCAGCCAGAGCATTTCCAAAGACTTCTCAAGAAATTCGTCACTAGTCTGAACTACTCCCTAGAGATAGTTGGAAGCATGCGTCCTCAGCTTCTTCCAATTTGGATGCTAGGGCGTTGGCAGTCAGACCTTTTCCCGAGTGTTATGATGACGTTTTGCAATCAGAGTGGTCAGTCCCTGGCAATGGAACTTCTCTGCATACTCTTGCCAAGAAATTTTATGCTTTGCTGGATGAGGCAGTGGAAGACTTAAAAGTACCATTGGTTGATGCTCCTTACATTCCAGTGCCGTGCTGTCAAAAGACGGAGACAACGTTTTGAAGGATACTGTGGACAGAAAGAATGAAACCATGCTCAAAAAATCTCATGAAGCATCTTTTTGGCAGTTAGAGCATCAGCTGTTCTTTCAGATTTTACATAGGCAAAAGTTGTTTGGGCAGGCAGCCTCTTACACGACCCAGAAGTGGACCAAGTAATGCTAAATGGGTCTCTTCTAAAGATAAAGTGAGTGGCCCAGTTCGTGTCGAATGCTTCTCAAGATACCATTCAGTTTTGTGCCACAGCTCAGGTGGCAAATGTGGTCCATAAGGAGAAACTTGTAGCTTAAACATTGGAAGGTGGACCCACTATCCAAGTCCAGCCTTTCAGCAGAAATGTTCTCAGGATGGCTTTTTTTCGGAGAAAGAGCCTTAGATAAGGTGTTAGTGGAAATAAAGGAAAAGAATAAGGTGATGCCTTCTACTTCAGCAAATAAGGAAAAGGAATATAAAGGCAAGTCCTTTCAGTCCTTTTGCTCCTCTAGACTCTCCACTAGGGGCAGAGACAACAGAGATTTCAGGAGTGGACATTCCTTCAGTTACCACTCCAAATTTCAGCATAAACAGTTCACAACTAACAAACAACGGGACAGAGTCACCCCAGGAAAGAAGCCCACAGCATGAATCCAGGATTGGGGGCCACTTCTGGAATTTTGCATGTTTGGAAGAAGACTGCTACAGGTCGTTGGGTTCTCTGAATTGTGGGATTTGGTTACAAAATAGAGTCATCCCCCACACACACATAATTTTATTCCATCTCTCATGCCACATGCAAATCTGAGACTTTTATGGGAAGCAATCCAACACCTCCTTGCAGTTGGGATTTAGAGCCTGTGCCTTCTTGTCAACATTTCCAAGGAGTGTATTCCATCCTGTTTATAGTGCCTGAAATATCGGGCAAATGGAGAGTGATTTTGAATCTCAAGGAGCTCAACCTGTGAGTGTGAACGCAGAAGTTCCGCATGGAATCCCCCCAAACTATCCTCTGAATTATTATGACTACCTAACTTTCTTGGACCTCAGAGGCCTACCCTCCTTCCAAGCAGCACCTGCACTTTACATTCAAGGAACCCCATTACCAATACAAGGCACTACCATTTGGCCTGTCCCTGTCTTCCACAAGTCTTCACAAAGGTCAAAGTGACCTTGATAGCTGCTCTGAGGGAGAAAGGGGCTCATATGTACCCTTAGTTAAATGATATTTTAATCAGGCCACAGAATCTGAAGATGTCCAAACTCAGCACCACAGCTACTAGTCAGTTGCTTCAAGCACATGGATTTCTTATAAATGTTCAAAAAAGCCATCTAGTCCCCACCAGGGACCTTGTTCATCTGTGGGCCAGAATAGACACTCACCAGTCGAAAGTTTATCTACCGACAGAAAAACCATCAAAGATCAGAGAGATGATAAAGACCATTTGCAAACAGAAGCATGCAGACTTTATGCTTCTGTCTCAACTGCTGGGCCTTCTCATGGCAACTATAGACTTGGTGCCATGGGCACGCTTTGACACAAGGCCCTTGCAGTGGACTCTGCTTCCATGTCGGAGAGACATAGGGCAGAGGCAGCATAAAGACATTTTTCTGACATTAGCCTTGAAGGAGTCGCTGAGATGGTGGATGTTAACAGAAAACCTGAATCAAGGAGTTTCCTTCCTTCATCCCCTGCACATCCTAGTGCCAACAGATGCCAGCAAGAGAGGATGGGGGGGCACATTGCTTGGACCAGGTGGCTCAAGGGAAGTAGGTGCCAAAGGAAAAGGGGAACAGTATAAACTGGCTCGAGCTAAGAGCTATAAAACTAGCCTTGTTCACCTTTCAAGAGCTGATCCAGAAGAGATACATCCTCAGAAAGATGGACAACATCACAGCGAAGGCCCACATAAACCGCCAAGGGGACACCAAGGCAGGAAGCAGTGCAGAGTTTTCCGTGGTCAGAGAAGCACCAGATGGGACTGAAGGCACAATGCGGTCAGGGTTTGTTGAACACACAGGCGGACTGGCTAAGTCGGGAGGACATGGACCAGGTGGAATGGGCCCTGAACAACCAAGTATTTTGAGATGTATCAAAATGGTTCGGGATGCCATTCATTGACCTTTTGGTGACATCAAGCAACCAGAAGGTTCCAAGGTTTCTTCAAGATTTGCAGATGCTGTGGAAGAGGGGGTAGATGCTATATACCAGTTCGTGCTATATACCACAGCTGGCCACCAACTCCACTGCTCAACAGGGTGCTATGCAGGATATGGAAGAAGTAAATCTCTTGGCACTTTTCTAGACAAGACAGCCTTGGTTCTCCAAGCTAGTACAGATGTCAGTAGATGAACCATGGTGAATCCCAGTCAGGGAGGACTTCCTTCACCCAGATCCGCAATGGGTCAAGTTGACAGCATGGAGGTTGAGTGGAAAGACCTAGAATGCTCTAGTTCGCCAAGGTAGATCATTGGTATTATGTTTCAGGCAAGAAGACTAGAGACCAGATGCATCTACAATTGTACCTGGTCAGCCATCAGAAAACGGGCATTGGGACAACAGGTGAAGCCCCTGAAACCGTCATATCAAGACATAATTGCCTTCCTACACCATGGATAGAAGAAAGGACTCTGACCTAACACCTTAAAAAGACAAGTAGCCACCCTTGCTGCAGTAGTTGGCAATGGGGCTGGTGAGGATGGATGCTAACAAATACGTCACAAGGTACCTGAAGGGCACTATGCAGTTAGCACCTCCAGTCAAACATAGGTTTCCAGCATGGAGTCTGTTGAGGGCTTCTACAAGCCAGTTTGGTGTAGTGGTTAAGTGCGTGGACTCTAATCTGGGAGAACCGGGTTTGATTCCCCCACTCCTCCACTTGCACCTGCTGGATGACCTTGGGCAAGCCATAGTTCTGGCACAGCTGTTCTTGAAAAAGAGCAGTTTCTGTCAGCGCTCTCTCAGCCCCACCTACCTCACAGGGTGTCTGTTGTGAGGAGGAAAGGGAAAGGGGTTTGTAAGCCACTCTGAGACTCCGAGTGAAGGGCGGGGTATAAATCCAATCTCCTCCTCCTCCTCCTCCTCCTTGCTTCATTTCTTTCTGGTGGTTCCAGACTTCTTCAGTCCTAATACACCAGGATGCTGAACATCCAGTTTGGTTGACCGCACTTGGTGTGGTCCGCCTTGCTTCCCAGCGAGAAAGGCACACTATACATAATGTTAAAAAAATAAAATAATAATGCGGGCAAGAAGGTCCCCATCCCGAAGTGAATGATTCTGCATAACCCAAGAATAAACCTGTACGAAAATGAGATTTATTCAGAAATTCTCCCTCCTTCCCCTTTGGCTGCTTAAAAATAAACCGGAACATGCTTTGCTAACCTTGGGCTGCGTCCGCAGGGATACTGATTGTGGGAAAGTATCCAAAGACTTGAGGGGGGGACAAATCTGGTCTCCAGCTCTCCCCACCCTGCGCTTGATACCTGCCGTGACAGTTCAGCCGGGAGGCCGAGGGGACAGGCTCAAAGAGGCCTTCCTGTTCCCCGGCGGCGGTGCTTCAAGGGTCTCTGACCTTAATTTTGCAAAGAGGATCAACAAACGGCGGGGAGGAATTTCGGGGAAGGGGTGGAGGGGGGGGCGCCTGTGTTTAATCAAAACTTCAAATGCCGGAGTTAATGAAGGCCGGAGCATGCTTCCCCTGGTTGCGTAAAGGCACACGGTCACATGTGGGGGAGAAGATTATGGGGTGTGGGGCGGCGTCCTTGCAGCATCCAAAGTGGCGAGAATTGAAGTGGGTTTGGTTGTCCGATGCACCCCCCCACCCCCGTAAATCTGGATATCCTTTCCCCAGCCCTTGGAATTGCATTGCTAACTTGTCTCCCCTCTCCTTGGTGGGGCTGCACTTAAAATAGGGTTGCCAGCTCTGGGTTGGGAAATACCTGGAGATTTTAGAGGTGGAACCTGAGGAAGGGGGCAGAGGGGAGGGACTTCATTGGGGCATAATGCCAAAGAGTCCACCTTCCAGAGCGGCCGTTTTCTCCAGGTGAGCCGGTCTCTGTTACCTGGAAATCAGTTCTCATCCCAGGAGATCTCCAGCTACCACCTGGAGGATTTCCAGCCAGTTTAAAAATGAAGGCTTCCAGCTGGGTAGAAAAGAGGACTGGTTTGCTACTGCTATGAATAGTAATAATACAGTGTTCATGGAGAGCATTTCAGCCAGCAAAATATAGAAAGCTATTGCATCTAGCTAGAGAAGACAAGACTGGCTTGCTTCTAATACAAACACTTGAAACCAGAAATAAGCCAAAAACTATATTTTAAAAAATTAAAAATTATTTAAAAACAACAACATTCCATTCAGCTTCATTTTGCTTTTCATTTTAAATAACTGTGGATTTTTCCCCAGGATAATTTGAAGAAAGTAAAGAAGAAGTTAAGCACTGGTTTTTTCCTAACAAAACTGAGCTGTATCAAGAGACTGACATAATAGGATTACTCAGGGGTCATTTCCTAGAAAAAGAGCTGCAGGAACTCATTTGCATATGCCACACCCCCTGACAAAGGGCAGGCATGTTTAAAATGAGTTAAGGCATATACAAATGAGTTTAAATACCCCCTTCCTTGAGTCTCTCCCTCCCTTCCCTGAGTCTCTCCACTGCGGGCAGGCTGGAGAAGGGAAGGGCAGAGAGGCAGACATGCAAATGAGTTTAAATACCCCCTTCCTTGAGTCTCTCCCTCCCTTCCCTGAGTCTCTCCGCTGCGGGACACCTGGAGAAGAGCAGACAGTGAACCCAGGCATTCAAGTCCCCTCCCTCCCTGAGTCTCTCCTTACTGCCAGAGCACCACTCCGGGACACTCTGGCAGGAAATGACCCCTGGGATTACTCCTGAGGAAGCTAGGGATGAAACGAGCTTCTATCCGGGTGCTCATTGAGAATGATGGACTTTCCCTTGAGAGTGATGGGCTTTTCCTTGTCATATTGTAAAGTTTAATTTCTAATGGAATATGATGTTTAGAAAAAGGGGGGGTGGATAGTAAGAAGCGACTGAAAAGATATAAAGAGACTGTATGAGCTTACTGGATTGATTGAGAACTGCCAGAGGCTTTGACGAACTTTTGGAAAAAATAAACAGTCCCCAAACATGGCACCGCCGAAGGATGTTAAGGATAAACTACTGAAAGTTAAACCTTCTTCAGGAAGTTCCAGCCCTTCAAGTGTTGTGCCTAGACATGACTCTACTGCGGAACTCCAAAGGTTGTTGTCGGAGGCTCTGTGCCCTCTACTGGAGGAAGTCACAGCTATTGGCAAAAAGCTTGACGCGCAGTAAGCACAAACTGTTTTAAATACACAGAAAATCGAAAAAGCGGAGCGGAGCTCAAAGAGATTAGTACCAGCATGAAAAAAGTGAATAGGAAACTACAGGCACTTGAAAAGAAGTGTCAGATCGAAGAGTCTCATGTGTTACAAATGGAAAGGGTGAACTATGTCTTGAGGCTTCAAGGGATTAAGGAAGAGAAAGGAGAGAATCTGACAGATTATGGGGGCTTGTTGGCCCCCCTGGCAGAGGTGACGTCAGATCAACTCCAAAGTGAAATAGACACATTCTTCAGATCGTATTCTGATTTTATCAGAAAGAATAATCTGCCAGGGGAAGTCACAGTAAGATTCTCCTGAAGAAAAATGAGAGACCAACTTCTGAAAGCGACTAATGGAACCACATTGAAGTGGAAGGACAAGGAGATTAAAGTACTGAAAGATGTGCCATTTGAAATAAGAAAGAAGAGAAGGAAATACAGAGACTTGGTGCTGTTTTTACAAAGCCACAAAGTGGCCTACAAATGGTTGGTGCCCGAAGCACTAATCTTTAGATATGCAAATGGCAAAGAAAGGATAGACTTGGTCGAAAAAGCTTGTGAATTTCTGTGTCAACATAGTCGGCCATCAGGAGAGGGAGAAGGAGCCCCAGATGACACCAAGGAGAGCAATGAAGAAGGAGAGGCTGGATCTTCTGATGAAGACTCAGACTCTAAGTTGGGGGCCAGTGCCCCTAAAAGAAAAGGTTATCGTTTAAGGGGAGAAAGAGGGGAAAAGTAGACTGTTATTGTTCTCTGGAGTACTTTGTTTATAAGTTGTTTGCAGGATGCAGCTCTTTATAAATTGGGAATGCTGGGGAAATATTGAAATGTCTTATTAGCTGGATGATAATTTTTGGCGAAAGTCAAACTGCATTCAAGAGGCGTGTGTCTTTTAAGAGTTATACAAGATCATCGATTCTTGGGTATTTAGCAGGATTTTCTTTTCTTTCTCCTATAGATTGTAGTTCCCTCACCCTGGTTTTCTCTTTTTTTGTGTGTAGCGTTTTCTTTTTCACTATATGTAGATTTAGAAAAGCAATTAAAAAATCCCCTTCGGGGGGCAAAAAAAAAAGAATTGCAAAGGGACCCACAGATTCAAAAAGGTTGGGGACCCCAGGACAATGCTGTACAGCCCACTCTCCCAAACAGCCGTTTTCTCCAGGGAAACAGATCTTGATAGTCTGGGAATCAGCTGGAATTTTGGGGGTCTCCAGGCCCAAGCTGGAAGCTGCCAACAATGTTCCCTCTAAGCTGAGTTAGTGTGAGCTAAGCTCACAGTTTTTCAGCCTCTGGCTCACACATTTTGTCTTAGCTCAGGAAGGATGGCTCCAGAGCAGACTTAATTTATGCAGCAGCCAAACTGCTCACTCACGACTTTAATGCCAATAGCTCACAAAGTAGAATTTTTGCTCACAAGACTCCACGGCTTAGAGGGAGCATTGGCTGGCGACCCTATTTGAGTTTCACATGATCTCCCTTCTCAGCCCTGCTCCCCGGATCTGAAATATGGGGAGAGTCGTGCCAGTGTACCTTACAGGGTTATTGTAGTGGTTGCAACAGGATAACTTACATGAAGCAGTGTGAGCAAACAGAAGTGCTGTATAATGTGTATCATTATCAACTGCTACTTGCCAATAATAATAATAACTAACCTGGAACATGGGTGAGGATAACGGCATGCTTGTGAATGCTCCTTCATGCTCTAATGTGGCGTAGAGGTTAGAGAGCTGCACTAGGATCTGGGATATCTCACTTTGCCATGAGACCTATAGAATCACAGAATCATTGAGTTGGAAGGGACCTCCAGGGTCATCTAGTCCAACCCCCTTGCACAATGCAGGAAATTCAGAAGTACCTCCACCCCCCCACACACACACACAGTGACCCCTGCTCCATGCCCAGAAGATGGCAAAAAAACTCCAGGGTCCCCGGGCAAACTGGCCTGGAGAAAAATTGCTTTCTGACCCCAAAGTAGCAACCAGCATTTCCCTGGGTGTGTAAGAAAGGGCCACGAGAACTAAGCCCTGATGCAACCCTTCCTGCCCTTTACTTGCTAGGTAAACTTGGGCCATACGCTCACTCAGCTTATAACCTGTCTCAGAGGGCTGGTGTAAGGATCAAATGGGGGAGAAGCACGTGTGCCGAACTGAGATCATCGGATGAAAGGCTGGACAAATATGTACTAGATATACTGTACAGAGTAAACCTGCATGTAGAAAACTAACTGTCAGGCTGAAGTATTTTAGCCTAGCCTGATATACTAGTTTTCTACATGCAGGGATTTCTCTGCCTTTTTACAGTTCCCTTTAATGTGGCACAATCGGTATCAGTTTTTCCTCTTCTCTTCCCTTGAGCCTGACAAGCAAGCAGAACACTGTAAAAATATCCTGGAAAACATGTGATTCAGAGGCTCCAGTGTGGGGGCTTGTAAAGAATTCCCTCCCAGTCCAGAAGGACCATCAGTCTGAGTCAAACCCTCCGCTTCATTTGCTCTTTGGGGGACACCCCCCAGGGTCTCCCTCCCTTTGATGTCTCCCTTCCCCTCCACCCATCCCGGAAAAGAATCCCAATCAAAACCTTAATTGCTGAGATTTCCCAATGGAGATTGCACAGTGATTATGAAGCATGGAATTTCCATCAGGTAGGGGGTGACGAAGCCTCGCCGAACAGTGCAATTAAGTGCAATTATTTTTCATCCACCTCCTGGCAAGCTTCTCTTTTGATGCTGGGCAAATTTTTACAAAAATTAAAAAAAACCTCCGCGTCCTTGACAAATGAACAGAACAATGCCAGGGAGGCCTCGAAGTTTTTTAATGCACTTTTTTCTTTTTTAATTTCTTCTCTTTTTTCGTTGTTTCAAGGATCACATAGTGGTAGGAAGCTTCCGTTTTAACTCCCCTCTCCCCAGTTTGCTTACAATGGAAGAATCTTTCGCAGGGCATTTTTGACAGCGCTCTGGCTTCTTGAATTCTTTTATATCCCACCTTTCCCCACAACGGGGATGCAAAGTGGCTTACGTCATCCCTCTCACCTCCAGTTTGGTGTAGTGGTTAAGTGTGCGGACTCTAATCTGGGAGAACCGGGTTTGTTTCCCCACTCCTCCACTTGCACCTGCTGATGTGACTTTGGGTCAGTCACAAGTTTTCTCAGAGCTATTCCCTCAAGGACAGTTTTGTCAGAGCTCTCTCAGCCCCGTCTACCTCACAGGGTGTCTGTTGTGGGGAGGGGAAGGAAAAGGAGTTTGTGAGCAACTCTGAGACTCCTTTGGGTAGTGAAGGGCGGGGTAGAAATCCAATCTCCTCCTCCTCCTCCTCCTCCTCCTCCTCCTCCTCCTCCTCTTCTTCTTCTTCTTCCATTTTTAGGTTTATCAGCCTCCAGATAGTGGCTGGAGATCTCCAGAAATTACAACTGGTCTCCAGATGACAGAGATCAGTTCCCCTGGAGAAATTGGCTACTCGAGAAGTTGGACTGTGTGGCATTATAGCACACTGAGGTCCCCCCTCCATACACCCCACATTCCCCAGGCTCCACCCCCAAAATCTCCACAAATTTCCAAATCTAGACCTGGCAACCCTATTTAACTTCACAACAACCCTGTGAGGTAGGTTAGGGTTCAAAGAGTGTGTCTGGCCCAAGATCCCCTGGCGAGCTTCTGTGGCACAAGTGGAAATTTGAACCCGGCTCTTCCAGATCCTAGTCCGACACTCTTAACCACTATACTAGGGATGTGCATTCAATATAAACCAAGCCAAAAAAGCCCCTGAAAGGTATTTTTCAGGTACTTTTAAAGACAGTTACTGAATGGGGCTCAATTTTGGCTATCCGAAACGGCCAAGCCCCGAAAATATTCACGATTTTGGGGCTGCTGGATAGCTGAATTTAAAGGGCATTTAAAGGTATTATGGTCCCTTTAAATACCTTCTCCAAGCTGTGCAACTCCATGGCAAGTTAACTCGGAAAGCATTTAAGGGTTCGCAGTCCCTTTAAATGCTTCTGGGTGAACTCACTGCTTGGAGAAGGTGTTTAAATGGACTGCAAGCCCTTTAAATGTCTTTGGACTCTTGCTGTGGAGTTGTGCAGATTGGAGAAGATATTTAAAGGGACTGTGATCCCTTTAAACACCTTTCCCCCCTCCATTGGTTTCAATAGAGGATGGGGGCACTTTCTTTGGGTCCCCTTGGAATAGGACCCCCTGGTCCAATCTTTTTTGAACTGGGGGAGTTTGAAGAGAGGCACCAGTAGCTACAACCACAAATGTGGTGCCTCTACCGCAAAAAAACAGGCTCCCCAGAGCCCCAGATACCCCTGGATCAGTTCTCCATTATAGCCTATGGGGTGCATTGACTATAATGGTCCCTATAGGGTATTTACCGAATCTGAATACCATACCAGTATTGGGATTCAGGAATATCAGGAACTACCAATATTTTTCAGGTTCAATATACCCGAACCTGGAAAATATTGTGATTTTTTTTTTTTGCACACCTCTACACTATACCATGGAGCTGCGGTGGCTCAAGTGGTTAAGATGCTGAACTGCAGGCTGTGGAAGATCAGTAGTTCAGCAGTTCGAGACCCAAGAGTGCTACATGACGGAGTGAGCTCCCGTCTCTAGTTCCAGCTCCTGCCAACCTAGCAGTTCAAAAGCAAGAAATTGCAAGTAGATAAATAGGTACCACTTCGGTGGGAAGGTAACAGCATTCCGTGCACCTCAGCATTTAGTCGTGCCGGCCACATGACCATGGAAACATCTTCGGACAGCGCTGGCTCTTCGGCTTTGAAACGGAGATGAGCACTGCAACCCTAGAGTCGGATTCGACTGGCTTTCGAGCAAGGGAACCTTTACCTTTACCTTTATACTATACCATGCTGGCTCTTCTTGTGGTGGGTTTGGTGGCTACCCCTCTACTGGCCCTGGCAAGGACACATGCTATGTTCTGACCCTGAATTCTCAATGTGACTTCCGTACTGGTTATCTGTCCCAATTTCAATGCTTTTGTGAAGCATTTCCCCCCGTGCTTCCCCATAGCAAACCAGTGGTCATTCCCACCCATTCAGGTCATTCTGATCTTACCTCTAGTTGGCTTTTGGGAAGAAACGTTCTTCTCCACCCCTGCTGCTTTTATCTGCAGCCGCACCAGCAAAAGAGAAGCCACAAAATCCCATCCCTCTGCAGAAGACACCTTAGTCTGCACCAAACCATTGGTTGTTCCAGCCCGTTCCAATGTGCGCAATTAGAACCACCAAGCCAAACTTCCTTTCCCCACCTAGGAAACAACCTAATCCAGTCTTGTCTGTTCTGATTGGCAGTGGCCGTCTGGGGTTTCAGGCCGAGAAAGTCCTTCCCACACACCACATACCTGCTGTCCGGGATACTTCAACTGGAATACAGCCTAGGGGAGTTCCCGAATTCTGTCCAGAATTTGTCTCCTCAAGTTGGAATTATGAATTACTTGTTCTTTTTTCTAAAGTGCAACTGGACCTTTGTTGTTCCTTTTTTAAAAAAGTCTAGATGTAGTATGTCCTGATTTGGATGGCCCAGGCTAATCAGATCTTGTAAGCTGAGCAGGGTCAGCCCTGGTTAGTAATTGAATGGGAAACCACCAGAGAAGTCCCGGTTTGCTATGCAGAAGCAGGCAACGGCAAACCAATTTGGTTTGTCTCTTCCCTGGGAGTCACCATAAGTCGGCTGGGACTTGACAGTGCTTTCCGCCACATGATGTAGTATAGTTTACTGTGCATGTGCAAGTAGATGGCTTCAGTTCCTGAACATCTTTTCCTCTCTACATTACTGAAGCGCATTGGTGAAACACGGGAAGAACAGTCTTTTTTTTTTTTTAACTGCCCCAAAAGGCAGACTTTTATTTATTTTTATAACAAACTACAGCTAAACAGAATAACACAATACAACACAGTACAATACAATACAATACAATACAATATCACAACACAGCGCTAAAAACATAACACAAAAACTAAACCACAAACATAAAACACAAATGGGGGTTATTTAGTTCCATTTGTATATCATATTTAAAGCACTTTATCATTCAACATAATGTTACCCTTTACGTGAGTATCTCTTATAACAAACGATCTGTTTCATCTCTGAATTTATCTTTTCTTTAATCAGTTCTTTACCCTCTCATCCATTTAGTTTGTACCAATCATAGAAACGTTTCCAAGTGTTCTGAAAAGTGGAATCTGAATGTCCTTTCATACTCAAAGACAGCTTGTCCATCTCCGCCATCTCGAATATCTTCACAATAAATTCTTGTCTTGTTGGTATTTGGGTGGTTCTCCAATATTTTGCATACAAAATTCTGGCAGCAGTTGCCAAGTATATTAACAAATAACGGTCATCTCTATTTACCTCCTTAGGTAAGATATCTAACAGCAGTACTTCTGGCTTAAAAGGAATTGTACTCCCTAGAATCTTCTGTATCAATCTGTGCACCCATATCCAATAGCTTTTAATAACGCTTATACGACCACCACATGTGATAAAATGAGCCCACCTTATTCTCATATTTCCAACACTTATTGGAACATTTATCATCATATTTAGCAATTCTTTCTGGTGTAACATACCATCTATAAAACATTTTGTACATATTCTCTCTATAAGAAATCGCTTTAGTTATTTTAACATTTTTGTTCCGTATCTGATCCCATTGCTCCAGTTCTATATTGTGCCCCAAGTTCTGGGCCCATTGAATCATATTTTGTTTCACTATTTCGTCTGCCATCATATATTTTTAAAGTAGTGTATACATTTTTTTAATGAACTTCTCCAGCGCACTCAATATTTTCTCCAACTCTGTAAGAGACTCAATAAAGCCTGTCTTCTTATCCTTCACGTATCTCGATTCTATCTGGGCTCCCTGCCACCACGCTAAATCTTCTTGCAACTTAAGCTCATTTCTTGAATTCAAAATATTTATGTATCTCCTTGGCGGATTTTCATCATATAATCTGGGTAGAGTAAATGCCTCTAACAGTACAGCCAGTTTGGAAATTTTCGTAAACCATCTCCTTTGTATGAACAGTCTTGATGTGATTGTTTCATATGGTTAGGTCTAGATTCCTTTTGCGTGGTGTTTCATCAATATGCAGCAGAGCATCAGTAAACATGCACTCCTGGAAACATATGCAGGTATCAAAATTCCTCAATGACAGTGTTTTATCAGTGTGTGCACGGGGGGAAGATGGAGGGGGAAGGCAGAGGAAGTGAGGAAAGTAAACAAACTGTTCATGCTCCAGTTCCAGCATTGAAAATTCACCTGCATCCTTCCTTATATATAAAAGGATTTTCGTCATACCTTATATGGTGAAAATGCGCGCCGGAATCAGTTGGCTGAGGGACCTGTCAGTCAGAGACAGGGTCCCTTGCCACTGGCTGCCTTGCTTGCCTGCGTTGCTGCCATTGGCCCGCCAGCTGCCGCTCAAGACTGCTGGTGTGCCATTGGCTGGGAGGCGGGAGGCGAACGCTGCGAGCGAACACCGCCACCAGGAGCCAGGGAAGGGAGGCTGCGATGCCAGCCGACGGTGCTGGCCGGGGAGCGAGGCAGGGCCAGTGCCAGGGGGACATTGCAGCCCCGGAGAGACGGGGTCTCAGCGAGAGGGACAGCGGAGGCTGGGGACGGCGGGTGAGCTCCTTCCCCAATGGCCGCCAGATACGCCTGCCTCCAGCACCTTCTTCGCGGGAAGGGGGCCTGTCTAGCGCCCGTTGTCTCGGTTCCACAACGGGCTTCCCTTCCTAGTAGTGTAATAAAACAAAAGAAGGTATGTGCACTTTGCAGAAAAACTCTTGAAGTGATCATACATCCCACTGCATTCAAGATTACTTCATAATATTATCCCTTCAGATATGTAGACAGGGGAGGGGAAAGATGCAAGAACTGGAAATCTGTGCCTAATAGTGCATCAACCAGTTCTGGAATTAATTTCAGAAATTCTCTGAGTTACTCCGAAATTATGAAGGAGTGGGATGCAGCACAGTGGGAAATTCCAAAACAATCCAGAAAGGAAACAAGGAAAATCTGTATATGTGGAACATGTGTGCCATCCCTGAACAATGCGCTCTTTAAACAGAGTGTTCTGTTCCCCCCCTACTTTCTGCATAGAATGTGAGTTGCTTGAACTAGTGTCTCCGGTTGGGACGATCCCGGGCCCTCCTCAAAGCTGAGATCGGGATCCATCCTTACTGTACTCAGCTCCCCTCCTCTTCCTTTTTCCAGACCAACGGATTGGCACATGTTTCTCCGCACTGATTGGTGGACGTTGCGCAGGGGAGTTGCCAGGACAGTATACCAAGATGCAGTGCTGTTGTGACTCTGGGCGTTGCTGGGCTGTTGGACAGACACCAGAAATGTGCCCTGTGAGAGGATCAGGTGAGTGGAATGGAGATTATGCTAGGTAAGTTTTGCTGCTTCCTGGCACCTCTGATTCATGTTTACACTGCAAGCATGAACTACTTTTGTGTTGCATGAACTATCATGTCTCCCAACTAGGGAATCAAGCTTGTGACCTCTGACACAGAGCACCCTCACTAAATTAACACATAAGTATCATTACATATATCATTGAACAGGAAAAATATCATAGAATCATAGAATGTTAGAATTGGAAGGGACCTTGCAGGTCATCTAGTCCAACCCCCCCTGCACTCTGCAGGAGCGTAGCCGAAAGAGAGCCCTACAACATCCCTGAGAGATGGTCGTTCAGCCTCCGCTTGAAAATGTCCAGTGAAGGAGCATCCACCACCTCCTGAGGCAGACTGTTCCACTGCTCAACCACTCTTACAGTTAGGAAGTTTCTCCTGATATTTAGCCGGTAACGACTCCCTCGTAATTTCCACCCACTAGATCTAGTCTTGCAATCCGGAGCAAAAGAGAATAGATCTGCTCCATCTTCTACATGACAGCCCTTCAAGTACTTGGAGACTGCAATCATGTCCCCTCTAAGCCTTCTCTTTCCCAGGCTAAACATACCCAACTCTTCCAGCCTTTCCTCATAAGACTTGGATTCCAGCCCTCTCACCATCCTGGTCACCCTCAAAGGATGGGAAAGTCATGTAATATCCCTGTCAGGGTTGCCAGGCGCGTGCCTAGGAACCCTTGGGATACTTCAGGGGTGCAACATGGAGAAAAGGACATTGTCAGTGTGTCAACATCATTTCCAACTAAAATCCACAAGTGGAATCATTGATGCTCTAGGATTATGTCTCTCTCTATGGAAAAAACCATGGAGAGTGGCAAAATCCTAGAGTGTAAATGATGTCACTTCTGGCGATGTGGGTGTGGCCTAATATGCTAATGAGCTGTGCTGTCGGGTGTGGCCTAATATGCTGATGCGTTTCTGCTGTTGGGTGTGGCCTATTATGCTAATGAGTTCCTGCTGGGCATTTTCTACCAAAAAAGCCCCGGGTAAACCTGAGCAAAAATCTTCTACTTTGAAAGTAATATCTTTATGAATTAATATACTTATAACAGTCAACAGCCTTATACTTATATAACAGACCAATGTCATGCATAAGTCTGTTAGTAATAAAACTTACAAATCTATAAAGGTATACTACCATTAAAACACATGTCCAGATTATACAACAGTATAAATAGGGTTTTGGCTTATATGGGGATCAAGACTTGTAATAGCTCCACTAGGATTGCGTCGTGAAGAAAGCCTCCTATGATTTAAAACTGTGCTTCAGTTTGATTACGTGGGCGCAAAATCTAGCTGTCACGCTGGTGACTGATGGTATTTCATCCGCCAACCATTTCCCCACGATCATCTTGTGAGTTCGTGCCTTAGCATGCTTCAAAATAGGAAAGCCTTGCCTACTATATTTTGTACTAGTTGAAGCTTCGAAGACATCTTTAAAGGCAGCCCCATGCGGGGCACATTACAGTAATCTAGTCTGGAGGTGATGGTAGTCAGACGTAGTGGGAAGAAGACAACAGCCACAACCTGCTTGTCCAATAGGAAAGCTGGGTCCCGGAACACCTTCCTAACTTCTTGATCTACTACAAAAATCTTGACCCACCATCTAAGTCTGGTACATCATCACCAGCCAAACATTCTGCCTTCCCAACCAGCATCACCTCCACCTTGCCTAGACAGAGGTTCAGTTTGTTTACCTTCAGCCACTTGACCATAGCCTTGAGATACTGGCACTGAGGGTAAAATGGATTCTTGGGGCGCCCCACACGTAGGGTCTCAGCTAGCTGTCTCTGCCTCTCCGCTGGTAACTCTTTGTTTCCTGCCAAGAAGAAACAAGAGAAACCAGTGGAGAGCAGTCCCAAACACTTGATAGCACCTGATCCACCCAAATATCATGATCGACTGTATCAAGTGGTGCTGATATCTCTAATAGTATCAGCAGCAAATGCATTGCCCTTGTCTGAGTATTAGAAGAAATCATCAGCCAGGGCCCCAAAGGCAGTTTCAGTTCCGAAAGCCAGATGGAAATAGGGTATGGGCAGGGCTCTTTTTGTGGCAGGAACTCCTTTGCATATTAGGCGATACACCCAGGGGTCATTTGGGCGGGGAGCACATCGGAGCGCCACTCCGGGAGCTCAACAGGGACAACAATGGTGGTGGCGGCAAGCCCTGCCCCCACTGGCATCCCTGGGCTGCTCAGGAGTGCTGGGCCTGGGGGATGTGGGAAGAGCCCCCCTCGCCAGCATCCCCGGCCACACAGGAGTGCTGGGCCCGGGGGCCGCAGGAAGAGCCCCCTCCCCGCTGGTGTCCCTGGGCCATGTGAAGAGCCCCCCCACTGGTGTTTGATTCCCCACTCCTCCACTTGCACCTGCTGATGTGACCTTGGGTCAGTCACAAGCTCTGGCACAGCTGTTCCTGAAAGGGCAGTTTGTGTTAGAGTTCTCTCAGCCCCATCTACCTCACAGGGTGTCTGTTGTGGGGAGGGGAAGGGAAAGGAGTTTGTAAGCCACTCTGAGACTCCAAGAGAAGGGCGGGGTATAAATCCAATCTCTTCTTCTTCTTCTTCTTCTTCTTCTTCTTCTTCTTCTTCTTCTTCTTCTTCTTCTTCTTCTTCTTCTTCTTCTTCTTCTTCTCCTCCTTCTCCTTCTCCTTCTCCTTCTCCTTCTCCTTCTCCTTCTCCTTCTTCTTTTCCTTCTCCTTCTGTGGCCCAACTCTAGTGAGAAGGGGTTTAAAGTTTAAACCCCTTCTCTCTTCGCTCCCCCCCAGGCCAGCTGAGGAAGGGAAGGGGGGGCTTTCGAAGATGCCCCCCCACTTCCCCTCCTGACATCACTTCTGGTGATGTCAGGGGGCGTGACGTATGCTAATAGCCTAGTAGCTCATTAGCATACCATATGCAAATGAGCTCCTGCAGGTCTTTTTCTATGAAAGGACCCCTGGATACACCCCTAATGTAGCCAATCCTCCAAGAGCTTACAGTAGCCTCTGTAAGAAGAGCTCTGTAAGCTCTTGGAGGACTGGCCACATTAGGGGTGTGTCGCCTAATATGCAAAGGGAGTTCCTGCTACAAAAGAGCCCTGTCGGGTCAAGGGAAGATGTTTCATCCCGAAATGCCTGTAGTTGTTCTGTCACAACCTGCTCAATTACTTTGCTCTGAAAAGGGAAGTAGATTCTGGTGGATAGTTATCCCGCAGTGATTTCTTCAGAAGGGGTCTAATCACAACTTCCTTTAGCTGTGAATCTAATTTTGAGTTCAGTAGCAACCTAAAGGCCAATGCAGTTTTCCAGGGTGTAATCTTCGGTGAGTCTGAGCTCACTTCTTCAGATTCTGTCTCTGACAAAGCAAGCACTGACTCGTGAAAGCTTATATACCTTGGAAAATTGTGTTGGTCTTTAGGGTGCTGTTCGACTTTAATCTTGCTCTGCCACTCTGTACTCAGATGGCTGCCCACCTGAAACTATTTTTCACTGCGAAGGAAACATCCCTCGTAAAAGGGGAAGATTTATAGTCTGCCCCAAAGGTTTTAACATCTTCTCCCGGCAGGATTTTAATAGTCAGGACGGGCAAAGATCCAATATGCAGCAAGTGGCCTTTGCAGCCCTCTGTCAACATCAGTCAGGGAATCCAACTTGCAGCTATCCATAGAAGTCTGACGAGAGGTCGCCACGGATACGCCCGGCCCCAAGATCTGCTCCCAAACTGGTGTCTGAGTCCAACCAGATGAGAGAGATTTAACTGGCAAAGAATCAAGCCAAGTCATCGCTGCTAATTTGCAAATCAGAGTCAGGAGCGTGAGACCCAGATATCAACCACACAAAATAGTTTTGCTGGACGAGGTCCACTGAGAGCCAGTTTGGTGTCGGGGTTAAGCACGCGGACTCTAATCTGGATGAACCGGGTTTGATTCCCCACTCCTCCATTTGCAGCTGCTGGATGACTGTGGGCAAGCCATAGTTCTGACAAGAGCTGTCCTTGAAAGAGCAGTTCTGGAAAGAGCTCTCTCAGCCCCACCTACCTCACAGGGTGTCTGTTGTGGGGAGGGGAGGGGAAAGGAGTTTGTAAGTTGCTCTGAGACTCCGAGTGAAGGGCAGGGTATAAATCCCATCTCTTCTTCTTCTTCTGATGCAGTGGTAGTGGAAAAGGAAGTGTTCTGCTATTACTGCTATCCCATGTGCCTTTAAATGAGCTGGCTCTGCCCTTAAATGAGCTGGTTCTTTCTGATCTAGGGTGAGTATTCTGCCTGTGGTGGTCTAGCCATCTCCTCCACATAGATCCCAGCTCCCTGGTAAGCAAAGGGACACTCACCCTGCGGGGGGCACCAACTCTGTCCACCCTGTGAGCAACGGTGTCAATACACCCTGCAAACCAGAGTTGCAGGTTGATACGAGGCCTCTACATAGTCACTATCCAAGTCCACAAAAGTCCCCCCGAGACATTTGGAAACTTATTGGATGCATCAGTCATTGGGGCTCTACAGTCCTAAGAGGACCTCCACCCTTGCAGAGGGAGGTAGGCATCGCAAGCTTTGCCATCAGCAAATAATTATCCGACCCCCAGCATTGGCTGTGCTGTATCAGCCCTCCTACCAAATAATCCCCGGTGCAAAAAGATGCATTGTATGACCCTTCTCATCCCATCGTTGCCATGGCCATGGAGCCCTGAACCAAACCAGTTAAGGAGGCTTCAGTGTGGATGTTGAAGTCCCCCAACACTACCAGGTTCTTAGTCTGCAATACTACTTCTGCAACCAGCTCCATCAGCTCAATAAGCTAGGTGGAGGACATACCAACAGTATTCCTAATTTGTGCCTAGAACCCAGCACAAGCTACGTGCAATTAAGAACCAGTTTGGTGTAGTGGTTAGGAGCAGGGACTCTAAACTGGGAGAACTGGGTTTGATACCCTGCTCCACCGCATGCAATTGCTGGTGTGACCTTGTGTCAGTTGCAAGTTCTTTCAGAGCTGTTCTCTCAGGAGCAGTTCTCAAAAGAGCTCTCTAAGCCCCACCTACCTCATACGGTGTCGGTTGTGGGAAGAAAAAGGAAAGAGGAGGATGAAGAAGAGAAGAAGAAGAGATTGGATTTGTCCCCTACCCTTCACTACCCGAAGGAGTCTCAGAGCAGCTTACAATCTCCTTTCCCTTCCCCTCCCCATAACAGACACCCCGTGAGGTAGATGGGGCTGAGAGAGCTCTGACAGAAATTGCTTGTGAGAGAACAGCTCTGAAAGAAGTTGTGACTGACCCAAGGTCACACCAGGAGTTTGTAAGCGGCTCTGAGACACCTTTGGGTAGTGAAGGGCAGGATATAAATCCAATCTCTTCTCTTCTTGGAGAGCCAGTTTGGTGTAGTAGTTAGGTGTGTGGACTCTAATCTGGGAGAACTGGGTTTGATTCCCAACTCCTCCACGTACACCTGCTGATGTGACCTTGGGTCAGTCACAAGCTCTGGCACAGCTGTTCCTGAAAGAGCAGTTTGTGTTAGAGTTCTCTCAGCCCCACCTACCTCACAGGGTGTCTGTTGTGGGGAGGGGAAGGGAAAGGAGTTTGTAAGCCCCTCCGAGACTTAAAAGTGAAGGGCGGGATATAAATCCAATCTCTTCTTCTTCTCTCTTCTTCTTCAGTTGGCTCTTTTCAGCACCAGGAACTTGTGAAAGGATAACTAGTCTTGGAGGATGATTATCCCTCCCACCCTGACCAAGTCCCCCGCTGGGCCTAACTGAGGCAAAGTGATATTTGAGACGTCTCAGATCTCCAGCCGGGTTTCATTCATATGTGCCCAGTCAACACCTCCATCTCTGATCAAATCAAATGTCAAAGAGGATCTTGTCGTGTATAGCAATACATTTTTATATTTTTCAGATATGCATTTGGGTCCCTCACCTTCCATTTTTTCCATACAGTAGACATGTTTTCTTCATAATTCAATCTCTTCCAACTTCATAGCAGCGTCTTTTCCATCTCTGTTCCCTGACTCCACTTCCTTTTCCAGGACTGAGGAAATTATGTGTCCAGAAAGTGTCGTCAAGTTGCAGCTGACTTATGGCGACCCCGTAGGGTTTCCAAGGCGAGAGGCATTCAGAGGTGGTTTGCTGTTGCCTGACTCTGGCCCCGGTCACACGGAGCATTTGCCCTGCTGAAGACACGGTAGCCCTGCGGAGTTTCTGTGCGCAATCACACAGGCACATCTGGGAGGCGTCGCTCTCCCGTGGCCAACCCGCGGCTTCCCTCCGAAGATGCGGAGTAAAAAACTACCAGGGAAGAAGCACTAGTTTCCGGAAACCCCAGGGCAAAGGCCGGTGTCTGATCACGGGAGCACCAGTACCCCACGGCATCCGACGCCGGCCCATGTCCCAGGGTTTCCAGATGTTGTACGTTTCAATGGGATGCGCACCAACGCCAAATGGCACGTGCGCACATGCAAGACACTGACAGCGCCCCCCCTCAATGGTACCGCTTTTTCACCACGCTGCAGCAGCGTGGTGTGATCAGTGCTTGGAACTGGAGTGTGGCAACCCGGTGGCCCATGTGATCAGGCTACCGCGCCTTATTTTGCTCCGGGGCGAACAGCCACGTCTCCCCCCCGCGTTTTCTGGCCCATATGACTGGGGCCTCTGTCTAGCAACCCTGGACTTTCCTTTGTGGTCTCCCGTCCAAGTACTAACCAGGGCTGACCCTGCTTAGCTTCTGAGATCTGACGAGATTCAGGCCAGCCTGGGCGGAAATATGAGGGAGGGGCATTTCTTTCCCTGGTTTTCCCCTGCCCCGGAACAGTGAAACTGTCAAGGATTGGGGGAAAGACTTGTCAGTTTCACTGTGGGTTTATTTTTCCTCCGGTGTGTGTGTATATATCTACATATAATATACATATACACACATACATACATGTAGGACTCATGCACATAATAATACAGTACTTACATTTTTAACAAAAATGATGAAACATCCATGAAATTGGCAACAATTATTCAGGAAGGGAGCGAGGGGCTGTACCAATTAGAGCAAAGAGACGAAGGAAAAAACAATAGTATCCGGAGGAAGAAAAATTTGTTCCAAATATTAATACCCCTGCCCCTTTCGTGTTAAGCGTCCTCAGGAGGGATCTGTAGAATATAAACACAGCAGCGCTCCCACGAAACCAGATTCAAGAACAATTCTCTGGATCTTGCCGCTGTCGCCAGACACTACCCTAAATTAAGGATGTTCCTAAAGTTCTTCTCATCCAAACTTCTCTTTGGATTTTGGCGTTCTGAACGGACTCCTCTGGTTCCTGAACTGGAACTGATGCATTAGGAATCCTCCGTAGTTCCTTCTTATGTTTCTGAATTTCGAACAAATGGAAACGCAAGTGAAATTGGCCCACCTCCTTCTGTTCCTGTGGCTCATTTCTGAATTCTGATTTCCCTGTTCATTACCTATGTGCTTGCATGCATCGGTAAAACACTGCAAAGAAGCAATCATGAGGTGATTATACACATCGATTGTATCAAAACTCTGTTTAGGTGTGTACCCAGTGTGCAGGAATGTAAGTGCACATCAGCACAACACTGCAAGGAGGAAACCTTGAGACAATCTATGCAACATCATCATGTTTGTGATGTTTTATCAAGCAGTCTTGATGCAACCAAACTTGTGATCACACCATAATCCTGTTGTGTTTTACCAGTGCACATGCGCCCATGCATAAAGCATTGCACACAGATTACTGTCATTCAGTCTCATGTACAATCATGTCAAGTAGAATTGTGGCACTTTTTTTGCAACTTTTGTCAATGCACTCAAGTGCACTGGGGATCTAGTAAGAGAAAAGATGCAAGTGACTCGGGGAGACTGAAATCTGTGTATATTCCCGTCCCATAATTAATTTTGGGTATTATTGGTGTGTTCTTTTCTGGAATCTTGGGGGGTAGAGGGCAAAATCCAGCACATCAGAAAAGAAGGAAATCATCTCATCCCTATCCCTTACTCGGAGAGGGTGCTTGTTAAATGGATTGTGCAGGATTAGAAATGATGTGAATGACGTGTTTCCCACTATAGCTGCAGCTGGTTTCTTTCCCGGCATTCCATCTAGTGCTGAAAGAAAGGAATTGTTTCGTTTCAGATGAATACCGGCGGCTGTGTATTGAGGGCCTCCCGGTGGTTCCGGGTTTCCCGGGCACCTTCCCAGGGGTCCCAGGTTACGGACCAAATGGAGTCGGTCCGGGCATCAGTGGCCCAGGAAGCTTTGGGCCCAACGGAGCCAATGGCCAAGGGGGTATCCCCGGTCTCCCTGGCATGGGCCCCGGCAGCTCAAGCATCGGTAAGTGAGACAGTGCTTAACGACAAACGCCAGCCTGGTGACCTCGGCATCTTTTTGGAATGGAATTACCCCCACCCTTCTTCTGCAGACCCCTATTTCTGCCAACCGAGCTTCCAGCAATGTGGCGTACGATGCACAAAAGGTTCCGCTGCCACAATAAACGGGTTAATCTTCATGATAGCGCAAGACCTTTGCTTATTCTGGAACTCAGTGGAGTAGGGTTAGCATCCTAAAGGAGGCACCTCCAGGAATCAGGGAAGCTTTCACGGTTTTCATTTCAGAGGGTCCCTGCTCAGAGCAAAAAGTGGTCTCTGGTTATTTAGGGCCGGTTCAGGAGCAGAAGCAGCCTTGAAGATCCGGCTCCTTCTGCGTTCCAAGTTGGAATCTGGGGCTCAAAGGTGATGCCCGAGAGAGCGGGCCAAAGTGCTTCATCTCCCGTGGGCTAGCCCAATTCCCCCCACAAAGGTCAACACCCAAGTCCTTTGTCTTGGCTTTTCCCCTGAACGTACAGTTCAACCCCCAACCTAATGCACGTAGTCCATGCTCATTGCATCCATGCTCATCGCATCATAGTCCATGCGCATTCTGCCACATGGACACTACTCTGTCCCCACGGTCCTTTCCTCTGCGTCCAGCTGTGCCTGCACATCCCACAAGGTGGCTCTTCTCATGGCGGAGTTCTCGTAGTTGTTGGGCTAGCAGCTGATTGTTCTCAGGAGACCTCTATAACGTCCCATCCATACAAGAGAGCCAGTTTGGCGTAGTGGTTAAGTGCACGGACTCTAATCTGGGAGAACCGGGTTTGATTCCCCACTCCTCCACTTGCACCTGCTGATGTGACCTTGGGTCAGTCACAAGCTCTGGCACAGCTGTTCCTGAAAAAGAGCAGTTTGTGTCAGAGTTCTCTCAGCCCCACTGACCTCACCGGGTGTCTATCATGAGGAGGGAAGGGAAAGGAGTTTGTAAGCCGCTCTGAGATGCCTTTGGGCAGTGAAGGGCGGGGTATAAATCCAATCTCTTCTCTCTTCTTCTTCTACAAACATATGCTTTTCCCCCCTCTCAGGAACGGCCACCCTGAACCAGACAATCGACATTTGCAAGCATTTCACCAACCTCTGCTTGAATGGACGCTGCATTCCGACGCCGTCCAGCTATCGCTGCGAGTGCAACATGGGCTACAAGCAGGATGTGCGTGGCGAGTGCATCGGTGAGTGCAAACTCTGGCTGTGTGAACGTTGGCTGTGTGAACATTGACTGTGCAAACGTTGGCTGGCTGAACGTTGGCTTGTCTGGGGCACTTGGTTTGAAGAGATGGCCTCAAAGGGAAGTTTGACGGATTTGTGGAGGAGTGGTCCATCAGTGGCTGCTAGTCATGATGAGCAGAGAAAGCCTCCCTATTCAGTGGCAGTAGTCAACCTCTGAATACCAGTGCTAGGAGGCAACGTCAGGGAAAGACCCTTGGCCTCTGTGCTCTGTTTGTTGGCCCTCCAGGGCAGCTGGTTGGCTGTTGTGTGAAAAAGGATGCTGGACAAGATCGCCCACTGGTCCGATCCTGCTCACCTGTTCTTAAGCTCTTTATTCCTGTTCTACCCAAGGCAGAGGGAAGCGTGCGCCTGCAAAATATCCTACTTCCATGCTATGTCATGAAGCCTGGCTCGCTTTACAGATTTCAGTTTAGTTAAAGGAGCCATGGCTTGGTAGCAGAAGGACCGCCTTGCATGGAGAAGGTCCCAGGTTCAATTCCCAGCATCTCTAGGCAGAGCTTCGCAGAGGATCTCTCTCTGCCTAGGACAACCTTTCAGCCTGAACTGGCTTCCACGTTGGCTCACGAAGACATTAAAATAAATATCCACGTGATGAACAACAGGGCAAATGGCAAGTGTTCCTTGGAGACAGGAGTCTCATCTGAGCCTGGATCCAGGAGTGATCGTGTGGTTACCATCTGCTTCCTATCCTCACCCTGACGGCCCATAGATGGGAGCTAGAAGGGAGCCGGCTGTCAGCCGGAACACATTCTAGTGAAGAGCTAGAGGATGATTAAGGAATTTATCGCCCTATGAGGAATGAATGGAAGAAAAGCAGACATATTCATTTTAAATATGGCGATAGGTCTAAAATCCACCGCTGTGCTGGGTTTTGTTTTGTTTTTTGGTATATGTGCACGTCAATGCTCCCTGTAAGCTGTGGAGTCTTTTGAGCAAAAATTCTGCTCTGCCAGCTACTGGCATTAAAGTGGTGAGTGAGCGATTTGGCTGCTGCATAAATTAGTTTGCTCTGGAGCAATGTTCCCTCTACGCTGTGGAGTCTTTCAAGCAAAAATTCTACTTTGTGAGCTACTGGCAATAAAGTTGTGAGCAAGCGATCTGGCTACTGTATAAATTCATTTGCTGTGGAGCCATCCTTCCTGAGCTAAGATGAAAATGTGTGAGCCAGAGGCTAAAAAACTGTGAGCTGGCTCACCCTAACTCAGCTTAGAGGGAACACAGCTCTGGAGCCCTCCTTCCTGAACTAAGATAAAAATGTGTGAGCTGGAGGCTAAAAAGCTGTGAGCTAGCTCACACTAACTCAGCTTAGAGGGAACACTGATGCACGTGTGCGTGCCAGGAAGTCACGGTGGCCTCTGGTGACTAACTGCCACTGGGGGCCTGGAGGATATTGAGAGAGGTGGCTGAATAAAGCCTGCCCCCCACCTCCCAACTGCTGGTATTCCAAGGAGGTCTCCCATCCAAGTACTTGCCAGAGTCGGCCCTGCTTAGCTTCTGAGATCTGACAACACTGAGTTTGCCTGAGCTATCCAGGCTAGGTAAAATCCAGTGCTGTGCTTGATTTTCAAAGTTCTTGTATTTCTCTTAGTTTTCTTACTGAAGGCTCAAAAATGTTTGGCTGCTTGCAAGTATCAGGTGGGACACTTGCAAAATGCTCGGAAGCCCCCACTTGCATTTCTCCTGTTGCCCGTATTACCGGATTCCACAAATTCCACAAATTCACCATTCCAAACGAATGGACCTACTTGCTTTCTAAACAGAAGGTAGGTCCTCTTTGGGCCTATAGGTAAAGGTAAAGGTTTCCTTGCTCGAAATCCAGTCGAATCTGACTCTAGGGGGCGGTGCTCATCTCCGTTTCCAAGCTGAAGAGCCAGCGCTGTCTGAAGATGTTTCTGTGGTCATGTGGCCATCATGACTAAATGTCAAGGTGCACAGGATGCTGTTACCTTCCCAACGATGTGGTACCTATTTATCTACTTGCAATTTCTTGCTTTCGAACTGTTGGGTTGGTAGGAGCTGGGACCAGAGTCGGGAGCTCACTCCGACACGTGGCACTCAGGTCTCAAACTGCCGAACTACAGACCTTCTGGTCTGCAGCTCGGTGTCTTAACCTCTGAGCCACCACAGCCCCTATATTTTCCTATAAATTACTCATCCCTGGCCTGACCTCCTGCCAGAGCTGATGGACATTTTAGTTCTTGCAGCCTCCCGAAATGAATTGGAAGCTCAAGAAAACGACAAATTCCCAACAGCCTCAGCAATAGATGCACAGGCACTCACAATGCTCCTCGTTTTAAACAGCGAACAAATCAGCAGCGTGAGGGTACGGAGTGCGCAGCTGAACAAGAAAACAAGCAAGCAGGGAAAGTCCCGTTTCCGAGCATGTCACCTTCCAGAAGCTGCTTGCAGCACCATTAGCCTTTTGCTGACTTAAAAACAAGAAGAGACGCTTAGAAACATTTACAAGCTCTAGATCCGGGAGCCTCTTCGAGGAAATGTAAAACGTATAGTTCCGTCCAATATTTCCTTTTATACCCATTGTGAAGGGAATCTCGATATAAATGGTTACATAGTTGATTTATGAATATTGCCCAAGTTAAAATAGGGCCTTTCAAACAGATAGATTTAAATGATGGAAACGCTAGGTTTGACTGATCTGATTTCTTTCGTTTACATCCCTGGTGTCCTGCTCTGCAAATTTATTGGACACAAGTGTCCGAGGTTATTTATCAGATGACGGGTCTGGGACCGGAGGTTGTCATCAATTAACCAGGTGAAGGAGTTCAGTTCAAAGATGGTTATCACGAAGCGGATGAAATTATTATTGCAAAATGCCTTGGAAGCTGCAAAGATCGTATGGGCGTGAGATCGGCAATCCATTTCAGCCCTGACAAGTACAAACCATTTAATCAACCTTTTTGGACATTCCCAAAAATATAGAACTTAACAGATGACAGTTCAAGAGAGAAATAGCCTTGTGTTCCCTGCAGGGTAGAAAAACCGCTCCCGTCAGAATGCTCATTGGACATGATTCAGCCAAAGAAAAGTGAACACCATTGGTTTCAGTAGGAAAAAGTGGTGCTCAGCGCTTCTCATGACATCAGTAACAACATAAGACAAGCTCTGCTGTATCAGACCGGCAGTCCATCTAGTCCAGCATCCTGTTTCAGACAGTGGCCAACCAGTCTTCCCGGATCTTGCCTCCTGGCGCTGGTATTAAGGAGTTTACTGCCTCTAAATGTGGAGGTTCCCTTTCATCACCATGGCTAGTGGTTCACCAATTCTGTGTAATCCTTCACTTTGACTGGATAATCCCTACTGAAACTTCATGTACTTGGTACATGTTTTCAAAATTTTCCACTTCCCTGGTAGACCAGATCTAGTGGACCATCTTTCAAGGTGGACCATTGCTGAAAGAACATGTATAATCCCAACTAGTTTTGCAGGAGGGACACTAGCAAAGCAAAGTTCCACCCCCTCCAACTCCCACACCCAAGTGGCTTGCTGGCAAATCCAGTAGTCACAGTGGGTCATTCTGCCAGACTCTCTCTCACAGCCAGTTTAGGAATTCTGGACAGGGACAGAGTTTGCTGCAACATTCAGGAGACCAAATTTTGCTTAAGGACACCAGTCTCTGATTGTGTGACGTTCCAGGTTCTATAAATGGCATTTTTAGTTGGAAAGAGCTTGTCTAGAAGATGCCAATAAAGACGTGTTTCTGCCTGAGACCCTGATTGGTCAGAATAGTGAAAATTAGCCTGGATGGACCAATGATCTGATTTGGAAGAAGGCAGGGCTCCTAACCTCCAAGCTTTGCAGTTCATGACTTAAGGCTCTTTTCTTTTCAAGACATGGATGAGTGTTCCAGTAGCCCCTGTCTGCACGGCGACTGTGTGAACACCCCTGGCTCGTACCACTGCAAGTGCCACGAGGGGTTTCAGAGCACACCCACCAAACAGGCCTGCATCGGTAAGTCCGAGGAGTGGCTGTGTTCAGTTGTTATCCAGTTTTGTGAAAGTGATGCATGTATGAAGGCTGTTTGGGGCTGGCCTGACTTCTTGAGTGCACAGGGAAGGGCATGTTTGTGTGTCCTCAGGGGCTCAGTGGAAGAACTTCTGATTTGCATGCAGGAGGACCCAGGTTAAATCCCCAGCTTCTCCAGTTGAAAGTACCAGGTGGTAGGTGATGTGGAAGAATTCATCCTGAGACTCTGGAGAGCCACTGCCAGTCTGAGTAGACAATACTGTCAAACATCGCTCTGCTCAGTTTGCCAAGGATGCTGGGGGAGGGAATTCCTTAGGTGGGGGGAGCGAGTGTGGAGTGTGTAACTGCACTATCTTAGAGCCCATAACTCTTCTGAAGCATCCTTCCTCTCCCAGAGGAATGTCCTTGAAACCTTTGGTGCCAGCTTGCTTGTGTAGGTAATGGGATCGTATGTTTCCCAGGTGAAATGGGGGCAGGACCGCTATGGCTAAGCGGGATGGATGGATGTGACATATGAGTGGTCATCAGGAGGGGTTTCATTCGAATTACCTATATCTATGATTGTACCCACCAAAATCTTCAGTTCTGTCACAGTACCGTTATGACCTGGATCTTGCTTATAACTCAATAAACATATCACTGCCAAAAGAGACTACTGTTGAGAATAATTTGACCAGGAGTCTAACAGATACTGACTTTGATGGAACACAGGCCTGATTCAGTAGAAGCAGCTTCAAGTACCATTCTAGGCTTGGTCTGGTCAGTGCAGGAAGCTGAAGGGCTGCTGCATCTGGTGACTTTTTTAGCGGGGGGGAATAACCACCATAATAAAAATTAAGTATGAGTCGATCTGGCTCTGTTCAATTCTTTTAAAAAATATTCCAGATTGCCGTCAGTTTCAATTCACCACCTTTTCCTTTGCCGTTGTTGACTTTTCAATTGTAATGGGTGTCTGACTCTTGAGCAAACGTACTCCCCAAAAAACTCTCTTTGCAGTGATTTATTTATTGAGAGATCAGGATGTTTCAAGCTGAGAGTTCCTGTGTCAGGACTAATGGGTTTTGGTGCCATTATGCATGGTTTGAGCAGGGTCCCCCCCCCAGTAACCCATCCAATCAATTCATTCACACACCCCGCCTGAATCTAACGCTTCTAGCAGGCCCTCCTTCCTCCCAACTGCAGGACTACCATTATATTATCTACAGCCAAGCTAGCAAAATAAGCATCCAAGGTCATTTACATTTTTCCCAATTTGGGAGGCTTCTTATGGAAACAGTTGCTGAGCCGAGTAAGCGAAGCAGTCGCGCGCACACACACAGTCACGCCAATCTGCCCCCCCAATGCCCACATAGCAAATATACAAAGAGCACAAGAAATACAAATCATGGCAAATGAAGTTCTGAGTTTGACATTCTGCCCCCCCCCCCAAAGACGTCTCATCCCCCTGATTTGGTTGGGTGACGTTTATGAAAAGCATGGTCTTGTTGCACCCACTCATTGTGGCTTGGGTCAAAATTTCAACACTTAATGAGATAATACAGGTGTCCCCTCTTTATTTTGGAGTCCAAAATCTCCTCCATTTCCTGGTGGAGTTCACCATTCACAGTCAGGGGAGGGGGAGCTGCTGGACGAGGTCTCCATGTCGAGGGTCCTGGATCCTTCTTCAGTAGACTGAAATGGAAAACAGGGTGGATCTGTTGTAAGTTCTTAGGCAAATCCAGCCCAACAGCTACCTTGTTAATGACTCATAGAACTTTGAAAGGGCCCACATATTTCCACCCAAGTTTTCCCCCAGGTTGCAATCCCTTGAGGTTCTTAGTAGAAATGTACACTGAGTCTCTGGGTGGAGGTCCCAGTCAGGTCCCAGCCCTTGTCAGCTTGTGCCTTATTATCTTCCTTTGCCCTGGCCAGTGATGGTTGGATTTGGGACAACTGTTTTGACAGATCTCTCCATCAGGTCTATAAGTCTGTTGGCCTCATTGGCTCTGTGGCCACTGTGGGCAAGGGGGCCCCCTCATAGCCATGTACCACTTTAAAAGGGGTGGACCCCATGGAAATGTGAACAGAATTGTTGTAACTATATTCCGCATAAGGGAGCAAATCCAGCAGGTTATCCCATTGATAGTTAATGAAACATCTCAGAAACTGCTCGAGAATCTAATTAGTTCTCTCCATTTGCCCATCAGTCTCTGGGTGGTAGGCGCTGCTGATCCCTTGCTCTACTCCTGGCAATTTAAGCAATTCTTTCCAGAATCCTGCCACAAACTGGGGGCCCCAATCTGATATAATTTTCTGGGGTATCGAATGTGCCCTTACAATGTGTTGCATAAACAGTTGTGCCAGTTTCTTGGCTGAGGGTAGTTGTTTGCAAGGGATAAAGTGTGCTTGCTTTGAGAAGAGACCCACCACTACCCAAATTACAGTCCTCCCCTTGCTGGGCAGGAAGTCTGTTATGAAATCCATAGAAATGTCAGACCATGGCCTTTCAGGGGTTTCCAAAGGTTGCAATAGTCCCGGGGGTTTCCCAGCCCATCACTTCTCCATTAGGCACACTTGGCAAGAGGACACGTATTGAGAAATGTCAGCCTACGTGTGTGGCCATCAGAACTGTCTTTGTAGCAGATGCAAGGTTTTTAGGTACCCGAAAAGTCCAGCTAGTTTATTGTGCCCCAGCTGCAGGATCTCCCCACACAAGGCTTTGGGTACGAACAGTTTCTGTTGGCGGTACCAGCACCCGTTCACCCCTTGAGTGAGGGTGCCCTCCTTCTCCACCTCCTCCTTGTCACTATCACTGAAGGAGGATTTAAACTTCTCCACCCAAGGTTCTGTCTGAAGGGGCCCCTCCCCCTGAGCTTTAGCTTGACTCCACATGAGAACTGCCCCCCCAGCTGGGCAGGGGTGAACATTGAGTCTACGATCTCTTCCTGCTGGCTTGCATGCTGGGGGAGACGTGAGAGCGCATCAGCCAGAAAGGTGTTCTTCCCTGGGAGTGTGAAATGAAACTTGTAGAAGAACTCTGCCCAGCACAACTGTTTAGCATTAAGGCACCAGGGAGTATGCAGCACCTCCAAGTTCTTATGGTCCATCCACACTTTGAACGGCAGCCGGGCCCCCTCCAACCAATGCCTCCAGGTCTTTAAAGCCAGTTTAATTGTGGCAACTTCTTTGTCCCAGACCACCCAGTTTCATTCAGTCTTTGAGAATTCCTTTAATGCATAGGCCAGGGGGTACAACTTCCCATCCTCCGCTTCTTGCAATATTGCCCCCCATTGCCATATCAGAAGCATCCACTTGCACCACAAAAGGTTTGTTTTCATCCAGGTGCCACAAAATGGGCTCAGAAATGAACAGACTCACTGAATAGAGTGAACAATAATAGCACTCCAACTATGTCTAAGTTTGTTTGGATCTGGGCTCCTATTCTTGACTATATGACAGCAAATGATATTCTACCATCTAGGCAAATATATCATAAATGGTTATATTTATAGTTCTCCTTGATTATAACAGATTTTAACTGTAATAGGATAGTTTACTATGCAGGTACACTCCCTTTGTAGTTAGCGTTGTTCTTAGTTACAATGTGTGTTGTTGTACAGAACTATATTGTTATGCAAAGCCTTTAACAAAACCAATAAAAATAATTTTAAAAAAAGAAGAAGTGAACAGAGCCTTCAGTCTGTCAAACATCTAGTGGCACTCCGGGGTCCACACCAACTTGCGACCTGGTTTGTGGCTTTCTGGTCCCTTCCCCTTGGTTTTCAACAAGTCAGTTAGGGGCGGGACCACCTGGGCAAAATTGGGGATGGATGGGTAATAGAAATTGGTGAACCCAAGGAAGGACTGTAGTTGCCTCCTTGTTCGGGGGGCTTCCCAACCCAGTACGTCTTGTATCTTGTGGGAATCCTTGCCTAGCCCCCTCCCAGAAATGCGGTACTCCAGGAAGTCTAGTTCCTCTTTGTGGAATTCGCACTTTGACAACTTTGCAAACAATCAGGCTTTCAGCATATTATTTCTGACACTATGTCAGACGCTTGAACAAACGTACTCCCCAAAGCACTCTGTTTGCAGTGATTTGTTTATTGAGAGATCAGGATGTTTCAAGCTGAGAATTTCTGTGTCAGAACTAACTGGTTTTGGCACCAGTCCTGAAATTATACATGGTCTGAGCAGGCCCCCCCAGTGACCCATCCAGTCAATTTATTCACACAGCCCACCGGAATCTAAGGCTCCTAACAAGCCCTCCTTCCTCCCACCTGCAAAACTACTGTTATGTTATCTACAGCCAAGCTAGCAAAACAAGCATCCAAACGTTGTTTACATTCTTCCCAATTCGGGAGGCTTCTTATGGAAACAGTTGCTGAGCCGAGTAAGCAAAGCAAAGCAAAGCAGACACACACACAGTCACACCAATCTGCCCCCCCCCAATGCCCACATAGCAAATATACAAAGAGCACAAGAAGTACAAATCATGGCAAATGAAGTTCTGAGTTTGACAGTGGGAAACATTTGGCACAAAAGAAAGAGAGGTGGCTGTGCAAATAAAAATCTGCAGGTCCATTTCTCACGAAGGAGAAATGGGATCAAAATGGGAATGTTGGCATTGAGCCAGACTGCATTTGCATTTTCGTCCCTGTTCTTAAATAAGGGAATATCATAAGCTGGTTATGTGATGTCTCAGGTCTTTCCCGCATTCTCATTTTCCTCGCTTTTAAGTTTCTGTTTCTTCTGGGGGATTTTTCTGTTTCGCAGGTGTTTTGCTCCCTCTTGTGGTCGATTCAATATTACATTGTCAATTCAATATGATATCGCTGTTATGTCTGACATAAAAACCCGCAGCTTAAATCTTCAGGGAGACATGCGGGACATAAAATGATGTAATATCGAATCCCCCACTAGGGGGAGCAAAACACATGCAGAATAGAAAAAAAAAACCTCCCCCCAAAGCAACAGGAACACACAAGCGAGGAAAATAAGACTGCAGTAAAGCCCTCAGTAGCTGCCTTCTCCTGTATGAATCTTACTGAGGACTTTCAGAAACCCACAGCAAGATTTCCTACTGTTTGAAGGACAGTGAGCAGAGACGTGGCATAGGGTTTTAGGGACACATAGACTATGCAATGCAGTGCAGAAACACAATTCTTTTAATGCATCCCAGGAAAAACAGTTCATTTGGACCATGTGGCTCTGTCTTGACATGGTTGTTCCTCTACTAGATATCGATGAATGTATCATGAACGGAGTCATGTGCCGGAACGGGCGGTGTGTGAA
The DNA here is from genome assembly GCA_029375565.1 of Gekko gecko. Classification (NCBI taxonomy): domain Eukaryota; kingdom Metazoa; phylum Chordata; class Lepidosauria; order Squamata; family Gekkonidae; genus Gekko; species Gekko gecko. The sequence goes on from JAPDNY010000006.1 coordinate 10,221,026, forward strand.
CACAGATGGGAGCTTCCAGTGCATTTGCAACGCAGGCTTTGAAATCACACCTGATGGGAAGAACTGTGCAGGTAAATGATACATGAACATTCTGGGGGCAAGAGCAGGATCAGACCACAGGTGGGTGATCACTGTCCTCTGCTGGGAAGCGTGAATTCCCAGAAAATTACCTCATCCAGTTTCTTAAAAGCCCCCTGAAAAATGTTGACTCCTGTTCTGAGTATAGGTAAAGCTAAAGGTTTCCTTTGCTCAAAAGCCAGTCATATCTGACTCTGGGGATGCAGTGCTCATATCCGTTTCCAAGCCGAAGAGCCAGCGTTGTCCAAAGACGTGTCCGTGGTCATGTGGCCGGCATGACTATATGCTGAGGCACACGGAACGCTGTTACCTTCCCACCGAAGTGGTACATATTTATCTACTTGCAGTTTCTTGCTTTCGAACTGCTAGGTTGGCAGGAGCTGGGACCAGAGACGGGAGCTCACTCTGTCATGTGGCACTCAGGTCTCGAACTGCTGAACTACCAACTTTCCAGTCTGCAGTTCAGCATCTTAACCACTTGAGCCACCGCAGCTCTGCAGTTCTGAGTATAGATGCTTGCAAAGTTCTCGTCCAAATTTCTCCCAAAAGATACTGAGACAATTCTAAATCAAGCCAAAGGGGAGGGAGGGGGTTGTACATCATGATCCTCTAATGCATTTTTTTTCCTTTGACATTTCTTTCAAATGTTTATGAGACAAGGAGAACTGAGTGAGGGAAGGACGGTGGCATTCCTTGTGAGTGTCTTCTTATCTTCTGTACCACAGATCACGACGAATGCGCCACCACCAACATGTGCTTGAACGGGATGTGCATCAACGAGGACGGGAGCTTCAAGTGCATTTGCAAGCTGGGCTTCGTGCTGGCCCCCAACGGGCGCTACTGTGTTGGTGTGTTTGCAACGACGGGAGCTCTTCCCAGATGGAGATAAAACGTTCTGAGGGTGGGGCGCGGTGGGGAATGTCTCAAGGCAACACTTTGCTCTTCATTTGCATTGCAAACGAAATTCCATTGCTATTTTAAAACAACACCTGCCATTTCTGGTGCTGCAGCACTGAGGAATATAAAGCACTGCACTGGACAAGTTTATGGTTAATATCATATCAAAAATAATTGAGATGCCAGAATGATCTACAAGAAATCATACAACTGTCAATATATTGTTATTATGGTCTACAACGATAAGAATTGCAACTAATGGTGGTAGTAATGATTAGCAATTTTTATTGTTGTTGTTATATGGACCCATTCTGCTAAAGGTGGTTCTGTCCTCTAGTGCAAGGAACCTTTCTTGGCCGGAGGAAGGCTTCTTACACCAGAGGAAGCTCAATATGAGTAGCTGTGCTAGTTTGTCTGTAGCGCTGTAAAGACTAATAAAATTCGTGGCAGGGGATGAGCTTCCCTGGGTCACTGCTCACTTCTTCGGATACAGCTAGAATGGGAGTCCATCCGTCCTATTTATTGGAAAGTGGAGTGTTTTCAGATGCCAAATTACATTAGCAGGCAAATGACAATAGTGGGTGAATGACAATAGCAGGTGTGATTGGATTAGGTGTGAAATGCAGAGGGGTAGTAGGTGTGGAGAAATCAGCATTGATAATGAGACAGGAAACCTAGGTCTAGATTCAGTCCAGGAGGATGCATTGTCTTGAGCTCCATTATCAGTTGCAATTCAGCAGTCTCTCTTTCTAAGCTCTCTTTGAAATTCCTTTGTAAGAGAGCACTCCACTCTCCAGTGTATAGGACAGGTGGACTCCCATTCTAGCTGTATCTAAAGAAGTGAGCAGTGACTCACAAAAGTTCCTACCCTGCCACAAATTTTGTTAGTCTTTACACTTCTCCTGGACTCTTACAACAGAGGAAGGCACCATCAGAATCACAGGACCCAACCCTGACTCCAAACTGTTTCCAGAACAGAATCTTTACACTCAATCTGAGCTTTAAGTTTTAAAAGTCAGATGGGTTAAGTAGATTCGAGAGCAATTTTTCAATGCCCTGCAGGGGGTTTGTCTGCCTTGGACAGCCAAAGCAGGTGTGTTGGAAGCCGAAGTCCATGTTGAGAGCCCCTACAGTGTATCAGACTGGGAGAGATCTGTATTCACATTCCCACTCTGCCATGAAACTTGCTGGTCGAGTTTGGTCCAACTGCACTTTCTCTCCGGCTGGCCTACCTTACTGGATTGTTGTTTGAAGAAAATGGGATAGGGGGAGGAGCCTAGCTTTGAACAAGAGACAGCTCCTAATTCTCCACATTCAACAGTGTCCAGGGATCTGGAAGTTTGGAATTACCTGATCAACTTTCCTAAGTGGAATCAAAATAGAGAAGGGACAAACAATGCATGCCACCCGTATTTGCTTGGAGAGGCGGCAAGATAATCTGTAACAGATTGCATGATAGGAACCCTTAATTTGTGCCAGCATTTATTTCCGAATTGTTCTCAGAGCACTGTGGCTGAAGGTTTCCTTTCCTTCAATTCATTTGTATCTTTGTTCTCTGCATCTGATTAATGTGCCTCATGTGCACTATGCCTCATGTGCACTGACGAAATATTAATGTGCACTGATAAAACATTAATGTGCCTCATGTGCACTGATGAAACACTGCACAAAAGGGGTGATTGCACTGTGTTATCCACGTGCACAAGCACATTTACACATCACTAAAACACCACACAAAAGCACCTTCATTAGTGTGTGCAACCTCGCCAAGAGTGCTAGTGTACTGTGTTTTATCCCTGTGCACGTGCACGTACTCCAGTGCTCAAAGGGTACCAGCGGTGCTCAAAGGGTGCCCAGCAGACATAAAGGAAGGGGAAAAATATGCAAATGAATATGTAAGGATGGATATCTGTGGGCCAAGGCACTTGTGCTGGTTTCAGAACTAATTTTAGAAACTTGCCAAGTTGAACTGAGATTCAGGAGGTTGCAGCACAGAAGGAAACTGCAGAACATTCAGGAAACAAAAGAGAAGAAGTTGAGGAGTCCCCAATTGAAAAGCAGTCAGCTAAATGGCAAAGTTCTTTCCTCAGCTGCCAGCCCTACACAGCTTGATTAAAATACAAAAAAAAAAAATATTCCAACTTGTTTAGGATTTTGGTATTTCTCTCGCTGAGTTCCTGACCCCCTCTGGCATTGCAGATATCGACGAGTGCGAGACTCCAGGGATCTGCATGAACGGCTGGTGCATCAACACGGAGGGCTCATTCCGTTGCGAGTGCTTGGGCGGCCTGGCTATTGGTGTGGATGGGCGGGTCTGCGTGGACACCCACGTCCGCAGCACCTGCTATGGGGGCATCAAGAAGGGCACCTGCGCCCGGCCCTTCCCAGGGGCTGTCACCAAATCTGAATGCTGCTGTGCCAACCCAGACCACGGCTTTGGCGAACCATGTCAACCATGCCCTGCCAAGAATTCTGGTGAGCAGATGGCTGGCCCGTCCCAGATTCTTCCTGCAATTCTTGGTACTTTTGGGGTGTTATACACAGGGTGGGGAGGCATTCTGTGCGTGCTCACGTATCCAGATCACTAGACAACCAGTTTGGTGTAGTGGTTAGGAGCATGAACTCTGATCTGGGAGAACCGGGTTGGATTCCCCACTCCTCCACATGCAGCTGCTGGGTGACCTTGGGTCAGTCATAAACTCTTTCAGAGCTGTTCTCTCAGGGGCAGTTCTCGAGATAGCTCTCTCAGCCCCACCTACCTTACAGGGTGTCTGTTGTGGGGAGGGGAAGGGAAAGGAGGTTGAACGTTCTTCAACCAGACATTTCTTTTGAAGTGCAAAAGTTGTTTAAATCCAACATAAGCAATGTGAGAAGTACCTCTTAATGAGTCCAACCTTTGCTTCTCTTAGCCCCACACTGTTTTTGAAACAATGACTTTCCAGGATCTTGGGCAGAGGAAGGTCACTTCAAGCACACGTCACCAGAGTTCTTTGAATGGGCATTGAACCTGGGACCTTCTGCATGCAAAGCAGATGCCTGAATCCTCAGCAGTGACTACTCCAATGAAAAAGATGAGAGCAGAGTGTGCTCATGAACCTGTCTTGCCTAGACTAGGACCGTTGCTCCATCTAGCCCAGGCCTAGACAGAACAGTCACCAACTGGCTGGACCCGTGACCCTCTCCAGAGTATCCTGCAGAGAAAGATCTTTCCCTCACCTGCTGCCTGAGATCCTCGAACCAGAACCTGGGTCCTTCTGCATGCAACCCAGGCCTCCTGCCCCTCACCTGTGGTCCCTCCAGCTGAACACAAAAGAGATGAGGTGTAGTGCTTTGTGGATCATCATACAAAGCTGCCTTTGTTTGGTGCAGTGGTTAGGAGCCTGGGAGAACCGGGCTTGATTCCCCACTCCTCCACATACAGCTGCTGATGTGACCTTGGGTCAGTCACAAGTTCTCTCAGAGCTGTTCTCGAAAGAGCTCTCTCAGCCCCACCTCCCTCACAGGGTGTCTGTTGTGGGGAGGGTAGGGGAAAGGAGATTGTAAGGTGCTCTGAGACTCCTTCAGGTAGTGAAAGGCGGGGTATAAATCCAATCTCCTCCTCCTCCTCCTCCTCCTCCTCTTCTTCTTCTTCTTCTTCTTCTTCTTCTTCTTCTTCTTCTTCTTCTTCCTCTTCCTCTTCCTCTTCCTCTTCCTCTTCCTCTTCCTCTTCCTCTTCCTCTTCCTCTTTGTGAGTCCATTGCTTTGTCGATCCCAATGAGGACTGGTTCCAGGCTTGGGGGGCCCTGGACAGCCAATGCCCAGGAGTCCCCGTCTGCCCTCCAACAGGCACCCTCCACATGCCTCCCTTTCCACCTGCCCATACATCCTCCTGTTTGCAATCCTTCTTTTTGCCCATGGTCAGCTCCCTGTACCACCTGGGCAACCAACAGTGCCACTGGGCAGGAGTGCTGCTGCAGGGGCCACCAGGAGTGTTGCCACTGTGCACTGCCCATGAGCCCTTCCTCAATGCTTCTGGGCGGCTGGGAGTGCAGGTGGTGGAGCAAGGAAAGCAAAAAGGCGGGGAATGGCATGCAGACAGGTGTTAGGGGAAGTACGTGGTTTGGGGTTGGGGCCGTGGGTCCCACCAGAAGCAACAGGCCCTGTTAGCTGCCCCCCCCCGGAGTATGTTGATGCTGGCCCTGATCCTGGTGTTGTCTGCCATGACCAGCAGAGGTTCTGCAAGGTCTCCAACAGAGCAAGGCCTTTCCCAAGTAGCTCTCCTGCATCTTTTATAACCAAGAATGAATTCCCAACTTCTTATTATTATTATTATTGTTATTATTATTATTATCATCATCATCATCAATGATGATGATGATGATGATGATGATAATGATAATAATGTATTTATTTATTTATTACATTTATACCCCGCCCTCCCAGCCATGGCCAGCTCAGGGCGGCTTACAACAGCATAAAAAAACAGCAATAAATAGTATAAAAATCATAAAACCATATAACAATTACAGCATTAAAAGGTGCTACCAATAATAATCAAATCACAGTTTAGCATTACATTTGGGATGGCGCTCAGACTTCTGTGTCATCCTAGTGGTCGATCCCGATCTAATATTGTGCGGGTGGCTCAGGCTGCCCCAAGATTTCAGGGGACAGGGAGTTCTCCCCTGGGGCAGCTCCTAATTGAACACCTGGCGGAACAGCTCCATCTTACAGGCCCTGCGGAACTGTAACAGGTTCCGCAAGGCCCTGATCTCCTCCAGGAGCTCGTTCCACCAGAGAGAAGCCACCACCGAGAAAGCCCTGGGCCTGATTGTAGCTAGCCTGGCATCCTTTGGTCCGGGGAGGGTGAGTCGGTGTTAAGACCCTGATTGCAGTGCCATCTGGGGAACGTGTGGGGAAAGGCGGTCCCTCAGGTATGTAGGTGATGACAATGATGATGATTTGATCGCCAGGCTCTGGGCGATGTACAAAAGGGCATAATGCCATAAAATATACAAAACATTAAAATTCAATACACAACTTAATAAAATTTTAATTCAGAATAAAAGATCCAAGATGGCGCCCTATAATGTTTTAAATCCCAATTCTGGACTATCGGCCAATTTTCTGGGCAGGGGGAAGGGGAGTTCAGAACAAAAGGGGGGGAGAGGAAGGGTGCCAGCCAATAAGGAAACAGTTGCTGCCCTCAACCAAAAGGCTGGCGGAACATTTCTGCCTCACAGGCCCTGTGGAATTATACAAGTTCCCGCAGGGCCCTGATGTTGTTCAGCAGAGAGTTCCACCAGGCTGGGGCCAGGACCGAGAAGACCCTGCCCCTGGTCGAGGACAACCGGACCTCCCTTGGGCCAGGGGTCACCAGCAGGTTGTTATCTGAAGAGGTCTTTCGCACACCCGCTGCATGAGACGGGAGCATGCACTGGCTGCCTCACTTTTCATGTCCCTCAGCCTGTTTATGTATTTCTCTCCCCCCCTCCTTTCCAATGTGCACTTGGAACACTCTGTGAAAAAGTGCACATTGTAAAACAAGCAGGATGTGCAGTCTAAGTGTACTAGGGGAGAGGATTTGTCCGAGGACTCTGCACATCCGCAACAGGAACCATCACATCCAGACTGTTTCTTTGACAGAGCCGAATCAATGGGCATATTCCAACTGGTGGCACAGAGGAAAGGGAGAACGTAGAATGAGGCTGAAGGATCTGAGCCATGTGGGCAAATGCTTTCGCTTCAGTTCTGCCACGAACTGTAGAAGCTCTTCTCTACATTAAACTGCTATTCAAGAGGAACGGAAGTCAGAGTGCTATAGTAGCAAGATGGGTAGAGCCGTGTTAGTCTGTCTGCAGCAGCAGAAAAGAGGAAGGGTCCAGGAACACCTTCAAGACCAGGGCTATTTGGGGGCAGGAACGCCCAGGAACGGAGTTCTGGCTGGCTCCTGAGTTGGCCACACCCACCAGGAACTCATTAGCATAATAGGCCACACCCAAGAGCAGAAACTCATTAGGATTGGCTACATGAGGGGTGTGTGGCCTAACATGCAAAGGAGTTCCTGCTACAAAGAAAGCCCTGGGTTTTGACAACGAACAAGGCAAACGGAATAAGAAGCAACAGGTGGGTGTGGCTGGATGACCACATTTCTGGTGACATGGGGGTGTGGCCTAATAGGCTAATGAGTTTCTGCTGTTGGGTGTGGCCTATTATGCTAATGAGTTCCTGCTGGGCTTTTTCTACAAAAACAGCCCTGTTCAAGACTAACAAAATTTGTTAGGGTCGGGGTTTTCCTGAGTCCCTGCTCACTGCTTCAGATACCACTTCTGAAGAAGAACAAAGTTTGAGTCCAGTGGTGCCTTTTTTCATGATTTTTTATTTTAAGAAAAACAGACACAGTACAGACAAACAGACAAATATACATACATAAACTGGGGCATTTCCATATATCCTCAGATTGTCTGTTATGGTACCTCATACAATATACCTGTGTTCTAAGTTCTGGTTAATTTTTATATATCTCTCTTGCATATAAGTAAAAATATAGTTCTTTCTTTCTTCTAGATTAGCTGAGTATTCATATAGTTTATTTGTTGTATTCTTCAAACCATTTGTAGAACCTTAGCCATGTTTTCTCAAAGTTTTCTTCAGCTTGTCCTCTCAACATTAAACTATCTATTTCTGCAGTTGCTTTTTTAAATTTAAAGTTTATTGAGCACATATTTAGTAGAACTATTTCATACAATATATATTTATACTCTATTTCATAAACTTTTTTTCTTATTCCCATACCCTATCCACTTAAAAAAAAAACCATCATACAACTCCCTCAAAAACATGTTCTAACCATTAATACGTCTTCATTTAATTATTAATTATTACCCAATTAGTCTTCTAACTTCTGTACCTGAAAAGAAAGCTGGACGGGGGTTGCCTCTGGTACCGAGGGCTGAAGAGGTGAACCCCTTCTGCAGGAAGGCTAATCCCTCCTCCCCACTGCCAGAGGTCTTGGGGAGGCACACCCGCCACCTCCTTTGCCACACCCTCTATTTATTGACTGCTATACTTTTATATTAAATACCACTTTGTTTACTAATAGTAAGTAATTGCTGCTTTGAATATAATTCTAAATTCCCTTCTTAATCTCATTCAATTGCTCTCAACAAAATCTGTTATTCTGATAGCATACAAAGAGGCTGAGGTCAGACTGGCAGTTTGAAGTGCGAGGGAGTTGTGGCAAAAAGACCCAGAACAATTTGCTCCCGGGTTTTCCCGGGCACATTGTACCGAGTGATGTGGTAGCATACCAGGGAGGACATGCAAGGGAGTGTTCACACTGTTGGCCTCCCCCTGGCGGAGGCGCGGCTGTAAGCGGCTTTTTGTAATGTAGTCTGACAATATGCGCTTATGCGCTCGTGCGCACAAGAGCATTCCTCCCGGATCAGCTTGTTTGCAATCACACTTCTGGGAAGCGGGATGAACGCGGGATGAACACGCTCTTCAGGGTTTGCTACCACTTTCACCTGGCATCTTTTAAACTCGGGAGGGAAGCATTACAAGATGAGTTGAGTATGACTGGGGAATGCTTGACAGATGTACCTGTGTGAACCGGACCTTTAATCCATTTGTGAAACGTCTCTGAAATGTGCCTATATTGGGCCAAACTGCCAGTCTGAACTTGGCCAGACTGTCCTTACATTCATCTCCATCTGATTGTCTAATCACCGCTTCTAGTAGTTTCTTTCCAGAATGCTCGTCATATGCTGTAAATGTCTTGCCATTAAGACTGACCACTAGATTGGCCTAATGCAAGCCATCTATATTTGATCCCGTGTTCACTCAGTTTCTTTACTGTGTCACGGAGCTTTCTTCTTGGGAGAAGTATTTCAGCTGGAACGTCAGCGTATAGACAAACAATTGTGTCTTCAAGGCACAAGCCCTCTTTTTCCCTAGCAATTTAAAAAAGTTTATTTTTAATCTGTACCTCCGTTAATTCAATCAGGACATCTGGTGTAGCACCCTCAGGAGCTGTTTTCAACATGTTTAAACTAAAGGCAGAGGTGATGATCAATTCGGAGTTCTCTGGTATCTCTGCTGAGTACCTGCCACAGCTATTTATTTCAAAATACCGTGAGGTCTTCTGCTTTAGAAAAGTTTATTGAGACCCCAAGAAGCTTGGCCTTTCTTTCTCTTAGTTTAATCTCTTGAAGTATGATTTTATTTTCGGCCCAAGCCTCAAAATCCTTTACCTCCTTCATTTCATCCACTGTTTTCTTTGCTATTTGATGAGCCGCTTCTGCTTTTTTTTCTGTCATTTTCATTGCTGAGGTAAGCAATGTCAAGTTTCTTGTTTATCAGCTCTATTGTTTGATTGAGCTGGCCAAATTCTTTTCTCAGTTGTCTGACATCCCCATTCAGAGTCTTTAGTTCCTTTTTAAGCTTGTCTTTTATCTCTGTCAAAGCATGCAGAATCATGGTCTGATAACTTGGGTCCGAATTGCTAGCTCCCGCCACCATATCCTCCGGCAGGCATGTCTCTAGGTCATCCGAGTCTTCTGAGCCTGTATTAGTCTTCCTGGGGGGTCTGTGCGGGGGGTTGGACCCCTTCTTTCCCCTGGTCCTTCCCATACCCGGCATTAAAGTTTGTTTCTAAATTAGTTTTATATTTTGAGAGCAATTTTGATAATTTCAGTGGGAATGCTAGGAGAGTGAGAGGGATGTGGCCAGCTGGAAGCTCAGTCACCACATCCCCCTCCATTTCTGCAGTTTCAAATATTTTATCTAAAGTTTCTTGTCTTTTTAAATGACATAGGCAGACCCAGTTAACAAAATTATTTTTTACTCAAAATACAAACAAAAGCAATTGATTCCTAGAAGTGAAAGCCATTGATTTACTGGGGAACCTACAAACGCCCCAATAAATGTATTTAATCATAGCAAGACTAGTCTTTTCCCAAGGGATACCATACCTGCCCCCTAGCAATTTCCTATCATTTCTTCTATTATTATTATTTTTATTTTGTTTTTCTAAACTGCAAACCTACAGGGTCAAGGGAGTGGATACAAACTAAAAGAAAGAGTAGCAAGGATCATAATACAGCTATTTTTTAAAAAATTGATACTTCCCGTTTGCCCACATAGTAAAAAGTGAAAATTAGTTATAAAAAGTATAAAGCAAATAATCACAACCTTGTTCCACTGTAGTGGGTACATTAGCTTTAAGTTTATGTATTAAAGATAAACATCAGGCTATCAAAAATAATCAATTTTGCTTTTTTCTTTCCTCTAAGCTTTTTGTCAAAATCCAGTTTAATCTTTAGAGGTTTAGGGGCAGCAGCCCCTAATTCTGCTTCCAAGTCAGACGATTCTGCTGAACTGGTCGAGGTGTTGTCAGAACTTTCCTCCTCTTTCTCTTCTTCAGCTTCTGTATCTTTGTTATCCTCCACTGTCTCAGATCCTTCCGTCGCTTTCTGTTGTTGCTCTAAGAACCTTTTCGCTTTTAAAATAGAGTCAATCTTTTCTTTGTTTCTGTTGAAGTTGAAGATGAGCCCTTCAGGTATTATCCATCTGTATGGTGTGTTATTTTGTTGTAAGAACAGTGCCAAGTCTCTGTATTGTCTCCTCCTTTTCCTAATCTCAAGTGGAATGTCTTTTAGTACTTTAATTTGTTCTCCTTTAATTTTCAGGGTTATTCCATTTGTGGCTTTCAAAGTTGTATCTCTTGTTGGTCTTTTTGAGAATTTCACATATACTTCCCTGGGTAGCTTGGGTTTTTTTAAAATAAATTCTGGGTATGTACGGTCAATATCATTTTGTAGAGCTTCCGCTGTTAATCCCACCATGGTGGCCAGTTCTTCGCTTAAAATCTCTCCTTTCTGCTCCTTTCTGCTCTGGGATACCTTGAAGTCTCAGGACATACGCTGATTTTTCCATTTGGAGAAGAAGTAGTTCCTGTCATCCAGAGATTTTTTCTCTTTCCACTACCTCCAATCTTTGTCCAAATTCTTTGGATTTAACGTCAACTTTTTCAGCTTCTTTACTATCTTCTCCGTTTTTGTTGAATTTTCTTTAAGCTCTTTTTGCAACGTGTCAGACTTGTCATTGAGGTTAGTCATCTGGTCTAGCAGAGGGCGCAAAGCAGCAGCAATCATTTTAGGAAAGTCTGTGGTTGCTTCCGGTTTGGTAGCTGGAGATGATGCGCTGGCAGTCCCTGCTGCAAGTTTCCCTTTAGCCACCATTTTTTCTGCTCACTGCGTCATTGTTTATGTTAAGAGAATTTCCTGTCATTTCTTGACAGTTTTGACCACGCACACCTCACTATGTGCACCCACGCACCCCCTGAGCAGCCTCCTGCCTTCCCTCTCTCATACCAGTTGCTCACGGGCCAGATAAGAGCCCTGAATGGGCTGGGGCCATACATTTGACACTCCTGCACTAGAGGTTGCCTTTGCTGAACCCAATTACGTGTTTTCCCTGTTTCAGCTGAATTTCAAGCCCTCTGCAGCAGTGGGATTGGCATCACAGCTGACGGCAGAGGTGAGTCCTGGGGCAGTGCTCCATCTCAGGTAAGCCACTGTTAAGGAAGAAAGTCAGTGTGGCGTGGAGAATGGGTGAGGCCATGGGGTCGCACTGGGGGCAGGTGGCTGCCAGGCTGCCCAACTTCCCTTCCCATGTCTAGATATCAACGAGTGTGCCTTGAACCCGGACATCTGTCCCAACGGGATGTGTGAGAACCTGCGAGGGAGTTACCGCTGCATCTGTAACCTGGGCTACGAGTCTGACCCGACTGGCAAGAACTGTGTGGGTATGTTGAACCAGTTAATCCTGCCCTTGAACCCCAAACCCATCATATTTACTACAGTGTTGTGCAGTAGTTAGATTATCAAGCGAGGATCTGGGAGGTCCAGGTCCAAATCCCAAGTTTCCCATGAAGCTCTCTTGACTAACTTCAGGCCAATCACTATGAGCCTAATCAACCTCACGGGGTTGTTGGGAGGGGAAATCATGGAAGGGAGAACCGCATAATAGTACTCTGAGCTTTTTTGGAGGAAGAGTGGGACAACACCTTGTACGAGAGAGATTTTACAAATTGCTCTTCCAAGTATGCTCAAGGCAATTTGCAGAGAAACATATACATTTTCAATATACTATGCAGGCTTACAATATAGACCAAAGACCACATATAGCATTACTGTAGCCAAGCAACACTGAAAGGTAATCTGTATTAGAACCAGTGACTGGAAGGTTCATAAGAACATAAGAGAAGCCAAATGTCGGATCAGGCCAATGGCCCATCCAGTCCAACACTCTGTCACACAGTGGCATCAGGAGGTCCACCAGTGGGGCCAGGACACTAGAAGCCCTCCCACTGTTGCCCCCCCCAAGCACCAAGAATACAGAGCATCACTTGCCCCAGACCGAGAGTCCCTATCTATACATTGTGGCTAATAACCACTGGTGGACCTCTGCTCCATATGTTTATTCAGTTCCCTCTTGAAGCTCTACAACTTTAGAGCCATCCCCCACATTTAGCAATTTACAAATGTCCAGCTGGACAAGAAAGCTCTGGTCAAGGACTTAAAAGCAGACTCAGTACAATGGAATTTGGAGCAGGGAGTTCCACAGATGCCCATCCATAACTCCAGCATAGATTGGGCTGCATGGCTGAGATCAGCTGCAATGCGGAGCTATCCACGCCAGCCAGTAGTAACAAAGCTGTGCAGTTGCCTGGAAGATATTATGGGAATTGGTGCTTCCCTTCAATGAAGACATTAGGGCCATTCATCATCTCTTCAGTTTCCACCTAGGATGAGTAGAAATCAACCATGTCCTTAGGCTGTCCATAAGAGTAATACCGTTTAAAATAGACCCATCGGTGTTAGGATTTTTGTGACTGAGAGCAGATAAGAGAGTAAAATACCGTCATGGACACAGATACTTGAAGACACTTATTTCAAAAGTAGGTTTCTAGACCTCATGACTTGCATCTCCAAAGCAAGGGGTACTGAACACCTGCAGCCTTATCCATAGTATCTCTGCCTATGTCTCTGCTTCCAGATGTGGATGAATGTGCTGTCAACCGCCTGTTGTGTGACAACGGTTTGTGCCGCAACACCCCTGGAAGCTACAGCTGTAGCTGCCCGAAGGGGTTTGTCTTCCGGACAGAGACAGATACCTGTGAAGGTAAGAAATCCACCCACCTGTCCCTGTTGATTTTCATTTGTCTCTGCCTCTTCCAGATGTGTCGAGTTCGTGGCCTAGGTGTAGAGGCAACAGGTCCCCAGAGAACCAGACCTGGACACTGAGGGGGAGGGTTCTTGGAGATAAGGGGCGTGGCCTTGTAGGTCAGCGTTGACAATACTTAGTGAGACGGATAAAGCTAGCTCATTCATTCATTCATTCATTCATTCATTCATTCATTCATTCATTGGTTCAATTTGTACCCCACCCTTCCTGCAAAGCAGGCTCAGGGCTCACATCAATCAATACACAAGTTAACACATGAATACAATTAAAATCTGCATAAAATCCTCTAAAACAGTTCAGGTTATAAATTCAGATTTATAAAGTGCTGGTAATGGTGTACTTTGAAAAACGTGCCCAAAGGTCTAACAATCCTTCTGCTTGTGATCTTTCTGAAATAAGGGCGGCGTAGGCTAGACGTTGAAACCAAGGGCCAGGACTCTGTAATGGCCAGGGCTCTGTAGTGGTGGCGGCTCTTTAGCTGAAAGCGTGGTGAAAGAGCTCCGTCTGGCAGGCCCTGCAGAACTGTAAAAGCTTCTTATGTTAACTTAAATCTCTCCTCCCCAGATATCAACGAGTGTACGTCCAACCCCTGTGTGAATGGCGTCTGCAGGAATAACGCTGGGTCATTTGCCTGCGAATGCTCCCCGGGAAGCAAACTGGATTCCAGTGGCACCATCTGTGTTGGTAAAGATTAATCTACCAGTTTTCCAATTGAGATTAGGAGCTTCTGAACTGGAGGTTGCCAAAATTCCCCTTCTGAATTTCTCCCTGGATTTTGGGGGGCCAGGTTACCTGGCCTGCTTTCCAAAATGTAACTGAACCGTTGGGAATCTTCCTTTATTTTGTCTTTCTGGATTGCACATGGAGCACTTTTCCTTGCATGGTTTGCTACAGTTGGGAACTCTTTCACATTTCTTTTTTGATGCATACATGCGCATTGACAGAATGGTGCAAAAAAGGATTCTTGATGCCGTTGGACATACAGTTGCATTGAAATCCTTTGGGTGTGATGATATACCCACATGCCAGAGTTTTGAACCATTCCTGTTTGAGAGCTGGTACAATGTAGTGTGGTCCAAAAGGTCCCCCATTCATAATCTGCCACACAGTTGTGATAGGTCCTTTGGCAAACAGGTCTCTGTTTCCCCCATCTGGAATATGAGTTGCCCAGTCAGAAAAATACCCCTTGCTCAAACTGGTAGAGAGAAAAGGCAGGTACCATATTGACAGTTGTTATCTTTCTGCTACAGTTAAAAGCATATGGGAGGGGAGGCATTTACGGTCAGGGAAACAGGCAGGAGAGTTAAGCCAAGCATCGTGGCCCAGGTCCATATTGCACCCCAGACAGCTCCTTTCTTGAGGTGAAATTATATTTCTCGGTACCCTCATGTGAGTGAAGACATGGTGAGAACCCCCTCTTTTTTACTTATTTATTTTAGAAAAACAGTGAGGGTACAGCAAAGAAAAGGGGAAAAGGGGGGGGGAAATGGGTGATCCAACATAATTACATTTGTCAAAGACAATCATGTAGTACATAATGTATAGGACAGAGAATAATTTCCCTTTCATCCCCTTCATTCTAATTTTTAACGTATTATCTATAAAACATAATAATTCTTATTTCTGTTGGGGCACAATTGTATTCATAATTTAAGTTTTAAGTTTCAAACTTCGTAACTACTCTATTTTGACTATGCTGGTTTCATCATTACTACATATTCAACATAACATATTTCCGCCACTTCTACATATTCATTAGAACCCTTAATAGATAAGTAGTATATCATGGTGTAAAAGTCTGTTATATATCTCATATAGAGAAGCCATTTATATTTGGGATATTACATTTGGAACAGATTTTAATTCTACTATTTTATTACCATATATTTGAATACAATATTTTCTCACTTTAAGTTTGTCTCCTGCTAGGATAGTATACATATAATAAACTCCATCTTTCCTAAAATTTTGTAATAGAACTGTTTCTCAAATGGGTTATTAATTTTGCCATTGCTGCATATTCAGCAAGTTTATTTTCCCATTCTTCTAAATGTGGACGTCTAGTTTCCATGTTGCTGAATAAATAGTTCTAGCTGCTGTCACCATGTATTCGAATAGCTCTTCAACGATTTTTAGTAATTTATTAGGCAGAGCATGTAATAGCATGCTCTTGGCTTCCATTGGGAATTTAAACTTTAATATATTCTGCATTTTTTTGGTGTCTTTTTAATTATGATTGCAGTTCTGGGAGTCCAAAAATATCCAAAATATCACAGTTCTAGGAGTCCAAAAGATTAAAATATTTCTGAATTCAGATTGGTTTAGGGGGAAAAAAGGAATAAAAAGAAAAATTGGTTGGATGGAATTGGCTGACCTTATCAGTAAAAAGCTCTCCTTATCTCAACTGCCCTTGATATTTCCAGAACCCAGGTGGAAACTTGACTTATTAAGCCCCCCATGGGTTCAACTGTCAGTTGAATCTCCCTTGTGGGGAAGAGGTAAGGATAGAGAAGTTAATTCCCTCCTCTCCTCTTGCCCCTCAGTGAGAAAGGAGTGGAGCCTTTGAAAATGCTCCTTATCACGCCACCATGTTCCCCAGAAGTCCGAGAACCCCCTCTTTAAGAGAAAAGATGTGTGTATGTTTGCACGTGAGCTGTCATCAAGTCACTTCTGACTTATGGTGACCCTATGAATTAACGTTCTCCAAAACGTCCTCTTGTTAACAGCCTCGCTCAGGTCTTGCAAACTGAGGGCCCTCGTGGCTTCCTTAGTGGAGTCAATCCATCTCATGTTGGGTCTTCCTTTTCCCCTGCTGACTTCAACTTCTCCTAACATTATTACCTTTTCCAGTGAGTCTCGTCTTCTCATAATATGACCAAAATCTGATAGCCTCAGTTTAATCATTTTAGCTTCTAGGGAGAGTTCAGGCTTGGTTTGATCTAGAACTCACTTATTTGCCTTCTGGGCAGTCCACAGTATCCATAAAACTCTCCTCCAACACCACATTTCAAATCCTGCTGGGAAAAAGTAGGATAGATATATTTTGAGTAAAGAGGGCTGGGGGTGTATTCAGACATACTAGCCAAGCGTTTCTAGAGTTTGGGAAGTGGTGGGGTGTCAGATAACTGCCATATTTTCTGTATGATCTCATGCCTTGCTTGCCTTCTCGCATGCGCGTAGCTTTGCTTTGCTTAAGGAGCTGTGGGACACATTCCTCTGCCAGCCACTATCTTATGGCCTTGAACAGAAGGGAGGGCTTGGGTTCCCAGCTGGTGTGAATGTATCGGCCCTCTTACAGAGGGTTTTTTTCTCCAGTTCATTATGTAATATCCCGCCGGGAGAATTCCCGCGCGTGCGCTTGGCTTTCATTTTCTTCGCTAGCTGAAGCATCAGAGTATATACACAGCTTCTCATGCCCTACCCATTATTCCTGACAATGACTCTGCATTAATGGGCAGCAGACTGGCATTCCAATAAAGCATAACTTTCTGAGTAAAGTGTGCCTGGACTTGCTTGCTGTTGAACCTGACATGGGGCCGCCTGCCTTTCCAACCTGGCCTGAGCCGTGGAGGCTTCAGCCAGACAAGAGGCCCATCTGATCAGGCCTTTGGGCTTTCCCTCCCTAGACAGTATGAAAGGAACCTGTTGGCTGAACATCCAGGAAGGACGGTGTGAGGTGAACATCAACGGGGCCACGCTGAAGTCAGAATGTTGCGCCACCCTCGGTGCTGCATGGGGCAGCCCATGTGAGCGCTGTGAGATTGGTAAGGGACAGGCAGTGCCTTTCTGCCTACCTTGAAATTCTGTAGCTGTTTTGCTGTGAAATCTCTCTCTGGGCAGAATTTCATGCCTCTCACTGTTCATTCTCTTTTGCTGCAGATACCGCCTGCCCAAGAGGTTATGCCCGGATGAAGGGGGTCTCCTGCGAAGGTAGTTGTCAGAAGTCCTAACTTAGTCAGCAAAACACCAGACCTTGTGATGAAAGCAAGGGTAGCGTTTATTAAGCTGCAATAGATAGATCACTGAAACAGGTCTCTTGTTCAGAATGACTTGGTTACAGAAAGCAAGCGGTTATACAGGGAAGGGGTTGAATGGGGACCCCCCCTTCTCCAATTACATGAGTAACATGCACCTGGGAAATCGAAACTTATTAAACTAATGAATTTCCCATCGCCCCATTCCTACCCACAGCTGCTACATCTATGCTAGCGATAGAGAAGCAGGCAGCCTGACTTGCCAAGGTCAGAACGTCTAGGCTGCCAGAGATAAAAGTAATAAAAGCCACATTCCATTCTCACACCCGAGGTGTAAATCAGCTACTCCCCGGATTCCAACCTCCCGGTTGTCACGCCATCAAGGCGCCAACAGCCCACCGCCCTCCCTTGCACTCAAAGCCCACCGCCCTCCCTTACATCCATCATGACAGGGCTACCTGACATGCAGCCCCCTCGAAAATAATCCTACCCCTTTGGTTTATGGGGGTACAACTTGTGGAACGCTTTGACAAGACGGGGGGCCAGAACATTTTCCGCCCGTACCCACTCCCTCTGCTCCGGCCCAAAGTCAATCCACTCAACCAGGTAGAACAAGCGATTGCGAGAGATCTTAGAGTCCAGAATTTGCGATACTTCATAGTGAGGTTCCCCCCCCACCAGCAGCGGAGGGGGGGTTGGTCGTTGCGGTCTCCATTTGTTCTCCACAGGCGCCTGGCGTAGAAGCCGCACATGAAAGACAGGATGAACAGACTTTAGAGACTTAGGTAACGCAAGTTCAACAGTCACATTGTTAATCACCCTCACAATCTCAAAAGGTCCAATGAATTTCCAACCAAGTTTGCGACTAGGCTGGATGCGACGCAAATGTTGGGTGGATAAGTAAGCAAACTCTCCACATTTCGGAACCCAGGCAAGGCTGCGTTTCTTATCGGCCTGGAGTTTATAAGCAGTTTTAGCGTCGTCCAGAGTCTTGGCCAACGAGCCCCACGCCTCCCGCAATTGTTTGCACCAGTCACCAGCGTCTCCCGCCGGGAGGTCGGGAGAAGTCAAAAAAGGCAAAGGCGGGGCGTCATAGCCATGAACAGCCTTAAAGGGGGACATCCCCGTCGACGAGTGCTGAGTATTATTGTAGCAGAACTCAGCCAAAGGCAAAAGAGAATGCCAGTCGTCCTGTTGAAAGTTAGAAAAGCACCGCAGGTATTGTTCCAACGTTTGGTTCACACGTTCGGTCTGCCCATCCGATTCAGGATGATAAGCACTGCTAACCCCCTCTCCACCCCAAGCAGTGACATAAGTTCGCTCCAGAACTTGGAAACGAACTGAACCCCCCTGTCTGAGATCACTTTAGCGGGCAAAGTGTGGAGCCTCACCACGTGTTGCAAGAAAGCAGAGGCTAATTTCTTAGCAGAGGGGACGGTGGCAAACGGAACGAAGTGCGCCTGTTTGGTAAACAGGTCCACAATCACCCAGATGACGGTGTTTCCCCCACTAGGGGGTAGGTCTGTAATAAAGTCCATAGAAATCACTTCCCACGGCCGCGCCGGTGTGGGGAGGGGTTGTAGGGCACCTGGGGGTTTACCTGGCCTAGGTTTACTCATCAAGCATGTTTGACAGGCCGAGGTAAAAAGAGAAATATCTTTACGTAGTCCCGGCCACCAGAATTGACGTTGGAGAAGCTGGAGAGATTTCACAAACCCAGTGTGGCCCGCTAGCTTTGAACCGTGTGCCCAGCCCATTACTTCCCCCCTAAGGGACCGTGGGACAAAGAGTTTGTTATTTTTTTCCCAGCAACCATGCGCATTGCGCGTAATGTCAGTTTCCCCCGCAACCTCCTCCCGATCTGCATCCGACAATTCTGTGGAGAATCTCCCCGCCCAGTCCAGGGGGGGAGGGGTAGGTGGCGGGGACGAAAGTGTGGCCTGCCTCCGTGTGGTTACCGCTCCGCCCAACTGGGAAGGAGTGAAAACTGAGTCACGAATCTCCTCCCTTCTGCTGTCGTGTTGAGGGAGGCGTGACAGTGCATCGGCCAGCGAGTTAGATGTTCCTGGGAAATGGTGCAGTGTGAAATTAAACTTCGAGAAAAAGTCAGCCCAGCGGAGCTGTTTGGCGTTCAAGGAACGGGGGGAGCGGAGGAGTTCGAGGTTTTTGTGATCAGTCCAGACCTCGAAGGGGACTCGTGCTCCCTCCAACCAATGGCGCCAGGTAGCCAGCGCTAAGCGGATCGATCCCGCTTCTTTTTCCCAAATAGACCAATTCCGTTCAGTCTCGTTAAATTTCTTAGAAACATAGGCAAGGGGGTGTAGCTTGCCATCCTCCCCTCTTGGAGGATCGCCCCCCCATAGCAACGTCCGAAGCGTCAACTTGGACAATGAATTTTTTAAGTTCGTTCGGATGGGCCAATACAGGTTCCGACGTAAAAGGGTTTTCAATTGTTCGAACGCCCGCTGGCACTCTGGAGACCATACTAGTTTAGCTCCTGGCCGAGTGCATTCGGGTGGTTTCCCTTTGGTTTTCAGGAGGTCAGTTAAAGGAAGAGCCACCTGGGCAAAGTTCGATAGGAACGATCTATAAAAGTTTGCGAATCCGAGAAAACCCTGGAGTTGCCTCCGTGTTTTGGGGGGCTCCCACCCCACCACATCCTTAACTTTGTCAGGGTCCATTTCGATTCCCTTTTGGGAAATGCGGTAGCCCAGAAAGGGGATCTCCGTTTTGTGAAATTCACACTTAGACAACTTAGCAAAGAGTTTATGCTTGTGCAACGTTTGCAGTACCTCTCTCACCAGTTTCACATGAGAGTTTAGATCGGGGGAATATAAAAGAATGTCATCTAGGTAAACAAGGACCCCCTTGAACAAGAATTTGTGTAACACTTCATTAATCAAGTTCATGAAGACCCCGGGGGCCCCTTGAAGTCCGAACGGCATGACTAAGTATTCAAATTGGCCGAGGGGTGTGTTGAAAGCCGTTTTAAACTCATCCCCCTCCCGAATCCGGACCCTGAAGTAGGCATCCCGGAGGTCAAGTTTAGAGAAAATTTTCCCCCCAGCCACTGCAGCCAACAAGTCTTTTATGAGGGGCATGGGGTAAGCGTTGGTGTTGGACACTGCATTTAAGCCTCGATAGTCAGTGCAAAGCCGCAACCCCCCATCCTTCTTTTTCCGAAAGAGCACCGGGGCCGCAAAGGGGGAGGACGCCGGCCGTATAAAACCCCGACTGAGGTTTTTGTCAATGAATTTCCTCAGTTCCACCTTCTCCGAGGGACTCATAGAATATAATTTCCCTTTGGGTAACTTTTGGTTGGGCAAGATTTCAATTGCACAGTCAGAATTTCTGTGGGGGGGTAGTTCATCGGCTTCCTCCTCCCCAAACACAGGGGCCAGGTCTCGATATTCTGGGGGGATGCCTTCCAATTCTGCGTCTGCTACCCCCGCCGTCACCAGGAGTTGCCCCCCGGCTATGGGTCCCCACTCCTTCTTCCATGAGTGGGACCGGCATTTCTCGGATATGAAGTTAACTTTCCCCTCCCCCCATAGTACGTGGGGATCGTGGTCAAAGAACCACGGGCTGCCGAGGACTAGGGGAAAACGGGCGGAAGGGGTGACGACAAAAGGTCTTTCTTCCCAGTGATGCCCCAGTCCCACCCGCAAAGGTACAGTCTCGTATTTGCATGGTTCTTTCATTGTGGACCCATCCATCTGAGTAAAAATCAAGGGGTCCTTCAGTTTAAGAACTTTCGCCCCTAGTCCCGTTAGTAGTGTGGGATTAATAAGGTCTCTCCCACACCCAGAGTCAATGAGAGCCCGTACTCTCACATGAGTTAATAGCCCTGGGTCCATTAAAGTCACTGTGAGAAAGAAAAGAGAGGGGGTTTTGCTCACCGGGAGTTGCGCCTGGGAGTGTGGGACCTGCTGTTCAGCGCTGTTTACAGCAGGTCCGCCTCGTTTCCCTGCGGCACGGTCTCACCATCAGAGGAGTCGGATGGTTCGCTGAGCGGTTTAGCTTGTAGAGCTCTCGCCCCCTTCGGTTTCGCCACCTGTTTTGGGGTGGATGTGTCGAACTTCTTCTTGGCTCCTTTTTGCGTGCCGGGTAGTGCAGACGTTGTTGGGCAGTTCGCGGCGAAGTGGCCCCCTTCTCCGCATTTGAGGCACAGACCTTGCTTCATCCGGAGTTCCCTTGTCCCGTCCTTCTGCTTTGGGTTGGGGCCGGTGGGTTTCCCTCTCGCGGCCGGTGCAGCGCCCCGGGTTGCCATCGCTGCAGCATCATCTAGTTTGATGGTCTTCAGCCGATTTTCCATCGTGATTGCGGCTTGGATCCATCCGGTGAGGGTGTTTGGGTCTTGGTTCAGGGTGACCTCGCGGCGGACCTCCGGATTGAGCCCCCACTTGTAAAACTCTAGGAGATTTCCTTCTCCTCTGAGCTTAGCTGCACATCTACGGAACTCCGCGGTGTAGTCTCTCACCGACCTCGCGCCCTGCTTAAGGCTTCGGATCGTTGCTTTTGCGGCTTTAGTTGAGTGCACATCCTCGAATTGCTCTTTCATGGCCCACATGAAAGAGTCGATCTCTCTCAGCTCGCGCCCATCGGCTTGGTGGAGCCCCACGTACCAGTCAGCTGCTGCTCCCTTCAGGTGGGCTGCTATGACATCGACCATCCGCTCTTCCCTCTGGAATAGGTGGCCCCAGGTTTCGATGAACTTCTCGGCTCGTACCAGGAAGAACGGGAATTTTTCAGGGTCTCCGTCAAAATCCGCATCTAGGAGCTCTGTAGGCTTGGGGGGCAGGAACCCCCAAGGACGAGGAGGTGGTTGCCCCGGCGGCCCACGCGGTCCTGGTCCTGCTGGCTGATCCGGCGGCCCGGCCGGTACGTTCCCTGGGCCCTGGTCTGGTGCTGGGCGCTGGTCTGGAGGGACCTGTGCCGGCGGTTCTTCCCGTCTTTGGCGTTCGCGTTCCTCCCGAATTCCTTCCGCAATCATCTGTGGGATGCGGGCGAGGGACTCGTCTAGGAAGCGCATCAGGCGGTCTTGGCTTGGTTCTCCACTCCATCTCCGCCTCACCACGACACTCTCTCGGGCCTCGGAGTCTCGGCCGGTGTCTTCCAGGGTTTCGGCGGTCATCAGCTTGCGTACCGACCTCTCGGGGTGGCTCATCCCCATGGATGCTCTCGGGGTCCCGAACCACGCCTCGTGGGTTTCAGTCAGTGGTTTCACCCAGTCTCGTCTCCGTCCGACTCGGGTAGTTACCCCTCCATAGGCTGCCCCATATGGGTCGCCATAGGGCCCTCCAAAGTCGTGCTCCAGACCCCATTGTCCCGGCACGTAGGTGTCAGGGGTCTCTTTGGGCACATCTTTCCCAGGAGGTTTCTTGTCCTTTTCTTCTTCAATCGGGAGAGTGTCTTCTTCTCCATCACTCATTTTGGAGCGGTGGGGTTAGGACCAGTCCCGAAAGTAAATGATGATTCTGAACAAACTGTCAGAAGTCCTAACTTAGTCAGCAAAACACCAGACCTTGTGATGAAAGCAAGGGTAGCGTTTATTAAGCTGCAATAGATAGATCACTGAAACAGGTCTCTTGTTCAGAATGACTTGGTTACAGAAAGCAAGCGGTTATACAGGGAAGGGGTTGAATGGGGACCCCCCCTTCTCCAATTACATGAGTAACATGCACCTGGGAAATCGAAACTTATTAAACTAATGAATTTCCCATCGCCCCATTCCTACCCACAGCTGCTACATCTATGCTAGCGATAGAGAAGCAGGCAGCCTGACTTGCCAAGGTCAGAACGTCTAGGCTGCCAGAGATAAAAGTAATAAAAGCCACATTCCATTCTCACACCCGAGGTGTAAATCAGCTACTCCCCGGATTCCAACCTCCCGGTTGTCACGCCATCAAGGCGCCAACAGCCCACCGCCCTCCCTTGCACTCAAAGCCCACCGCCCTCCCTTACATCCATCATGACAGGGCTACCTGACAGTAGTGTGCCTTTGGGCACTGTCGAAACTATATAAAAAAAACCCTATATATTGGGCAGCAATCCCATGCCCTGCAGTCTGGGTGACTGACCAGAGATATTCCAGTCTCCCTAGATACCTTAGACAAATTTCAGATCCCTATAATCTTATATTGCTCGCTCTTACTGGTACAATTTTTCGTCTCATTTGCGCTGCTCTCTCTAACGGGGTGCAGAGACTACTTGGCACAGCAGGTGGTGGTGATCATCAAGGGAACGAGGTGGAAGACGAGTCTCTGCCCCAAAGAACTTACAATGTAAAATTTTCAGTCACAAATGCAACAGTCTGAGATGGAAACAAACTGGCTGAGTTCAGACTGGCAATTTGCCCCGCTATAGCCCCGTTTCAGTGACGTTTTAAAAGCGGATTAAAGGGGGTATTCACACAGGCACATCTGCCTGGCGTTCCCCACCCATAGGCAACCCGTGCTGTTCCGCTTCGCTCCCGCATTTAATAGATACCTCATAAAAGTGATAGCAAATCCCCGAAGAGTGCCTTTATGCTGCATTTGTCCGCTTCCCCGCAGTGTGAACACTACGCAGAAAAGCCACATTGCGCATAAGGGAGCAGCGATACAATTGGCTGAGCTCCGCTCTACTGCCCAATGCGGTGCCTGCACAGTGGGATTCTCCCCAAATTGGCTGGATGCCTATGTGTGTATGGGCACATGAGCACTCATACGCTCATGCACTCATACACACATAGGCATCCAGCCGATTTACAAGGAAAAAGCCGTTTACAACTGCTCCTCCAGGCCAACAGTCTGAACACTCCCGCTCGGCTCCTCCCGGTATGCTCCCACATCAGTCCGAGCTGTGTGACTGGGAAAACCCGTAACAGTTTATTCTGGGGCTTTTTTGCCATGACTGGCTCCCACTGCAAATTGCCAGTCTGTTCTCAGCCACTGAAAGAATCAGTGGTCTTTTCCTTTGGAAAGTTTTATTCAGGATGGGGGATGAAGGGGTTATGTCAAATGGTTTGAAGAGAAGTCATGGTTTGGGGGGGAGATTTGAAGGTGGCATCACACAAATCTTCTGGGAGGGGTTTCCATGCATAAAGAGAAGGGGGGAAGAAGAAAGAGTCAAGGGATCTGTAGATCTTTGAAACTCTTGGAGGGGTTTCCAGGCATAAGGGGCAACACAAGAGAAAGGACAGAGACATCTGAGGAAGCGAAAAATCTGTGGAGATGGGAGGGTGGGGGTTTCAAGGCATAAGGGGAAAGAAAGGGTCACTTTAAGAAAGTAGGAGATAAGAACATAAGAGCGTAAGAAGAGCCCTGCTGGATCAAACTAGTGAGGGCCCATCTAGTTCAACTTCCTGTCTCACACAGGGGTCAGCCAGTTCCTCTGGAGGGCCAATGACAGGGTAGAGAGGCCAAGGCCTTCCACTGATAAGAACCTCAGAAGAGCCCTTCTGGATCAGACCAGTGAAGGTCCATCTAGTCCAGCATCCTGTCTCACACAGGGGCCAGCCAGTTCCTCTGGAGGGCCAACAACAGGGCAGAGAGGCTGAGGCCTTCCCCTGAGAAGAACATCAGAGGAGCCCTGCTAGGTCAGACCAGTGAGGGTCCATCTAGTCCAGTATCCCATTTCACACAGTGGCCAACCAGTTCCTCTGGAGGGCCAACAACAGGGCAGAGAGGCCGAGGCCTTCATAAGAACATCAGGAGAGCCCTGCTGGATCAGACCAGTGGTCCATCAAGTCCAACATCCTGTCTCACACTGGGGCCAGCCAGTTCCTCTGGAGGGCCAACAACAGGGCACAGAGGCCGAAGCCTTCCCCTGATAAGAACCTCAGAAGAGCCCTGCTGGATCAGACCAGTGAAGGTCCATCTATACCAGCATCCTGTCTCACACAAGGGCCAGCCAGTTCCTCTGGAGCGTCAACAACAGGGCACAGAGGCCGAAGCCTTCCCCTGATAAGAACCTCAGAAGAGCCCTGCTGGATCAGACCAGTGAAGGTCCATCTATTCCAGCATCCTGTCTCACACAGAGGCCAGCCAGTTCCTCTGGAGCGCCAACAACAGGGCCTGATAAGAAACTCAGAAGAGCTGGATCAGATCAGGGAGGGTCCCTCTAGTCCAGCCTCCCATCTCACACAGTGGCCGACCAGTTCCTCTAGAGGGCCAACGACAGGGCAGAGAGGCCAAGGTCTTCCCCTGACAAGGACATCAGAAGAGCCCTGCTGGGTCAGACCAGTGAGGATCCAACTAGTTCAACTTCCTGTCTCACCCAGTGGCCAGCCAGTTCCTCTGGAGGCCCAACAACAGACAAATTAGAAGTCTTCAGAATTTTATCTTGCCCGCTATTCCTGGTGAAACTTTTTCTTCCCATTCACCCTGCTCCATCTAAGGGGGATATGCAGACCGCTTGGCATGACAGGTGGTGATGATTGCCAAGGAAACAAAAGTAGAAGACAAGTCCCTGCCCCAAAGAACTTACAGTGTAAAATTTTCAGACAGGGAACGCGACAGTCTGAGATGGGAACAAAAGGAAAGAATCAGTGGTCCTATGGGGCTGTGATGTATTGGTGATCTATGGGGCTGTAGGAGCAGGTTCCAGGGGCAGGGGCAGTGAAGGAGAACGGGCCAAGACGTTTTAGGAGACTTTAGGAGTTCTGAGGGTAGTGGGAGTGAAGGGGTGCAGGTCACAGGAATGGTTGTATGGGAATATGGCAGTAGAGATGTCAGGGGGAGCAAGACCACAAAGAACCTTGAAGGTAAAGGTGAGGAGACCGTCTTGAATCCAGGAGCTGACAGAACGTCAACTCAGGGATTTCAAAAAGGGTATCAAAAGACCTGAACAATAAGAGGGGAATGTAATTAGCACTACTCAACTAAATAGTATAAGGGCACTGGGGTTTTTTTAGAATGCTTTTCCTAATGTAGCTCACCAAGTTGACAATGTTTGTATTGCTCTGTTAAACATTTGAAAATTTTAATAAAAATAATTTTTAAAAATAGGGGGGGATGATTTTGACAACTGTGCGCTGTTTTGAGTCACGGGGAGTCGAGGAGGAGCGTGTCGCCTTGATGTTTCTGTTTCAACAGACGTGAATGAATGTGACGTTTTCCCGGGCGTCTGCCCCAACGGCCGCTGCGTGAACACAGCCGGGTCTTTCCGTTGCGAGTGTCCCGAGGGCTTGACGCTGGACGGTTCTGGCAGGATGTGTGTGGGTGAGGACGGACAGTGACACGGGCCCCACACTCTTGCCACACCTGCACAGACAGTCTCTCTGTCTCATCCCTGAGAGGACATGGGTGCTAGCTGGGTTCTGTGGGTCCCCCTTATCCCTTTGGGCTGCCATGAAGTTGCCTAGGTCCAGGGCCGGCTCACTTACTAGGTGAACTAGGCGTTTGCCTAGAGCAGCTGGCCCTTAGGAGTGCCAAACTGCACCCGCCCCCGCCCCCCGCCAAAAGCCCTGCATGCATCTAGTCCCTGACTGGGGGACCTCCGCCACCGCCGCCTCTTTCACCCTGAGTCTGGCGCCCAGTGTGCCCAGAAGCGGGCAGGGAAGGAAGTTAGGAGGGAGGAATGGCCCCCCCCCCCCCGCTGCACTCAGAGCCTGTCCTGAGGCACAGATAGCCTGCAGGACGGGGAGGAGGCAGACTGCACCGCCTGAAGGGCCCAGTGGCAGGACAGCTCAGGTAGGCATGCGTGGTGCATAGAGGGGGCTGGAGCAGACCCGCCACCACTTCCTCCTCCGAGACGGGCCTGCTCGGACTGGACAACTCCTCCATGCTGCCCTCGGTGAGTCTTCTTGGCACTGCCCCCGCAGGGCGCGAGGGGACAGGGCGCACACAGCTGGGGGGGGTCCCGGTCCCCCAAAGGGGAAGGAGAGACTGGGGAAATGGGTGTGGGGGGAGAAAAAGCAGATGGGCTGCACTCAGAAGAGCCTTGTAGCCCCCTCTCCCCCCACCAGATGCGCCCAGCTTAGCACCCAGCTTGAGCACCAGAGAGGCACACGGCAGCGGGAGGGGGAGACACAAGGTGAGGGGGGCGCCACAAGGCAGCCTTGCCTGGGGGGGCGCTAGTTTCGCCTAGGGCACAAAAAAACCTTGGGCTGGCCCTGCCTAGGTCTTCCCTCTGTCAAGAAGAGCAGGGGCAAGCTAAAGGATTCATGAACACTAAGCCATACTCCAGGATGGGGCTCCAGAATTACTCAGGCAAAAGGGGTTAATCAGATTTTATTTATTTTGTGCAGCATTGGGGGGGGGGAATCAGCTGGGAGCCAGCCCACCTTGGCCCACAGTTGATCACCCTCCTCCCCCAGTGCTGCCTGAGAATCAAGCGGCATGGGGGGAATCAGGTGAAAGATGATCAACGTTTCCAATGGATCTCACGCCATGGATCAGCAGCTGCACAGGGACTTCAGGGCAATGGCTGTAGGATCACGGAGGATCCCCCACTGGGCCCCCTCCACCAGCACGGGGCCAGTGCAGCTACCCTGGGTGCCCCGGTACTAAGACCGTTCCTGAAGAAAAGGGTAACGTTTTCCGGTTAGACTCCCTCTCTAGTCATGGCTTGCTTGCGAACGCCGTGAGCCAATCTCACGGCGCTCTCTCTGCCGTGCCGCCTTCTCTCCCCAGACGTGAGGCTGGAGCAGTGCTACATGAAGTGGGCCGAGGACGAGTGCACGGAGCCCCTCCCTGGCAAATACCGCATCGATCTGTGCTGCTGCTCTGTCGGCTCGGCCTGGGGCAGCGACTGCGAAGAATGCCCCAAGCCTGGCTCTGCAGAGTACAAGGCCATCTGCCCACGAGGACCCGGCTTTGCCAACAGGGGGGATGTCCTGTCTGGCCGGCCTTTTTATAAAGGTGAGTGGGAGAGCGAGGAGGGTGGGTGCGTCACAGCCCTGCATCATCACCTGGACACCTAGGCAGGTCCGCTTGGCAAGATGCCCTGGGTGCTTTCTCCTCCCTCCCTACAGCGGGTTTCCCTGCTTAGTGCCGCTGGTATATGAGATCCAATGAATTTGAGCTTTTTCTCTCCTCCAGAGGGAGAGAACTCAGAAGTGAGTGACAGCTGCCACTCCATTCAAGGGGAAGACAGCGGCGGCAAGGAGTACTTGCACTTTGTCAGCTGTGGGTCTTTTGGGGCCTCCCCATCAGGCCCGTAGCCAGGATTTTGTGGCTTGTGGGGCAAATTTTTTTCTGGTGGGCTGAAGTTCTCAGTGCAGAAAGAAAAGCCAGTTAGCCAATAGAAAGCTGTTACTGGGATAGAACTCTAAATTGCAAGCTGTCGACCACTTTAGATGACAGTTCTCAGCTGCTGCAAGTTAATCACTCCTGCCAGCCTAAGCAGCAGTTCTGAGAACAAGCCGGCAGGTGGGCGTGAGTCTTCTATAGTCAAGAAAGCTACCACTTAGGCAGAAAAACTCTCTTAAAGGAGAGCAGTTTCTTGACACACAGAAGGTATCCTAGAGGTCACCTACTCCAACCCTCTTGTTCGGTGTGGGAATTAGTCAACTACAGCACCCCTCTCTGCTTAAAGGAGTGCATGCCTTTTAAAAAATGTTTTAAAGTGATTGAAAAAAGCCTTTACAGGAGAAATTCTTGTGGGGGCTGTGCCTTTAAGAAAGGGGGCAGAGACCCCCCCCAAAGCTCCACCATAAGTATGGGCCTGCTCCCCGTTGCCTTTGCCACCTTCTGAGCCTGGCTCCGCCTGGGCCACTGGTTCCCCAATACACCCCACTGCACTCCAAAGTGGCCCCACTTAGGTTTCCTACCTCAATGAGAGCTAGAGCCTTTGGGAGAACTTCCAGCAACCTTCCCCACCACCTTTTTCACAGACGAATCGATGCGCTTCGTTAAATGCCCCTAATACAACTCCTCTGCAAGGATCGGTGCCCCTCTTGCCCTTCAAGAGCTTCCTAACAGGCCTTCCTTTCGCTTCTTTCCCCGCAAGATGTGAACGAATGTAAGGTGTTCTCGGGACTGTGTACTCACGGAGTCTGTCGCAACACAATCGGGAGCTTCCGGTGCCTCTGTGGCAGTGGCTTTGCACTGGATGCCGAGGAAAGGAACTGCACTGGTAAGGCAGAGAAGGACCCATGCCCCGTGTCTCCTCAGCATTCGTACTCCCGGGTGGTGATGCAGATACTATGAAAGTCGTGGAGGAAGGTGCCATGAAATTGCAGCCAGCTAAGGGTGACCCCCATGGTGTTTTCAAGGCAAGAGACAGCCAGAAGTGGTTTGCCTGCCTCTGCATAGTGGCCCCGGACTTCCTTAGCCGTCTCCCATCCAAGTACTAACCAGGGCTGACCCTGCTTAGCTTCAGAGGTCTGGCGAGATCAGGCGAGCCTGGACCATCCAGTTCAGGGCCCATGAAACAGTGATTAAAGTTTATTAGGAACACAATACATGGATACGATAGCGGCCAAGCCGGGTAGTTTTAAAGCTGGCTTAGTGGCAGAGCATCTGCTTGGTATGCAGAAGGTCCCAGGTTCAACCCCCGGCAGCTGGTGCAAAATGCCGCAGCCAGGCTGTTGATGGGCCTCTCAATTCGAGAGCACGCCCGGCCTGTGCTGAAGGCACTGCACTGGCTGCCAATAGTGTACCGGATTCACGTCAAGGTGCTGGTTTTGACCTTTAAAGCCCTATATGGTCGGGGGCCTGCCTACCTGAGGGACCGCCTTTCCCTGTATGTCCCCCAGAGAGCACTGAAGTCAGGGTCACACAATCGCCTGACTCTCCCTGGTCCGAAAGATGCCAGGCCAGGGCTTTTTCAGTGGCGGCTCCATGCTGGTGGAATGAGCTCCCGGAAGACATCAGGGCCCAGCGGAACCTTCTACAGTTCCGCAGGGCCTGTAAAACGGAGCTCTTCCACCAGGCCTTGGATTAGGAGCCACTACTGACACACTGGACACACCGGTAACACCGAACTGTTAATAACTGAGCGGCCGTGGGCCTCATATTAAAAACAATAAGAATAGTTCCTGTTCGGCTGCACTATACCATCTAAAACAGCTTCTGTGACGCTACGGCCACCTGTATCGACAGCACTTTTATAGATAAATTGGATTATTGATTGTTGTTTGTTTGAATTTTTATCTATTCTATTGTATTTGTGCTTGTTGTTAGCCGCCCTGAGCTTGCCCACACGGGTAGGGCATAGGCTTCCCAAGAACTTACCATAATTCGGTGGGGAACAGATACTTCTTGGCAGGACCATTCCCAGGGGGGAAAGATGCAACGCACAATGTCGTTGCCAGGAAGTGACGCCGTGCGACGCTCTGGCAATGGGGCTGGAAACTCGATGGTACCATCGAGTTTCCAGCCCCATCGCCAGAGCGTCGCCCAGCGTCACTTCCTGGTGACGGCATCGTGCGGCGTGGGTGTTCCACAGAGGAATGTTCTGGCTGGGGACTGTGTGTCCCCCGCCGAATTACGGTAAGTACTTGGCAACCCTAGTAGGGCGGAATACAAATCGAAAATAAGTAAATAAAATAAATCTCCAGTTAAAAGGACCAGGCGGGAGGTGATGGGAAAGACCTCAGCCCGAGACCCTGGAGAGCGGCTGCCGGCCTGAGTTGACAAGACTGACTTTGGTGGACCGAGGGTCTGATTCTTTGTAAGGCCGTTTCGTGTGTGACATGTGAATTAACTTTTTTTAAAAGGCACTTGTCCCCAAGACATCAGTTTCCCCCCCCACACACACACACCTTTCTCTCATGCACACACATGTAAGCGATGCAGCTGAATGTTCCAGCAACTGCTTGTATTCAACAGTCCCTCTTTCTGGCATGGGTTTTTTTCCCAGCTGAGTGCAGAAAACCACATCTGTCATTTCTCCTGAACCATGCTGATATTCGATAGAAACGTTTTTGTAAAAATTATAAATAACAAGGGTGCAAAAAGAACGAATAAGGAATGACAACTGTGAACATGGGTGAAACCACCTGAGGATTAAAATCCAGGGGAAGCAAAGCCCTTTTCGACTGTCATGATTTTGGCGTGCCTGCCTTGCCTACGGGGAGAGTGTGCTAAATGTGATATATGCATTTGGCAGTTTGTGTAAATAGGGCAGTGCGTATAATTTTCTGCCTTTGGTACCCACAGAGCCTCTAAAAACCCTGTTTTTTCCAACTGTGCATACCAGGGCTAGAAAATACGCTTGTTGCCCTTTTCACAGAAAATAGCAATTGCACGTATAGAGAGGATCACACATAGCACACATATATGGTACGCAAGATAGGAGCACCAAAACCATGACAACTGAAAAGGGCTAAGAAGAAACAAGCAAGGGTATATTTGGTACAGTCCAAATATGCCCATATGTGCACGCACATGCTTTTTGGGCCACATATTTGAGATGCACTTCTCTGTCCCTTTATCGCATGACCGTGCTGCTACCTTTAAGAAGAAGAGAATTGGATTTATACCCCCCGCCCTTCACTACCCAAAGGAGTCTCAGAGCAGCTTACAATCTCCTTTCCCTTCCCCTCCCCACAACAGACACCCTGTGAGGTAGGTGGGGCTGAGAGAGCTCTCTCAAGCACTGCTCCTGAGAGAACAGCTCTGAAACAACTTGTGACTGACCCAAGGTCCCCACCAGGAGTGGGGAATCAAACCTGGTTCTCCCAGATTAGAGTCCGCACTCCTAACCACTACACCAAACTGGCACCAAACACTTTTCTTTTTTTTTTTTTTTGTAAATACAGTTTTATTGGATATATCACATGTTCATACAATTTAAACAAACCACTACATATCCATTTTTATTTCTCCCTCTCCCCCCCAAAACAAGGCTTCCCGCACTGCTCCAACCCCATTAATGTCCCTCTTATTCTCTTACCATTACATCTAAACTTATTTCTCTTACTAACGGTAACAATTCAAAAGTCTAGCTCTCTTTCATTTTCTTCTTAACAACTATCAAAACAAATCAAACCACGTTTAATATCCCAGTTTTTCAACAGGTATTCTTGAAAGTCTTTCCAGTCTTCAAAAAAGTTTCGTCTTCTTCGTTGTTTAACTTTCTTGTTAGTTTGTCCATTTCTGCCATAAACAACGTCTTTTTAATCCATTCCCATGTTTCAGGTACTTTATCTTGTTTCCAACATTGAGCAAAAGTCAGTCTAGCTGCTGTAATCAAGTACCATAGTAGTGTTCTCTTGGCTACATTTATTTCTTCCATTTTAAGACCTAACAATAACATCTGTGGGTCTTTCTTAAAAGTACATTTCAAAAATTTTTGTATCTCATTGTGGATCTCAGTCCAGTACTTTACTGCTTTATCACATGTCCACCACATATGGTAAAAAGACCCTTCATGTTTCTTACATTTCCAACATTTGTTAGACATACTTTCATTTATAATAGCAATTTTTTTAGGCGTCATATACCATCTGTACATCATTTTATAACAATTTTCTTTAACATTTACACAAGTTGAAATTTTCATTGACTTTTTCCACAAATATTCCCAAGATGTCATTAATATCTCATTATTAACATTTACCGCCCATTTTATCATTTGCTCTTTTACAACTTCATCCTCAGTGTACCATTTCAATAAAACCTTGTACAGTTTAGAAATCATTTTTTCCCCCTTTTCAAGCCATACAGTTTCAATTTCCATACTATATTCTCTAAAACCATGTTCTCTTTTATCGGTCTTAAATAAGTCATAAATCTGTCTATACTTCAACCAATCATATTCAAATTCCACATCAGATCTATCTTTTAACACAAAGTTTTTCCCTTCTAATTTTAAAAGACTTTTATAAGGTAGCCAATCTAACCCTTGATTTCTTGAATATGGATTAATCACTTCTGCTGGTACTATCCAAAGTGGTCTTTCTTCTGAGAAGAATTTTCTATATTTCAT
The DNA here is from genome assembly GCA_029375565.1 of Gekko gecko. Lineage (NCBI taxonomy): Eukaryota > Metazoa > Chordata > Lepidosauria > Squamata > Gekkonidae > Gekko > Gekko gecko. The sequence continues at coordinate 10,254,061 of JAPDNY010000006.1, forward strand.
CCAAGTCTCGAACAGTGATCGTCTTATAAAGTGGTGTTTGAAGAATTTGTCCATTTTTACTTTTCCATACCATAAGTATGCATGCCATCCAAACTTGTTATCATGCCCTTCTAAAGCCAATAACTTCTTATTCTCAAGATTAATCCACTGTTCCAACCATGTTAAACAGACGGCATCATAATACAGTCTCAGATTTGGTAATTGTAGACCTCCTCTTTCCTTTGCATCACATAAAATTTTCATTTTAATCCTTGGCTTTCTCCCTGCCCATACAAATTTGGATAATTCTTTCTGCCACGTATCCAATACTTTCCTCTGTTTTAATATTGGAATAGTCTGAAATAAAAACATCAAACGCGGTAAGATATTCATTTTTACAGTTGCGATTCTTCCCAATAGTGATAAATTCAACGTATCCCATTTCTTCATGTCTTGCTGAATTTTGTACCACACCTTTTCATAATTATTTTTAAACAGATCAATATTTTTCATGGTTAATTCGATTCCTAAATATTTAGTCTTTGTAACTACTTCACATTGAATTTTCTCTTGAAGTTCTGTTTGTCTTTGCTTCGTCATATTTTTACACATCACCTTGGTTTTATTTTTATTAACGTAGAATCCCGCAACTGATCCAAATTCCTCAATTTTTTCCATCAATTGTGGTATTTTCTCAATTGGATCCTGAATCATAAACATTACATCATCTGCAAATGCTCTGTATTTATATGTAAAACCTTTCACTGTAAGTCCTTCAATGCTGTTATCTTTTCTTATCGCTGTCAATAATATTTCTAATATTAATAAACAACAACGGGGATAGTGGGCAGCCTTGACGTGTTCCCTTTTGGACCTGGAAGAAATCTGTTCTTTCTTTATTTATATTCAAAGTCGCTTTCTGTTCTGAGTAGATTGCCACAATCATGTTTACAAATGATTGTCCTATGTCCATTTTTTCAATAACTTGCAGCATAAACTCCCAGTTTAAATTATCAAAAGCTTTTTCCGCATCTAGGAAGAGGAATCCAACTTCTTTTTCTGGATGTTTGTCATAGTAGTCAATTGCATCAATCACCACTCTTAAATTGTCTCTAATTTGTCTATTTGGTAAAAAACCAGCTTGTTCTTCCGCTATAGTGTCTTTCAAATATTTTTTCAATCTTTCCGAAATTATTTTTGCAAATAATTTATAATCATTATTTAATAGCTATATTGGTCTATAATTCTTAACTTGAGTTAAATCCAAACCTTCTTTGGGTATCAATGAAATATTTGCTTCTTTCCATGAATCTGGGATCCGTTTAGTCTTTCTTATCTCGTTCGACAGAAGTACTAAGATAGGGGTTAGCTCCTCTTTGAATTTCTTGTAAAACTTTGCAGTAAAACCGTCTGGACCTGGAGCTTTGCCCAACTTTGCATCTTCTATCGCCATTGTGACTTCTTCCTTCGTTACTAAACCATTTAATAACTCTTTAATTTGTTTTCCCAGCTCTGGAACTTCAATCGTCTCCAAATATTTCTTAATTTTCTGTTGATCAATTCCTTTCTTTTTAAATAGTTTGGCGTAATATTTGAAGAAGACTCTTTTTATGCCTTTCAAATTCATAACATCCTTTCCATCTTCGGTAATCTTACTTATAAAATTCCTTTCTTTTTTATTTTTCAATTGCCACGATAAAAATTTTCCTGGTTTATTTGCACCCTCAAATGCTTTTTGCTGTAGTTTCTTCAGATTCCAGTATAATTCTCTGTTTAGTAGAACATTCAATTGATCCTGCAGAAAGTGGATCTCTTTAATAATCTTTTTCTTCCCTGGTCTTTTCTTTAATTCCTTTTCTTTTTGTCGAATTTTTTCATAAAGGTCATTTTGTTGTTGCATCTTTTGTTTTTTATCTTTAGAGTTCAGAGAGATAAGCAAGCCTCTCATTACCGCTTTGTATGTATCCCATACAACTTGTATATCAGTGCCTTTATTTAAATTCAGTTCAAAGAAGCTTTTCGTTTCTTTTTTTAAAGTTTCATTAATTAATTTTTGATCCAATAAGTCCTCATTAATTCTCCAATATAATTGTTTGGGTTTTTCTTTAGATATCCAACGTAAGGGGTTGTTATCTGAATTAGTTTTCGGTAAAATTTGTATTTTGTGAGTTTTTTGTGCCATCTCCTCTGACATCCAAATCATATCAATTCTAGAAAAGGAACTATGTCTATTAGAATAAAACGTGTAATCCTTTGTCTTGGGATTCCACTTCCTCCAAACATCTTCTAGTTTCTCTTGCTTCATTAGCTGAAAAAAATTTTTTGGCAACTTTCCAACCGTCTCTCCACTTGCTTTGGATTTTCTGTCCAATACATTGTTCACTGTACCATTGAAGTCTCCTGCAAGGACCATTTGATCATAATTTAAACAGTCCAACTCTTTAGTCAAATCCTTAAAAAAGGTCTCTTTTGCACCATTGGGTGCATATACATTTACAAGCAATGTCTTTTTTCTGTTCATCATTATTTCCACGCCAACATATCTTCCTTCTTTGTCTGAGAAGATTTGTTTAGGTTCCAATTCTTTTGTAACGTATATCACTGTTCCTTTTTTCTTATTAATTGCTGAGGAATGAAATTCTTCTCCCAATTTTTTATTAATCAAATATTTATTATCTTGTTTTCTGATATGCGTTTCTTGTAAACAAATTATATTACATTTTTGTTTCTCTAGCCAATGACTCACTAATCTTCTTTTGTTTGGTGAATTTAGTCCATTTACGTTCCAAGATAAAATGTAATCCATAGTTGTTTTGAATTAAATATCTTTAAAGTCATCAAAGTTGTTCTCTTTGAATCTGTACATATCTCCTTCCGTTTTGAGAGTAAATCTCACCGAGTTGTAGACAAATGATAATCCATATGGGATCTCCCATCTAAACCTGATATTCATTTCTTTTAATCTGTCTGTTAATTTCTTGAATTTCTTTCTGTCTTGTAAGATCGATCTCGGAATTTCTCTCAAAATTATTTTTTTTTCCCATTAATTTCCAAAGGTTGTGTAAATTGCTTCTTGAAAACGTCTTCCTTCATTTTTGTAGTCACAAATTGAACAATCACATCTCTGGGTAATTGCTTTCTTTTAGCATAAGCTGAGTTTACTCTGTAAATCAGGTCAAAGTCTGGATCCAAATCTCCAACATCTTCCCCTATATAAGTTGTCAATGTATTAATTACTAGAGCCCGTAAGTCCTGGTCTTCTTCCTCTTCTATCCCTCTCAGTCTCTAATGATTCTGAGTGGCTCTATATTCCATCATGGACTCCAATCTTGTACTTTCTAACAGGGTTCTTTTAACTTTCTGATCCATTTCTTCTGATTTTGTCACCAGACTTTTGACCTCTTTTTTAACTTCTTCCGTATCTTTTTTTATCCCTGCCACTTCTGTTAGTACCAGTTCTTTTAATTCTTCCATATTTTTTTTCTGCACTTGGACTTGTACTTGTTCTATTTGCTCCAGTTGTATTTGCAGTTGTTGTTGCAACTGTTGTTGCAGCTGTGATTCTATTTGCTTTCCCAAACTCTGCACCACTTCAGTCATCCGTTTTTCTATCGCTTCTATTGCGGCCTGCCACTCTTTTTTTTCCTTGGCAGTCATTCTTGGACTGGGTGATGAGGCAGCTCTTGGTCTTGACCTCAAATCCGTCTTGGAAGCGACTTCCGGGCTAATCAATCTTTATATTAACAATCTTCAAGCCAAATCGCCACTTTTATAACTTTTTCCAGTGCTTTTTCGGCTTAAAAATAACTTTTTAAAATTTAGTCCTCCTCAAAATGTCGGGCGCAATTTCTCTATGATTTTCTGGCTAGAGTAGGCTCTTTTCCGAACTTCCTGTTTGTCTGTCCGTCACTGTAATCCAACTTCCGGTGGTGGTGGTGTCACACACTAAAACAACCGTCTACTTCCGGCACAGCAACTTCGAAAACATCCACTCTAGTCCACTTCCTGTATCATAGAGTCACAGTCAGTTTCGTTTCTGCTACGTAGAGTTTAGACTTAGCTGACCACAGGAATGCAAAACAAAGTCACTTTTCGGCCGTTTTCTCTAAAGGAAAGCTTTCTTTTTACTTTTAAATCAAGCGGAATAGTTCATCAAAGCTTTCTACGCTTATCCGTACGTTTCGATTTCACGTTCTTCTTTAAACCGGTAAGCAATTGTTCTTTTGTTACCTTACTTGTAATCTCGGGGTTTTGCAGTGCTTCTTCTGTAATCGATGTTAATCTTGATGTTAAAGAGGTCGGTAGATGACGAATTTATGCTGAATTCTCAGCCCAGCTGGTATCTGTAGTGCTGATTGGCAACTGCCCTCTTCGCGGAAGGGGATCAAAGTGTAAACAAGCTTCCTCCGAAGCTTATCCACACCAATCTCAACTTCCTCTCAGGCTTGGCTGCGTGCTTGCCACCCCCCCGTCTGGGGAGTGCTGCGCTGGGCCAGGTAAAGCCCAGACTGTCGTCAGATACAGCTGTGCACTCTGCACAAGTCGCAAAGTGTGTCAATTCGCCATTTTAACTCCGACCGGAAGCCCGGCACCAAACACTTTTAAGTGTTTGTTTCAAGATGCTCTTTCCTCTCAATGATTTTGTATTGTTTCAACCACTGCCAGTAGTCTTCTTACATTGACACATGGCTTGAGAACCTCTGTTGAAGCACAGGTATATTAATGTCATACAGGCCCTTTGCCTTCAAGTGGGAAGTACATCTTAATGTGCAACATGGGTGCTCATATGCGTATGCGCACATGCGCATATATAGGTCCCAAGTGTCATCTGGGCCTGCTGTGAATTTGCAACAGGCCTGGTCTTCCTAACCCCAATCCATTCTGTTATTTCTGTAATTATATAATTAGAACACATTGTGATAATAAGAAGTTAGCAGTTTGGGCCACTGTCCCAGAGCATCCCCGATACTGTTACAGTGTGGGCATTACTACCCCCGCCATGTTTGACCTTTGTATTTACTGCGTAGATGCAAAGGTTTTTTATACAAACAACAGAAAAATGACACACACACACACCCCATCTGTTTATTCGTAGACTTGTGTAAATTAAACCTAAATGTTTTCCTAGCTGTATTTTTATATTGCTTGGGCTCAGAGGAGGGATAAAAACAGTACATGAAAATCATTAAATAATCAGGCACATTTTGGAGCATTTCTTCCTGACAAACTAGCTTTCTTTTCTTTTTATTTTTGTGTGTGTGTCTGTCTGTACCTGGAAGCAGGGCTTTTTTTCTAGAAAAAGCCCAGCAGGAACTCATTAGCATAACAGGACACACCCAACAGCAGAAACTCATTAGCATATTAGGCCACACCCCTGACCGCATGGCTCATTAGCAGATTAGGCCACACCCCCGTGTTACCAGAAGTGTGGTCATCCAGCCACACCCACCTTTTGCTTCTTATTCTGTTTACCTTGTTTGTTGTCAAAACCCCAGGGCTTTTTTTGGAGCAGGAACTCCTTTGCATGTTAGGCCACACACCCCTCATGTAGCCAATCCTAATGAGTTTCTGCTGTTGGGTGTGCCCTATTATGCTAATGAGTTCCTGCTGGACGTGGCCAATTCAGGAGCCAGCCAGAACTCCGTTCCTGTGCGTTCCTGCCCAAAAGTAGCCCTGCCTGGAAGTCATGTCAACCTCTGGTGACTGACCTCTACTGGGGGCCTGGAGGATACTCAGAGAGGTGGCTGAATAGGGCCTGCCTGCCCTGCCCTCCCGACTTGGTATTCCAAGGAGGTCTCCCATGCAAGTACTAACCACAGTCCACGCTGCTTAGCTTCTGAGATCTGACAAGATCAGGCTTTCCTGGGCTACCCAGGTCAGGGCTGACAAGCTAGTTTTCAACATGCAGGGAATTACAATGGAATGCTCTTCCATGCGAGGTGAATTTCTGCTAGTTCTCAGTGTACAAGGATTTTTTTGTTTTAATGGAAAAGAATTCAGTCCTGAGGGCTCCGCCTGAAGAATGGTCTTTTCTGCCTCCTGGCCATGCTTTGGGGGACAGATCAGTAGGAGGGAGGGTCACGGACAAGGATTCCAGCTCTTTGTCGTCTGCCCAGCTGGGTCTCTCCCTTCTGCTCCTCGTAGATATCGACGAATGCCGGATCTCGCCAGATCTGTGTGGCCACGGCTCCTGCATCAACACGCCTGGAAGTTTTGAGTGCGAATGTTTTGAAGGCTACGAGAGTGGATTTATGATGATGAAGAACTGCATGGGTGAGCAGGGGATCGTGGGAGACTAACTAGGGTGTTGTTGTTTTTTATTTTGGAACAGCTGTCTGTTTAATCCAGGCTTCTCCGGAATCTCTCATTGCCGACCTTGGAATTCCCATAAAGCAACCTCTTTACTTTACTTTATTTACAGTCCATGGCCAGAATACAAATAAGTAAGAAAAAGAATGACCACAGACTGGTAAAATATAAAAATTAAGGTATACAAATATAAAAGTGTATAAAAGTAATTAAAACTAATACTAATACAAATACAGCAATTTCTAGCCTAACTACATAAAAATATAGATATAGAATACAATCAGCTACTATCTTCCACATTACACTGGGAAATATATATAAAGGTAAAGGTTCCCTTGCTCGAAAGCTAGTCGGAACCGACTCTAGGGTTGCAGTGCTCATCTCCGTTTCAAAGCCGAAGAGCCAGCGCTGTCCAAAGATGTTTCCGTGGTCATGTGACCGGCATGACTAAACACCAAGGTGCACGAAACGCTGTTACCTTCCCACTGAAGTGGTACCTATTTATCTACTTGCAATTTCTTGCTTTCAAACTGCTAGGTTGGCAGGAGCTGGAACTAGAGACGGGAGCTCTCTCCGTCTTGCGGCACCCGGGTCTTGAACTGCTGAACTACTGACCTTCCACAGCCTGCAGTTCAGCGTCTTAACCACTTGAGCCACCGCAGCTTCATGAAATATATATAGAATGCAATTTAATCGCTTGGGAGCAGAATTTAGCAACTTTCCTGGTGATCTCTATACTCACATCAGAGAGAAGTATGTTAATGATCCCAGAGTCGGAGGAGTCAGGACAGAGCTCAAGTAACAGGGAGATAAGGGCAATACGAATTTTATTGTAGAAAGAACAACAAAGAAAGACATGTGCCATTGACCTCTATCTCACCACTGTTACAAGGGCAAAATCTCTCAGTCCGGGCAATTTTGTTGTATCTGCCCTCAATAACTGAAGACGGCAATAACTGAAGACGGCAAAGCTGAGATGTGTAAACATTACCTTTTGGTTAAGATGTGTAAACATTATCTGTATAAAAGTTAGAGCACGATTCTCAGGGAAGTCACCTCACGCAAGCCTCTTTGGAATATTCTTGCACAGACCCCCCCCCACCTTCAATTTGGCAAAGGCCAGGCAAGAGATTCAGGCCTTTTAGTCTCCTGCCTTTTCATTGCATCCCAAAATACGGCATCCAAACTTTATGTTACAAGGGGGTCATATAGACCAAACTGATGCTGGGCGACCTCATTTTATCAGCTCCAGTATATTGGTTGCTGTTTGGAAGGGAGTGAGGAACAGCAAACATGGTGGCATCATGTGACAGAAATAGGGTTGCCAAACCCCCCAGTTTGGCAGGGGTCTCCCGCTTTGGGGGGTGGTCTATCCGCCACCGGTCAGATGGCCAGTGGGGGAAGCCCTGCCCCCAAGCCCCAACACCCACAGCCACCCCTCTCCATTCTCTCTTGAAGGGCTCCCTTTAAGCACAGAGAGCTAACGTTTCCCCGCTCACCCCGTTCACCTGAATGCCAGCTCTGTTTAAGTACAGGCAGCCTTCCCCGCATGCTCAATCTTGAGCGGAGATCGGGCTTGTGGGAAAACACCAGCTTCCTGCATTGCCCCTTTAAACAGAGCTGGCATTCAGGTGAACGGAGAAACGCCAGCTCTCTGCACTTAAAGTCCAATGGGGGGGGGGGCCTGGGGGGGCAGACGTCCCCAATGTGACGTCATCATGCTGGGGATGCCCCGCCCCCTCCAGGAGTGCCCCCCAAAGTCCCCCTGGGGGGGGCGAAGGTGGACTTGGCAACCCTAGACAGAAAAGCAAAATTATGAAGAAATGCCAGAAACAAACGAATTAAATTACTGATAAAATACAACTGGTAAGGGGAATGAATTTGGTCAGAGACAAATTCTCCCCAAAAAGGGATTACCACTGGTAGATAGAGTTGATTAGAACTGATGGCCAGGGTCTGACTTACCTGAAGGACCGCCTTTCCCCATATGTACCCCAGAGAGCACTACGGTCAGGGAATCAAAATCGATTGGCCCTCCCAGGCCCTAAGGATGCCAGGCTGGCTGTAACTAGGGCCAGGGCTTTTTCAGTGGTGGCTCCATACTGGTGGAATGAGCTCCTGGGGGAGATTAGGGCCCTGCTGGACCTTTTACAGTTTCACAGGGCCTGCAAGATGGAGCTTTTCCACCAGGCTTTCGATTAGAAGCTGCCACCATCACTAGGTACCATCACTAGTAGCAACTGTAGAGCCTGGTTCCTGGTGAATTATCGACAGCCTGTGTGCGCCGAGTAAGATAAATGCTGGAAACGAACGTCACGTAGTATACACTCACGCGGCAACGGCATAGCTATGATATCGGAATAACATCGCTAGCACTTTGGTATTTGATATTGTATTGTTTTAATGAGTTGTTTTAACGGTTTTGGTGATTTGATTGTTTTAATCTGTATGTTACTCTGCGGGTACTGCCCTGAGCCTACTTTGGCAGGGTAGGGCGGAATATAAATTAGAATATAAATAAACAAATAAATAAATAAATTCCCCAAGAATGGGAGTAAAGCAGATGTGACGTTCTAAGTCCACTCTCGTTCACCAGACATTCATCTCCCCATCCACTCGTTCCTTGTCTTTCAGATATTGATGAATGTGAGAGAGACCCCTTGCTGTGCCGGGGAGGGGTCTGTGTCAACACCGAGGGCAGTTTTGAGTGTCTTTGTCCCCCAGGACATGAGCTCACTTCTGAGGGGAACGCCTGTGTCGGTAAGTCCCAGTGAATGGATTCAGGCCTCTAAACTCCAAGTGTTTCTTATGAGAGGGTAGGCAGGGGTTGCTATACACCTATTGATGGAAGGCTGCATATGTGGCAAAGCTGTGATCAGAACACCTGACTTAAAACACACACACACACAGCCACGGGGAGACCCAAGTTATATCATGTGTGAGAAAATGGGAAAATAGGGCTTAACCCTTTTTCGTCTTGTGGATATCCCCCATTGAACCCAGCCTGTTGAAGTTGCCATTTTTAGAGAACATTTCTCTGGCAACACAAAGCAATCTTGTTCATTGTAACACTAGTCATACTTCTGCCAAATTTTCCTTTTCGTTACTGCCCTAGAGAAGAACTACTAGGGAAGATGTGGCTTAGCTCCAGTGTTCCCTCTAAACTGAGTTAGTGTGAGCTAGCTCAGTTTTTTTAGCCTCCGGCTCACAGACTTTTCTCTTAGCTCAGGAAGGATGGCTCCAGAGCAAACTAATTTATGCAGTAGCCAAATCACTCACCCACAACTTTAATGCCAATAGCTCACAAAGTAGAATTTTCGCTCAGAAGTCTCCACATTTTAGAGGGAGAATAGCTTAGCTCCTGATATATCTTGAGTATTACGGTGATATTCAGGGGAAAACTGGATTTGATCAGTGAAACCGAGTCCTCACGTCCCTTGCCTTCCACCCTACTCCACCGCACTGTGCAGATTTGATTCCCCTCCTTTAATGAGCATTATCTCAATATACCCTTAATCCCGTATAGACAAACACTTGACCTTTATAGTAAAAACTGACCTAAACGTGGTGCCTTCCATGGAGCTAGATCGAGATGGGTAACCATGTTAGTCTGACTATAGCAGTGAAAAAGAGTAAGAGTCCAGCTAGGAGCTACCTTTCCTTGCCACAAATTTTGTTAGTCTTTAAGGTGTTCCCGGGCTCCGGCTCTTTTCTGCTGACTTAAATGTCTTCTGAGATCACTTTTTGTCCATTCCTTCTCTTCAATCTCTCCTCTCCCGACTCAAGATATCAACGAATGCTCCCTCAGCACCAATTTGTGCCGTAACGGCCGCTGCGTCAACATCATCGGAACCTACCAGTGTGCGTGCGATTCTGGGTTCCAGGCCACACCGGACCGGCAAGGCTGTGTTGGTGAGTTTCCCGACTCCTTGTCTCCCGGAACCAGTATTGGCCCCAGTGCCCAAGATGGTGGACATGCTGACCAGGGGGAGCTGTTCAACTCTCTCTCCTGACCTGAGGCCTACTGGGTGCTGTTCTTCCCCACTGTGTTTTGGGGGATTCCGCCCTTCTCTTCAACACCACCTCCTTTGACTAGCGATCTCATTCATTCTCATTCCAGATATTGACGAGTGTACCATCATGAACGGTGGCTGCGATACCCACTGCGCCAACTCAGAGGGTAGCTACGAGTGTAGCTGTAGTGAGGGATACGCCCTGATGCCTGATAAAAGGTCATGCACAGGTGAGGATTGTATCTACCTGTCCCCCCTATTGATGCTGTGGTAATGTTTTGTTTGGGATAAACCCCAGAGGATGCTAGATGCATGGGACAAGCATCTCAGAGGTCTTCTTCAAGTTTCTGATTGATGAGCAGAGTCATCCTACTCTGTGTGTGGAACCATGGAGGTTTTTTTGTGTGCGTGAGAATTTTTGTTAGGGGGGGGGTGCTTGTGTGCCTGGAGGTCAGGGTGACTTCTGGCAATTCCCAGTGAGGCTAGGACATTTCAGAGAGGTGGCTTGGTATTACCTGCCTCTGCGTCCCAACTGCTGGTATTCCAAGGAGGTCTCCCATCCAAGTACTTGCCAGGGTCGGCCCTGCTTAGCTTCCGAGATCTGACGAGATTAGGCTTGCCTGGGCTGTCCAAGTCAAAGAATCATAGAATGTTAGAGTTGGAAGGGACCTTGCAGGTCATCTAGTCCAACCCCTGCACTCTGCAGGAGCATAGCTGAAAGACAGCCCTACATACCTACAACAAACCCAAAAGATGGTCATCCAGCCTCCACTTGAAAACATCCAGGAAAGGAACATCCACCACCTCCCAAGGCAGTCTGTTCCACTGCTCAACCACTCTGACAGTTAGGAAGTCTCTCCTGATATCTAGCTGGTAACAACTCCCTTGTCATTTCCACCCATTAGATCTAGTCCTGCAATCTGGAGCAAGAGGGAATAGATCTGCTCCATCTTCTACATGACAGCCCTTCAGATATTTGAAAATTGCAATGATGTCCCCTCTAAGCCTTCTCTTTCCCAGGCTAAACATACCCATCTCTTTCAGCCTTTCCTCGTAAGACTTGGTTTCCAACCCTCTCACCATCCTGGTTGCCCTTTTCTGGACACACTCAAGCTTGTCAACATCCTTCCTAAAATGTCGTGCCCAAAACTGGCTACAGGACTCCAGGTGAGGCCTGTCCATAGCAGAACAGAGCGGAACGATCACCTCCCGCGATCTGGACACAATGCTTCTGTTAATGCATCCTAAGACTGCATTAGCTTTCTTCGCAACCACATCAGCACTGCAGCTCACATTGAGGTCAAGGCAAACCGTGGAGTTTTTGCGTTCCTCTCTGTTTCTGCAGCCCCTTTCATCCCCTGGAAGGAGCATCCCCCGGTTCATGGGACCCAATCGGAGGAGTAATTTACTTTTGCTGTATTTATACCCCAATACCTTCCTCCCCCAATACGGTTAACATTATTCCCCTCTCCTCCATTTTATCCTCACCACAAGCTCAACAGGTGTACTTATTTTGCTTCTACAGGAAAATATTTTAAAGCCTTTCGTGAATTTTAAAAGGTCTCCTGCTATAAACAGAGCTTCTGCCTGAAATGTTAGAAGACCTATCCAAGCTATGCCTAAGCGCACTTCCTGACCTCACTGGCAGCCTTTTTATTTACTTACTTACTTTACTTTATACCCCTGGCCTTTCTCCCCAGTGGGGTCCCAAAGCGGCTTCCGTCCTTCCCCTCTCCTCCATGTTATCCTTCCGACAACCCTGTGAGGTAGGTCAGGCTGAGAGGGCGTGTGGCTGGGCCAAGGTCATGCCAAAGCTTCCATGGCAAAACGGAGATTTGAACCAGGGCTTCCCAGATCCTAGTCTGACACTTTAATCACCACGCTGGGTGGGCTGGGTGGACTGCCGCGAAGAAGGACGGGGTGGTGGTGGAATCCCTCCATGTTCTGCAAGCACAGCTGCACTGAGAACATGGAAGAGGAGGAGGAGGAGGAAGAAGAAGAAGGAGGAGGAGAGGAAGAAGGGGAGGAGAAGGAAGAAGAAGAAGAGGAGGAGGAGAGGAAAAGGGAGAGGAGGAGAAGGAGGAAGAAGAGGAGGAGAAGGAAGAAGAAGAGGAGGAGGAGAGGAGGAGGAAGGAGGAGGAGGAGAGGGAGGGGGAGGGGAGGAAAAAGAAGAGGAGGAGGAGAATAAGAGGAAGAGGAGGAGGAGAAGGAGGAGAAGGAGGAAGAAGAAGAAGAGGAGAAGGAGAGGAGGAGGAGGTGGAGGAGGAAGAAGGAGAGGGAGGGGGAGGAGGAGAGGAAGAAGGAGAGGAGGAGGAGGAAGAAGAAGAAGATGAGGAGGAGAGGAAGAAGAAGAAGAATTGGATTTATACCCCAGCCTTTACTCAGAGTCTCAGAGCAGGTTACAATCTCCTTCCCTTCCTCTCCCCACAACAAAACAAAGTTTGAGTCCAGTGGCACCTTTGAAACCAACAAAGTTTTATTCAAAGTGTAAACTTTCATGTGCAAAAAAAATAAAAACAGTTCTTCAGACAAAACTGGAATAAAATCTCAAGAGCTGCTTACAGGAAAAAAGGGAGTGGTGGGGGGTAAGCCGTTAAGAGAGGCCACTCAGAGCCCCGATGCACCTGCAGAGCTGAAACTGGAATGAGTGGCTGGTAGCATCAATGGATGGCAGTGAACTAGCACGTAAATTCAGGCGTTAACAAAGAGATGACCCCCCCTTGAGTGTCCTGGGGGGTTGAAATGTTCTCCTACAGGTTTCACAGTTTTGTGATTCGCGATGTCAGTATTTGGGGGCATTCGTGTGGTTAGCCAGGTTCCCAAATGTGTGCATTTTTGTGAAGTGGGGCTTAGAGCGCAAGGAAGAGCCATCATTTCTCTCTCGCTGCTGTCCTCCAGATATCGACGAGTGTGAGGATAACCCGGATATCTGCGATGGAGGCCAGTGTACCAACATCCCAGGGGAATATCGGTGCCTCTGCTTTGATGGATTCATGGCTTCCCTGGACATGAAGACATGTATTGGTAAGGAAAAAGCCCAAAGAGCCATGCGGCCACTTAATGTCATGGGTGGTAGTAGTCGCTTACTATTACAGTCTTAAGGCCAACATACAGAGTAAGCATAATATGTGAAGGAGAGAAAAAAAAACAGTCATAATATACAAAGATAAAAATCTGAATTTAAGAACTTTTAAAATGTGCTTCCCGCAATCTAAGAATTAATGCACAAAACTCAGCGATTGAATGTGTAGTCTCTGCATCAGGGGTCTTTTCATAAAAAAACAGCTGCAGGAGCTCATTAGCGTATGGTATGCTAATGAGCTATTAGGCTATTAGCATATGCCATGCCCCCTGACATCACCGGAAGTGATGCCAGAAGGGGAAGCAAAAGGGGGGAGGCATCTTCAAAAGCCTCCCCTTCCCTTCCCCAGCTGGTCTGGGTGGGAGAGCTAAGAGAGAAGGGGTTTTTAAAGTTTAAACTCCTTCTCACGAGAGTTGGGCCACAGAAGGAGGAAAGAGGGAAGGAAAGAGGGAAAGAAGGAGAAGGAAAGGGGAGGGAAAGAAAGAGAGGGAAGAAGGAGGGAAACAGGGGAAGGAGGAAAAAAGAGAAAAGAAGGTGGGAAAGAAAGAAAGAGAGAAGAGAAGAGAAGAAGGAGGGAAAGAGGAAAAAGAGAGAAGGAAAGGAGGGAATGAAAGAAATTCCACGGCAATTCGGCCCCATTATATCCTATGGGCCATTGAAGTCAATGGTGAAAACATAGGGTATATTCTGGGGGCTGGAGGGGAGGGGGTTTGAGGAAGAGGCCCACCAAGTTTCAAGAACATTGGACTAGGGGGTCCAAGTAACTTTTTTCCCACCATAGAGAACAATGGAGGGAATTGGGGTAACCTGTTTGGGGGTCCATAGAATTGGACCCCCTGGTCCAATGTTCTTGAAATTTGGTGGGTATCTTGGGGAGAGGCTCCATCAGCTACCCTGTGAGTTTGGAGCCTCTCCCTCAAACCCCCTTCCCTCCAGCCCCCAGAATATACCCTATGTTTTCACCATTGACTTCAATGACCCATAGGATATAATGGAGCTGAAATTGACATTCGGCTGCCTGAAAGACTCCCCAGGATGACGGCTGGGGGCGGTGCTTGGCTCCTGAGCTCCCAGAGTTGTGCTCCGGTGCGCTCCCCCCAAAAAAGACCCCTGCTCTGCATTCTGATCTGATAGGAGCCAGTGAAGCCTTGCTTTGTTTGTATTAACGGGTAATAATTTTAAGACGAGCCTCCCTGTAAAATGGGCAGCTGAAGAACATCTGCTCCACCGATTCTACCTCACTTAGAAGGCATGGGCACAGCCTTTCAAAGCAGTGTTCCCTCTAAGCTGAGTTAGTGTGAGCTAGCTCACAGTTTTTTAGCCTCCGGCTCACACATTTTTGTCTTCACTCAGGAAGGAGGGCTCCAGAGCAAGCTAATGTATGCAGTAGCCAAATCATTCGCTCACAACTTTAATGCCAGGAGCTCATAAAGTAGACTTCTTGCTCTCAGGACTCCACAGCTGAGAGGGAGCATTGTTTCAGAGCAGGGTTTTTTTTACTGTACCTGCCTTGAGTAACCGCAGATGGAAGGGCACAACATCTAGCTAGGGCAAATGCCCTTCTAGAGTTCTTTCCCTCCACTGAAGTCAAATATATTGCCGTCTCAGTGGTGCTTTTGATATTTAACAACACCCCGAGTGTGGAAGCCTTAGAGATGTCAGATTGTCGCTCAGTATCCTCAGCTCTTTGTTTAATTAGCCCTTTGGCTCGTTCAACTTCATAGGATCAGAGTAGCTGAGGTCAGAAGCCAATTCTGTGAATAGGATAGTGAACGGCCTTGATCCAACTGGATTAGAAATCATCCTGGAATATCAGGGGAAGCAAGCCTTGTGGATTGAGATGACCTTTCAGCCACATATAAACGGATAGAATACATACCCTAGCTTCAGTTCTAAGATCCCCAGACTCCAGTCGTATCCAAGCATTGGATACACAGTAACTGGCAGAACAGCTCTTAAAAATTTGGACTGGGTAGAGATTTGTAAAAGTCTATGGTATGGTCACCAGATATTTGAGGCAGCAGCAATTAATCTAAATTGACCTCCCCTGGATATATTCATCCGTATTTGCCTCCCGGATATTGGAGGAGGCGGCAATTCATCTATGTTGGCCTCCCTGCTCTGCCCGGCTGTGTCCCATCATGGCTGATTTTCTTATCCACCCATTTGCTCTGCACTGTTCCATCTACGGCTACCCACAGTCGGAATCCCTTGGGACTTCTAACGGTGCAGCTGACGCGCCATCAAGAATGTCTTAGAATGTTTTAGAGATGTTTGTAAATGGATTAATTAATGATTTTATAGATTTTAAGGTTGTGTTCTATTTCAACTATGTTGTATGTTTGATGGTGTTGTAAAACCGCCCTGAGCCTGTTGTGCCGGGGGGGAGGGCTAGAAATTAAATAAAGAAATAAATAATCTATTTACTTTTCTTGTTGAGGTTCAAGGCAGACTACAGAACACAGAACAGTGCAGTCAGGCAACATAAGACAACCAAAGAACAAGACAACAGAATTAGGATTACAGGATTAGCGAACAATGCAAACAAAATTACCAAAGGCAAGGTATACTATAAATGAGGGGTCCCCAGCCATTTTGACCCTGTGGGCACCTTTGGAAGTTGACACAGCATGGTGGGTGCATAGGGCTACCAGGTCTTCTGGCACGGATGATGACATTGCCCGGAAGTGACATCGTCATGCCAGGCATGTAGTTCAGGGGACACTCTAGTATTTGGGTAAAAACTCTATAGTCACCATAGAGTTGTTACCCTATTGCTAGAGCATCCCCCGCACAATGTGCCCAGTGCAATGACCTCTGGGTGATGTTATTGCACCAGGCACGTTGGGCACAGTGGGCTCTTCAGGAGTGGGCTGGCTGGTGGTGGATTGGGGCCCCCAAAAGCAGGTAAACTCTCAGCCCCATCGGGGGGGTGGCAACCCTATGGGTGCAAACATACAATGGCTGCCACAAGAGGCGGAGCCAGCCATACAACGGCTGCTGCAGCTTCCCTTCGGTCACACCATGAGGATTCTTGTATTGTGGTGGCAGCTGCCACTAAGCAACATTTTAAAAAATCTGCCCAGCCAATCAGATCTTGACTAGCCAATCAGAAGCCTTGCTGGGCAAAACCTCCACCTGGCCTCACCCACTTTCTAAAAGCACTTGGTAAAAAGGTTCCCCTTGCTTGAAAGCCAGTCGAATCTGACTCTAGGGGGTGGTGCTCATCTCCGTTTCCAAGCCAAAGAGCCAGCGGTGTCTGAAGACTTCTCCGTGGTTGTGTAGCTGGCATGACTAAATGCAGAGGCACATGGAATACTGTTACCTTCCCACTGAAGCGGTAACTATTTATCTACTAGCAATATCTTGCTTTCAGACTGCTAGGTTGGCAGGAGCTGGAGCCAGAGACCGGAGCTCACTCCATCACGCGGCACTTGGGTCTCGAACTGCTGAACTACCGACCTTCTGGTCTGTAGCTCAGTGTCTTAACCTCTGAGCCACCAGCAAAGGTATTGGTGGGCACCATAGCAACCAGGGACACCATGTTGGGGACCCCTGCTATAAACAGTACAGAAAGAATTGTAAGTTATAAGACAATGCAGTAAAAGCAAGTCTATACCTGCAAGAATCATTCACTGCGATCCTCTTCCATTATAAGGTGCACTTTTTATTTGCAAGGGGAAAGTGACGTAGCAGGAATGATATTTAAATGTCAATGTACAAAATCACAGATAGAAGAGTGTTTAGTTTAGTTTATTTCTATTACTGTCCTTAGACCAGATATGCTTACAGATATAGGTAGGTAGGTAGATAGGTAGGTAGGTAGGTAGGTAGGTAGATAAAGTTACAGATAATGGGTTCCAAAAAATTAAAACTAATATAAAATATTTTAAAAATTAAATATAAAATAGAACGTTTCCAGATATAATGCGTTCAAATCTAATATAAAAGTTACACTTACATCTAGCCACTAAACAATTTCCTTGACCTGACTATCACAGAACCTGGCTATTTGATGGGTAATCTTGGGATGTTTGTCAATTAAAAGACATTCCAGTTTGTTTTTTCCTGACAGACCTGAGTTTTTTCCTGACAGACCTGAGTTTTTTCCTGACAGACCTGAGTTTTTTCCTATCAGTGGGGTGATAATCTCTCTACGCGCCACCTCATAGTGAGGGCATTTGAAGAATATATGTTCTAAAGTCTCTATCTCCCTGAGTGGACAGCTGCAAAGCCTTTCCGCATAAGGGAAGTTCTTATGTTTCCTATAAAGAACAGTGGAAGGGAGGGCAGAGCATCTTGCTAAGGAAAAGACTCTTCTGAGCCCCTTTACTTCCAATGATGTTAGATAATCTGCTGGCTCAACTGTATTTTTTATACTTGCCCTCATAATGTTTTGTATGCTAGCAATATCAGTTTGATGTTCGATGTCCTTAATTCTTTGGATAGAAGAGTGTATTTCCCAAGTATCCAGCATTATGAAAGACATGCACACAGAGAGAGTTGAAACAAAAAGGTTTTGAGATGATGAACCCGTGGGAACACTCACGCGTGGTCTTTGGGGGATGAGGGGTGTTGTGGGCCACCCTGGGTTTGGGCAAGAGTTCTCTTGAATGCACCTGTCTTCTCCATGCAGACGTGAATGAGTGTGACTTGAACCCCAACATCTGTTTGCACGGGGACTGCGAAAACACCAAAGGGTCTTTCATCTGTCACTGCCAACTTGGTTACTTCGTCAAGAAGGGGACAACAGGCTGTACAGGTGGGTAAGATCTGGGGAATCGGGGTTCTCTCACCTGGATATGGAGGCCCAAGACTTCCACTGTTATTGCCCACGCCCAGCAACTGGTGTCCACAGTGTACTGCCTCTGAACATGGAGGTTCCGTACAAAGCCAGAGGGTGCTAGAAGCCTCCGGCTGGTGATGAGGGCTGTTCTGTAGGGCACACCAAGAAAGGGGGCAATCTGATCTTTGGGGTGAGAATAAGATAACTGAGCAGGAGATGCAAAAGAATTCTATAATATTATGAGCAGACTGGTGGGAGGAGAGAGCAGACTGGTGGGAGGAGAGAGCAAGAACGTCCAAAGGGCTCTGCTGGAACAGGCCAAAGGTCCATCTAAAGAACAGTGTCCTGTTACCAGGGGTCATTTCCTGCCGTAACGCACTGGAATGGTGCTCTGGCAGTAAGGAGCCAGGGGTGCCCCTCTGCCTTTCCTGGCCCACCCACCCAGGAGGATGGGCCAGGAAAGGCCTGCAGAGCTCCCCACCACCTGGGGGGGGTTTTAAATACCTTTCTTTCCCTTCCCCAGATCTTCTCCTGGAGAAGATCAGGCAGGGAACCTGGGCATGCTTGCATGCCTGCCCTTTGCCAGGGGGTGTGGCATACGCAAATGAGCTCCTGCACCTCTTTTTCTACCAACTGACCCCTGCCTGTTACCAGCATTGGCTAGCCAGATGCTTCTGGGCAGACCTTGAACTGCACTGAAAGGCAACAACCCTCCCCTGTTTATTCCCCAGTTTTTGTTGTTCCCCCCTCCCCTTCAGTCATACCATGAAGATCCTTGTGCTGTTGTGGCAGCTGCTGCTAAGCAACATTTTTAAAAATCTGCGCAACCAATCAGATCTCTAATAGCCAATCGGAAGCTTTGCTGGGCAAAACCTCCACCTGGTATATTGCTGCTGCACACGGAGATTCCATTCAAGGTGTTGGGCCTAATAGCTAGTAACAGACGTCCTCCAACACCAAAGCGTTGCACAATTTCCCTGCTGAGGCCATCTAGTCCAATAGCCTTCACTGCCTCCTGTGGCAGGGAATTCCATAGGCTAATTCAGTGTTTTTATACCAATTTCCGTGGGACTGGAGTCCATTCTGTGGAACTGGCTGGTGGTAGGTTCAACTTCAGGCTAAGGAAGCATTTTTTTATACGCGTGTCTGCATGCGCGCACGTAAAGTGTCGTCAAGTCACAGCCAATTTATAGTGACCCCGCAGGGCTTTCAAGGCAAGAGACATACAGAGTTGGTTTGCCATTGCCTGCCTCCACGTCATGACCCTGGTACTGGTCTCCCATCCAAATACTAACCAGGACCGACCCCGCTTAGCTTCCAAGATCTGACAAAACTGGTCTAGCCTGAGCCATCCAGGTCAGGGAAATAGTACTCAGTTAATTTTTTTATACAGTAGTTCAAGTTCAAGTTCAAGTCAAGTTCAAAGAGTACCCAGTTAATTTATGGCACTCATGCGCCCTTTGCCCAGAACTCACCCTCCCCTCTCCTTTCCAGATATTGATGAGTGTGAGATCGGGGCACACAACTGTGACATGCACGCTTCCTGTATCAACATCCCCGGGAGTTTCCGGTGCAAGTGTCGGACTGGATGGCTGGGCGAAGGCCTCAAGTGCAACGGTGAGTGGGCAGAGCCAGAGAGAAGGCCAAGGTGGCTAGTGGTTCTGTTCATTGGTTTGCTTAGGCACTTTCACATATGCTGAATAATGTCGTTTCAGTCTACTTCCAATGTACTTTAGGGATCATAAGCAATTGGATTTTGCCATTCTTGCCGTAAAATCCAGTTGCAAAGTGCCCTGAAATTGGAGTGAAAGCGCATGATTCGGCATGTGTGAAAGTGCCGATATGCAAACTCTACTCTTCTCCCCAGTGGGGACTCCAAGTGGCTTGCAATGTCATTCCTCCACATTTCCTGACAACAATCACCTTGTGAAGTAGATTAGTTTGAGAGAGAGGGACTGGGCCCAGGTCACCTAGCAAGCTTCCATGGCAGAGCAGGAATTTGAACCTGGGTCTTCAAGATCCACTCTAACCACTACACTACACTAGAAGCAACATGGGGGGGGCAGAGCTCATGGTTAGCAGGTTGTGCAGTGCCTTCAGAGGCATTTTTATGGGGGTGTTGTTGTTTTGAAGGGGGCAATCTGAGATGAAGCTGTACTCCAGTGCTGATTTGACGTGTCAGGTTCCAGCCTCGAAATGTGTGAAATAAGGAAAAGCAGCAGTGCCTCTGAGCACATGCAAAGTGCTACACTTCCTTCACCAAGCTCCTATATATCCTTTCCGTCTCCAAAACACAGATTTCTGGGTTTAAGTTTAAAAGTCTACATCTCACTGAGGCTGGTTTAAAAAAATAATAAATCCCAACACGTGAAATCTAATATGTAAAAGAAAATGCTAAACTGAAACTGTTTTCAATGATGTGCTAGAGTTCTGTAAACAGGGATTATTAATCTTCCCCTATGTAAAATATTTCTTGTGCGTAAAAGATAGAATGTCAACAGAAAAGCTAAGCTATGGACTTTTGTGCATTCTCATTTTCAGCATGTGTTTTGCTCCCTCTAGTGGTCGATTTGATATTATGCTGGTGTATGTCCAGCAGATCTCCTTGCAGAGATTTAAGCTGCAGGTTTTTATGCTGGACATAAATGGGTGTAATATTGAATCAAACACTAGAGGGAGCAAAACACATTTGGAATACAGAAAAAAAGCCCCTGAATAAACAGGAATTTACAAGCAAGGAAAATGAGAATGATGAAAAGCCCTATGACTTTATATTCACTGCCATGCTAGTTTTCCATTTGCAGGGGGTACAGTTCTTCTCCCTGCACAAATATTTCCCTAACATAGAAAGTTAAGCTGTTACTTAGCCTTCTCCCTGATCCTCTGGTTTCTAAGTGCAAGGATTCTGTTTTTGTGTTGAAATTGCCTCCACACAGAAAAGCGGAGCATCATGGAGAAGGCTAGGTTAGAGGTTACTTTCTACATGCAGGGATGCCCTCTCTGAGTTGTGCTGCATAAGGGTGTAATTTGGGTGCCTGTGTTTGAGTCTGCTTGACTCTCTCTCTCTCTCTCCCCTTCCTCCTTCCCTCCCTCTCCCTTTCCCGTCTCTCTTCCCCCGCCTCCTCCCAGACCTGGATGAGTGTGCCACAGAAGCACATAGCTGCAACTTGAATGCCAATTGCCTGAACACCCCAGGATCATACCGCTGTGCCTGCCGGGAAGGTTTCAACGGAGATGGTTTCTCCTGCTCAGGTACATTTGCTTTTTTTCCCATTTGGACCCCAAGTTGGGGTGAAGAACAGGATTTACCTGGAAGGATAAAAAAGGATAACCCTTAGCTGATTCTAGGTGGAGGAGGAAAGCAGTGGTTCGGGCCAGAGCCAGGCATCCCAGTCAATGGGATGTTTGCAAAATTCACTGGATACCTGTACCAGGAGAACCGCTGGCTGGAGGAGACCACAGATGGGAGATTAACCCAGCAGCCTATAATCCTCTTGGCCGGGGAAACCAGGCCATGCGGGAGGGCCACTGTGATACCCAGGGGTCTTTTCGTAGAAGAACAGCTGCAGGAGCTCATTAGCATATGGTATGCTAATGAGCTATTAGGCTATTAGCATATGCCACGCCCCTGACATCACCAGAAGTGATGTAAGAAGGGGAAGCAAAAGGGGGCGGCATCTTCAAAAGCCTCCCCTTCCCCGGCTGGCCTGGGTGGGGGAGCTAAGAGAGAAGGGTCTTAAAGTTTAAACTTCTCCTCATGAGAGTTGGGCCACAGGAGGAGGAAAGAGGGAAGGAAAGAGAGAGCTAGAGAGAAGGAAAGAGTGAAAGAAAGAGGGAAAGAAAGAGAAGGAAAGGGAGGAAAGAAAGAGAGGGAAGGAGGGAAACAGGGAAAGGAGGAAAAAGAGAAGAGAAGAAGGTGGGAAAGAAAGAAAGAGAGAAGAGAAGAATGTGGGAAAGAGGAAAAGAAAGAAGGAAAGGAGGGAATGAAAGAAATTCTGGCTGGTGATTCAGCCCCATTCATCTATGGGCCATGGCAATGGTGAGAACATAGGTGCATTCTGGGGCTGGAGGAGGGGTTTGATGGAGAAGATCCAAACTCACAGGATAGCTGTTGGAGCCTCTCCCCAAGATACCCACCAAGTTTCGAGAACATTGGATCAGGTGAGTCCAGTTCTATGGGCACCTATAGATAGGTTGCCCCTATTCGACTCCATTAGTTCTTATGGTGGGCAAGTAAGTAACTTTTTCCCACCATGGCATAATGAGAAACACCGTATAGGAGTCATGAATTGGAGGTCTGAGAATTTGGATCACTTCCCCTAGGCTTGCCCATGAAATGCACTACCCTAAGCTCCTGGACGTCGGCTGGGGGCGGGGCTTGGCTCCTGAGCTCCCGGAGCTGCGCTCTGGTGGGCTCCTCCCCACAACAGACACCCTGGTGATACCACTGTCAAGTCTAGAAGCGCTCTCAGGAATACTCACTTCCTTAATCTGGGCGCATTGGCCTGGGAGGAGGCTGTTGGGTCCCCTTTTGTGCCCCAAACTTGCCTGCCCCCCAGGTACTCCCCTCCACCCTCATCCTGAGCCCCTGGCTTAGTAGAAGAGGCGGGGGCCAGGATGAGACTTGTGGCCCACCAGCTGTGTTGGGTGGTTCACCATAGGGGAATAACCGTCTGCCTGGCAGGTCGTCATTCCTGGCTGGTGAGCAGCCTTCTCATGGTGGAGGTGGGTAGATGCACCTGGGCTCTAAATGAAGCCGATCACGTTCGTGCGAGTATCCCGGTCAAAGGCTCCGAAAGGTTGTCTGAGTGTCTTGGGAATGATAGGCTGTTTTCGAAAGTTGTGCGTAGACACGTGCATAACGAGAAAGAAGAAGAAGAGATTGAATTTATACTCCACCCTTCACTACCCAAAGGAGTCTCAGAGCGGCCTACAAACTCCTTTCCCTTCCCGTCCCCACAACAGACACCCTGGGAGGTAGAAGAAGAAGAAGAGATTGGATTTATATCCCTGCCCTTCACTACCCAAAGGAGTCTCAGAGCGGCCTACAAACTCCTTTCCCTTCCCCTCCCCACAACAGACACCCTGGGAGGTAGAAGAAGAAGAAGAGATTGGATTTATACCCCGCCCTTCACTACCCAAAGGAGTCTCAGAGCGGCCTACAAACTCCTTTCCCTTCCCGTCCCCACAACAGACACCCTGTGAGGTCAGTGGGGCTGAGAGAGCTCTGACAGAAACTGCTCTTTTCCAAGAACAGCTCTTATCAGAACTACGACTTGCCCAAGGTCATCCAGCCAGGTGCAAGTGGAGAAGTGGGGAATCAAACCTGGTTCTCCCAGATTAGAGTCTGTGCACTTAACCGCTACACCAAACTGGCTCTCACTGGAGGTGCCTGCCCCCCACCTGCCTGCCCATGTCGTCCTATGATAGAACCATAGAATCCTAGAGTTGGAAGGGACCTCCAGGGTCATCTAGTCCAACCTCCTGCACAATGCAGGAAATTCACAAATACCTCCCCCCCACACCCCCAGTGGCCACTGTTCCATGCCCAGAAGATGGCAAGAAGCCTCCAGTCCTTGCCCCTCCCGAAACCACAAACCTTAACCTTTGCAAAGGGTAACTTGCCACAGAGAACGTAGTCCCCAGCCGGTCTTCCTTTCCTGTAAAATTACTCTTCTCAGTTTATCCCAACATGACTTTTGACCACGGTGAATAGAAATTGTCATTTTTTTTCAGCTTCCCAATTTCAGTCCAATAAATTCTGAGCATGTATTGACAGGGGCTGCCAGCCTGCTGTGTGCTTGATGACGAACACTGTAACCTCCGCAGGTGTAAACACATCCGCAATACTGCTTGCTTTAAATAGCAAATAAATGGGCAATTCGAGGGTTCAGGATCCTCGACTGGAGGGGAAATGAGCAGAGCGAGCAGCGTAAGATCAATTTATGAGCATGTTATATCGCAGCATCACAAGTAGTTAAATTGCTGGATTTTGCAATAATCTGATTTGATGCACAAATTGGTCCAGTCCACAATGCCCGATGTATTGCTCATTGGGGGGGGGGGGTTTTCCCCTCCTCCCTGAGGATCTTCTATGGCTTGGAATGTAAAATGAGATTCTGCAGATGCTTTCGGGGCAGCCAGGCAGTTTTTCAGGTGCATATTGAGAGAGGAAGAATTTTTCGTTGAACAATTTGGCAGATTAGATTGAAAATATTTCTGTGTTTATATGCCAGGTCTCTTCTCTTCTCTTCTCTTCTCTTCTCTTCTCTTCTCTTCTCTTCTCTTCTCTTCTCTTCTCTTCTCTTCTCTTCTCTTCTCTTCTCTTCTCTTCTCTTCTCTCTCTCTGTCTTTATTTTCTTGCCCAAATCCTGGGCAATAGCCACAGCTCAGACAGAGAAGTTAAAAACAATAATCTGAGAATGTGCAACGAGTCCGCGCACCACCGCGACAGCGTCATTCGTCTGAGCAAATCCTGCAGTTGCCAACCTGCAAAATGGCAAAACCAACAACTGCCCGTACACGTGGCCTTCTCTGCTGTGGCCCCCGTCCCGTGGTCTGGCCTGCCTGAGGGGGGTCAGAAAGGCTCCCACTCTCCTGGCTGTGCACAAACCATGCAAAATTTAATTACTCAAGAGGGCTTTTCTACACAGGCAACAGGGCTGCAGTGTCCAAAATGATTCACAAAGTGACTTGGATAAATTTTTAAGGACTGTGTTTAGCTTGTTGAAACTAGGATCCCGCTGCGTGATTTTTGCTTCATTTAAGGTGTCATGTGTTTGTTTTGGTTCTGTTTTAAGATTTCTGATTCTGAAAGCCTAATCCTGTTGTATTGTCTCCTGAAATGGCCTATCCTGCTGCTTATATTAGAGTCATGGAATCATAGAGTTGGAAGGGATCTCCAGGGTCATCTAGTCCAACCTCCTGCACATTGCAGGAAATTCACAGATACGTCCCCCCGACACCCAGTGCCCCCCGCTGGCCTGGAGAAAAATTGCCTCCAGATCCCAGAGTGGTGACTGGCATTTCCCTAGGCATGTAAGAAAGGGCCATGAGAACTAAGCCCTGATGCAGCCCTTCCTGCCCTCCCTCTCATGATCTGTCTAAGTCCACAGAATCAGCATTGCTGTCAGATGGCCAGCTAGCCTCTGTTTGAAAATATGGACTTGCCCTGTGTATACCACCTTGAGTCCAAGTGAGAAACGCAGACTATAAATAATGTAAATGAGCAAACAAATGAATATCACAAGCTGAGGTGCAAATTACTTTTTTCCTGCATGTTCTTGGAAAAACTCATATATATTGAGCTGATTCTGAACTAAGCCAGTCATGGGGTATCGGGCAAGAGCTTCTCAGCCAATGAAGGAACTTGATCTTTTCTCCTCTTGCGCACCTTGACAGACGTGGACGAATGCGCAGACAACATCAACCTCTGCGAAAATGGGCAGTGCCTCAATGCCCCTGGCGGCTACCGTTGCGAGTGCGAAATGGGCTTCAATCCCACAGAGGACAGCAAGGCCTGCCAAGGTAAGGGGAAGTTCCCCCATGCTGAAGCTCTCTGAAATGGTCTGCCCCGCAACTCAGCTCTCCAAAGCTCCTGTTGGGTCATTTGAGGGACCAAGAGACCTTTGGATGTCAGAGGATGATGGGATTTGAGGAGCAAAAGTTACGGGCAGGATAGGAGAGCAAAGCAATTAAGGGAGGAGACCAGGGAGGGCTTTGAAAGCCTGGTGTACCCCATGTCCATATTTTCTCGTGATTTTTGCCTCGGGGAGTGAGGGGGAAGATCATGTTAAAATGATGCCAATGTAAATTCCTAGCACGGCTAGATAACTCTTTCGCCAGAATCTCTCTGTTAAATCTCGGAGCAGGGAAGGGTTTTCAAGGAAGAGACGTACAGAGTTGGTTTGCCGTTGCCTGCCTCTGCACAGTGACCCTGAAATTCCTTGGAAGTCACCCATCCAAATACTTACCAGGGCCAACCCTGCTTAGCTTCCAAGGTCTGATGAAATCAGTCTAGCCTGGGCCATCCAGATCAGGGAAATAGTGCCCAGTTAATATTTTTATATAGTATCCAGTTCATTTATGATGCTCATGCACCCTTTGCCCAGATCCAATGCTCCCTCTAAGCTGTGGAGCCCTGTGAGCAAAAATTCTGCTTTGTGAGCTCCTGGCCTTAACGTTGTGAGCGAGCGATTTGGCTGCTGCATGAATCAGTTTGCTCTGGAGCCCCATCCTTCCTGAGCGAAGACAAAAATGTGTGAGCCGGAGGCTAAAAAAATGTGAGCTAGCTCACACTAACTCAGCTTAGAGGGAACATTGCGCCAGAACTCACCCTCCCTTCTCCCTTCAAGTTATTGATGAGTGTGAGATCGGGGCGCACAACTGTGACATGCACACTTCCTGCATGCGTGCATGCTAATGTGTGTGCATGAATGCTAAGGGGCTAAGCAGTGCACAGCCCTGCCATATCATGGCTGACAACCAGTAGGAGGATGGGGGGACATGCAGTAATGGCATCACAAGACATTGTTTCTGGCTGGAAAACCAGAAGTGATGTCACCACATTGTGCAATGCTGTAGGAATTTCCCAGATCTCTATGGTAAAAGCCATAGAGACCAGAGGGGATTCCTAGAACATCATGCAGAGTCACTTCTGGGAGGTTTCTTTGGCCATTTGCATAGTTTTTCATGTGACACTGTTTCCCCTTGCGTTTTCACTCCCCACTGAGCACTGTGTTACCCAAATCACTCATACACATGCACCCCTATAGCCAGCAAAAGCATCCTTTTGCTAACAAAGAGAAAATACATGTGTCAGGTCCAGTGTTCCCTCTAAGCTGAGTTAGTGTGAGCTAGCTCACAGTTTTTTAGCCTCCGGCTCACACATTTTTGTCTTAGCTCAGGAAGGGTGGCTCCAGAGCACACTAATTTATGCAGCAGCCAAATCGCTTGCTCACAACTTTAATGCCAGGAGCTCACAAAGTAATTTTTTTGCTCACGAGACTCCACAGCTTAGAAGGAACATTGGTCAGGTCCAATTGTCAGACCAGGGGGGTGATTGGGAGGCATTCCAGGATTGGGTGGGGATATCACGCAATGTGGATACGTCACCTGGAAGTGATGTAGGCGTGCCGTCAACACTGAGGGCAATGCTTTGGTTTTGGGGCAAAACTCTATGGTAAAATCACCCTCAAACCATAGAGTTTTGCCCCAAAACCGGTGTGTCACCCCTGAGCGTCACCAACATGCCTACGTCACTTCTGGGTGATGCCAGTGTGTCACAAATAATGTCACTGTTTGGGGGGGGGGAATTTCCTCCCCCTGGCCAGCTGGACACTGAAAGTGGCCCCCCACCTGGGGAATGGTCACCCTAGTTGTGGGGTACTAATTGCCGAGACCGTAACCCATGTAACCTTAAACAAGAAAATAAATTTATTAAATTAACAGAAAGAGAATTAAGTTAAGTCAGGTAAATAAAAATAGAGGCGCCACAGAAAGGACATCAATGCATATGTGAAGTACAAACAGAGTTTGAACCCTTTCCCTAACAAACTACCTGCTACTAAGGGAGGAAATAACAGAGGAGAATCAAAGACATACAAGCCTGCTTCCTGAAGACAAACTGGGCAGCTCTGGAGAAGCACAGCAGAACAGGGTGGAGAAGTAGAGAAAGGAACCATACAGTTGGGGTAACAGAGTGGGACCCAAAGCCTGCTACAAATTGGATGGACTGAGAGATGTCTTTTTGTACATCTTTGCTAAGATTGAGGAGGGGGAAAGGTGTTGGCATTGGAACGTGGGAGGAATGAAAAGTCCATCTCTCCAGAGAGGGGCTAATTTGAAAAGAGTATTTTGGGGTGCATTGTGGAAGATAGCTTTTCTTCTTTTGCATTACAAGTAAGAGTATCAAGGGGAAGTTTTCCTTTAGAGAGATTGAGAGTTTTAGATAGGCTAGTAGATGGCTGAGTCCTTTACGTGATGGAGCGGAGGTAGAAAGTTTCCTGCTCAGCACTTAAGATAAGGAGGAAATGGCTGGAGCTGGCCTGTTGCTCATTGTCTTGATTATTTGGGTTGTTATTCAGGCCAGGTTATCAGGGAGGAAACCCCATATGTCCTTGCAGGGCTTTTTGTGTAGAAAAAGCCCAGCAGGAACTCATTAGCATATAGGCCACACCCAACAGCAGAAATTTACCAGCATATTTGGCCACACCCCAACAGTGCAGTTCATTAGCATATAAGGTCACACCCCCATGCCTTTCCTTGGCTTGCCTGGGCGCCCCGTGGCTGCGGGGAGCCCGAGCAAGCCCGCCCTTGGAGGGGGGAAGGGAAGCTGCGGCTTTGGGGAGCCTGGGCAAGCCAGCCCTTGGACAGCTGGGAAAAGCACAGGGAGGCATTTAAATGCCTCCCCAATCCTTCCAGGACCCCCCTTAGCCCACCCACCTCGGAGTCGCCAGGGGTTGGGTCGCTCTCCAGGCCTTACCTCTGTAGCCATGCACGCAGAGGTTTTGGCTGTAGGGGCGTGGCCAACTCTGAAGCCAGCCGGAACACCGTTCCTGTGCATTCCTGACCCAAAATAGCCCTGTATCCTTAAGAAAAAGGCCCTTTGGTTGACTCCCACCAGATATGGCTTTCATATGATTAATGGAGGAGTTGCTTCACTTTCCTTGCACGCCGTCAGGGCGACTCATTGTCATTTTGATATCAGTTTCATCCAGACTCCATTTCTCATTGTAGGCCCACACTAAGATGTACACGTGTACAGGGATACAAAACAGAGAGTCTCCTGTGAGGGGGAGTCCCATGCAGTGTTCCCTCTAAGCTGAGTTAGTGCGAGCTAGCTCACAGTTTTTTAACCTCCAGCTCACACATTTTTGTCTTAGCTCAGGAAGGAGGGCTCCAGAGCAAACTGATTTATGCAGCAGCCAAATCGCTCGCTCACAACTTTAATGCCAGGAGCTCACAAACTAGAATTTTTTGCTCACAAGACCCCATGGATTAGAGGGAACATTGGTCCCATGGTATCAACTGATAGGAGAGACAGGGAATGCTGGCAGGGATTCCCACTGGAAATGGACAAATGGCCACCCTGGTGAGGTGGAAAGTGACATCAAGTCACACCTGACTTATTGTGCCTCCCGTGGGGTGTTCAAGGCAAGAGGTGTTCAAAAGTGGTTTGCCCTTTTGCCTACCTTTGCATCACAGCCCTGGTATTCCTTGGAGGTCTCCCATCCAAATACTAGCCAGAGCTGACCCTGCTTAGATTCTGAGATCTGTAGCAACCTGAGTTGCAGTGTTAGGAGAGTCAAGTAACAAATAAATACACACTGCAAGAAACTTTTTAAAATTAATGTGTTCTGTTTATAATTATCATTCTATAAAGTGCATTATGTGCTGTTTTAACATCCTAGTCAGGTATATCTATTCAGTACATTCAATATAACACATCATACAGTACATTCAATTTAACAACTACCGGTCAATTTTGCATCAGTATTTAAAAAGTCAAGCCCCAACGGGAGTTTCCAGAATTAGATGCCCGCTTCTACTTGCACAAAGTCTTCCAGAAGGGGAAAAGCTTTCATTTATGGTTGTGTTGATGCTTGTTCTCAGGAGCACTCCTTCCATGAATTTTAGATGCACAATGTGTCTTTTGTAGGACCGGCAATAAGCATCAACACAACTTTCCCCCTTCTGGAAGACTTCATGCAAGTAGAAGCGGGCGTCTAATTCTGGAAACACCCGTTGGGGCTTGCCTTTTTAAATATTGTTGCAAAATTGACCGGTAGTTGTTAAACTGAATGTAATGTATGATATGTTATATTGAATGTACTGAATAGATATACCTGACTAGGATGTTATGACAGCACATGATGCACTTTATAGAACGATAATTATAAACAGAACAGATTAATCTACAAAAGTTTCTTGCAGTGTGTATTTATTCGTTACTAGATTCTGAGATCTAGCAAGATCGGGCCACCCTGGGCTACCCTGGTCAGGACAACGACAACCCTACCAACGAGATATATTTGAGCTGCTGATTAGATTCTGCAGGGCAATTCTGAAAAGTCTAAAGCCAAAGTAGAGACACTTCCTCCGCATTTAAATCTGTGGCACAGGTCTAATAGCAATAGGGGGCTGTTCAGCTAAGGTTCCTTGACCTGAGAACTAGGGTGTTCCAACGGCGTCCCCGCTTTCATGTCGGAAGCACCGCTGTGGGCAGACACGGTTCCTCTGAAGCCGGCTTTCTTGCAGATATCGACGAGTGCACCTTCCAGAACATCTGCGTGTTCGGCACCTGCCAGAACCTGCCGGGCATGTTCCGTTGCGCCTGTGACGATGGGTACGAGCTGGACAGGAGTGGAGGCAACTGCACAGGTGAGTGAGGGCTGCAAAGCGGACGGGATATCTATGTGCAGGTGTGAGGCGTCGTGTGTCACAGGTCAGCAGCTGGTTCATGGGTGTCCCTGGCCAGGCAGCTACAGAGATGGGCATGTGTGTGTGTGTGTGGAGGATCATCAAGCCTATTAACTGAAAGTTACACATACACTCAATTTACTAGGTTGTAAGATCGAGAGAAGAGAGGCTTAGCATTGACCAAGGCCAGGGCAATGCGATCCCATCTGAGAGAAGGACCCAGCAGGCAGGGCCGGCCCCAGGTTTTTTTGCACACTAGGTACCACCACCACCACCACCACCCCCCGTGCACCCACCAATTTTCTGGTGCCCCCTCACCCCCTTCACGATCACCAGCAGTCTGGTTTCAGGGGCACGACAAAGGCGGGGGTGGGGGGTGCTCCGGGAGGGAGGGGAGGAGGTGGAGATTGGGCCTGAAGAGACAGGCTGCTGCTGGGAGGCTGCTGCAGTCTCTCTTGGCTGGAACCATGGGACAGGGCCGCTTGCACGACAGCTCTGGGGCAGGAGTGGGGCCATAGCAAGCTCCGCCCACCCGGGGTGGCTGCCGGGAGGGGAGAGGTGGCCACGCACAACGCATGGCCCAGCAGGCCACCGGACCCCTTTCCTCCACCCCGCAGGAACATCCCCATGTGTGTGCCTCCCCTCCCAACATCCCCGGAGGCCCAAAACGGCACCCTTGTCAAGCCGGCGCCCATAGGCAGCTGCCTAAATTTTGTCAATGACGGGCCAGCCCTGTCTGCAGGATTTGTTACAGTTCCACGGGGCCTGTAAAATGGAGCTGTTCCGCCAGGCCTTTGGTTGAGGCGACGGACGTTCAACCATCTCGGCCTCCCCTGCCTATAACATCTGCCTCAGGGCCCTCCTATGCTGCTCAGCTCCAAGGGTGTCCGCAGGGCACTGTAGTAAAATAAGGTGCTATTAATTATCACCTGACTAACATCCTGCAGGAAGACTGCCTTGAGCTGTTTGGAGCTGTTTGCCTGGAGCTGTTTATTTCAGTTGCTGTCTTGTTATGATCGTTTTAAATTTAAATTTAGATTATGTTTCTCACATGTTGTATCTGCCCTGTGCCCATGTGTGGAGTAGGGTGGGATATAGGCCTAATAAAATAAATAAATAATTTTTAAAAGCCTATTGAAAACCACATGCAGTCATTAAATATTTAATTCTAGTTCAGATACTGATCTGCTGGGACTGTTTGCTAGTTAATTCGCTGTGATTCATAATACTACTACTTTTCTGGGCAATCAGGAAGTATTCTTGGGGTGGGGGGCTGCTGCCCTTTGCTACCTCCCTGCTGAGCCCTGCCTTGGCCACAACAGTCTATGCCAGCTGTGTGTTGCTCCAAACCAAGATTCTAGTCCTGAATGCTGAACGCTCTACAGCCTGACTCCACCTTGCTCCTCCATGGCCCCCTCTCCCCCCAGGTCCCTTGAGATCCCTTCTCCCCAGTCTGGTGTAGTGGTTAAGTGTGCGGACTCTAATCTGGGAGAACCGGGTTTGATTCCCCACTCCTCCACTTGCACCTGCTGGATGACCTTGGGCAAGCCATAGTTCTCTCAGAGCTGTTCTCCCAAGAGCAGTTCTCTCAGAGCTCTCTCAGCCCCACCTACCTCACAGGGTGTCTGTTGTGGGGAGGGGAAGGGAAAGGAGTTTGTAAGCTGCTCTGAGACTCCGAGTGAAGGGCAGGGTGTAAATCCAATCTCCTCCTCTTCCGCCTCCTTGAGAGCCAGTTTGGTGTAGTGGTTAAGTGCGCAGACTCTAATCTGGGAGAACTGGGTTTGATTCCCCACTCCTCCACTTGTACCTGCTGGATGACCTTCGGCAAGCCATAGCTCTGCCAGAGCTGTTCTTGAAAAAGAGCAGTTTCTGTCAGAGCTCTCTCAGCCCCACCCACCTCCCAGGGTGTCTGTTGTGGGGAGGGGAAGGGAATGGAGTTTGTAAGTCACTCTGAGACTCCCTTGGGTAGTGAAAGGCGGGGTATAACTTCAATCTTCTCCTCCTCCTCCTCCTCTTCTTCTTCTCCTCCTTCTTCTTCTTCCTCCTGCCACTGCTTTCTGGCCCTTCAGGCAGCACCCCCTCTACCTCACCAGTCCTCCTCTTCCTCCAGCCTTTCTTATGCCTCACTTCCCTGCTCTGCCACTGTCCCCCTCCCTCATCCTTTCCCCGCTTTCTTTATCCCTCAACTCACCAACAGCAACACACTGCCCACACCCAATCCATCTACAATAGACTGCATACTCTCCAGGCAGGGACTGTCTCTCGTGTTTCTGCGTAATGTATGTCAGTGACAGTTGGTATTCTATCTGTATTGTTACTGGATTTTTTTCCATTTTGGGATTGAGGCTTGTCCCGTGTGTTTATTCAGATTTTATGCCCCACATTTATCCTCAAAGTGGTCTCATAGCAGCTTCCGTTGTTCTCCTCTTTTTATTCTCACGACCACCCTCTTTGGTAGGTTAGCCTGTGAGTGTGTGACTGGCCAAAGGTCACCCAGCAAGTATTCGTAGCAGCATGGGGATTCAAACATGGGTGTCCCCCAGCAGGAGGGCTTGGGGGTGGGGGTTAGCATCCTTTTCTAAAAATTATCGTGGAATCATAGAGTTGGAAGGGACTTCCAGGGTCATCTGGTCCAACCCCCTGCACAATGCAGAAAATCCACAAATACCTACCCCCCATACCCGCCGTGACCCCTGTTCCATGCCCAGAAGATGACAGAAAACCTCCAGGATCCCTGGCCAAACTGGCTTTGCCTACTTACAGGAAGAAAAATAAGAGTTTGTCTACTTACAGGAAGTTCTGACCATAAAGTTCCTGGTGATTCCTAGAGTGACCCTTGTCACTTCCACACTTATTTTTCTTTTTTAATTTTTCTCCCCACTACACCCATTTGGCCCCAGTTTCTGCCCCCTGATCACGTGTGCATCAGTGGCAAGGATTTATTTATTTATTTATTATCCAATTTATACCCCTGGAGGTCTCCCACTGTGAGGGCATGAATGAGAACCCTCGTGTCTCAGATCCTAGTCCAAAACCCTAGCTGCCACACTGTGGACAAAAAGATGCAGTTTATAGATCTGCCCCCGAGGGAGCAGCATTGCCCACTTTGGGAGCCAGTGCTTCAGACAATCCCCTGTTCCTCTTTAGTAACGTGCATTGATCGAATGCTGCCAAGAACGGAGCCTCGATTTGAGTGCAGCTACGATTTATTTATTTATATTTAAATTTACATCCCGCTCCTCCCCGCCGTAGCGGGCTCAGGGCGGCTAACGGCATGTTTATAAATCCATACGTTAAAATTCCAATATGTATAATAAAACAACATTAAATTAAAATTACAATATAAAACACATAACCAAGATAACAAGATGGCGTCCTTCTGTCTCCATTTGAGTGGGCAGCTCTAGGCTCCTGCCAGGCTGTTAATCATCCAGCTGGTGGTGATGTTGGTGTTTTGGCCAGGTTGGTGATATGATGTCAGTATTAGGGCCAGGGCCACGATGTTAAGGCGGCACCCTACTTGAAAGCCTGGTGGAAGAGCAGAAGCCTGGCGGAAAGCCTGGTGGAAGAGCTACAATTGCCTCTGGACTGTGGGGGGCCCCTCTTTTACCGCTGTGCTTATGACTCCCGTGAGCATGTCCCCAAAAGACCAGCTGCCCCCCCAAAAAAAATCTTGACAAGCGGTGTGTACAAATGTCACAAGTGGAGAAGTGGGGATGTGTTTGCTGTACGTTATTTTTAGTGAAGGTAAAGGTTCCCTTGCTCGAAAGCCGGTCGAATCTGACTCTAGGGGTGCGGTGCTTATCTCCGTTTCCAAGCCGAAGAGCCAGCACTGTCCAAAGACATTTCCATGGTCATGTGGCTGGCATGACTAGACGCCGAGGTGCACGGAACACCGTTACTTTCCCACCGAAGTGGTACCTATTTATCTACTTGCAATTTCTTGCTTTCGAACTGCTAGGTTGGGCAGAAGCTGGGGCCAGAGAGGGGAGCTCACTCCGTCACGCGGCACTCGGGTCTAGAACTGCTGAACTACCGACCTTCCGGTCTGCAGTTCAGCGTCTTAACCACTTGAGCCACCGCAGCCCTACATTATTTTTTAGCATTGTGCTTATTTGCATTATAAACACAGAGGGGCAGAGAGACAAAGATAGCTGCAAACCATGCGTGAACAAAATCTGGAAAATAAAGAAGGGGGGGGTTGTTTTGCTTTGAGAAGGAAGCGCTGGCAAAGCAGAGCACCACAATCGGGGAAGAAATTCAAATAAGGAGAATTTTAGAAGCTGTTAAGGAAGGGTATATTAAAATGGAATGCTTCACTTCACCCAAGTTTTCAAACTGTTCCCCTTCAGACATCAACGAGTGTGCAGATCCAGTGAACTGCATCAACGGACTTTGCGTCAACACCCCAGGCAGCTATTTGTGCAACTGCCCCCAAGACTTCGAGCTGAACCCCACTGGAGTGGGGTGCGTAGGTAAGAGGGTGATCTGGGGAAGGCTGTCAAGAGTAAGGGGGACAGCAAGTGTCAAAGCCAGGACTGAGCTTCCTGGTGCAGCCAGTCAGGACTGGCTTTAAGGAACAGAGCCCTGCTGGATCAGACCAAAGGTCCATCTAGCCAACTTCCAGTTTGTCACAGTGGCCGGCCATGATGCTTCTGGGAAGCCCATGAGCAGGACTCGAAGGCCACAGCCAGGCTCTGGCACTTTGAGGTAGACTGCCTCAGAAAATGGAGGTTCTGTTTCACTGTTGCAAATGGCCTTTAATATAGATGCATCTTCCAAGGATTCGCCTCCTCTACTAATAAAGCCCTTTCAGCTCATGATCACTGATGTACCTTGTGGCTGTGAGTTCCACAAGTTAGTTCTGAGTTGCATGAAGAGGGACTTTGTCTGCTCGTCCATTTCACTAGAAACATACTGATTATTGTATGCGATGAGAAGGAACACAAAGTTCCATCTTAACAGCTTTCTCCACACCATCCATAATTATGTAACCCTCTCTGTAGTCTCTCTGTGCCCTTAGTTATCTTTTTTGTCATAATTCCCTGCATGTAGAAATCTAGCTTGTCAGGAAGAAATGCTGCTCAAGTAAAAGAAGTCCTGAACAGCCTCCTTTATTCCCCAGTAGCGCAACTGTAGATCTTTTGCTTTGCCCAAGGTCCTAGATGCAGTTCCAGCATCTCCCATTAAAGGATCTCATGTCGGAAGACCGAGACAGATGTTTCCGTGCCTGAGATACTGGAGAGCTCCTGCTAGGCAATCCACAAAACTGTGCTGGAAGGGCCAATGGCTACACTTGTCTTAAATGTCTTTTGTGCCCCATGCTTTCCCTTCTCCCAGACACCCGCGTTGGAAATTGTTTCCTGGATACTCAAGACCGGGGCGACGGCGGGATCTCATGCAGCGCAGAAATCGGAGTAGGGGTCACCCGGGCATCTTGTTGCTGTTCGCTGGGCCGGGCGTGGGGTAACCCTTGTGAGCTTTGCCCCCCTGCCAACACCAGTAAGTACGGAGGGTAAATTTGCATGGGGGATCATGCAGCTGTTGTTTGCCTTTTATCTGCTCTGACTGTTTTTGCAAAGAACTGAAGCTGGGTCAAAAAGAAAAGGGTAATTGCAGCTTTCCCCCGCCCCAAGATTTCGAGCTGAACTCTGTTGGCCTGTAGGGGCAAGCCATGATCCTGAACTATGAGCTCCACTGATAAAAATTAGCTCCCGCTGATCAATAAGCTAACATTTCCACAGACTGTTGTATGGATTGAAAAGCAAGTACTGTAAGGTCACTGGACAATCAGTCCTTGGTCAAGAGAATTCCTTTCTGAACCCCAATACTGTGATGGGCGCCTGAACTCACCCATACCCAGCAGTCTTTTTATTTCTTTTAGGTTCAAAATTGCACCCTGCAACATTTGAAAAAGGAAGGAGAGGAGAGGAGGGAGAGGAGAGGAGAGGAGAGGAGAGGAGAGGAAAGGAAAGGAAAGGAAAGGAAAGGAAAGGAAAGGAAAGGAAAGGAAAGGAAGGAAAGGAAAGGAAAGGAAAGGAAAGGAAAGGAAGGAGAAAAAGGAGGGAGGAAGGAAAGGATTAATGAAAGAAAACTGTATCTAGAAGAAACAGAATCAAAGAACGAAAGTGGCAAAGGGAGGAATTGGGGTTACAGGGAAGAAAGGAAAAGGAGAGAGATGGGCAGACAGACCTGGCTTTGAATATCTGTGTTTCAGGCTAGGACATTAGCGATTAATTTCGGGAGGGGGATAATCTGATTGACCACAGGCACTTTTCTACTCAATAGTTTATTGGGAAAGGGTTGCATTTTGTTTTTAATAACTGTCCCCCTTTATGAGAATGGTAGTGTCATAATTCAGGTTATAAATTATGGAAGGAAGGAAAAAGGGCGGGGGGGGGAATGTGTAGACAGAAAATAGGTGAGGGGGCGAGAGAGGAAGGGAGCTCCAAACTGGACAGCAGGATCCAGTCCAGCATTCCTTTTCTTGGCTCTACAGAGCTGCAGCGCTTGGGATTAGAGCAGAAAAGATGAGGAGAAATCCACAGATGGAGGTCTAAGCCCATTTTTATCACTGAGCAACCCTGGGAGGAGCCAATTTAGATCAGAACCAAGATTCTGGGAGAAATTCTTTCCCCACATCATTTCGTGACCTTAGACGCTCATCCCACCATGATCAGAGCTGCTGTTTCCCTATATGAGGGAGTAAAGTAGCATGCTCCCCCCTCCCGGTGGGGCATATAATATTTCTGGGTGGGACTGTCTGATGTTGGGACAAATGATGCGGGGTGGGAAGCAAAACCCCCTCTTTAGTGCAACCCCAGTCCTTTTTCGACTGGTCCTCCACAGTGACCATTTAGGGTCCCAAGCCCAAATCTTGTCCGGTTTGACGCTTGGAATAAAAGGCGGTAGGGAAAAGAGATGTACAGTATCCACCAGCTAAAGTGGATGTCCCGCAGTAACCAAATTCTCCCTTCGCAGCGGAGTACAAGACCCTGTGTCCAGGCGGTGAAGGGTTCCGGCCCAACCCCATCACGGTCATTTTGGAAGGTAAGAGAAGTGGAGGAACACGGGGCGGGGGGGAGTGGCTACTGTCCCCAAATGGCTGCACCTGTTTTGGGTGGAAATTTTGCAGTCTTGTATTTAAAATGTTTATTAAGCTTTTCATGAAAATGCATTAAAAATACACAAAAGGAAACAGGAAAAGAAAATCAAAAAGGGGGAGAATATATTTTGATTTTGGTACATATTAATTCACTATTTGCTCTCTCTATAAATCCATAAATGAAAAAAACCCTCTCTTTTATTTATATCTCATTTCTCACCCTCTTATTCTTCAAACTCATAATTTTTTTTCCATTTCCGGCAAAAAGTCCGTCAGAGGTTTCCAGTTAGTTATAAATGTATTTAAAGTTTTGTCTCTAATCACAGAAGTAAGTTTAGCCATCTCCGCCAACTCCACCATCTTCACTATCCACTCGTCTATTGTAGGTATTACTACAGATTTCCATTTCTTAGCATACAGTAATCTTGCCACCGTTGTCATATACAAAAACAAAGTTCCACTTTTCTTTCTAATTGACCATCTGTCACTCCCAACAAAAAAAGCCTCTGGTTTCAATTGTATATTAATCTTTAAAATTTTCTGAATAACAGAATCGACTTGCATCCAAAATTTTCTAGCTTTAGTACATGTCCACCATAAATGGTAACATGTCCCTTCTTACTCTTCACATTCAACACTTATTTATTTATTTGTTAAATTTTTACTCCGTCCTAACCCCAAAACGGGGCTCAGGGTGGCTCACAACATAAAATCAGCAACAATGAGAACAATAAAACAATAAATAGCAACAGCAGATCAGCCAAACCCATACATTATAACATAATTACCACAAGCTCTCGTGTCCTAAACTCCAGTGTTCAAATGGTGTCCAGAAACAGTAGGGCATTTTTATACATTTTAGCTAATTTTTCTCCAGACATATACCATTGAAACATGATTTTATAAAAGTTCTCTTTTAAATTAGTACTTAGTGTGCATTTTAAGACCCTCTGACCACATATCTTGCCATTGTTCCAACTGTATGTTATACCCAAAAAATTAGCTCATTTTACCCTACAATCCTTAATTTGTTCCTCCTCTGTCTCAAATTTCGATAACAATTTGTACATTTTTTTGCAATCACATTGAATCTTGCGGTGCTGTGCGTGACAGGTGACCCCATCTCCCCTTCCCTTGGGCAGGTTGCTAATTTGGTACAAATGAGACTTTCTTCTCTTCCTTTTCTTCCCGACAGACATTGACGAGTGCCAAGAGCTGCCAGGCCTCTGCCAAGGCGGGAATTGTGTCAATACCTTTGGGAGCTTCCAGTGTGAATGTCCCCTGGGCTACTACCTTAATGAGGACACCCGGATTTGTGAAGGTACCGCGTGGGTGTTTTTTGAGATGAGAGCGGGAGGTGTGCTAGCTGCAGTCACGGAGACAGCTCATACAATTCCAGGCACAAGTGTCGTGTCTTGAGCGTGGAGAGAAGTATAGAAAGAAGCAGAGTTATTAGAACGGAAATTAGAATGTTGCTTGATTCCCCACTCCTCCACGTGCAGCCAGCTGGGTGACCTTGGGTCAGTCACAGTTCTCTCAGAGCTGTTCTCTCAGGAGTAGTCCATGAAAGAGCTCTCTCAGCCCCACCTGCCTCACAAGGTGTCTGTTGTGGGAAGAGGAAGGGAAGGAGATTTTATGCCACTCTGAGACATTGAGGGGAGGGTGGGGTATAAATCCAATCTCTTCTTCTTCTTAATTACAATCTCTGATTTTTAAAAAACAATTTGAACATCAGGAATTCTGGATTCTTCGTGGGTTTTAGCTACTTTTAGAGTTCACATATGCAGAAGAGAGGGATTGTCTAAAGTTCTTCTGATCTAAATTTCTCTTTGTCCCTTGGAGCTGTGATTTACATGGTCCTGCCGTCGTCTTGGGCCCTGTGCACTAGATATCTTGCTTTGCTCCACGTTTGAATTTTCTAGACCGCCTAGCGCGCCCACTGTTTGCGGCAGCATTCCTTTCCTTTTCCTCTTTGTCCCCCTTATGTTACCGATGTGCATTAATTTAACACTACTGAGGAGCAACTCCAGCATGCACAACAGTTCTACCAAGTTCCTTTTCACGGAGCGCATCAGGAGCACATCAGTAGCACACTGAGTGAAAAACTAAGATCAAAAATCACAACTCGTCCCCAATCCTGGCTCGAAAAGGAAGCGCAAAATGTAAAATGCCGGTTTGGATGTCACAGGAGACGATGAATTGGTGCCGACCAGGAAGTGCCTGACTCTGAGTCAGGGTGTTTTTCGAGTAGGGGCTGCCCAAGCCTGAACTCCAAGTGGCGGAATCACCACTTGGAGTTCAGGGAAGGCGTGCGGCTGTCCCTCTCTCTCTCCCTTCCTGCAAGATTTAAACCAGGGTCATTTCCCAGAACAAGAGGTGCAGGAGCTCGTTTGCATAACTCATTTCTATATGCCACACCCCCTGACACAGGGCAGGCATGCAAGCCTGGGTTCCCTGCCCGATCTTTTTCAGGTGCCCTGCATCCACAGGGCACCTAGAGAGGATCGGGCAGGGAACCCAGGCATGTTTAGAATGCCTTTCTCTCCCTTCCCCATTTGGGGAAGGGAAAGAAAGGCATTTAAATCCCCCCAGGTGGCGGGGGGCTCTGTGGGCCTTCCCTGGCCCATCTGCCTGTGCATGAGGGCCAGGAATGGGCGCCTCAGGCTCCTTACTTCCGGAGCGCTGCTCTGCCACACTCCAGCAGGAAATGACCCCTGGCCCTCCAGCTGATCAGCAGGCCGCATGTGCCCATCGATCAGCCGGAGGGCCCTTTTAATGTCACAGGAGGGGAGGGAGGGGGAGAAGGGCAGCAGCTGTTGTGGGGCATGCCTCACCTTTGAGGGAGCGGAGCCCCAAAATGCCCGGCCATCGCTACGAGCCTGCTTTGAGTGCACAAAGCACGAAACCAAGGCCGATTTCCAACACTCCAAATCATGGGTTGTGGAAGAATGAGAATGTTGCCCTCCCTCCTGGGGCTGAGAGCGCTGTCCTTGCACGGCATATGTGGGCTGCAGATCAAGACGTGCTGGGGTAACCATCTTGCTTTTCACACACACCCTCCAGATATTGATGAATGCTCGGCACACATAGGAATCTGCGGTCCGGGGACCTGCTATAACACCTTGGGGAACTACACCTGCGTCTGCCCTCCAGAATACATGCAAGTGAACGGAGGGAACAACTGTATGGGTAAGGAGCAAGGGGCTATAGACTCTGGAATGTCAAGCGTTTGAACATTAAGACGGTCCCTGCTGGATCCGACCTAAGGTACATTTAGTGCATCATCTTGGGCCCCAAAGTGGACAAATGGATGACTCCAAGGAGTCCTCAAGCAAGGCAGAATGACTTCTCTGTTCCCCCTTCCCCCACAACTGCCCTCCCCCCAGATATCCATAGCTGGTTTTGAATCTGAAAGTTCCTTTCTCAGCTTGGCCAGCGTTTCAGGACTAGATTCTTCCAAGAGGCCCAGAAGTCAGGCATGAAGGTAGTGGGTGATTCAGAGACAGACTGCTCCTGGACATGGGGGTTACACTTCGCTACAGCAGCTAGCTGATATTTACGTGACGAGTTTAGAGATTTACAACCAGCCTTTCTGCTTTTTACAAGGGGAGGGGTGGATGGGACCCATGGCAGCTTATATGTCTTTTGTTCAGGTCCAAATGGCGGGCTTGGTTTTGGAAAATCAAGTGAATTTTTAGGAATGAAAACTGTCATCTAGTGTCACCGTCAAGGGAACAGTCGCCACGCCTATTCAGTGGTTTTAAAGGTGGTTCCTGAATTAGCTAAGACCAGAGATGTGAGCTCACTCCGTCATGCAGCACTCAAGTCTCGAACTGCTGAACTACCGGCCTTCCGGTCTGCAGTTCAGCATCTTAACCACTTGAGCCACCGCAGCACCATTCTGTGTGCCTTGGCGTCTAGTCATGCTGGCTACATGACCACAGAAATGTCCTTGGACAGCGCTGGCTCTTCAGCTTGGAAACGGAGATGAGCACCGCATCCCTAGAGTCGGACTCAACTGGCTTTCGAGCAAGGGAAGCCTTTACCTTTACCTTACTGAATTAGCAGCCAAGACTTGGAGCGTTCTTGTTTTTTTAATAATCTAATATCAAGATACTCCGTTCCTGATGACCTCCTCAGTCCTTCAACAAACAGTTCAGATCTTAGCGACTGGGTATTTAAGTGTGATGCTCTGTTCGATAAATGGTTAATCTTGAAATCACAGTCTGCTCCCTGGTTCAGATTGTTTAAGAATGACCAAGAGGGGTTGCCATAAGTTGATTGCGACTTGATGACAATTATTTATTTATTTATTATTTATTACATTTTTACCCCGCCCTCCCCGCGAACGGGCTCAGGGCGGCTTACATTGAGGCAACCAAGTGCCAAAGACAAGACAGCTTAAAACCATATAAAACAATTAAACAGATAACATTCCAAGAAGGTAACCACCATAGGGTGCTCAACAGTTATTCTCAAATTAGTTATTATTATTACTTAATTAATTGTTCTTGATAAGATTCTTTTTCTTGCAATAGTCGGGATGAAAGGAGTCTTTGTCTGGGGTGCAAATTCTTTGTCGCGCTGTGGGGAAGGGAGAATCGGCCACTTGTTTTGCAAAAAAATTGCAGAATCCGCAGACTCTGCAGGCTGAGACGTCTTCCCCCTATTTCCTCCAAAGGGCTCTGGGGAGAGACTTCATCATTTGCTTGCCCTTTTCAGACATGCGGAAGAGCCTCTGCTACCGCAACTTCAACGACACCTGTGAGAACGAACTTTCGTTCAACATGACCAAGAAAATGTGCTGTTGCTCCTACAACATTGGGAAAGCGTGGAACAAACCCTGCGAGCCCTGCCCCACCCCCGCCAGCCGTAAGTGATCAGGCCCTGTAAGGGGAGACGTGGGGGGGCTTGTGGTCTCTGAATCCTCTTGGGCCACTTTGCAAGAGCTGCGTTTCCTTAGGCTAAGACCACCGGGACAGATTTCCTCTCTGCTGCCAGCTGTTTCCATTAAGCCTTATAGCCACTAGGCTGAAGCAGAGTTCAGTGCATGCTAAAGTGCTTGTTCCTAAACCTGAGCTGCTGACCAGCTCACACCTCAGGTCTTGCAAGGAGAATTTCTCCTGCCACAGCAGGTGACATAGCCAAGCCATTATTTCAAACCCTCTCCTAGTGCTATTTCATATTTTGATTTATTCTGCTTCTGGCTGTTTGTATACATGGACTTTCAACCATGTCTGTTTGCATTTGTTTGAGCATTCATTTTAATCTCTTATTGTTGTAATTTACTTTACAACTTGTAAACCTCCCCTTGATTTCCCCACCCCCATCGAAATGAAATCAATAAAATCGGAGCTCCACAAGATTTAGTAAATGGCTAATATTAATCTACCACAGTTCATATTATCTATGAGGTACATAATATAAAGAGAAATTGGAATAGATCTAAAAGATATGTTGTTTATTATTTTTCTTTAATATCTCTCTGCTCTCTTGAGGTAATTGTAATTGCAAATGCCTTGTTAAAAATGACAGTGAATGAGTCAGGGGGAAAACATCTATTTGTTTTTATACAGTACGTTTAATATGGATGTCCTCGATAAATGTAAATGTTTTCTGTAAGCCCTTTTCCCCATCTCCCTCTTCCCTTTCTGTTCTTTGTGTCCTTAATATTCTTTTTAAAATAAAAGATAAAATCGGAGCTCCTTTGCCAGATTAAGATGCCGTGCGCCAAACCAGAGTTGATGGGCAGCTCACACCTCAGGTCTTGCAAGGGGAATTTCTCCTGCCACGTGAGCATAGAATGAAAGTTACAGAGTTGGAAGGGGCCATAGAGGCCATCTAGTCCAGCCCCCTGCTCAGTGCAGGATCAGCCTTCGGCATCCCTGACAAGGGTTTGTCCAGCCGCTGCTTAAAGAGTGCCAGGGAGAGGGAGCTCACCCCCTCCCCAGGCAGCTGATTCCACCACTGCACGACTCTGGCTGTCAAAAAGTTTTTCCTACTATCCAGCTGGTACTTCCCCACCCTTAATTTAAACCCATTCTTGTGAGCCCTCTCCTCTGCTGCCAATAGGAACAGCTCCCTGCCCTCCTCTAAGGGACAGCCCTTCCAATACTTGAAGGGAGCAATCCTGCCCCCCCCCCCAACCTCCTGCAGACTAAATGTTCCCAAGTCCCTCCGCCTTTCCTCACAGGGCTTGGTCCCCGGGCCCCAATCACTCAAGAGCTGTCCCTCTCTCTTCCAGCTGAGTACCAAATCCTCTGTGGCAACCAGGCACCCGGGTTCATCATTGATATCCACACTGGGAAACCAATTGGTAAGTGGACCCCAAACCACAGTCTTCGCCCCTTCTTCTCTTCCCCTCTTCTGGTAAGGAGGTTTTCTAAGAGCGCCCGTCCCTTCCAAAACATGAACAGGCTGAGACCATCTCGGAGAGATCTTGTGGTCATGGTGCATCATGTATAGAAATCATTGACTCGGTGTGCAGCAAATGGTACAAAAGGGCAAAATTAACACTAGGGATTATTAGGAAAGGGTGAAAACAAAACCGTATCATACTGCCCGTGGATAAATCTCTAGTGTGGTCCAATGTTCCC
Organism: Gekko gecko; assembly: GCA_029375565.1. Classification (NCBI taxonomy): domain Eukaryota; kingdom Metazoa; phylum Chordata; class Lepidosauria; order Squamata; family Gekkonidae; genus Gekko; species Gekko gecko. The sequence goes on from JAPDNY010000006.1 coordinate 10,298,351, forward strand.
TCTAAGCTGTGGAGTCTTGTGAGCAAAGATTCTACTTTGTGAGCTCCTGGCATTAAATTTGTGAGTGAGCGATTTGGCTACTGGATAAATTAGTTTACTCTGGAGCCCTCCTTCCTGAGCGAAGATGAAAATGTGCGAGCTAGAGGATAAAAAACTGTGAGCTAGCTCACACTAACTCAGCTTAGAGGGAACACTGGTGTGGTCATCTGGATGGCGTATTCCTCTGTGTTAAGTTGTGTTTGCTTAATTGCCATACGGGACGGGGGCCTTGGCGATTTATCGGGGTTTTAACTTTTGTTGGCCGCCATGCAAGCTTCCGTGATTGGCTTTCCTATCTTGAGAGCCTCGTTTTCAAGCACCGATTTCTCAGTCTTGAAACAGCCCCTAAAAGCAGTGAATGAATTGTTGGCCCAGAACTACGTCAGGGTGGAGAAGCAATACGAGCGTTGTCTTAAGTAACGTGTGTATCATGCTAATATCGGAATATACAGTGAATTTGTTTACAGATTAGTTGTGAGCAAACGGGAAACACCTTTTTACATTGGTGAATGAAATGTGGCTCTCTTGAGTTCTCTCAGATTAAGGTGGCTTGTGCGTTTGTGTTACCTTTATATGTTGGCCGTTGTCACGTCTCTTCATGTGAATAATCTGTCGATGGTAACCACAAGGTCTGATCTTTGTAAAAAAGCAGTTGGGTGCCCTATCATAAAAAAAGGCCATTGCAGAGTTGGACAAGGTGCAACCAGAACAGTCTAAGGGTTGGCGCGCCTTCCTTATGAGGAAGTTTGGGATTGAAAATTTTTTTTTAGAGAAAGTACGCCTCACGGAGGGGACAGAGATATTTGAAATTTTGCATTTCACAGAGAAAGTGGACAGCGAGTACTCTCCCTTTGCTAATACTAGGAGTCACCTAAGGAAACTGGGCAGTAGTTTCAGGACAGAAAAGAAAGGACTTTCCACAATGCATAAGTAACATAGGGAACTCATTGCCACAGGATGTTGTGGTCATTAACTGAGAGAGTTTGAAAAAGGGGCTGAGTAAAGGACTGGAAGAAGAGAGATCCCGCGATGGCCTGTTCATCTATGCCAGCCTAGGGAAGTTTCTGAATTAACAAGGTGTGGGAAATGACTGGGACTAGGGGGGCGGGAGGAGCCGTCTTCTGCCCAGTAAACCAGCTGTAAACGTCATCAGACCACCTTCCCTGAAGACTTTCCCACATTCTCATTTTCCTCTCTTGGGTGTTCAGGGGGGTGCTGCTTCACACGTGTTTAGCTCCCTCTTGTGGTTGATTCAGTGTTACATCCCTTTATGTGCAGCATAACTTGCCGTTTGAACCTGTGGGGAGATATGCAAGACTTAAAGCAATGTAGCATCAAATCGACTGCTAGAAGGAGCGAAACATGCGCAGAACAGGAAAAACCCTGAAGCAGCGAGGATGCACAAGAGAATGAGGAAAAGACCTGAGTTGTCTGTACCTTTGGAGGCTCAATATGAGTCTTCCAGAAAAAGGACCTTTTCAGTCGTGGCCCCACCAAGGTTCTTCCAGTGCCATTTTTGTTGTCTTTTAGGTACCAGGCAAACTCTATCCTATACGGTCTGAGTTTGTTACCTTGTATCTCAATGCCAGACTTTCAATCGCCTGAAATTGTGCCATTCACTCTTGTATGTGTTTCAAAGCCCATGCTGCCATTTTAATCCGAATCACCATTTGATGAGAAAATATTGAGTTGAGGGCTCTGAATTCTGAACCTTCTTGAATGCTCATTGGGACTGAGCAATGCCAGGCGATATTTATATATATATTTTAAAACCCTGGGGATTGTTAAGACTGAGAAGGTTCTGTGGTTCTGCCTGGCCCCTCACCACTACTTTAGTAGGGGTCTGACAATTTCCATGGTCCCTAACTTGCCATCTCTCCACAGATATTGATGAATGCAGCGAGATCCCAGCCATCTGTACCAATGGGGTTTGCATCAACCAGATTGGCAGCTTCCGTTGCGAGTGCCCCATTGGATTCAGTTACAACAACATTTTGCTGATCTGCGAAGGTAGCGTACAGGGCCATGGGTGGGGGGGGGTTGGGGGGGAAGGGAGGTGAGTGGAAAAGAAGTGTGGCAGTGCTGAGGTCGGCAAAAGTAGGAAGAAGAAGAGGAGGAGGAGGAGTTGGATTTATACCTCGCCCTTCACTCTGAGAATGTGGGGCCTGCAAAGTAAGTTTGCATATACATCTTTCTCTCTTCCCCTCATCCTTCAGACATTGATGAGTGCAGCAGTGGAGAAAACCTATGTCAGCGCAATGCCGATTGCCTGAACATCCCGGGCAGTTACAGGTGCGAATGTTCCTCTGGATACAAGCTGTCGCCCAGTGGAGCATGTGTAGGTAAGGCTGGACAAATTATTTTGTACCCCAGGAATAAAGGCCTCTTACTAGGCAATCAGTAGCCCCGAGGAATGACTGTTGACTCTAGGGCTTTGCCTTCAGCCATTACTTCATGCAAATCCATGATCAGGCGTGTGCCATCTGGAAGGCATGAACATAAGAAAATATAAGAGAAGCCAATGGTGAATCAGGCCAATGGCCCATCTAATCCAACACTCTGTCACACAGCGGCCAAAATATACCAGGTGCCATCAGGAGGTCCAGCGGTGGGGACATGTTTATTTATGACCATTTACAATGTTGACTAAAAGCTTTTCTGCATTCTCATTTTGCTTGCCAGAAATTCCTGTTTCTTGGGGGGGGACTGTTCTGCATGCATCTTGCTCCCTCTAGTGGTTGATTTGATATTGTAGTGGTTTATGTTCAGCATAAAAACCTGTATTTTAAATCTGCAGGGAAATATGCTGGAAATAAACTGGTGTAATATTGAATCAACCACTAGAGGGAGCAAAACATGAGCAGAATGGAAAAAAACCCTGAAGAAACTGGAACTTACAAGCAAGGAGAATGAGAAAGCAGAAGAGCCCCAAATGTATCACCAAAAATCTCCCCTATCCCCCCACCAATTTTGAAGTTTTGAATTTGCTGGTTTTATTTGTTAAGTGGGACCAATGAATTATGATTCCTCTATTGTTTCATTCATGCACCATTCCATTGTTTCGTTGTTCCATCCATTCAACATGGCTTTCAGTTCCTTCTGTCCACTTGTGTCTGTTTCCCCCTCTAATGTAACTGATGCACACTGGCACATATATAACATCTGCAAAAGAGCAATCTTGATGTGATGGTTTCAAGACTCCTTGCTGTATTGTCCCAGCGCCCAGCAGCATATGTGCACATCATTAAAACAGCGCACAGAAAGAGTTATATGCATAATTGCATCCATATTGCTTTTTGTCTGTATTTTCTTAAAGCGTGCATGTGCATTGCTGTCAGAGTGAGGAAAGACACACAAGAAAATAAAGAACCACTGTGCGTGCTTTGATTCCGGAATTATTTTTATAAATGCTATGATAAGCTGGACTTAGAGCCAGTGCAGACAGAAATTCTGGAACGATAAAAGAATGGAATAGGGAGATCCACTTATTCCTATGAACACATAAAATGTAGCCCAGGTGAATGCTTCCACACAGGCAAACACTGTGTAGTTCTCGTGACACTTTCTTACACGCCCAGGGAAATGCCGATCGCCACTCTAGGAACAGGAAGCAATTTTCTCCGGGCCAGTTTGGCCAGGGATCCTGGAGGGTTTGGGGGTTGTTGTTGTTTTGCCATCTTCTGGGCATGGAGCAGGGTCACTGAGAGTGTGTGTATTTGTGAATTTCCTGCATTGTGCAAGGTATTGGACTAGAAGACCCTGGAGGTCCCTTCCAACCCGATGATTCTATGAAACATGACCTTACGTCACGGCTCAAGTGGGGTGTCACCTGACGCTGCCACCACTCTGGTTCCAGGCTCCTCTGAGAAGGCCCAGGGCACCCTCCCAGGCCTTTAGACCTCCCTTTTAGCCAAAATGAGCGTGAGGACCAGGCAGAGTGAACAATGAAAACAATTTATTTTATAGGAGGTAAAACAAACAAGGTGAAGCAATAATAACAGTAAGTGGGTGAAAATAAAATAAATCAAATGCCCTAACACGTCTAAATATACTGTCCCTAGCTCACTATCTCACTAAGTGGCCTTAGACTACTCACCCTTCCCTCAGGATGAAGGTTTCTTCCCCACAGCAGCCTTCCTTCTGGCCCTGTTCCACAGCTTCTCCTCTTGCACCAGTTCTTTTATTCCCCAGCCCTCTTCTTCCCTATTGGCCAAAACTTCCCATGGCCTTCTGGGGTTTGTAGGCCCAGCCTCCCCTACTGCTAGCCAGACTCCCTGGGCCTACTAGGCCTCTGGGGGCACAGCCAAGATCATGACACCTTATATTTGCCATCTCTGTAGAAGTCAAATTAAATAGCATTGCCTAGTGGTTGGAGGGGGCGGTGTTGTTTCTCTGCTTGGCCACAATCTCTCAGTGACAGAAGATCTAGATGGCCTCTTCCTTGATTGTCTTTTTCCTGCCCTTCTTGAGTCTCCTGCTTCGAACTGTTACATTGTCCCAGTGTCAGTTACTACATCTGTAAAATGGGTATAACGTCTAGGCTTCTTGTAAGAACCAGGGCTATTTTCGAGCAGGAACGCACAGGAATGGCTTTCAGGCTGGCTTCCGAGTTGGCCATGCCTACAGCCTTCCTTCCTTGGGTTCCCCATGTGCCCTACAAGCCGCGGGGCACCTGGGGAAGCCGATCCTGGGAGGGAGGCGCGCTGTCAGGGGTGTGACCTAATATGCTAATAAGTTTCTGCTGTTGGGTGTGGCCTGTTATGCTAATGAGTTCCCACTGGGCTTTTTCTACCAAAAAAGGCCCTGGTAAGAGCTATGAAAACCCTTGCAAGCCAAGTGTTGTAAGAGACAGTGGTGCCTTCCCCAAGGAGGGTGATCGCATGAGAGGGTTTCCCAGAGTTCTGTCTGCTTTCCCGGAACAGTGCACAGTGCTTCCTTCTTTCATGGGTCTGGGTTCCTGTTTGCTTTTTTCCTTTTCTTCCAGGCCGTAACGAATGCCAAGAGATCCCCAACGTCTGCAGTCACGGGGACTGCGTTGACACAGAAGGAAGCTACCTTTGCATCTGCTACAACGGGTTCAAGGCCACCGGGGATCTGACCATGTGCATGGGTGGGTAGGCGTCTCGGAGAGGGGGGAAGGACTTCCAACGTAAATTAATTTATCGGAAGGACTTATCGACTGCCTTCTTACTTGAAAACAAAACCTGACCATGTGGTTTAGTGGTTAGAAGGCCGCACTAGGTTCTGGGAGACCCAGATTCAAATCCCCGTCTTGCCGTGGAAGCTTGCTGAGTGCCCTTAGACCAATCACACACTCTCAGCCTAGCCTACCTCAAAGGGTTGTTTTGAGGTTTATCAGATGAGCAAAAAGCCAGCTGAGGTTGAAGGGTTAAATCCTCTCTCCACTGCCACATGGGGCCTTAGGCACTTAACCACTACACCACAGCTAGCTCTGTGGATATGTTGCACAAATCTGGGGGAGGACATGATCTAAAGGGCAATGTCAAGAAATGGGCCTTTTGGCAGCTTAAAGACTGATTATGGCAGAGGCCTTCATAGGCTAGAAGCCACCTCATCTCAGGTGCTTAAGGATCTGCATATGAGGACAGAGGAAGAAGTTCCAGACAGTGAGATACAAAAGTACCTCCTTTGACTGGGGAAGCCAGCATTGAACCTGGTCCCTTCTGCATCCAAAGCTGGTGTTCTGCCACTGAAATAGGGTCTTCCAGTTAAGATATTAGCTTATAGTTCGAGCTCTGGGATTTACCAGGCTACTTTTTCTACAGTCAGACCCTGGTTTCATCTAGGCTAATATTGGCTGCAGTCACACACACGCTAAATAATCCACTTTCAGTGCACTTTACAACTGGATTGTACTGTGTGAACTGGCAAAACCCAGTTGGAAAGCGCGGATTGAAAGTGGATTATTTCGTGTGTGTGTGTGACCGCAGCCATTCTTTCTTCCGACTGTGGCTCTCCAGAGTCCCGAGCAGAGAAAGGTCTTTCTGAACACCTGGATTCCTTTACCCGGAGACTGAACTGGGGACCTTCTGCATGCAAAGCGGGTGCTCTAACCACTAAGCCACCATGTTATAACAGTTTTTGGGATTCCTTTTCAATACAAGTCACAAAGCGACTGGTTCAGAACTAGGCTTGCCAAGAACTTACCGTCTTGTGGCAGGGGGTGGATATGTCCTGGCAGGACCATCTCCGGGGGAAGGAAGGACGCGCACACGACGCCATCGCCAGGAAGTGACACTAGGCAACGCTCTGGCAATGCAGCTGGAAATGCAATGGTGCCATCGAGTTTCCAGCCCCATTGCCAGAGCGTCACCTGGCGTCACTTCCTGGCAACAGCATGGTGCGTTACAGGGAGGACCAGTCCGGCCGGGGAGCATGCGTCCCCCGCTCCCACACGATAAGTACTTGGGAACCCTATTCAGATCTCACCATGGACCAGCCAGTGGCTTTCTCAACCCCCGTGGTTCCCACGATACGGGAGATGAAGGTGACAGTCCCAGACTGCCGTACAGGGTCATTGTACTTTGAACACATGACAATGTTGTGCCAGAGATTTCTATCCATGCCCCCCCCCCCCATTTTTGTCCTCACAGACATTGACGAGTGTGACCGCCAGCCCTGCGGGAATGGCACGTGCAAGAATACGGTGGGGTCCTACAACTGCCTCTGCTTCCCTGGCTTCGAGCTGACCCACAACAATGATTGCATGGGTAAGAGAGTCCCGCCTGGCACACTGCAGGTGGGAGAGGCCTTAGGCGTACTTTTGGTAGGAATGCATTTCTCCCCGGATTTAGTGTTCCAAGTGACCTAGACCGCTTCCACACAGCATTATCCTCCTATTATCCACTTTTTGAGGTTTTCCCTTACTTTGCTCCGATCTTTTTTGAAAGAATGCAGCCCAGTGGCACTTTCTGGGCAGGAAGGTGCACATTTTCAAAGGTCCTGCCCTCACTGGCACCAGTTTCCTGTCATCAGTCTCATGCAGTCACCATTTTCCCCACTGTATCACCAGAGGACTTCAGGGGGAGGGCTTCTTTATTAAACCAACAGTTACTATTGTGCTATAGTGCAAAACCATAATAATCCATTGCCACGATCTACTAGTTTCTGCAGATTCTCAGGTTTCATTAGAAAGGGGGGGAAAGTAAGTCTAGCTCTTTTTGTTGTGGAGATATAAGGAGAAAGGTGCAGGCAGTTTTTGCCCATATTTCATAGAAAGGAATGAGGAGGAGGAAGTGCAAGACCTCAGGAGATGGGCAGGAATGTACTGCTCAGTTAAACATGTGGATGTTCCATTGTTGCTGCAAACGCATCCCCCTTCACCACAGTAACGAAAGCAACACAAAGAATTGCCACTGTGTGGATGCAGCCCTGATCTTGTTTTGAAAGGACAGCCAATGAATCCATCATCCTACTTTTTGTTTCCAGGAAGCCTACCAATAGCTCCCTGTTGTTGCCCTGTAGCATGGGTCTTCAGAAGTACACTACTTCTAAGCATGCAGGTTCCATTCAGTCATTGTAGCAAATAGTCATTTATGGACACCACCTCTGAATGTGTCTGAATCCTCCTTTAAAAGCAGACTGAACTCAGGGCCGTCACTATATCCAACAAGCTTATTCCTCACTGAGTGAAAAAGTACTTCCATTTGCCTGCCTAGAATGTCCTGCCCATCACCTTCATCGGGTGCCCGAGATGATCCAATTCCAAATTTTCTATAGAGCACTGATCATGCACAGTTGCTCACAACCAGGGCTATTTTTGTGCAGGAACGCACAGGAATGGAGTTCCGGCTGGCTCCCGAGTTGGCCACACCCAGCAGGAACTCATTAGCATAATAGGCCACACCCAACAGCAGAAACTCATTAGGATTGGCTACATTAGGGGGTGTGTGGCCTAACATGCAAAGAAGTTCCTGCTACAAAAAAAAGCCCTGGGCTTTGACAACAAACAAGGTAAACAGAATAAGAAGCAAAAGGTGGGTGTGGCTGGACGACCACACTTCTGGTAACATGGGGGTGTGGCCTGATATGCTAATGAGCTGTGCCGTCAGGGGTATGGCCTAAAATACTAATGAATTTCTGCTGTTGGGTGTGGCCTATTATGCTAATGAGTTCCTGCTGGGCTTTTTCTACAAAAAAAGCCCTGCTCTCAACACTCTATCCCTTCACATGTTTTCCCCTCTGTTACCTTTGTACAGATGTGCACTGATTAAACACTGGGTAAACACTGTATGCACAGGTGCATCAAGATTCTCTGGGGGTGGCCCTGACCTGGACAACCCCGGCAAGCCTGCTCTCGTTAGATCCCAGGCTGACCCTGGCAAGTATTTGGATGGGAGACCTCCACAGAATACCAGGGCCAGTAGGCAGAGGCAGGCGATTAAACCACTTCTCTGAACATTCTCCTTGCCCCAGGTGGAGTCTCCAGAGGTTGCCATGACTTCCAGGCATGGGCAGATGCATGCACACACATACATATAAAAATGCAAAAATACCACCTCCCCAAAATTAAAAAGGACTATTTGGGGGTGGAGTGTACAACAATAAAGTGAATAGAATCATACAAAGTATTTTATCAGTGTACATAGAAGGATGGCCCAGGCTAGCCTGATCTCGTCAGATCTCGGAAGCTAAGCAGGGTCGGCCATGGATTGTACTTGGATGAGAGACCACCGAGGAAGTCCAGGGTTGCTACACAGAGGGAGGCAAAGGCAAACCACCTCTGAACGTCTCTTGCCTTGAAAACCCCACAGGGTCACTGTGGTCTTTCCCCCATTCTCATTTTCCTTGCTTGTATCTTCCTGTTTCTTTGGTTTTTTTCCCCGTTCTGCACATGTTCTGCTCGCTCTAGTGGCCGATTCAATATTACACCAACTTCTGTCCAGCATATCTCCCTGCAGATTTAAACTGCAGGTTTTTATGCTAGACGTAAAGCAGTGTAATATCAAATCAACCACTAGAGGGAGCAAACCACCCCCACCCCCCGAAACAGGAATTTACAAGCGAGGAAAATAAGAATGCAGAAAAGCCCCATAAATCAGCTGGGACTTGATGGCCACTTTCCGTCACCACGGAACAGGGGAAAGATTTGCAAATTAATTGAAAGCTGCAGCAGATTACATATTCTCCAATTTCTGTGTGGATTTTTGAAAATTCTCCTATTTAAAGCAGAAAGAACGGGATGGCACAGTTTGAGGGCAACCTGCCCACTCTTTGTTTTTGAAAATGTTCACGCTTGCCTCTTTCCCCGTTCTCCCCACAGATATCGACGAATGCTCTTCTCTAGCTGGGCAGGTTTGCCGAAACGGACAGTGTATCAATAATATCGGCTCCTTCCGGTGCCTCTGCCAGGAAGGCTACGACCACACAGCAGACGGCAAGAATTGTGTCGGTGGGTGCCTTCTGAATCTTGACTCCTTGAGGCCCCGTCTGAGTGGCCTGGGTTGCCCGGTCTTACCCGTCCTGCAGCGGGGGGCTCCTGGCTCCTCCTTGGAATGTCTTTGCCTCGTGCGCAAAGTGTGTGCGGTGTGATGGCGTCACCACTAGTGACATCATCATGCTGGGGACATCACGCAGTGACACCCTAGTGTTCGGGGCAACAACTCTGTGGTAGCCATAGAGTTTCCCCCTCCCGAATGCTAGAGCGTTGCCACGCATGCCCCAGCATGATGATGTCATTACTGCTTGATGTCGTCGTGTCAGCGGCATCCCTGTGGGATGCTGATGTTTGGAGGTGGGGCTTCCCCTGCCGGCCAGCTGGCTGACGGCAGGTTGGAGCCCCCAAAATCGGGGGATCCCGTGCCCCAAGCAGGGAGATGGCAGCCCTAGGTCAGAGTCCTGACTCAAGAGTATAATTAGGGGACAGGGTGATAAGAGGATACATAAGAACATAAGAGAAGCCCATGTTGGTTCAGGCCAATGGCCCCTCCAGTCCAACACTCTGTGTCACAAAGCGGCCAAAATATACCAGGTGCCATCAGGAGATCCAGCAGTGGGACCAGGACACTAGAAGCCCTCCCGCTGTTGCCACCCCCCTCCCAAGCACCAAGAATACAGAGCCTCACTTGCCCCTATCTATACCTTGTGTCTAATAGCCACTGGTGGACCTCTGCTCCAGATACTTATCTAATTCCCTCTTGAAGCCGTCCATGCTTGTAGCTGCTGCAGTGAGTTCCAAGTGTTAATCACTCTTGGGGTGAAGGAGGACTTCCTTTTATCCGTTCTAGCCCGACCGCGCAGCAATTTCATGGAGTGCCCACGAGTTCTTGTATGGTGAGAAAGGGAGGAAAGGACCTCTTTTTCGACCTGCTCCATCCCAGGCATAATCTTGTAAACCTCAATCATGATTCTGCAAGTGATGATTCCGCAATTGTCCCAATTTCACCTAAATTTTCAAATGACCCAAATTGGATGATTGAACCTCTGTGGCGACGCTGCCTTACAAAACCTCGGTGGTGCCCTACAGAGTAGAGAATGAAGGTCACAGGGAGAGGCCCCACCCCCCTCAAGTGTCTCATCCATCAAAGGAGCTCCTTTGGTGGATACGGCAAGAGAGGGGTCTTTTCAGTGGTGGCCCCATGATTATGGGATGGCCTCCCCAGAGAGGTCCGCCTGGCCCCCTCCCTTTCAATCCACAGGAGGCAGCCGAAGACGGTTTTATTTAGGACCACATTGGATTAATTTATTAGCAGTCCTAAAGTGTCATTTTAAATTCGGGAGGGGGAATGTTATATATTTTATGTATTTTATCTCTATCGTAAGCCGCCTTGGTTTCTGTCAAGAAGAAAGGCAGCTGAAAATATTTTAAATAAATGAAATAAATCAGTAAGTGGGGAAGAGAGATCCAGGTGGGTAACCATGATGGTCTGAAGCAACAGAACAAATTTCAAGCCCAGGGGCACCTTTTAAGACCAGCAAAAGTTTTATTCACCGTATAAGCTTTTGTGTGCTAAGCACACTTCTTCAGATACGATGAAATGGAAGTTACCAGTCCATACATATAGATAGAAGGTGAGCAGCAAATTAGTATACAGCATAATGAAGATGTTTTAACAGATGCCGGGACCAAACTGGAGTAACAAGCTTCATTTATATGGTCACCATTTGTTTGGATTTAATTTTGGGAGGGAAACATAGGCTGCGATCATACGCACAATAAGACCCGACATAGGTGCGAATGCCAAGTGGATCAGACAACAACATCTGGGAAGTGCCCCGCAGCCGTCAGCAATCCGTTCTACTCCACCACAGAAGCGGAGTTAAAAGGCACCGGGGAAAATCCAGTAGGAAACGGATTGCGACAGGCAGGGCTATTTTTGGGCAGGAACGCACAGGAACAGAGTTCCAGCTGGCTCCCAAGCTGGCCACACCCAGCAGGAGCTCATTAGCATAATAGGCCACACCCAACAGCAGAAACTCATTAGGATTGGCTACATGAGGGGTGTGTGGCCTAACATGCAAAGGAGTTCCTGCTCCAAAAACAAGATAAACATAATTAGAAGCAAAAAGTAGGTATGGCTGGATGACCACACTTCTGGTAACGTGGGGGTGTGGCCTAATATGCGAATGAGTTTCTGCTGTTGGGTGTGGCCTATTATGCTAATGAGTTCCTGCTGGGCTTTTTCTACAAAAAAAGCCCTGGCGACAGGCCACCGATGGACTTTCCCATGTCTGATCGCTCCAGCGGACTCTCATGGCATCGGGATGGTCCGATCAGGCCATCCCAACTTTGTGCCGTTGTTCCCCCCCTTCACAGTGTGCGCATCATCGCAAACTCCTTAGGGAGCCCTCAGTGCAGAGGTGCGATTCATGATCCCGTGTTTAAGTGCATGGGGGGAAACTGGCACACACACGCAAAATGACTCACCCGCAATTGCGTCTGATCACACACTGATGGACTGTGCCCGTAGCTTCAAAGGGAGGTGTGGTTGTGCAACTGTGGGTCAAATTCCTCCGGAGGAAATAGCCTCGCTTCTCTCCCCCGTTCTTTCTGGTGCATGTGACCGCAACCATAGTGAAGCCAATAAACATGTCAAAATTGGAGATCGATGTGTAAATGTATCCTTCTTAATTGCGGGATGCTGAGAGCAATGAACTGGGACCCTGTTGTTATGCTCCGTCTGTTTCCTCTCAAGCACGGAGGTTACCCAGCACGGAGGTTAAGTCCAAACAAATGGTGACCAATGCTCCCTCTAAGCTGTGGAGTCTTGTGAGCAAAAATTCTACTTTGTGAGCCACTGGCATTAAAGTTGTGAGCGAGCGACTTGGCTGCTGCATAAATTAAGAAGAAGAGGAGATTGGATTTGTACCCCGCCCTTCACTACCCAAGGGAGTCTCAGAGCGGCTTACAAACGCCTTTCCTTTCCCCTCCCCACAACAGACACCTTGTGATGTAGGTGGGGCTGAGAGAGCTCTGACAGAAACTGCTCTTTTTTGAGATCAGCTATGCCTGAACTATGGCTTGCCCAAGGTCATCCAGCAGGTGCACATGGAGGAGTGGGGAATCGAACCCAGCTCTCCCAGATTAGAGTCCCCGCACTTAACCACTACCCCAAACTGGCTCTCTTTTGCTCTGGAGCCATCCTTCCTGAGCTGAGACAAAAATGTGGAAGCTGGAGGCTAAAAGATTGTGAGCTAGCTCACACGAACTCAGCTTAGAGGGAACACTGGAACTCACAACCAATACTTCCTCTAAGCTGTGGAATGTTGTGAAAAAAAATTCTACTTCGTAAGCTACCGGCATTAAAGTTGTGAGCGAGTGATTTGGCTCCTGCATAAATTAAGTTTGCTCTGGAGCCATCCCTTCCTGAGCGAAGACAAAAATGTGTGAGCTGGAGGCTAAAAAACTGTGAGCTAGCTCACACTGACTCAGCTTAGAGGGAACACTGATGGTGACCATATAAACTAAGCTTGTTGTTCCTGTTTGGTCTTTGCATCTGTTAAAACATCTTCATTATATTGGATGCTAATTTATTGCTCACTCTCAACCTATATGTGTGGACTGGTACTTCCGTTTCAATGTATCTGAAGACGTGTGCATGCACGTGAAAGCTTATACACCCGGAATAAAACCTTGTTGGTCTCAAAGGCACCACCGGACTCGAAATTTGTTCTCTAGGGAAGAGAAGCTAAAAGAAGTCTTGTTTCCCTTGCTGTGAGTCTCACCCTCATCTACATTTTTTTTTATTATTATAGTTTTTATAACATACTAAACACACATACAAAGAAGAGACAACATTGACATTAACAGCTGAAACAAAACAAACAAGCAAACAAACAAAAAGCAACCACAACATAAATTATCACCTTTTCGTTACTTCGTTATCTTACATTTGCAGAAAATTTCCATTTCCATTTAATATTTCTTTTTTCACTGACATTAGCTATTTGCCTAACTCCTTTAATACCTTTAAATCTACATGCATCACCAAAAATCCAACATGAAATACTAAGTTCTCCTTTCTAGCCACCTATAAAAACTCAACCAATAATTTTCAAAAGTTTCAGGGTCTTTTTCTTGTCGTATAAAAGTTAATTTCTCTAATTCCGCTACATCTAATATCTTAAAAATCACCTCTTCCTTAGTAGGTATATCCTCATCTTTCCATCTTTTGGCAAAAGTAATTCTGGCCGCAGTAAGAATCTGCATTGCTAGATACGTTTCATTTTTCTTAAAGTTTTCCGGAATGAAATTCAACAGAAAGCATTCTGGCATTAATATAATTTTTTTTATCCAGTACCTCCTCCATAATGTCCTTTATCATTACCCAATACTTTCTTGCCTTCTTGCATGACCACCATAAATGAAAATACGATCCCTCAATGAATTTACATTTCCAGCAGTTTTTCCTTATTTTATTATCATATTTATTTAGCCTTGTTGGAGAAATATGCCACCTGTAAAACATTTTAACAATATTCTCTTTAAACGCGGTTGACCTCACGTATTTAATATTTATTTTCCAGACCTTTTCCCATTGTTCTAACTCTAAGTTGTATCCTATGTCTCTAGCCCACGCAATCATTGGAGGTTTTATCCATTCCTCTTGCATATTCCATTCAAGCCAGAAACTATATGCCCTTTTAATAAATTTCTCTTCAACCCCCAGCCATATTTTATCCAATTCTGTCTGATTTTCGTAGAACCCTGTTCTTTTATCTATTGTCCATCTTGATATTAACTGACTTTTTTCCCACCAGGTCATATCTGTCCCCTCCTTGTTTGAGACATCCTCAATTCTCATATTTCCACCCGTATCTAAAAAATCTTGGTACCTCCATTTTTTATATTTAAGACTGGAATGGGGCCAAGCAAAGACCACAAAGACCACGGATTTGGGGAGGAAAAAGAAGACGCTTGGGAGCCGGGATGCCCCATTGCAACCACTGGAGGGCAGCGTCTCCCCATCCCAACCTCTCTGACTCCTCCTGCCTTCATTGTAGTAATTAGGCCTGATGTGCCCGTCTGTTCTTGTTTTCCCCTTGCAGATATCAACGAATGTGTTAGCCTCCCGGGGACATGTTCTCCGGGCACCTGCCAGAACCTGGAAGGCTCCTTCCGTTGCATCTGCCCCCCAGGCTATGAGGTGCAGAACGACAACTGCATAGGTAAGTCGTAAGACAGACATCTCAAAAATTCGTCTGATCGAGCATCTTCATTCCCCACAGTGGAGATCTGGATGCTTCCGGGGGGCTCTCAAACCATGACATGGAGCCTGTCGCCCTCTCCCGCTGCATGCTCCCCAGAAGCTGCTGTTCACAGGTAGACTGCTCCTGCTCATGGAGCATCCATTGAGCAAGAGTAGCTAAATAGCCATTGGCAGACGTCCTTTGTGTATTTCACGAAACCCTTTTCGATAAGGAGAGTCCATCAGGATCAAACCAAAGTACCCTTCTAGCCCACCACCCTGTGAGCAGCACAGAAGCTTGGCGAGACCAACGAGCTGAATACAGAGGCTAATGCGTCTCCCAGTTGTTGCAGTTGTGACTTAGCAGTATACAGCCTCTGAACATGGAGGTTCCATTTAATCCTCATGGATAACAACCATGGGTAGATGGTGTACCATAGACCTCCCCTCCCGTGAATTTCATCGAATCCCTTCGAAAGCCATGTATCCCAGTGATTCGTGCCACATCATGTGGCAGAAAATGCTACGGGCTTCATGCTGTGCCCCATGACCTTGCCCACAAAACCTTCCCCAACCTGAATCAGGGTGGGAGGAAGAGGGGAACATCCATGCCAAACCTCTGGCTCATCTTTCCCTGGCGGGTTGCAGATATTAACGAGTGTGCCGAGGAGCCCAACATCTGCCTCTTCGGGACCTGCACCAACACGCCAGGAACGTTCCAGTGTATCTGCCCACCGGGCTTCGTGTTGTCTGACAACGGTCGGCGTTGCTTTGGTAAGTGCCACCTTGTAGCGGGGGGGAAGACCCATCTTGGGGGAGAGAGAAGGTGGCAACTTTGCAACAGAGCTTGTTGAACAACGTCAGGTTCCCCAATAACTCAGCATCAATCACAAGTCCTTAACCAGGTGCAGCTTTATTGATCAGAGAGATGGAGACATCGTGAACTCTTGAGTCAGGAATGACGCATACAGAATGGCTATAGCAATTATACTTGGTTCATACAAGACCCCCTGATACTCAGAGGCCAACAGGCAGATAGTATCTAGTGTGGGGAAATGGTTAACGGTTCAGAGGTGAGCGGGAGACAGTAGAGGCTTCGCGCCCAAGGAGCCAAGCACTCAAGGATACTGGTCAGATAAGGAAGACAGCTAGAAGTGAACAGCTGCAAGAAAACTAAGGGTGCAGGGAACAGGCAGGGCAGCCCACACATTCCATACAATAACTCCATGGCGACGTCAGCCGACACCCAGCAGCAGTGGCCCAATGACAGGTGGCCTGGGCTCATTCTGCTGTGGCCAGGCCAGGCCTCCTCTGGGCCCTGTCTGCTTTTTTCTTGATTCTCTCATGCAGCCTGCTGCTCCCTCAGGCTCCCTTGTCTTGCAATTCTTTGCCCTTACCTGTCAGGCTCCTTAGGTCACGCAACACAGGGCTTCTTTAGAAGACAATGTTTAATGGTGAATCAGAACTAAAGACACGTGTACTGCTTGTGTCAGTAATGGCCACATACAATAAAGCCTTCTAAATTATACTACATTCAAACACGCCCCCCCCCCAGGTAGCTAAAGCCAATGAATACATTTCGTGCGCGGGGGCAAAGCAAGTGGGCAAAGCTAAGCGCAACATCTAGAAACCATTGGTTCCCAGCATAAGACTCCAGCAGCTGGAGAATACAAGGTCGGAGACCTGATAACAGACAGTGAGTAAAAAGTGCAAAGGAGGGGAGACTGAAGGTACTCCCTCTGCATTCCATACTTATGACAGGGCTACCTGACATTACCATTCCCACAGAGCCCTTCCTTTCCCTTCCCTTTTGTCCCCTTAGAAGCTCATTGATGCATAAACCTTGAGCAGTGGGAAATACTTATTCCTTATTTTTTGGATGCAAGGGCTAAAGGGACTGGGGCATATTGTGCAATTGCTAAGGTAAATTTAGTGTCCTTATCACTAAGCCAAAAAGCTAGAGAAGACGAAGAAGAGGATTTATACCCTGCTCTTCACTACCCGAAGGAGTCTCAGAGCAGCTCACAAACTCCTTTCCCTTCCCATCCCCACAGCAGACATCCTGTGAGGTAGGTGGGGCTGAGAGAGCTCTGACAGAAACTGCCCTTTTTCAAGAACAGCTGTGCCAGAACTATGGCTTGCCCAAGGCCATCCAGCAGCTGCAAGTGGAGGAGTGGGGAATCAAACCCGGTTCTCCCAGATTAGAGTCTGCGCACTTAACCACGACACCAAACTGGCTAGGGTTTCTGGAGTATAAGGGGATGATTGGTTAATTGAAGGCTTAAAGCCCTTTATTTTCCTGGAGTCTGTGCTCATAAGAAGAGCCCCACTAGATCAGACCGAAGGTCCATCTGCTCCAGTACTCTGTTTCCAACAGAGGACAGCCTGATGCCTCTGGGAAGCCCAGGAGCAGGATAGGAAAGCAACCGCGTTTGCCTTCGGTCCGTCTTCGGCCACTGGTATGCAGAGACAGACTGCCTCGGCACAGAGAGGCTCCAGTTAGCAAACATTGCCAACAGCCACTGAGAGACCATGGCTTTGTTTATTCCCATTCTAAGACTGTGTAAACTAGTAGTCGTCACTTCTTGTGGCAGTGAGTTCCGTAAGTTAACGACACATTGTGTGAAGAAGGGCTTCCTTTGGTTGTCCTGAATCTACAGCCTAACAGTTTCCGGATGAGGGCGAGGGAGAAAAAGCTCTCTGTCTGCTGTTTCTACCATGACCATAATAATATAACAGCTAGACTCCTGTCTCATAGCAACTTAGAGACCAAGATTTGTGGGGGGATGAGCTGCCAGTGCTCCCTCCATCAGAGCAGGGACCCTCAAAAGCTTCCTGAAAATCTTGAAAAAAAGCTTCCTGAAAATCTTGCGGAATCCTAAAGTGCTACTAGAACGGTTCTGCTACTGTGCTGGCCGACATGGTTCCCCTCTGAAACCATGTTAATATATGGTCTCAGAGTGGCTTATGAACTCCGTTCCCTTCCCCTCCCCAAAACAGACACCCTGTGAGGTGGGTGGGGCTGAGAGAGCTCTGACAGAAACTGCTCTTTTCCAAGAACAGCTCTGACAGAACTATGGCTTGCCCAAGGTCACATCAGCAGGTGCAAGTGGAGGAGTGGGGAATCAGACCCAGTTCTCCCAGATTAGAGTCTGCGCACTTAACCACCACGCCAAATATAAATCCTCCCCATCCCCCAGTCATCTTATTTTTAAACTGAAAGTCATGAATTCTTCAATCTTTCTACCCCCATGAAAAAATTATAAGAACATAAGAAGAGCCCTGCTGGATCAGACCAATTTTCCCATCTAGTCCAGCATCCTGTCTCACACACAGTGGCCAACCAGTTCCTCTGGGCAGCCAACAGCAGGGCAGAGAGGCCGAGGCCTTTATAAGAACATAAGAAGAGCCCTGCTGGATTAGACTAGTGAGGGTCCCTCTAGTCCCGCATCCTGTCTCACACAGTGGCCCACAACAGGGCATATAGAACGAGGCCTTCCCCTGAGGTTGCCTCCTGGCTCTGGGATTCAGAGGATTAGTGCCTCTGAATGTGGAGGCTCCCCTCAAGCACCAGGGCCAGTAGCCAGGGCCGGCTCGCTCATTTGGCGCCCTCGAAAAGCCCCCCCACTGCCCTAACCAGGCACCCGCCGCCACTTCCCAAGCCATGGGGGGGGGAGAGGTGGGGCGGCATGGCAGCCAGCGGGGTCTCTCCCCGCCGCTGCCAGTTTGAGCGCCCGGCTGGGGCGTTCCTGAAGCCCTGGGGGGAAAGGCGGGGCAGCATGGTGGCCAGCGGGGACTCTCCCCACTGCCGCCGCCACCGCCGCCTATCTAAGCGCCCGGCCGGGGCGCTTCTGAAGCTCGGGGGGGGAAGAGGCAGGGTGGCATGGCGGAGAGTGGGGACTCTCCCCGCCTCCGCCGCCGCCCGTCTAAGCGCCCAGCCGGGGCACTTCTGAAGCTCTGGGGGGAAGAGGTGGGGTGGCATGGCGGCCAGCGGGGACTCTCCCCACCGCCACTGCCCATCTAAGCGCTCAGCCGGGGCGCTTCTGAAGCTCTGGGGGGAGAAGAGGCGGGGCGGCATGGCAGCCAGCGGGAATTCTCCCTGCCACCGCCGCCACTGCCCGTCTAAGCGCCCGGCCGGGGTGCTTCTGAAGCTCTGGGGGGGGAGGCGGGGAGGCATGGCGGCCCCCTTCCTCCCGGGAGCAGCCTGGAGGTTGGCAACCATTAATTGGTTGGCGCACGGGGGGGGGCAGAATGTAGCTTCGCCTAGGATTCAGAAAACCCTAGGGCCAGCCCTGCCAGTAGCCATTGACAAGGTTTATCCTCCATGGATCTCTCTCATCCCCTTTACAAGCTGTTTCTTCCCGTGGCCTCCACGGCATCCCACCTGGGTCAGGATCTTGCCAGTTCCACCTGCCAGCACCCTGATTCCTCTTCTCCCTCTACTCTGCAGACACGCGCCAGAGCTTCTGCTTCACTCGCTTCGACGCTGGGAAGTGCTCTGTCCCCAAGGCCTTCAACACGACCAAAGCCCGATGCTGTTGCAGCAAAATGCCCGGGGAAGGCTGGGGTGACCCCTGCGAGCTGTGCCCACAGGAGGGCAACGGTAGGTGCCTTGCTGAGCTTCTTTCACTTGCCTCTCCTTAAAAGTGCTTCATAGCCCTTATTGCCTTGCCCGTGTAAAAGGGTACAAATTCAGTTTTAAATACATCCCTTTTCCTTTTTGAAAGCATCTGATGGCCATGCAGGAAGTGTTCATTTCAACCATTCGGCTCTTCTTTTATAAGATGTGCTCTGTCCAAAAATTGGAGCAAAGCAGGGAGAAAACCTGTAAAAAACTGGAAAGTGGGCAATTAGGCCCCAACCTGGATAGCCCAGGCAAGCCCGATCTTGTCAGATCTCGGAAGCTAAGCAGGGTCAGTATTTGGATGGGAGACCACTGAAGAAGATTCTGCCAAAGAAGGCAATGGCAAACCGCCTCTGCTCTTCTCTTCCCTTGAAAGACCCATGAATGGTCCAACCATGCATCAGTTGCAACTCAACAGCACATGAGACCCGTAGCCAGGATGTTGTGGCTTGTGGAGCACATTTTTCTCTGGTGGGGCTGAAGTTCTCAGTGCAGAAAGAAAAGCCATTTAGCCAATAGAAAGCTGTTACCAGGATAGATCTCTAAATTGCAAGCTGTCAGCCCCTTTAGATGACAGTTCTCAACTGCTGCAAGTTAATCACTTCTGCCAGCCGAAGCAACAATTCTGAGAACAAGCTGGCAGGCGGGGGGGGGGTGATGACTTCTGTAGTCAAGAAAGCTAACACTTAAGCAAAAAACTCTCTTAAAGGAGACCAGTTTCTTGACACAGAGTTAGAAGGGATCCTAGAGGTCACCTACTCCAACCCCCTTGCTCAGTGTGGGAATTAGTCAACTACAGCCCCCCACTCTGCTTAAAGAAGCACACACCTTTAAAAATGTTTTCAAAGGATTGAAAAAAGTGTTTACAGGAGAAATTCTTGTGGGGCTGTGCCTTTAAGAAAGGGGCGGAGCCCCCATAAGCCCTACTGTAGCTATCGGCCTGCAGCACACTTCATTTAAACTGCTCAGAATGGTTTTCATGGGAAAGCACAATTCTGCAAAACTGTGAACCAGTGCCATCTCACCTCCATCCTCTTTCCTCTGTAGTTGCTTTCCAGGAGCTGTGCCCGTACGGCCATGGAGCCATTCCTGGACCAGGAGATACCCGGGAAGGTAAGTGCTTGTCCCCTGCAGCAGAAAGACTCAGTTGCACAGTGACCTTCCTATAATCTGGGCTGCCCATTGTCAAAAGTAGCCCAGTGTTAGCCAGATTCTGAATGTCGAGAAAATTCTGAAAGCCCCCCCCCCCGGCCTTAGAGAAACAGAGACTGCTAAAAAGGGACTGTGGATCCTCTGGCCACCTTTGATGTTCGACCATCTCTGTCTTTTTGTTAATTATTTCTTTTAGAAACGGATTAGCTGCTTTTCAACTGGAAAAAAAATGTTTCAAGGCAATTTACATTTCAAAAGGGTGCATCAGTGTCCATATCCATTCTTACCTTTCAGTAGCCAAGGAGGAATTATTTTACTTATTTATTTCCATTTATATGACACCTTTTGCCCCAGTGAGGACCCAAAATGGTTCTCATCATTCTCCTGTCTTCCGTCTTACCCTCAAAACAACCCTGTGAGGTAGGTTAGGCCAAGAGGGTGTGACTGGCCCAGAGGTGGCCAGCAAACTTGCCATGAGGAAAGGCTGAAGGAGTTGGGCATGTTTAGCCTTGAGAGAAGACAACTGAGCGGTGATATGAGAACTATCTTCAAGTACTTGAAGGGCTGTCCTCTAGAGGATGGCACAGAGTTGTTTTCTGTTGCCCCAGAAGGCCGGAACAGAACCGGCAGGTTGAAATTAAATCAGAAGAGTTTTCGGCTAAACGTTAGGAAGAACTTCCCGACAGTGAGAGCGGTTCCTCAGTGGAACTGGCTTCCTTGGGAGGTGGTGGGCTCTCCTTCTTTGGAGGTTTTCAAGCAGAAGCTAGGTGGCCATCTGACAGCAATGCTTAGGCACATCATGAGAGGGAGGGCAGGGAGGGTTGCCTCAGTGCTTAATTCTCGTCACCCTTTCTTACACGCCCAGGGAAATGCTGATCACCATTCTGGGGTCAGAAAGCAATTTTTCTCCAGGCCGGTTTGGCCAGAGCTCCTGGAGGGGTTTTCTGCCATCTTTGGAGCATGGATCCATGGGGTATGTGGGCGCTAGGTAGTTGTGAATTTCCTGCATTGTGTGGCAGGTTGGACGAGATGACTCTAGAGGCCGCTTCCAACTCTATGATTCTATGATCGCAGAGTGGGAATTTGAACCTGGGTCTTCCATATCTTAGTCTGACACTGTAACCACTACTCCACGCTGGCTCCGGAATGGCTGGCTGTTAAATGGTCCTGGTCACACCTTCCTGGATCCTCAAAGGTGATAGAACTTGAGGAGAAAGTGGCAGTCCCTTCCACGGGCAGTGAAGCATCAGGGGTTGGCATCAATGGGAAACGACCAAGGCCCAAAGCCCAGTAGGGGCCCCACTGCCCCTGGTCTCAGGTGAAGAAGAAGAAGAAGAGATTGGATTTATACCCCGCCCTTCACTCGGAGTCTCAGAGCGGCTTACAAACTCCTTTCCCTTCTCCTCCCCACAACAGACACCCTGTGAGGTAGGTGGGACTGAGAGAGCTCTGACAGAAACTGCTCTTTTTCAAGAACAGCTGTGCCAGAACTTGTGACTGAGCCAAGGTCACATCAGCAGGTGCAAGGGGAGGAGTGGGGAATCAAACCCGGTTCTCCCAGATTAGAGTCCGCGCACTTAACCACTACACCAAACTGGCTCTCGGGTGATACCTGGACTTTTTGCCCCAGAGGGTACCTTTGGCATTCTGACTCAGGATGTTGGGTGAAATAACAAAATGGTTGCCATGGGAGGAGGAGGAGCCAACACAAAATTTCAAGCGCAAATGCACAACTCTCTCAGTAACTCTTCAAACATTTTAGACAGAACGTCTTGCATAGCAGGATGCGTTTTAATCTGCACAGCCATCCAGAAGCCCTGCTGGGCAAAAGCCCCACCTGCCCTCTGCCCACTTTCTTATAGTCGCTGGTGGGCTCCAGGGAAGGTGTTGGCGGGCACCGTGTTGCCCATGGGCACCGTGTTGGGGACCCCTGTTGTAGAACTTCTAGGCACCTTACTCCCACTCTTGGACCCCTTTGGCCCTGTGCGCAGCTCTGTGTGGTTGCTGTCTGGATGCCCGTCCTCTTTGAGCAAGCAAGCACTGAAAGGAACGTGGAGAAAGAGCTGCTAACCCGGGTCACCTAATCTCCTCCCTCTGGGCAGCAGTGCCAAAGGGGCAAAGAAGAAAAAGGGCAAAAAGTGGGCCATGGATGGGCTATGAGCCCCTCAAGGACATCTCACTGCACTTCCCCTGGCGCTGGCCTTGTGGGAAACATCTCCTTTCTGTGGGAGACGGGAAGGGGGTTGTAGAGCAACCGTGTTGTCTCTGTGGTTTGTCTGCTTGACCTTACTTGTGATTTATTTTATAAGCACGTTCCCTTGTCAGCAAGAAAAAGTTCTCAGAACTGAACGAATTAGCCGCCAGCATATATTAATGAGAATCAGAGAGGACACCACACACACAAAAAAAAAAGATCTTAAGCACTTTAAAGCAACTTCACAATGAAGAAAACAGCTGGAAAAGCTAAATTGCAATTGTAAAGTTTACCGCATCCTTTTCCCCCTAGATGTGAATGAATGTTCTGAGAATCCCGGTATCTGTGTCAACGGGGCTTGCATCAACACAGATGGGTCGTTCCGATGTGAGTGTCCTTTTGGATACAACCTCGATTACACTGGAGTGAATTGCGTTGGTGAGTATCCTTGACTGCCCTTGCAGGCCTCTGTTCCCACATCCAGCTGTACCGGGGGGCACCAGGGGGGGACACTGCCAGGTCATTTTGGGTTTCTGCTCTTCTTGATCAGAGTCCAGCAGCACCTTAGAGACTGAGAAGTTTTTTAGGGTGTCAGCTTTCAAGAGTCAAATCCCCCTTTGTCACATATCTACCCTCTGAAATGACTCTTTTTGAACATTACTGTCCCTGAGAAAGAGCAGGGAGGTTCATTTTTCAGAGCTTCCTTGCTCCACCCAGTGTTCCCTCTAAGCTGAGTTAGTGTGAGGTAGCTCACAGTTTTTTAGCCTCCAGCTCACACACTTTTGTCTTAGCTCAGGAAGGAGGGCTCCAGAGTAAACTAATTTATGCCATAGCCAAATCATTTGCTCACGACTTTAATGCCAGGAGCTCACAAAAGTAGAATTTTTGCTCACAAGACTCCACAGCTTAGAGGGACCATTGGCTCCCACCCATTTTGAACTGTGCCTTCACCAACTCAAGTATGAGTCAGTTCATTGACCAATGAAATCAATGAAAGCTTGTATTTTTACAAACCTGGAAAGCGTTCCTTAAATCGATCTATGTATGAATGACACTTCACTATCAGATGACTTTTTTTGAGATATTGAGGTAAAATTATGGACAGTCACCCCTCTGTTTGACTTGAGGCTGCTCTAGTTTTTGCGAGCATCCCTGTCGAACGCTCTGAATGTTTGACACTTCACTATCAGATGACTTTTTTTTTGAGATATTGAGGTAAAGTTATGGACAGTCACCCCTCTGTTTGACTTGGGGCTGCTCTAGTTTTTGCGAGCATCCCTGTCGAACGCTCTGAATGTTTGACACTTCACTATCAGATGACTTTTTTTTGAGATATTAAGGTAAAGTTATGGACAGTCACCCCTCTGTTTGACTTGGGGCTGCTCTAGTTTTTGCGAGCATCCCTGTCGAACGCTCTGAATGTTTGACACTTCACTATCAGATGACTTTTATTTATTTATTTATTTATTTATTTATTAGATTTATATTCCACCCTTCCACATAGGCTCAGGGCGGCGAACAAGGGCAAAAATGCCATACAACCAGATTAAAACATAAGACAAACCATGAATAAATACAACCATAAACCCCATTTCAGCTAACGATAAAACAACAGTAACACAAGAAAGAGCCATTACAGGATAACACCACACAACACACTAATACACACAGTTGGCATTACTCCAATGGTGAGATAAAGTTATGGACAGTCACCCCTCTGTTTGACTTGGGGCTGCTCTAGTTTTTGCGAGCATCCCTGTCGAACGCTCTGAATGTTTGACAAACGTCTAATTAGATGAAAACGCTGACCATCTCGCCTTCCATTTTCCTTACCCAAACCAGACACAGACGAGTGCTCCATCGGGAACCCATGCGGAAATGGGACGTGCACCAACGTGGTGGGGGGCTTTGAGTGTGCATGCGATGAGGGGTTTGAACCGGGGCCCATGATGACGTGTGAAGGTAAGGGGGTTAAGTGTCGCCTGTGGACCCACTGTCATTTGGGTCAGGGGAGAGGGTAGGGTTTCTTGTCCATTCTGGGCTCCTTTCCGATGTAGACTCAGTTGTCCCTAAGTGTGACTCGGAGAGCATGGAGCGCACAGCTCTGTCTTGTGAACGAGTCCTAAGTAGTACCATCAATCTGACACCCAAATGTCTTGTTCAGGCTTTGACTGTGAGCCACTGATAATCAGTGCCAGTACCCTGAAGATCCTGCATCGCTTCTGTCTGTTCAGTCCTCAGCCTTCCCCTCAATGGCTGTGATCTCTCTATTTCTTCACACTTAAGGGCATAGGAAGAGTCCTGAAGGGATAGCCTCTCACCTTTCTCCCTCTCCCTTCCCTCTAGATATCAATGAGTGTGCCCTGAACCCGCTGCTCTGTGCTTTCCGGTGCATCAACACCCTTGGCTTCTATGACTGCACCTGCCCGTCTGGATACACCCTGCGAGACGACCGGAGAATGTGCAAAGGTAAAAACTATTCTCCAGGGCCTACACCAGATAGAGATACCAAAAGGTTTTGAGCAGGTGAAAATGTCCACCCATGATAAGAACTTTGAGGTCCAAGGAAACTCCGTAACCCTTATATGAAAAGGGCCACGCGATATACCTCAGCTAATATAAGAGCTTCCAGGTAAGACGGTGGCTGGGGAGTACCCCAACCACTGTAAGAAGTTGTGGATCGTGCTTGTTCACCGGTCTCGGCAATGGAGAGATCTGCTTTGTACCATTTGTTGACTTCCCTTTCTGTGTTCATTTGAGCCCATCTTTCGCCACACAGGAGCCAAACCTGAGTCCCCACAGTGCAAGCAGATATGTTCAGGACACTGAGATGTTATCAGGAGGCCATTAATTCTCATGTTCTGTCTTCTGCAGATTTGGATGAATGCATCGAGGGGATGCACGACTGTGAATCACATGGGATGATGTGCAAGAATCTAATTGGAACTTTTGCTTGTATCTGTCCACCTGGGATGCAACGCAGGCCTGATGGCGAAGGCTGCACAGGTGATCTTTCTTAAAAAAAATCAATCAAGTTTCTAGTTGTCAGAGCTGTGGGGAAAACCTTTTGAAATCTCTGAATCTGAAGCAGGATATCCTCTCATCTGGGCTCAGTCTTCACTGCTTCACAGAAATCCCTCATCCCACTCCTGTAGCTGATGGACATAGAATCGGCTATGTTAAATTGTATTATAATTTTCAGGTTTTTCTGCACATCTGGAGAGTGCCCC
The DNA here is from genome assembly GCA_029375565.1 of Gekko gecko. Classification (NCBI taxonomy): domain Eukaryota; kingdom Metazoa; phylum Chordata; class Lepidosauria; order Squamata; family Gekkonidae; genus Gekko; species Gekko gecko. The sequence continues at coordinate 10,324,238 of JAPDNY010000006.1, forward strand.
AAGTTTGCTGGAAAACCTGTTCTGCCTCCATGGGGCCCCAATCTGCAGGTTTAGCTATCCACAGATGGGGGGCAAATAGGATACAGATTACATTATATTGTATCACATCACATCACATTATAATGTTGTATAGTGGTTAACAGTGTCAGACTAGTATCTGGAAGACCCAGGTTTGAATCCCCGCTCATGCTCGGTGACCTTGGGCCAGTCAAACTCTCGCAGCCTAGCCTACTACACAGTGTTGTTGTGAAGATAAAATGGAGGAGAGGAAAATGATGTGAGGGGCTTGGGTCCCCATTAGGGAGAAAGGCAGGGTATGTGTGTATGTATGTATAAATAAAATGTTATAATTTTGCATTAATTATGCAAAAAATGCATCATAATTATGCAAAAATATGCAAAATCTGATTCTCGTTTCAGTCCTCTCTTATTCAAAGTGCAATGGAAAACTATTTCCCAAGTATGTCACTGTTTCAAAGTGTCCAAAGGACTTTGCATACTTAGTCTCTGCAATCTACGCAACAATCCTCTAAGGAAGGCTAGCTAGTATTATCATCTTTCCTATGACCGATGAGAGGCCGAGGGTTTAAAATATGTATACATAAAATATACAAAAACATAAAAACTAAAATTCTAGATCCAAGTATTAGAAGCTTCCAAATATTTCATTGTGTACCCAAAGTTGGCTTCAGCCAAAGGCCATTGAATAATTCCATGGTGGAGACAACACCTGAATCCAGAACTTCCCAATTCTTTGCTCAGCACGTCCACAAGTAGACTGTTCTGGTTCTAGACGTGAGGATCACCTCTCATCACAGTTCTAATGGCCCGCCTTTTCCTTCTCTGTTGCCCTCAGACGAGAATGAATGCCGTACCAAGCCGGGCATCTGCCCCAATGGGCGCTGCGTGAACACTGTGGGCAGCTACCGCTGCGATTGCAATGAAGGCTTCCAAACCAGCCCCTCTGGCACTGAGTGCCTTGGTAAAACTGCTTGTCCACAGCTTTTCTTTGTGCTTTCAGACATTTCAGAGTTTTGTACTTATGTGATTGTCGCATGATCATATGATAGCCAGATCAGGTTGCTGGATCTCAAAGTTTTATCCTCTATAACGGTTTTCAGGCTGAAAGCTGAGTGGGAGGGGGAAGAGTAAAGGGGAAAGCTGTGTTCTGATTGGCTGACTCTGCATATTCATCAGACTCTTCCCATAAACCACCAGGTGATATCCTCTACCGTCTTCTAGTATGCCTCACCTCTGCCCCTCCGGACTCCACCCCCAAGTTCCAAGCCCTTTCCCCTCAAAGTCTGAGATCTGAACAGTCTATCATTCGGAGAAGGATTCAGGGCGAGTATCCAAGGGGAAGAGGAAGTGGCACCTCTAGGCAAAGGAGTCCCACATAGTTTAAGGTGAAACAAGCAGGAACCCATGAAAGAGCTTTGTCAGCTACCACCCCAAAGTTGTAAAGCCCTCCCAAAAACATGCATCATCTTTAGACTTTCTAGCATAATATACAAAGATATCCAGTTCAATATCCCACATTCAACTTTCTGTTCTCCTAATTTTACTGTTTTACAAATTCACTATGACAGATGCTATGGATTTGGGAGGCAAATCGTAGAGGGTATTGAATTCAGCACTACTTTATTATTGAGTTTTATATAAAATCTTTTTTTAATGAAAATTAAATCTTTGCTTTTAAAAATATTGGGGGGATTCGGAACTTTAGGATGTTGGGTTTCGAAAATTCGTCTAGATTTCATGGGTGTGCTGAATTTTCGAAAACAGCCTGGTTCAGGTCAATCACAATAGCCTTTTCTTTTCCTTCCTTGGGTTTAATTATCCATCAGGGCCTACCTGCAGCAGCACACTGATTTCTCCATCTCTCCCCCCCCCCGGCCCAGATACTCGACAAGGATTCTGCTTCACCGAAGTGCTCCAAACCATGTGCCAGATGTCTTCCACAAACCGCCACCAGGTCACTAAATCAGAATGCTGTTGTAATGGAGGCCGTGGCTGGGGCCCCCAGTGTGAACTCTGCCCCTTTCCAGGCACTGCCCTCTATAAGAAAATGTGCCCCCATGGACCAGGCTACACAACTGACGGGAGAGGTGAGTCTGCCTTGCGGAGGTGGAAGATTCTTGTTGTGGTCCCACCTCTTGCTGTGGGGGTGCAGATCCTTATTAACATAATGTATGAAGCTGCCCCCTATCGTTGGTCCATCTGGCCTCGTATTGCCTACTCTGACTGTCAGCACCCCTCCAAAGTCTCAGGTGGAAAAAGGTTGTTCCCAGCACCTGAAATCCTCTTGACTGGAGATGCCAGGGACTGAACCTGGGACCTTCTCTGTGCAAAGCACGACCTCCACTACTGAACTGTATCTGGTCATTACTGACGCTTTGTCAGGTTCTTCAGTCAGTCACTCAACACAGGGCTTCTTCAGGAGACAGTGTTTAATAATGGAACAGTACTAAAGACACGTGAACTTTCTGTGTCAGTAATGACCAGATATGGCAGAGCCTACTAGGTTATGCTACATTCAAACAACCCCCCCTTCAGCAGAAGCCAATTGATATATTTTGCGCACGGGGGAGGCCTGAGCGGGCAAGCTAGCAAAACATTCTAGGAACCGTTAGAGTTCCCAGCGTAAGGCTCTGGCAGCTGGAGCAACAAGGTTGGGGACCTGATAAGAGACTGTGTGGAAAACTTCAGAGGGAAAGGAAGGAGGCATCAGCACTCCTCCCGCATACCATTACCATGACAGGGCTACCTGACATCCAGCTGCCCAGTATTTTAGCTGTCCCTACTAAAGTCTCTGTCCCTGTTTACTAGAGCATTTTTCATAGCCCAGTGAAGCTAAGCAATAGCTCCAGCTGCTGGCCCAAAAAAACCCTCAATGCATTTCAGGACACTTCAGCACTGTCTAGTTAAGTCTAGGGACCTTTTCGTGAAACAACTGGAAAAATAAGAGTGATTGATACTTGCCAATTAAACTTTAACTCCTAACTGAAATTTTGCCCTGAGTCCTGGACGGACCAGGTGAAACCTAGCCTGATCTCATTTATTTATTTATTTGATTGAACATCCATACCGCCCTCCCCATAAAGCAGGCTCAGAGTGGTGTGCGACAGTTTGAAATGAGGAGAAATTAGAACAATCAAATATACTATTGTAAAAACATACGCCTACAGGGCCCCATGATAAAAATTTGACTCCCATTAATAAGGGGGGAGGAGAGTGAAGAGGCAATGGATAGATTGTTTGGCGGGGCACCTCTGCCTTGCAGGCCCTGTGGAATTGTAACAAGTCCGACAGAGCCCTGACATTATTTGGCAGACAATTCCACCAAATCGGAGCCAGGACCGAGAAGGCCCTGGTTCTGGTTGAGGACAGCTGGACACTCCAAGAACTTCCAGTAGATGCTGTTCTCCTGAGCGTAATGCTCTCCGGGGCACATACCAGGAGAGGCGGCCCTGCAAGTACATCGGTCCCTGACTGTTTCTCACCAGATCTCAGAAGCTAAGAAGGGTCAGCCATGATTAGTATTTGGATGGGCAACCGCTAAGGAAGTCTAGGATCGCTATACAGAGGCAGTCAATGGCAAACCACCCCTGAATGTCTCTTACCTTGGAAATCCCGCAGGGTTGCCATAAGTTGACTGTGACGTCATGGCACTGTCCATCACCAACAACTGAAATTTTAAATACCAATTTCAGAACACCACCACCACCACCCCTTCTTTTATATTTTTAGCACCAGCTCTCCGATAGAGAAGCATCTTTCCAAGCTGTCCCTCTTTTTAACTAGGGAGTCAACCTCCTGTATGAAAGGCAGGTGCTTGACCAGTGAGCTGTGCCTACCCTTGAGCCCCAACCTCCACTCTCAACTAACTCCAAAGATTTCCTGCAAATAATGTTAGGAGCTGCCATTCTGGGACGGCACTGACAGAGGAATTCCTCTCTCTCTTCCTCTCCCTTCCCTACCCCCCCCCCGTGAGTGCAGATATTGATGAATGCAAGGTGCTCCCCGACCTCTGCAAGCATGGGCAGTGCATCAACAGCATGGGTTCTTTCCGCTGCCACTGCAGAGTGGGATATGCCACAGACCTCACTGGCACAGCTTGCCAGGGTAAGTGGGACGCTCAGGTTAATGGGTCTGGCAACTGGAAGCCAGTTTAATTGCCCTCGGTTATGTCTGCACCAATGACCTGATTGGATTTTTTTGTCATTGCTCGCTGCCCCCCCTCCAATTCCAATGTACTTGAGCTTTGCCCTCAAGATTTTGCATGAAGCCATAGAAGGGTAGTAGCTAAGGGCTGCTGTCCTTTGGTGCAGGTTTAGGCCAGCCTCCTAGAGTTGTGGAACTGGGCATTTACTGGGGTCCCAATATTGGGGGAAAGCCCTTTCAGCAGCATCACCCTGTGTAGTAATGGTTAGAATGTCAGTTGGCCACCCAATGGTTCCATGGGTCAATTAGCCCAAGAAAACATTTACACGGCTGGGTTGTAAGTGCTGGTGCTAGCACTCAGGTGCCCCAGCAGACGTCTGGGAGGTTTTGAAAGTGGTATGGTATGTTAGGACTTTCCTTTCCGTCTCACCCCGATTCTCTTGCCCTTAGACCTTGATGAGTGCAATCAGTCCCCCAAGCCGTGTAATTTCATCTGCAAAAACACTGAAGGTAGTTTCCAGTGCTCCTGTCCCAGGGGATATATCCTGCAGGAGGACGGAAAGACTTGCAAAGGTAAGCCTGGAGGGTGGGGTCCCTGCAGCCAAAGAAATGCAGGCTATGGCCCAGTCTTGCTGTCTATATCTAAAGTTGCATATGATGCATTATGCCGGAAGTGTAAGAAGAATGAGACAGGAACTTATCACCACCTGTGGTGGAAGTGTTCTACTGGAAAGTCTTAGAACTTCAGCTGCAAGTACCTAGATGTCAAAGATGTGAGATGCAATCTATAAATTCCTGGAATTCGTAGTTTCCTGTACACATAATGATTTTGATTAAGAATTAGTGGTGCCCCCCAAATTCACATTCACCTGAGTTCGTAATGCAGTTCAGAGCGCATGTCTCCAAGCCAAGGTGAGTATCGTCACTGAGTGTTCTTCTCCAGCTCAGATGGTTGGGACGATAGTGGGGAGATGGGAAACCATGCAAACAGGCTCAAGAAAAGGTAGAACTCCTCCTAGATTTCCCAAGAACACTACTTGGCAATGTGACATAGATTCTGAGTTCACGGCTGGGCTTGGAAGAAACCAGCGCATTTGCCTATTTTTTTGTAAAAAAGATTGGTTCACCAAGCTCCCATTCTTAATCAAGCTCCGATGAGTTTGATCACTACTAATAGATTTGCTTCGTGGTTATTATAAATACTGTTATAATTGTTTAGAGAAGGCATTATTACATTTTTGAACATTTCTTGTATACTTTAAAAACTATATAAATATATAACTATATAACTAAATAAATAAAAAGATCTGCTTAGGAGTTACTCAGAATGATTATCCTACATGGTTGTAGCAGGAATATTTGTGCCAAATAAGGGAAAATACCTACAACAGTAAGTATAAGGTATACAGAGATTGTGAGCTACTTAAAATAAATTATTATTTTTCTGCATGGTTTCTGGGGGGGAGTCTCTTGAATGTGCAGGAATGCTGATATCTGTGGGTGGGCCACTTTTACTCATTTTGCAATAGACGATTGACTATCAAGTTCACTTTTAGGAGTGATGTATCATTACGGGATAGGGCCATGTCGTTGGAGAGAACCTGCAGATCAAAGGGAAACATGGCTGCTGGCAGCCTCCATAACCAACAGAGAACCATGTGGGAGAGTGGTTGCAAGGGAAACAGAAGGGAGGGCAAGGTGCACCCTCACTTGGCTGCCTACACCTATCCGGTGGGCCTTACGGCTCCACAGTCCGCTGGGACAATGCTTGTTCTTGAGTCCTGAGTTGCTTAGGAGAAAGATGTTATGGCCGTATAAATATTTTAAATAAATAAATAAATTTAAATAAATAAATATTGATGATGCCCTAATCACAGCCACTTCTTTCTGTTCCATACGACAAAACGGAGTGGAGAAATTGACTGAACTGGACTGTCAGCATTTTCTGGTGTAGTCAGCTTTACTAAAGGAAAGATTAACCCGCTCTTGTTTTCTCGGTGCTCCAGACCTGGATGAGTGCTCCACGAAACAACACAACTGCCAGTTCTTGTGCGTTAACGTCATTGGGGGCTTCAATTGCAAGTGTCCCCCTGGATTCACCCAACATCATTCTTCCTGTATTGGTGAGTTACCCTTCCTCCCACCCGAAATGGAAGGTTAACGGTTCCTGGGGAACCAGATGAAAGAATGTTCAGGAGGGGACAAAGGAGAGGGTGTGGGGAAAGCTGTTGGACAATGAGTTTTTCCACAGTCTCATTTTCCTTGCTTGTGTGTTCCTGATGCTTGGGAGAGGGGGGATCTGTTCCACATGTGTTTTGCTCCCTCTAGTGGTCAATTTGATATTACATCTATTTATGTCTGGCATATCTCCCTGCAAAATTAAACTGCAGGTTTTTATGCAGGACATAACATGATGTAATATTAAATCAACCGCTAGAGGGAGCAAAACGCATGCAAAGGAAGACACAAGTGAAGAAAATGAGAATGCGGAACAGTCTAATGTTTGAAAAATAGATTGTATTTCACTCTATCGTTACCATGTCTATTGTAGGTACACCTAATTCAGTGCATACAGTACCTTCCATTTAAGGAAAACTAGACATTGTCTGACCCCCAGGAAATCTGAAATAGCAAAGGTCTAGTAACTGTGGCACATCCAATTTTAGAATTCATTTTAGAAATGGTCGTAGTGCAAGAAGAACTAAGGTAGACTGGGATGCAGCATGGAATTCTGGAACTAAAGGGACAGGGGAAACTACTTTTCTCCAACAGAAGAATGTAATGTGGAAAGCGACATCAAGTCACAGCTGACTTGCAACCCTGTAGGGTTTTTAAGGAAGAGGCATTCAGAGGTGATTTGCCATTGCCTGCCTCTATGTCATACCCCTGGTATTCCTTGGAAGTCTCACATCCAAATACTAGCCTGAGCTAACCCTGCATAGCTTTTGAGATTTGATGAGATCAGGCTGGCCGGGGCTATCCAGGTAGTCAGTAGGAAGGTAATCTTAAGGGCCTCAAGCAGGTGAGCCCAGTCACATGCTATCAAGGGAGTCCCAAGATCCCTGGAGTTACTGTCCAATTTCGTATGGAGAAAATTCTTCCCAGTGATTCCCAGATCAATGTTACGTCACCCTTGGATAGTCTAGATGGTACAATTAAATAGATGTGTTGACACACATGTGTGAGTCCTGGTGGAGGACGGGCAGAGCTTGTTCCCTGGACTGCTCACACACCATGCAATCTTGTGATCCCCCTGCAGATAACAACGAATGCACAGCACAACCCACCCTTTGTGGGGCTAAAGGACAATGCCTGAACACTCCGGGGAGCTACAACTGTGAATGCCAGAAAGGATTTGCTCTTGACAGTTCCGGCAGCAGTTGTGAAGGTACTGGGGAGCTGTTACCTTACTACCTTTTTCAGCAGCATGCTTTATGGTAGTTATGCTGTCCTGTTTTCAGGCAGTAACCAGTTACTGCCACTAAAGGACACAGGAGGAGCAAAACCCCAACTTCAAGCAGCTATAAGATTTAGTATTTTGTCGTTTCATTGCACCTGTTTCAATTTTGATCTGGATCTTTGACATATTTATTTAAAATAAATAAATTCAGAGGCATCTGCTGCTCCTGCACCACAATATGTATGAAGGAACACAGTTGGGAGACAGGCTGGGGTTTAAAAATCTGCACTCCAAAAAGATCTTTTCTCAGCTTCCAACTGGGATAAGTCTGTATATCTGCAGTGCAGTTCAACTAAATCAACTTTAGAAAATCTATGTGGATCTTTTCCTCCATCTTCCAGTTTTATTAATCCCCATTATATGGGTGGGTTTTTTTGAGAATTAGAGATCTGCGGCTGGCCTTCTGGCATTTCCTAGCTCACAGTCTTAACTCTTGTGCCACATCTGCTCATATTTGTTTTCACACTGAGGTAGTGACATCACAGAAAGGTCAGGTCTGGTTAGTGTCTTCACTACCCTTTTGTAGAACGGAAGCAAGAAGTGAACGATTAAAGGGGTCCTGTCGTATGATTCTGCGTGGTATTTCCACGTACATGGGCTTTTCCGCATACTCATTTTCCTTGCTTTTAAGTTCCTGTTTCTTGGGGGGGGTGTCTGTTCCACATGTGGTCTATTTCTTCTAGTGGTCAATTCGCTATTACATCAGTGTATCTCAGGCATATCTTGTAGCAGATTTAAATTGCAGGTTTTTATGCCGGGCATAAACTGATGTAATCCTGAGCTGACCACTAGAGGGAGCAAAACATGTGTGGGAACAGAAAACAATAACAACGGAGAAGCAGGAACTTACAAGTGAGAAAAATGAGAAGGTGGGGAAACCCTAAGTGATAAAGACACCAAGAGAGAAGTTAAACCTCAAACAATTCCCGAGGGAAAGAAAATTATTATAGTAACCAATATTGGATACATCTTCCCTTGGCTCCAGTGTCAAATGCACCTTCTCTTTCGGTTTGCACATGGGCACATGCTTTGAGTAGAGCAACAGCCAAAGGCAACCCCTGCCCACATGAGGCATGTGGGAGGTGCCACGAGCCAACGGCCCCAGCCCTGCATGAGGTGGGTGCCAGCCACTGGTAACCTCAGCCTGCCGCGAGGTGGGCAAGAACCTGCTGTTCCTCCCTCCCCTCCCCTCCCCTCTCTGTTGGGGGCGGGGTTTCAGAGACCTTTTCTGAAGCCACTTTGCCTCCTAGCATGCCAGCCCTTTTTGGCACCACCACAAATTTGTGGTGCTTAAGGATGGTTCTTTAAGAGAACTTGTTGCTGGAGAAGGAGGTGCATGTAAGCTAGGATGTAGGAAGTGGGGATAGCGTGCAGATCTAGGGAGGTGTCAATCATAGAATCATAGAATCCTTGAATGTTAGAGTTGGAAGGGACCTTGCAGGTCATCTAGTCCAACCCCCTGCACTCTGCAGGAGCACAGCCAAAAGAGAGCCCTGCATACCTGCAACATACCCGAAAGATGGTTGTCCAGCCTCTGCTTGAAAATGTCCAGCGAAGGAGCATCCACCACCTCCCGAGGCAGTCTGTTCCACTGCTCAACCACTCTGACAGTTAGGAAGTCTTTCCTGATATCTAGCCGGTATCGACTGCCTCGTAATTTCCACCCATTAGATCTAGTCCTGCAATCTGGAGCAAGAGAGAATAGATCTGCTCCATCTTCCACATGACAGCCCTTCAAATACTTGAAGACTGCCATCATGTCCCCTCTAAGCCTTCTCTTTCCCAGGCTAAACATACCCAACTCTTTCAGCCTTTCCTCGTAAGACTTGGATCCCAACCCTCTCACCATCCTGGCCGCCCTCTTCTGGACACGCTCGAGCTTGTCAACGTCCTTCCTAAAATGTGGTGCCCAAAACTGGACACAATACTGACCATAGCAGAATAGAGCAGAACTACCACCTCCTGTGATCTGGAGACAATGCTTCTGTTAATGCATCCTGAGATTGCTTTGTTTTAAGCTGTTTTATCTTGATGGAATTTTTTTAAATGGATCCTTAGATTTTGAACGGAGGCAATACTGAGTAAAACATAAATTGGCGACAAGGATGGGATTTTTTGCCTTTAAACCCACCTCTGGCCTGGCATCTGATCATCTTGCATTATTTTGCTGGTCTTCTTTGGTGCAGGTACAAATCTTGATGAAAGAACTAGCTATTTGAGCCAGTTTGGTGTAGTGGTTAAGTGTGCAGACTCTAATCTGGGAGAACCGGGTTTGATTCCCCACTCCCCCACTTGCAGCTGCTGGATGACCTTGGGCAAGCCATAGTTCTGACAAGAGCTGTTCTTGAAAGAGCTCTCTCAGCCCCACCTACCTCACAGGGTGTCAGTTATGGGGAGAGGAATGGAAAGGAGATTGTAAGCCGCTCTGAGACTCTGAGTGAAAGGTAAAGGTAAAGGTTCCCCTGCTCGAAAGCCAGTCGAATCCGACTCTAGGGTTGCGGTGCTCATCTCTGTTTCAAAGCCGAAGAGCCAGCGCTGTCCAAAGACGTTTCCGTGGTCATGTGGCCGGCATGACTAAACACCAAGGCGCACGGAACGCTGTTACCTTCCCACCAAAGTGGTCCCTATTTATCTACTTGCAATTTCTTGCTTTCAAACTGCTAGGTTGGCAGGAGCTGGAACTAGAGACAGGAGCTCACCCCGTCATGCGGCACTCTCGGGTCTTGAACTGCTGAACTACTGACCTTCCACAGCCTGCAGTTCAGCGTCTTAACCACTTGAGCCACCGCAGCTCCTTCTCTGAGTGAAGGGCGGGGTATAAATCCAATCTCTTTCCTGCTTCTTCTACTTAACCCTTGACCCTCAGGCCTTTTTCTTTTACTGTAGATGTGGACGAGTGTGACGGGAACCACCGGTGCCAGCATGGATGCCAGAACGTGCTGGGGGGCTACCGCTGTGGCTGCCCCCAAGGGTACGTCCAGCACTACCAATGGAACCAGTGTGTGGGTAAGTCTGTCGCTGGGACTGGTTGGCAGCTTCTCCCAGAATTGGGGCTCCTTCTGGACATCAGGTCCGCTGTGACCCCCGGCTGTTCCTCTTTCCACTTTTGGCCCCAGATGAGAATGAGTGCTCCAGCGCGGCAGCCTGTGGCTCAGCCTCCTGCTACAACACCTTGGGGAGCTTCAAATGCATTTGCCCCTCCGGCTTCGACTTTGACCAGGCCTTTGGGGGCTGCCAGGATGTGAACGAGTGCGCAGCAGGGGGCAGCCCCTGCAGCTATGGCTGCTCCAACACAGAGGGGGGCTACCTGTGCGGCTGCCCCAGCGGGTACTTTCGGGCAGGACAAGGGTAAGTACGTGGCCTTACGTCAGGTAGGGTGAACCTGCAGGTGGGGAGTGTGTGTGGGATTTTCTTTCCGGTTATGATAGCCACAGTCCCTGGTAGGGAGGGGGGTAATAAAATGAGCCTCAGTCGAAAGCCAGGCAGGTAGTTAGTTGACAAGTGCAAGTGAGTCAGCGTCCCCCCATTAGGTTCCTCTCCGCTTCGGGAATGTCTCGTTGCACACCTTGATTCGATCTGATTTATTGGATTGGTATCCTGCTGTCCCCTGTGTCCAGGCTCAGAGCAGGTAATATCATTGATAAAAACATTTAACAATTCAATATTAACGTAACTAGTGCATAAATACAATAAAATACCAAATAATATGTAATAAAATACATAAAACTGTAAACCAGCAAGGTAATTAAAAGAAGGCATAAACACTCAAGGAGGAGTGGTATATTATATGTGTGTGTGTGTGTGTATAATCAATTAGGGGGCCGCCTTTAACATCATGGCCCTGGTCCTAACATTAATATTAACATCAACATTACTGCCAGCCTGACGACCATCAGCATGGGTTAGTGGTAGGCGACCATCTAATTTACGAGAGAATGCTGCTGTCTTCTATTGTATTTATATTGGAGTAGTTATGGTTTTTTTATATATATAGTTACTTTAACTGAATTTTGTTTTAATATCGTGCAGTTTTAATCTATATATTTATTGGTACATATTGTAAGCCGTCCTGAGCTTGCCTCAGCGGGGAGGGTGAGATAAAAATTTAACAAATAAAATAAATAAATAAATAATCTCTCTGATCTGAAAGGAGAGAGGAGGAGAAGAGGAGAGAGGGAGATGGGGGGGAGGCCAATTAGAGATGGAACCCGTCACTGTCCTCAACCATAGGCCCGGCGGGACAACTCTGTTTTACTGCATCAGATCCCTCAGGGCCCAGATCTCAGCTAGAAGAGTGTTCCCCCTGGCTCTGGTTGAGGGCATCCAGACACTCCTTAGGCCAGGGATCACCAGCAAGTTTTGGTCATTAGGGCATGACGCTCTTTGGGGGGTATACCAGGAAAGGCAGTCCCGAAGGTGTGCTGGTCCCAGATCGTTTAGGGCTTTGAAGGTTAACACCAAAACCTTGAACTTGATCTTGTCTTTAATCTGGAGTCAGTGCAGCTGATAGACCACTGGTTGAATATGCGCTCTGAAAGGCATTCCCATAAGCACCCACGCAGCTGTATTCTGGACCAGTTGCAATTTCCGGATCACTCTCAAGGGTAGCCCTGCATAGAGCCAGTTACAGTAATCCAATCTGGAGGAGACTGTTGCATAGATTACTGTGGCTAGGTCAGGGGGAGACAGGAAGGGAGCCAATTGTTTAACCAAGTGCAAGTGGTAGAATGCCAGTGTCATGACCCAGGTGGGGTGTCACCTGACGCTGCCACCACTCTGATTTTAGGATCCTTTGAGAAGGCCCAGAGCACCCTCCCAAGACCTTCAGACCTCCCTTACTTGGCCGAATAATAGGCATGAGGACCAGGCAGAGTAAACAAAAATTAAAAGGTTTATTTTTACAGGAGGTCAGTCAAATAAAGGAAACAACAATGCGCAAGAATAATAGCAATAAGTGGGTGAAGAGAAAAGAAACCAAATGCCCTGTTGACTCACAGTCCTTAGTCCACTGTCTCAGTTGGGCCTCAGTCTGCTCACCCTTCCTCTCAGGGTGAGGGTCTCTTCCCTGCAGCAGCCTTCCTTCTGGCCCTATTCTCTTGGAAGAAAGAAACAGCTCTGCTTCTGTACCGGCTCTTTTGTTACAAACCCCTTTCTCTGTGATTGGCTAAAATTGGTGCCAAAACCTCTCAGGGGCTTCTGGGAGTTGTAGGCCTGGCCTCCTCCCAGTGCTACTAAGGCTGCCTGGGCCTGCTAGGCCTTTATTTGCAGAGCCTAGATAATGCCAGCCAGTTTAACTACATTTGCAACCTGGGCCTCTATTGAGAGGAAGGCATCCAGGATCACACCCAAGCTCCTGACAGTCAATCCATATGTTAACTGTACACCATCAAGAGCTGGGAGTTGGCATCCTAACCCTAACCTTCTTTGTACTGTCCTATGTGGGTCTGGTTGAACCAAGATTTCTAAAATCACTTCTGGCATTGGTGCATGCGCAGCTGGCTGTGGCTTTTTGATCTTCTTTGTGGTCTCTGTGCATCACACCCATGGGAACTCAGTGCGCCTGCGCTGACCTGGTCGGTGTCTGTACAAAGCTCACAACAGGATTTCCGTGCCCTTCGCCCCCGTGCATGCACAGGAACCCCACCGCGCATGCCCAAGGGGCGGGGGCACGGACATCCCGCCAGTTCTCCTCTGACCGCCTCGCTGTTAGCAGCCTGCGTTGGTGTCTCCGAGAACACTTTTACCTCACAGCAGGGATTGCTTTCTCTTCAAAAAATTTTCTTCATCTTTTTTTCTCTGTTCATCTAAACCTCCGTTTTGTTGACTCTCCTCTCAAATCCACACTTTTTTGTGGATGTCCTCCGGTCTTCGGACCATTCTCCTCCCCCTCCCCCCCCTTCATCCTTATCGGGTTGAAGGGCCCACTTCCATTGTTTTATGGAAAGTCGAAAGTGGGGGTGTTTCAAAAGGTGCTCTTCCTGTGGGAGCAAACTAGCCTTGAGGGACGAGCACTCCCTCTGTGTTTTTTGTTTGGGGGAGAGTCACCGGCCTGACGCCTGCTCCATCTGTGCCCGATTCTCCAACCAGACGAGAAAGAACAGGGCCGCTAGGCTGAAGGTCGCATTGTGGGAGTCGGCACTCGCTCCTCCAGCCGCTGTTATGGAGTCCGATCAGTCCGTATCGAGACCAGTCGTCTCAGCATCGAAATCATCTGTGTTGACACAGAGGGATCCTCCAACACCGAAGCCTCCCAAGGTAGGGAAGTCCTCATCGGATACCGGAGGGGCCCCTAAGAAAATGTCTAAGTCGAAGACGACTTCATCCATGTCGACCCCGATAAAGAAGCCCAAGAAGGATAAAACGAAGACCCTGGGGTCAAGCAAAACGGGAGACACACATAAGTCTCACGGTGTGAGCGGTGTTAAATCTCCTAGGGGCTCTGCTTGCCGTGCGGACGCACCTCAGCAACCCCCACGACTATCCCATCCGACGCCGGAGCTGACGAAAATCCTCGTGGAGCCTCCGATACAGATCCTGGACTCTCCACCGCGTCAGCCTGAACCCCCAATGTCGGACGTTCCCCATCATCGTACAGTTCCCCAGTCGATGTCGCCTCCTCCTACCGACCTCGATCTGGTTTCTAACGTCCAGGCACTGGGATCTCAATCCCCTTCGGTAGCTTCTTGGGCTAGTGATCACTTGGATCGATCTCGGCATCGCCCTCGGGGCCACTCCAGATCTCCGTACCATCCAGACCGTTGTGAGCAGGAAACTTACGATCCGCGCTACGACAGGTACCACACATCCTATCCATACCGACCTCCGAAATTTCCCTACGACCATAGGCATGAGATGCCATACTGGTTCTCCTCCGGGCCATGGAATTTCCCTGGATGTCCTGAATCTTGGGAGCCCCGTTGATACCGCTCCCGCTCACCTCACCACCCACCTTCGGTGACAGTGTCGAAACCTCCACCGTCCCCTCCTCATCCTCCCGTCCATTCCGACCACGCCACTGCTCCACCAATGCTGATGGCTGAGCCACCGCTACCGAAGCCTCAAGATTTGAGTTCCGACTCCGCCTCTTCTCGGGGTGACTCCGATGTCGATGATGTGGAGGATGCTCTTTCCCCTGTCGAACCTCCCCCCAAAACGCCGATCTCTGGGGGCAGCCCGATTTCCCCTTCAGAGGACATGTCCTCACAAGGGGACTTAGTAAAACGCATGGCACACTCTCTTGCCCTACTGATCATCCAACCCCAACCATCTGCGGCTGACGAGGTGTACAACATCATCGAGATCGACGCATCTACGCCGATAGCCTTACCAATGTCTAAACACCTCCTAAAAGCAGTCAAGTCCCCATGGACAAAACCATCATTGGCACCGGTCTCTACCAAGTGGTTAGACCACATGTACCGAATCCAAGAAGAGGGAGCTTCCTTCCTCTACCTCCACCCTCGCCCAAATTCGTTGGTCGTTTCCACATCTTCCAAAAACAAAAGCTCTAATTCCACTCTGTCGGATAAAGAGAGCAAAAAAATCGACACCTATGGCCGTAGGATATACTCCTCTGCAGCCCTGGGTATAAAATCCTCCAATTATTTAGCCTGCTTCGGGAGATACCAGTATGCCCTGAGACAAAGGATGTCAGCACTCCTCCCCTCAATGCCGGATGACAAGCTAGCTGAAGCGAGATCGATTCAGAAGGAGGGTCTCCTGGTGGCCAAACAACTTCTGAACACCACGAAACATTCTCTAGACACTTTCTCATCGTCGATGGCTTCTGCAGTGTCACTCCGCCGCCATGCGTGGTTACGTACCACATCTCTCCCCTAGGACACTAGATCCTATATCAAAGATCTCCCCTTCGATGGGGACGGCCTATTCCAATCCTCCACCGACGCTGCCTTGCAGGAGCTGGATAAGAATATCAAAGCTTCAAAATGGCTGGGAGTCTCGGCGCCACAAAGATCTTACCGACAGCGGTCCTGGTCCAGGTACACCCCCCGTTGTCCATACCCTACAAAGCCGTCCCCAGACACTGCCTGGAGACCCCGTCAATCTCCAAACCACAACAAGCAGTCGTACCAGTCTAAACCGAGGTCAGGGTCGCAACATCCACAAGCAAGACCCAAGTCCAACCGTGGACCAAAGCAGGGTCTTTGACTCTGTCCTCTCGATGTCGAGAGAAAAGACCCGCCTTCATCCCTTCCTTTCTGTATGGAACACCATAACCACGGATGCCTGGGTCTTATCCATCGTAACCAATGGTTATCTCATCGAATTCCCCGACCTCCCACCTTTACCGACCTTCCGTTCCACCCCTCCTTCCTCCGTCCTCCTTCAGGAAGCTGAATCCCTACTGAAGAAAGAGGCGATAGAACCCGTCCCGAAAACTTCCGAACGGATGGGATTCTATTCCCGGTACTTCGCTGTACCGAAACGCAATGGGGGGCTACGTCCCATCTTGGATCTTCGGGATCTCAATATCTATATACGATATTGAAAATTCAAGGTGACGACCCTGCAAGCTATCCTTCCCTTGATCCCACAGGGCGCCTGGATGGCTACCATCGACCTCCAGGATGCTTATTTCCACCTCAACATCCACCCGTCCCACAGGAAGTACCTCCGTTTCACGATAGGGGAAGGTCATTATCAATACTGATGTCTCCCATTCGGGATCTCTACGGCGCCGAGGGTCTTCACCAAGGGGATCACCATCTTCCCCTATATCGACAACTGGCTTCTGGTGGCCGATTCCCCGACCTCTCTGCGCAAGGACATCGTTTTCACACTACACCTTCTATCCTTGCTCGGTCTTCAAGTGAACCTCCAAAAGTCCTGTCTTTAACCATCTCAGAGGGTGCAATTCATCGGGGCCCTACTCGACACATTGGCCAGCAGAGCCTTCCTGCCGTTGGACAGAGCTCAAACCTTTTCCACCCTAGCAACCTCTGTTCGCAACTCTCCATCCTCAACGGCGTACGACGTCCAACGCCTCCTGGGGCACATGTCCGCTATGACTTCGGTCCTCCCCTTGGCGAAACTCCACATGAGACCTCTCCAACTTTGGTTTCTAAAAAGTTTTCATCCAAACCAAATGTCTCAGTCAAAGGTCCTGATTCCTACTCGAACTGTACGGGACTCTCTGACCTGATGGACTATCATCTCAAATATCACGGAGGGTGCTCCGTTTACCCCCCCTCTCCTCATTACACTTTGACGACGGATGCCTCTTTATGGGGATGGGGAGCCCACCTCCATGGCATCAGCGTGGGATAACGGTGGGATGCTGCTACTGCAAACAGGGACATCAACTACCTGGAACTACTGGCCATCTCACTAGCTCTCCAAGCTTTTCAGCACCTCTTACAGGGACACTGTGTTGCCATTCTCACTGACAACACCACGGCCCCCAGCTACCTGAACCGTCAGGGAGGAACCGTCTCCAGGAGCCTTTGTGGGCTCGCGCTCGACCTTTGGGACTGGTGCGTTTCCAACCAAATCGTACCCATGGCCACCCACATCCCTGGAGTCCAAAACGTGGAAGAAGATCTGATCAGCAGAGGCCACACTCACCACCACAAGTGGGAACTGAATCCGGTCTACCTTCAACCTCTCTTCGACCATTGGGGGACTCCAGCAATCGACGTGTTCGCCTCACGGGAGAAAATGCAAACAATTCTGCACCCAAGGAGGCAAGGATCCTCTCTCCTTAGGGGACGGCCTTCTAATGCCTTGGACCGGTCCATTCCTGTACATTTTCCCTCCACTGCCCCTACTCTTGAGAGTGGTGCACAAGGTGGCCAAATTTCGACCGGATTGCATCCTCGTGACTCCATGGTGGCCCAGGCAACCCTGGTTCCCCATCCTACTGCATCTGGCAGGAGGCAAGTTCCATCACTTCCCCAAAGTGCAAGATCTCCTCACCGCCGAAAGAGGCAAAGTACTCCACCCACAGGTGGACAACCTAAAGCTGACTGCCTGGAGGCTCCAACCGTGAGCTTCTCTGCTCGGGTTTCAGAGGTCCTGTGTAACGCAAGGAAGGAATCTACCCGCTCATCCTATTGCAGGAAGTGGCACAAGTTCCTCTCGTATCTAGACAGATCTACGAACACTCCAACCTCTGTGGGCCTGGACAAAATTTTGGACTTTCTTCTGTCCCTTAGGGACCAGGGTCTATCCCATTCATCCGTGAAGGTCTACTTGGCGGCTATCTCCACTTACCACCAGGGCCTGGATGGTCACACAATCTTCTCCCATCCGACCTCAAAGCGGTTCATGAAGGGCCTCATTAGACTGTACCCTCCGATAGTCGCGCCTACAGACCTATGGGACTTACCACTAGTACTACAGCAACTTACCAGACGACCGTTTGAACCAATGGCTACTTGTGACCTCCAGTGTGCAGCCTAGAAAATGGCCTTCCTAGTGGCTATCACCTCAGCCAGGAGGGTTGGTGAACTCACGGCACTCCGACATAACCCACCCTACCTGGTTTTCCTTCCGAATGGTGTGCATCTGGTACCAGACCTGACCTTCCTTCCAAAGATTGTTTCAGAGTTCCATCTCAATACTGAAATATTCTTACCAGATTTTTTCCGACATCCAGAGGATGACGGACAACGCTTGCTCCATACCCTGGATGTCAAGAGGGCACTCCTCTTCTACCTAAATCAGACTCATTCAACCAGACGTGACAACTCACTATTTCTGTCCTACAGCTCGCCCTCCCTGGGGCTCCGCATCACGTCTCAATGACTCTCTAAATGGATTGTCAAGACGATTAGAATGTGCTATGCTCTAGCGAAGCAGTTGCCTCCCTCTCGTCTGAGAGCGCACTCTACCAGGTCTATGGCGACTTCAATGGCCTTTCTGAAGGGCGCATCTCTTTCGTCCATCTGCAAAGCAGCTACGTGGTCCACGCCAACCACGTTCATCAAGCACTACACTCTGGACGTCCGTGCCCAGCAGAAGGGTGACTTGGGTCGTCTGGTCCTCTCCTCTATGGCTCCCTGTGTCTGCCAGCACCCACCTCCAGGTGAGCCACTGCTTTTTAATCTCCCATGGGTGTGATGCACAGAGACCACGAAGAAGATAAACAGGTTGTTTACCTGTAACTGATGATCTTCGAGTGGTCATCTGTGCATTCACACCGCACGCCCATCCTTCCCCACTGCTGTCATCCTCAGTTGTCCTCATACATGGCTAGGTTTGATAGTGGGCAGAAGGAACTGGCGGGATGTCCGTGCCCCCACCCCTTGGGCATGTGCGGTGGGGTTCCTGCGCATGCCCAGTGGCAAAGGGCGCGAAAATCCCGTTGTGAGCTTTGTACAGACACTGACCAGGTCAGCGCAGGAGCACTGAGTTCCCATGGGTGTGAATGCACAGATGATCACTCGAAGATCATCAGTTACAGGTAAGCAACCTGTTTTTCCTTTGGCTCACCTGCAAGCTTGTCCCTTATAGCAAACTTTGTGTCTTTGGAAAATGAGCCATTGATGGCATCAGGATTGTTGTGGGTGTTTGATATTGTCCCCTCTGAACTGGTAGCAGCTCCGCAAGGTGTCCCTGTAGAGGCAATTCTTTCCCAGCTCTCCTCCTGGAGACGATTCCATTGGTGATGCCGGGAACTGCAAATTCAGGTTTGCGTGCAAGGATCAGAGATTGCCTCCAAAGCCACAGGCCTCAGTCCCCAGCAGAAGAGGTCAAGAGTCGAGTCAGCAAACAGTGAAAATGTTATGTATTTTATTTCCTCTGCATTTCACCCTTTGGGAAATAACCCAAGGTCTCCAGCCAAGTTATGACCTCTGCCAATTCTTGGGTCTCGGAAGGTGCTCAACAGTGCTAATCCCAGGAGACTCCCCTTCCTGAAATGTGTGGAAGACGAGGGGAGGTGAAGATATTATTTTATTATTTATTTTATTTCATTTATACCCCAACCTCCCTTGCAAGCAGGCTCAGGGTGGGTCACAGCAAGTCACATATGAATACATAGAACAGTCAAAACAATTAAAACAAACACTTAGTAGCCAACAATAAAATTACTATATACATAACACTATGCTGGGGATTATTAGGAAGGGAACTGAAAACAAATCAGCCAGTATCATAATGCCCCTGTATAAATCATTGGTGCAACTTCATTTGGAGTCCTGTGTGCAATTCTGGTCACCACATCTCAAGAAGGATATTATAGCATTGGAAAAAGTGCAGAAAAGGGCAACTAGACTGATAAAAGGGTTGGAACACCTTCCCTATGAAGAAAGGTTAAAACGCTTGGGGCTCTTTAGCTTGGAGAAACGACAGCTGAGGGGTGACATGATCGAGGTTTATAAGATTATGAATGGGATTGAGCAGGTTGAGAAAGAAGTACTTTTCTCCCTTTCTCACAATATAGGAACTCGTGGGCACTCCATGAAATTGCTGAGCAGTCGGGTTAGAACAGATAAAAGGAAGTCCTTCTTCACCCAAAGAGTGATTAACATATGGCATTCACTGCCACAGGAGATGGTGGCAGCTACAAGCATGGACAGTTTCAAGAGGGAATTAGATAAACATATGGAGCAGAGGTCCATCAGTGGCTATTAGCCACAGGGTATAGATGGGAACTCTCAGCCTGGGGCAGGTGATGCACTCTATTCTTGGTGCTGGGGGGGCAGCAGTGGGAGGGCTTCTAGTGTCCTGGCCCCACTGATGGACCTCCTGATGGCACCTGGTATATTTTGGCCGCTGTGTGACAATGTGTTGGACTAGATGGGCCATTGGCCTGATTCAACATTGGCTTCTCTTATGTTCTTATAACCCAACTAGGAAGAGGTTGATAAAGAGAGGGGGTCACAGGAAGAGGTTAGGGGGCAGTACAACCCCCCCCCCCGGTCTTCCTATCTCATCCCTTCTCTTACCTTTCCTTGGAATTGCAGGCACTGCGTCTCTGGGCTAGGATTCGGCAAAGAGGCCTACCTGCCTGCCCCTCTGGAGGAGGATGAGGAGAACCTCTTGTCCCCCGAAGCTTGTTATGAATGCAAAGTCAATGGGTACCCCAAGAGAGGTCGTCACCGGCGTAGCATCAATGGCACCGACAGGCAACAGGTACCGGTGGGGAGGGGGGAGTCAGTACCAAGTATATTCCTATCATTAGTTGCTGTAAATTTTCCAGGTTGTGAGGCCGTGGTCTTGGCATTGTAGGACCTGATGTTTCGCCAGTAGCTGTGACTGGCATCCTCAGCGGTATGACACAGAAAGATAGAGTACTCTCTGTGTCAAGGTGAGCAGAAAAATGGTAGGCAGGTAATTTATATCTACCCCCTTAACTGGCCTTTGGACCCAAGATAATGACTCAGCCCTACCCCACCTTCCGTGATAGATATAAATTACCTGCCTACCATTTTTCTTCTCACCTTGACACAGAGACTACTCCATCTTTCTGTGTTATGCCTCTGAGGATGCCAGTCACAGCTACTGGCGAAACGTCAGGTCCTGCAATGCCAAGATCACGGCCATGCAAACCCAGAAAATCTACAGCAACTAATGAACTCCGGCCGTGAAAGCCTTTGACAACATATTAAATCCATCTCAGTCGGCAGAGCCCAAATGGCTAGGTCTGCGCAGTTGTTTCATATCTGCACGCCAGAAGCCAAACTCCATCCCAGGAGATAGATTTAGGTGGGTAGCTGTGTTGGTCTGAAGCAGTAAAACAAAGTTTGAGTCCAGTGGTGTAAGCACTGTAGCTGAGGAAGTGTGACTTGAATAAAACTTGGTTGGTCTTAAGGGTGCCCCCATTGGAATCAAACACTGTTCCATCCCAGGTCTTTAAGCAATTATTAATTATTTCCAAATCGCTCATCAGAGTAAAAGACAGTGATTGCTTACATCCCTCAGAATTTAAACATCCTACATTGAATCTCTGCACTGGGAAAATATATACAACTGCTAACTACGCAGCCGAGCCTTCTATTTCAAGATTGCTTGGAGTCACTGTGCGGGGGAGTGATATTTGGGGGTTTAAAAAAGAAGAAAAAATTCTGCCTATTTTTTAAATGGAAAACTGGCGATCATAACAAATGTATTTCTAGCGATCCTAAGAAATAGTGCTCTTAGAAACACATTACTGATTCGCAGTGCTCGATTTCTCTCCCACTGGGCACTCTTGAATTGCTGGTTTAAATTAAAGTAATTTAAAATGAGTGATATTCTAAACATAACATTCATACATCATTATTTGTTTTTAAGGTGCCGCAACACTGGCTTTTTTCTGGTTTTGATTGCCTCTCGAATATTTGAGAATTCGTTTTCCCATCCGAATTTTCATGTCAGCTAGGGCAAGGGTCCCCAGAGTGGTGTCCTTGGGCACCATGGAACCTGACAAGTATTTTTAGAAAGTGGATGGGGCCAACTCGGGCACTTGTCCAGCAGAGCTTTTGATTGGCCACTGGATAGCCAATTGGCTGGGCTGATTAAAATAACATTGTTTCAGGGGCAGCTGCCACCACGGTGTTGGTTTTATTCTCTCTCGCTCCTCTTTCCTGGTGTATCTTTAAATCCCTCCCTTTCCCTGCACTTGGGACTCCTCTGTGTCTGGCTCCACCTCCTGCCGCAGCCATTTTGTGGTCGCACCCACCATCCCGTGTCAGAATTCCAAACCTGTTCATGGGTTCAAAAAGGCTGGGAACCCCTGAACCTGGCACTTCAGATAGTTCTAGGGGTGGGAGTTGAGCATTGCCGTTGCTTTCGGGCTGTATCCCTCCCTCTCCTTGCCCTGAGCTCTTTTCTTCCCCCTGCAAACAGGAGCCAGGTGTCAGCTTGGCCAGCATAGACGTGGAGACGCCCTTGGCCATAGCACTCAACTTGTCCGACCTCAGGAGAAAGGAGCACATCCTGGAACTTCTTCCTGCCGTGGCTCCCCTGGAGAACCATGTCCGCTACGTCATCTCCCGGGGGAACGAGGATGGCTTCTTCCACATCCATCAGAAGGACGGGCTCAGCTATCTTCACCTGACTCACAAGCAGGCCTCTCCTGGTACCTACCTCTTGGAGGTCGTCAGCATGCCGCTGTACCGCAAACGGGAACTGCAGAAACTTGAGGCCCTGAAAGATCTCGACTACCTCGCGGGGGAGCTGGGCCAGGTGCTCAAGATGAGGTTGCACCTCCACCTCTTCTAACTCCCCCCCAAGAGACACCAACAAAACCAAGGGCTCAGGCTGCACACCACCCCACGCCATCCTGTCCCCCACTCCCTGGCAATCGGCATCTCCTCCCTCTGCCGTTTCCTGTCCCCGAGCCCACAGGTGCGCCATGGGGGACCAAATTTAGCACAGCCCTAGAGTCAGAACCAAACCTACTCTGTTCTCCAAAACCATTTCTTCCAGTCGATGAGTCTTTCCCAGTCCACGGCAAGTAACCTCTGCTATTTGCCATGTTCCTCTGAGCAAGAAAGTCTGGCGAAGGCCAGCGGAAGAAGCTGCGCAAAGTAACACCGTCTTCCTACAGGAGCATCCTTCTCAGCCTGTTTCTCTTGCCCTGGTTTCAACTAGGGATGATTCAAGAATTCTCCTCACCTGAGTGTCTTCCTGGATCTTGAATTCTCCGGCTTACCTTGACCTTCTCGCCAAACTTGAACCAAGCCGTTCAAAATCTTCCATGGCTTTTTGTTTTTGTTTGTGGGTATTTTTTTTTTTAATTTACAAATTCCGCACAGCGTGCGCATGACAAGCCGCACTGTTCCCTTCTTTCCATTCGGCCCCTTTAACCTGTGCCGTACTAATGTGCACTTGTGCATTGATAAAATGCATGCTCCAAAGTGGGCAGGGGTGGGATTTTTGTCAAGAGTCTTCCAGGTTGGCACTAAAAAAAGGCCATCTCTGTGTGACCGTTCATGCATGTGCATCACAGTTCTTTTCTGGGTGGGGTTTTACAGATGTGTGCTGGCCATCAGTAATTTTCCCACATTGGGCTGTTCTCACACATAACAGCCCCTCTCTGATGCTACTGATGTTAGCGTCACCGTGTTGTTAAATGTGGAAGGGAAAGCAGAGGAGGAGAGGAATTTGTCATGCAAATGCGCATCTTGGCCGAGGCAGCATCATAGAATCCCAGCTGGGGAAGAGAATCATTTTAAGCCTCACCTGTAGACACGAACACACACATTTAAAGCCTCGCCTTTGGACGTCTGCTTTAAGCCTTGCCCGTGAACACACCTGTGTTGTGTGATTCTCTGTACCAGCCTAATCTAGGAATGAGGACTTCCATTGGCCTCCCAGGGGCTGTCATAGCATTTCACGGTACATTATTCTGTTTTGGTTTTTTGGCTTCCAGGATATTATAGCATTCCGGCCAGGCTTGGTAATGGCTCCAAGAGGGGCCTGATCTTCCCCGTTCAGTGCTGACAACCTCAGAAGAACCAGCTGCCCATTGTGTTTTGGCTTGGATGGTTATTGCAAGGCACGCAGCTCACTGGAGGATTCTTCCTTCTCAGGGTCGGGATAAATTCCTCCTTCTGCAGGAATCTCCTCTCTGCTCATTGACCTGGCCTCAACAAAATTGGGAGGAGCGGTGCTATCTATACATTTCTCCCGATTTGAATTTAGGCTCCCCACCCCCACTCCCTTATAACAATCCCAGACATGGCTGCTATTGGCTTGATAGGTTTTTAGGGAGAAAGACAGGGTGCAAAAAATCACTGAGTTGTTTTTAAGTTTGCTTCACCTATTTGAATCCAGCAGACTTCAAGGTTTTGAAGGGTCTTTTTTTTAAATCTGAAACACCCTTCAGCTTCAGGCTTCCGACATTAAGCATTTGGTACATTTTGCGGGGTTGGGTGATACTGAATGTTCCTTCGTCTTAATGTGCTAAAAGTATTCCTTCTTTCAGCTCCCCATCACTGCATGAAATAAATGGGCACTGCACAAGACAGCCACCCTTCATTTCACACTGAGCTGGTGAGCGTTAAAATCTTTTGCAGACGATAATGGGAGTGTGGTGAAGATACTTTGGACTTTTCCGTATTCCCGTGTTCCTGTTGCTTCAGGGGAGGTTTCCTGTTCTGCAACTGTTTTGCTCCCTCTAGTGGTCAATTTGATATCACGCCACTTTACGTCCGACATAAAAACCTGCCGTTTAAATCTGCAGGGAGATATGCCAGATATAAAGCAATGTAATATCGAATCAACCACTAGAGGGAGCAAAACATGTGCAGAACAGGGGGGGGAAGTCCCAAATCAACAGGAACGCACAAGTGAGGAAAATGAGAATGCAGAAAACCCCTTTAAATGTTGTAAAAGTAGATTTAACTGCACGCAGACCCCTCCCCAGAGACACACAAACAAAAAACTTAGCACTTTCAAGTGTCCAAAGCACTTCACTTACATTAAGTTTGTAATCATTACAACCTCCTGTTAGGTAGGACTGTATTATTATTATTATTCCCATATTGCAGATGGGAAGCCTGAGGCTGAGACAAAGGTTTGTATGTAGCCACCTGATTAAATTCAAACTAGGGACTTTCCAATTCATAGCTAAAGCTTTTAGCTGTTAAACTCACCCAGTAAATGCCTCATTATGCACTGAGGGTGTGTGCAGAACACTTTTACCACAGTTAGAGGATGCTGTTGAATGTCTCCTTGCCATTCCAGCTCCAAAATCCCTTTTTGTTTCTCTCTTGCTCAATTCAAAATCGTGCCATTGTGCTGTTTCCACCTCTTGAATATCCCGATAAATTTTGCAATTTCTAGATATTATCATATGCTATATAAACAGTATTAAAATGCCAGCAAAGGAACACGTGAATTAAAAATGCCAGTGATGGGAATGAGTTAAAAGAAAACAATTTTAATGGCAATAAATGGGGGGAAAGGACATTATCACCCCTCCCTGGTTAAAACGTTACATCTGTCCTCACCTTTGCATTTGTCTTCACTGTTACACATTGCTTCTGTCTTCACTGTTAAAAATATTCTCTAAAGGCTGTTTGGATCTGAGGTGCTGCCGAAGGGAACAGATCTCTCCCCCACCCACCACCACCCTGATAGATGGGACAGTAGCAGCCTCTGAAATTATCCCACCCACAGCCCATCACGGTGCTGATCAATAAAATTAACTTAAACTTTGGGCTCCTCCAAGACTTGAAACTTCTGCCCCCCCAATCCCCCATTGCTGTGCACAGTGGGGGGGGAAAGGTGGTGCCTCCAGGAAGGAGCTACAGAACCTCATGACCCAGTTGGGAGCTTGGAATATTTTGTGTGTCTCTGTGTGTGTGTTCTTGTTTTGGTTTGGCAAAACGGTGCTTTCCCCCCACCCCTCTTATTCATAATTAATATTAATGATGACCTTAATCAGTTAGCCACGGGGTGTGTGTGCATGGGTGTGTGTGAATGAGTGTGTGCGCACGGGTGAGTGTGTGTCAAGTGTGGGGAACGGAGACGTGTGGTCCTCTGTTCCTCTGCACCAGGTCCATGACTTTTCTGAGGCGAGCAAGGAGCCTGTTTGTGGGAGGGTCGGCCACACGCAGCACTGACACCGAGAACCGGCCGCTTGTGCAGCTCGTTTTTGTTTTTGTTTTGTTTTGTATCACCGATGATGGCAGCAATAAAGTTATTTTGGGTTAAATGTTTCTCTTTTTTCCCCTTCATTCCGGTAACTACACATTTCCGATTAGGAAAAAATGGGTGTAAGTGGAGGGGTTAGTATAACCAAAGGGGCACACAAGGAATACAGTTAAGTTCTAACAGACTACAGACTGTAACCCTGCACAGCACCCAGTTCATCTCAAGGACGCTTATGCACAAGGACGTCCCCAGTTACCAGTTTGGTAATGGTGCCAGTTTGGTGTGCGGACTCTAATCTGGGAGAACTGGGTTTGATTCCCCACTCCTCCACTTGGAGTTGCTGGATGACCTTGGGCAAGCTATAGTTCTGGCACAGCTATTCTTGAAAAAGAGCAGATTCTGTCAGAGCTCTCTCAGCCCCACCGACCTCACAGGGCGTCTGCAGTGGGGAGGGGAAGGGAACAGAATTCATAAACGGCTCTGAGACTCCTTTGTGTAGTGAAGAGCGGGGTATAAATCCAATCTCTTCTTCTTCTACTGCGTTGCATTTGGGTGGAGTAGGTTTGCCAGCCTGCAGGTAGAGAGTTGGCATTCTCCTGGAATTACAGCAGATCTCAGATGATAAAGATCAGTTCTCCTGGGGGGAAGAAAGAGCCGCTTCAGAAGGCAGACTCTGTGGTAGTCTAAGCAGGGTGGCCAGCTCCAGGTTGGGAAGTACCTAGAGATTTTGGGGGTGGAGCCTGAGCAAGGTGGGGTTTGGGTAGGGGAGGGCCTTCAATAGGGTATAATGCTATAGAGTCCACCTTCCAAAGTGGCTATTTTCTCCAAGTGAACTGATCAATTGTAATCCCAAGAGATCTCCAGACACTACCTGGAATTTAGCAATCAGGTGGTGCTCCCAAATCTTCAGGAATTTCCCAACCCAGAGTTGGCAGCCCATCGAGGCAGCCTATTTTGGACTTCCCGTTCACCTTCAGGCCCAATAGCCCTATCCATAATAAATGTGTTTCCTTCATCAGACCATTGCAGATAACCCACCCCCAATGCTTCTGATACACCGGCCCACTCCCAACCACCCACCATAAGGTCCAACCCATCTTGCTGAGCTTCCCAAGGGCAGATCCCCAGCCCAGTTTCAGATGACCTTTTCCACCACGGCCCTCTAGCTGTGCTTGGATGATGCTGGGAATTCCTATCGGAATCAAATCTCCCAACCCACTTTCAGCCGCAGAAACACACACGGCCAGCCTGATCGGTAGAGGAATCCACGCCATCCACAATAAAGTGGCAAGAAATACGAGAGTGCCTGAAACGAGCCCAGAAAACTCTCGAGAGGAATGCTGTGCTTTTCTGGAGGGGAATGGCAATAAACAGGAGGCAGCAGCACATTAGCAACAAAGGCAGCTTTATTTCAGAAGGACGAGGTGCTGGTGTTCCTCCTACAGACAGATGGGTGCATGTTCTCATCCCCTCTGCCCCCGCCCCAGCATAGCACAAGGACAGGCCTAGCCCAGTCTCCCCAGCAAAGCATGGCCTAGTTGACCAATCCAAATTGCCAACATTAAACTGACCACGAGGACAGAATACAGTCGCTCCTCACGCAAGCAGCCCACCTGTTTGTGGTCAGAATGCCGCTCTCCTTACCCCAGAATAGTCAGTGCTTAGCAACCCTTTGCATCGGTCTGAAACCCACCCGCCCCCAGCACCTTCGTGCACCCTTTGGTGGAACTCAGAGAAGGATTCACTAAGTTCTGAGGGATGCCAAGGGCACATGGCGCTCTCTACCCTCCTCCTCCTCAAAAAAATCAACAAGTAGGAAAGGTTGCAAGTTGTCAAACAGTACCACGAACACAACACCACATTGCCACACACAATATTCTGGGCTAGCGTGGTGACCAAATGAGAGGGCGGAAACGGGGGGGGGGGGGGCAACTGTTTCCTTGTGACAATACTAGACAAGGCGAATGCAGGTCTGTTTTGCTGTAGGATGGCAAGGATGGGATTGGTTCTTCAGCGAACTAAACGGGGGGAGGATATGAAACAAGTATCCTCCCATGGGGTGTGGAACTCCGTCCTGCTAACATCCCTTCTCACCAACTAGGCTGTTTATTTTGCGGAGTGCAAAAATTCTGGTTGCATCACAAGCCCTGCCAGAGTGCCGTGGAGCAGTGCTTTGGCAGTAAGGAGAGACTCAGGGAGGGAGGGGCTTTAAATGCCTGGGTTCCCTGCCTGATCTTCTCTAAGTGCCCTGTAGCCACGGGACATCTGGAGAAGATCAGGCAGAGAACCCAGGCATGTCTGCCTCTCTGTCCTTCCCTTCTTCAGCCCGCCCACAACGGACTCAGGAAAGGGGGGATTTAATCTCATTTGCATATGCCTTAACTCATTTTAAACATGCTTCCCCTTTGTCAGGGGGTGTGGCATATGCAAATGAGTTCCTGCAGCTCTTTTTCTAGGAAATGACCCCTGATCACAAGTGATAAATAGTGACATGGAACCCCCCCTCCCCAGGTCACTGCCATTCTACCACTGAATATCAAGTGCTGGGGAGCTAAATAGTTTGAATTCAGCGCTTGCTTTTCTGCGCTCAGACACAATCTGGTGGTTGTCAAATGTTGGAAATGGGATGCTTGCTTAGATAGGTCACTGGCCTGATCCAGCAGGACCCTTCTGATAGTTGTAAATCCCATCTTTTAAACAGCTGTTAAAGGCACTCTGGATGTCTTCCTTTGCACTTGGTCATCCATACACCCTAGCCTATATCCCTAACCAGAACCCTGCTGAGGCCTATAAAGGGCACGTTAAGTGGGAACTCCTGAGACAAAGAGAGAGACTGTAAATCCACCTATCTCTTGTTTGCGAGGGGTTAGCTTGCTTCCCTCGGACCCCCCCCCCATAAACTGCCATCCGCAACTCATTTCCTCAGTAACCCTCCCCAATACCCCAATTTTCTGACTTCCCTCCCCACAGTCCAAACCTGTAAACATCATTTCCCCTTGTAGGCTAATCCCCTCAGGGGGAAAAAAAGAAATAAGGAGTTTTGTGACATTATGTATTTCTTGTGGCATCGGCTTTCCCAGCCCAGGGCTCATTTTATCCCATGGGCAAACCCTCCGTTGGCAAAAGCTACATGGAAGCAGAGGAAATAGAAATAGCAGGGATGCCAAATGTCTAAGGCAGCAGTTGGGTTGCGAAGCCTGAAATACGAGACGAGAACAGAGTAACCTGTTCACAAATGGGACTGAAAGATAATACGAACTCTGCTGCACTGGTTTAACACCAGGCAAAATAAATCCACAGTCCCAATTAAGCAAATTGTGGTCCTGATAGGACCCATGCTTAAGTAACCCACAGACCACCATCAGGCCTGCAACAACAGTGACCCACAGTCTCTGTCCCAGATCTTAATGTGACAGATGGTGGCAGCTGCCTGGTGAGAATATGTGGGTAATTGTTTCAGGGGAAAACAATAGCCAGATGGCTCAAAGGCTGGGGGAAGCTGGGTCCTCCATTTGTGGTGTCTCCCCCCCATCACTCCGAGAGTAACTCGTAACAAAGCAACAACAGCCCTAACAGTATCTCCTTGAAAGTAAACTGTGGTCCCTATCAGGACCTCTAGTTTCCTTCCCCTAGAAATGTTGAAGCAGCACGGTGCCGCTACAAAGTTAGCTTTCCCAGATGGGCTGCTATTCTTGAGGCCTACAAGCAAGAAGGATGCCAAACCGATCCCCAGCCGCTTGGAAGGAAGCAGCGGGCAACCTGGAGCGGGGCCTCAACTGGGTGGCCCCTGTGGCACAGCTTGATTTACTCCAAAGCCTTCGGCTCTCCAATCTGCCCCTGAAAAACAGTATTCCCCGTATACAGATCAAGCTGCTCCACAAACCTACCCCTGCGTCTGACACTGGCGAACTTTCCCCTCCACCCCAGCACCACCTTCAGTTTGCAGGACCTGAGCAAGGCTGTCAAGGCAGTCAAGGGTGTTCTGGAGGTTGTTAATTCATAGGGTCATCACATACACATCTGTAGATCTGCCAACAGAGTATCACACTTTGTTTCTCAGGTGCCGCAATGTCGGCCGGTTTTGTTTCTCGGATGCCACGGTGCCAGCCAGTTACGGTGCCACAAGTTTGCATGTTATGTTTGCCACAGCAGATAAAACACAGTGATCCCCTCTTATTTCCAAGCAGTCAATGCTTCCCTCCAAACAGAAATGGCCCAAATGGAAATTCCCTCCAAGCGGAAATTGTCTTGGCGAGCGGAAAATTGCTATCCAGGATCCACAAATGCACGGGATTGTGGCTTGTGACATTCCAGATCAGCTCCATGTTCCAAAAATCGTGTCGGTCTGACTGGTTTTAGTCCCCGGCAACCCTGAAAGCAAGATTTAATCCTGCTCTAGCCTGAGCTCAGGCAGAGTTGAAGGATTAATTGTGATCATAATCATTGATAGTCTTAATAATGACTATTAATCATTATCATTCTGCACACCGTTTAAAGGGTATTCCCACTGGTGTCAGAAGCTCCCTTTGTAGATTTTTGCGATCGCGTTTACAACATCTTGCCCCAAAGATGCTGGGAGACAATCGGGTTGCAATAAGGCCGTCCAGTGACTTGGTGGCTGGCGTACGAGTTGAACTAGCTTTCTTAGCCGCTGTGCAACACTGTTAATGGCAGAGTACCTCTGAGAATGCACGGAATATTGTTGCGCTCTTCATCAACTATTAGCTTTGCAAAGCAGGGATCGTGTTACGGGGAGAGCATCCATGTCCAAAAATACAGACTGGAGAGCAAACCCTGAACCCCAACCAGTTCCGTTTTGACCAGCTGAGCCCAGGCCAAAACCACCCGGGAAAATATCAATTTGGGATCACATTTGTGACAAAGTTGCCTGGCTTTTGCTGTCCTTCCAACCCTCCAAGCTCTCCCACCTTCGTGGTTTAGAGCTAACCCCCCCCCGCAAAAAAAATACCACACCCCACAATAGTGCTACGCCCTCACCATGCCCTATGACACTTCCCCCTTCCCACCCCAGTGCAACCCCCACACCACAAGACACTTAGGATCACGACAAAACAGAGGTGTTCCTCCCTTCCACACACAGAAAAAGTGACGGAAGAAGTAGCCCCTCACACGCACACACACATATTCTGCAGTCCCCCGGAAACAGACCGCCCACCCACTCGCAAACGGGCCAAAGTGCACCATCACCGGACTCCAAACTACACAAGAGCATAATCAAACTGGCCCCTTTCCAGACCCTCTTTGTGGTCAGTCCAGGAAGAGGCCGGCATCCGACTGTAAGGGTCCAGCAAGATCCGGAAGCAGCGGACCATCAGCACCACCAAGAAGATCAGCAGGAAGATGACGAAGGCAAAGACGGTCTTCTGCTCCGCGTCCATCCCGAGGGCGCCGGGGCCGGGCTCTGACCGTCCTGGGGACAGCAGTTCATAATCCAAGGTCGAGGCGTCACCCATCATGGCTGGGCAACACGCCCACCTCGCCAACGGCGGCGGAGCCCGGCCCGTCACACACCCCGCATCCTCCAGCGCTGGGAGCAAGGGGTCCTTTCCTCCGACAAGAGGCCTATTTCATGGCGGGCAGATGGGGGGGCGATGCAGCTTGGGGGCCCTGGGAAAATAACAAGAGCAGGTCACGGACAGGCCTGTAACGTCTGAATTGGTGGAGTGGTCAGAGTGTTGGACTAGGATCTGGGAGAACCAGGTTCGAATCCATACTCTGCCATAGAAGCTTGCCGAGTGACCGTGGGCCAGTCATGCACTCTCAGTCTAGAAGAAGAAGAAGAAGAGATTGGATTTATACCCTGCCCTTCACTCAGAGCGGCTTACAAACTCCTTTCCCTTCCCTTCCCTTCCCTTCCCTTCCCTTCCCTTCCCTTCCCTACAACAGACACTCTGTGAGGTAGGCGGGGCTGAGAGAGCTCCAAAAGAACTGTCCTTGAGAGAACAGCTCTGACAGAACTACAGCTTGCCCAAGGTCATCCAGCAGGTGCAAGTGGAGGAGTGGGGAATCAAACCCGGTTCTCCCAGATTAGAGTCCGCGCACTTAACCACTACACTAAACTGCTTTACCTCACAGGGTTATCGCTGGGAGGATAAAATGGAGGGGCAGAGAAGCTTGTCAGCTACATTGGGTCCCCCATTGGGGAGAAACGTGAGGTATGAATGAAGCAAATAAAAATAAATAAATTGGGGTTTGAAGATCTGGGAACTCCGAGTCCAGATTCTCACTTAGCCACACAGTTTGGACCTGTCACACTCGACCTCAGCCTAAGCTACCTCGCAGAGTTGTCGCAAGGATAAGGGAGAAAGGGGTCATTTGGTCTGGTCCTGCCGGTTTCTCTAATAGGGTCCTCTGTAAAAGAACTCCGCCCCCCAAAGTGATGAACTTATGTCTGCTCTACGCTAAAGGTCCATCTAAGAAGGCCTGATATCCTCTTTCCCAGAGGGGCCGACCAGATATCACTGGAAGGCCTATCAGCAGGGCATGGGGCCCTTCTCCACTGCTATTCAGAGGTACGCTGCCACTGAACAGGGAAGCTCCATTATAGATATTGGCAGACAACCCCCCCTTCCTCCTCCATGAATGTGCCGGATCCGCACCTTGTGGACCTACAGATTTATAGCGCCGCTACCAATTTTATTGTTTTTATTATTTCAACGTGATTTTACCGTAACGAGTCTTTGACTCGATTTGTGGTGATCTGCCCTGAGCCCGTTTGGGGCTCCTTCGGGTAGTGAAGGGCGGGGTATAAATCCAATCTCCCCTTCGCACCCCTCTCTCGGGGGGGAGGCGGCAGTTCACTTGTGCATGGGGTCTCCCCTTCATTTTCCGCTACCCACTTTACCAGCGGCAGCCATTTCGGGAAAAGAGAAAAACCGAGGCCTCTCCATACCTCACACCTCCTGTTCGACAACCCGGAAAGGTGGCGGCTCATCTTGCCCTGTTCTGTGCCCTCTGGAGTCCGGACAGTCTTCCGCCTCAGGCTGAAAATGGAAGAGAGAGAATTGGGGATATCCCCCCCCCCAATATAATTTATTCAACTTTCAAAATTCCAATAACAAGTAATAACAATCGTTTACAGGATAAGTATAGATACACTTAACAGCATAAGAGAGAACATTCTTCATAAGCTTAACGTTGACATCAACATTTACCACAAATGAAGAGTGTCTATTATCTCTGGTGTTGTTCCTTGAGAAACTAGATGGGATAAGATCGGTAGCCGTACCATTGTAAATTCACTATATTCGCCAGTAGATTTTGTTGGATTCATTATGTTGGATATTTTTTTCCATTCTGTATAAGTTCCATAACTTTTTGTACCATAAGTTTAAACAAGGTAAAGGCTCCCTTGCTTGAAAGCCAGTCAAATCCGACTCTAGGGTTGCGCTGCTCATCTCCGTTTCAAAGCCGAAGAGCCAGCGCTGTCCGAAGACATTTCCGTGGTCATATGGCCAGCGTGACTAAACACCAAGGCGCACGAAATGCTGTTACCTTCCCACCGAAGTGGTGCCTATTTATCTACTTGCAATTTCTTGCTTTCGAACTGCTAGGTTGGCAGGAGCTGGAACTAGAGATGGGAGCTCACTCCGTCATGCGGCACTCTCGGGTCTCGAACTGCTGAACTACTGACCTTCCACAGCCTGCAGTTCAGCGTCTTAACCACTTGAGCCACCATAAGTTTAGGGATGGTTTAATTTCTGACTTCCACTTCGAAGCAGATTTGAGAACTGGGGATATCGTTTACAATACGAAGGGTTGCCAGCTCAGGGTTGGGAAATATCTGGAGACTTTGGGGGTGGAGCCTGAGGAGGGCGGGGCTTGGGGAGGGGCTTCAATATTGCCACCTTCCAAAGCGGGCATTTCCTCCAAGCGAACTGAATGCCCTCACCTGGAGATCAGTTATCCCGGGAGGACTCTAGCCACCACCTGGGCGTTGGCAACCAGAGAGCATACGGCACTGTACAAGATGCACTTGCAGTCTAAAAATTCGGCGCAGGATAAGCCAGAAAGGGAAAAGGAGGAAACAGAGTGGATCACTTCTGGTGAGCATCACCTGGCAAGAGACACCCACCAACGTCGCTCAGGCCCAGCTTTAGCACACAGCGTAATTGTTGCAATGATGCAGAATTAACCTGTGGAACTCATAGCCACAGGAGTCCACAATGGCCAACGTTTGCGATCACTTTAAAAAGGGATTCACCCAGGAACACCCCATCGTGGGATGGCTAAATGGAAACTCCATGCTCAGAGGTAGTCTACCCCTGAATACTAGGGGGTAAAAACAGGATCTTTGTGCCCTTGTTCGAGGGCCTTCCTGGGACATGTGGGAAACAGCATGCCGGACTGGAAGGGCCCCAGTTCAGATCTAGCAGAATCCTTGTCGCTTCAGGTGTGTGGTTCCAGAGCGCCCGAAGGTGTTCAACATGCAGAGACTTAACCTGCTTCCCTCTATGGGCTGGGCCATCCCTCCCCTTCCCTAGCACCTGTGATGGGGAAGTTAAGAGGAGAGTCCTCTGACCATGTGCAGAGTGCCCAACTGATCCAGGCCAGGCAACATCCACATATCTACAAGTGGTGGGCACAGCAGCCATGCAGTCCCAGATCCCTGGGACTCTCCATTTGAAAACTGGTGGGGTTGAGAGAGCTCTTTCGAGGCCTCCTCTTGAGAGAACAGCTCTGAGAGAACTTGTGACTGACCCAAGGTCACACCAGCAGCTGCATGAGGAGGAATGGGGGATCAAACCGGGTTTGGTGTCGTGGTTAACTGCGTGGACTCTAATCTGGGAGATCCAGGTTTGATTCCCCACCCCTCCACTTGCAGCTGCTGGATGACCTTGGGCAAGCCATAGTTCTGGCACAGCTGTCCTTGAAAAAAAGAGCAGTTTCTGTCAGAGCTCTCTCAGCCCCACCGACCTCACAGGGTGTCTGTTGTGGGGAGGCGAAGGGAAAGGAGTTTGTCAGCCACTCTGAGACTCCTTTGGGTAGTGAAGGGAGGGGTATAAATCCAATCTCTTCTTCTTCTCCCAGGTTAGGGTCCACACACTTAACCACTACACCAAACTGCCTCAGCAGAGTTCAACTGTAATAGCAGATCTCCAGGTGCCATCCGGAGTTCGGGAACCCTACGTAAAGCGCGTTCTATCTGCTGCGATAGGTATCATCCTTCATTTTAATGTCTGCAATGCTACTCCAAGCATGCTGCTCATTGGATGTCCCATCTTGTGGACTGCGTTGACTTAGACTGCGCAACCGGCCTTGAGTCTCAGTGAGGACTCTAAAGGAAGTAAACAATTCATAATAACAAATAAAGCAACTGCATAAAACACCACACACACAAAAAAAGAATCTTGTCGCAACTGATATGCTCCACCACACTGAGTTTGCTCTTTTGCGGTTTCCTCTGTGCCCTGCCAGTTGAACGGAGGAGCGAAAGAGAGAAAGAGACGGAAGGCATCGAGAGCCTGCGGCCAACAGCTCATACACTCCATCCAGAATTAATTTTAGAAAACTCCAAAAATAAATTAAGGAGGATTGGGATCTGGGCCAGATCGGAATCCGCTCGCCCCTAAAACAGACGAGGAGGACGAGCGCTTAAAGCGGGTCGTGAATTAAATCGACTTTTTAAACACGTAAACAACTGATAAAATTGTGATTTTTTTTTCCCCTCCATAAAAGTTCTCGCCTTCCTCAAATCCTGGCCACGCAGCCTTGCCGTTTTGTGGGCTTAGCTTGTATTCCCCCCCCCCCCGCAGCTCTGCAGGCGTCGCCCCTGAAGGCCGGCAAGAACAGAAAAAGAAAAGAAAGCCGTAGCCGGGGAAAGAAAAACCTCCTCCCATTTCATCAGCATTTATTAAAAACCAGTTCCCTTAGCAACTGTTTAAGAAGGAGAGACAGCACTGAGGAGATCAGAAGAAAGAGAGGCAGATAAGGGAACACAATCAACTCAGCCCAAATATATTCTTTTTTTAAAAAAACGGCAAAGAGAGACTTGTCATTGTGGAAAGAGGCAGACAAAAGTGAGCACGGAACAAAGATGCAGCGGGGGGGGGGGGGGGGACGGACGGATCCCAGACCAGACTTCTCCTGCGTGAGCCTCATAAAAAAAGCCCCCGCCTCATGAGAACTTCTTTACTTCATTTACACCCCGTTTCCCACTCCCCATCGGACCCCCAAAGCAGCTCGGTCTAGTGTACACCAAGCAGTTTGGTGTAGTGGTTAAGTGCGCGGCCTCTAATCTGGGAGAACTGGGTTTGATTCCCCACAGCTCCACTTGCACCTGCTGGTGTGACCTTGGGTCAGTCACAAGTTCTGTCACAGCTGTCCTTGAAAAAGAGCAATTTCTGTCAGAGCTCTCCCAGCCCCACCTACCTCACAGGATGTCTGCTGTGGGGAGGGGAAGGAAGGAGATTGTCAGCCACTCTGAGACTCCTTCGGGTAGCGAAGGGCGGAGTATAAATCCAATCGCTTCTTCTTCTCCTCCTCACATTATTCATCGCTCCTCCAGTAGAAAAGAGCAAGAGTCCCCAGGAGCACTTTAAAGACTAACAAAATTCGAGGCAGGGTAGTTCGGCAGTTCGAGACCCGAGTGCCGCAAGACAGACTGAGCTCCCGTCTCTGGTTCCAGCTCCTGCCAACTTAGCGGTTCGAAAGCAAGAAATTGCAAATAGATAAATAGGTGCCGCTTCGGTGGGAAGGTAACAGCGTTCCATGTGCCTCAGCATTTAGTCATGCCAGCCACATGACCATGGAAACGTCTTCAGACAGCGCTGGCTCTTCGGCTTGGAAACAGCGATGAGCACTGCAACCCTAGACTCAGATATGACTGGCTTTCGAGCAAGGGAACCTTTACCTTTACCTAGGAGTGTTCACGAGTCACTGCTCACTTGAGCTCCTCCCCGGCCAGAAATTTTGTTAGTATAAGGTGTTCCTGGGGACTCTTTCTCTGTACAGACAGAGTAACATGGCCACCCATCTTGATCTGTCCTCCAGTTTATCCTCACAACAGCCCTGGAAGGCAGATTCAGCCAAGAGACTGTGACTGGCCCAAGGACACCCAGCAAACGTCTAGGGCAGAGTGGGGAGACCCAAAGCAGCTTATGCCCTCCTCCATTCTGCCTTTGCCACAGCAACCCTGCAAGGCAGGTGAGGCCGAGGGTGTGTGACTGGCCCAAGGACACCCAGCCAGTTTCCAAGGCAGAGTGGGGATTCAAACCCGGCTCTCCCAGTTCTTAGTCTGACACTCTAACCACTACGCCATCCAAAGTGTAGCCACTGAGGATTCCTAATGCCCTGCGTTCGCTCTGGAAACAAGACCAGGCCTCGTGGGCCACCAGAATCCAGAACAAGAGAACTTTGAGAAACGTTCTTCCAGATCCCGAACCATAGTTTAGCTTCCTCCTCTTCCGAGCCGGCAAATCGACGCTACCCAAAACTTCCACCGAAGGCACAGCTGCAGGGAAAGCTGGATGCAAGTGGGGGCACTGATTGACACTCGAACCACACTGGCTCTCGTGGTGGCAGGAACGGGCCCAAAACCACAGGAGGGCATTTGTTTCAACAGGGCTGCCAGGGCACGCCCAGTGAGTAAAACACCCTTTTTGATCAAATGAGCATTAAAAACATTGGCCAGCAAATAAAGATCAGTGGGTCAGACGCCTTTAAAAAAGCAACAAAACTCTCAAGACAACAACGGTGTGAATCTTCGTATCGCAGGGCTGAAGGGGGCACGGAGTTTCGATGGAGGGATTCGTCTGTTTTGCAAGGCTGGGAACAGTTCCACAACTCGGTTTGGTGTAGTGGTTAAGTGCACGGACTCTAAATCTGTGAGAACCGGGCTTGATTCCCCACTGGCAGCTGCCGGATGACCTTGGGCAAGCCATAGTTCTTTCAGAGTTGTTCTCTCAAGGGCAGCTCTGGAAAGAGCTCTCTCAGCCCCACCTACCCCACAGGGTGTCTGTTGTGGGGAGGGGAAGGGAAAGGAGTTTGTAAGCCGGTCTGAGACTCCAAGTGAAGGGCGGGGTATAAATCCAGTCTCTTCTTCTAAACTCACATCCTGCAATCAGAACCAATTCAGAATCTTCCCACCTAGTGACATGCAGCTTAGCAATTTAAGGATGCCAGCCTCCAGGTGGGACCTGGGGGTCCCCTGGAATTACAGCCCATCTCTGGACACCAGAGGTCAGTTCCCCCAGAGAAAATGGATGCTTTGGAGGCAGGACTGTATGACAATGTCCCGTCCCCCCCGCGCTGAGGTCCCTGTCCTCCCCAGGCTCCACCTCCAAATCTCCGGAAGTTTCCCAGCCTAGATCTGGTGGCAACCCTAGTTAAAGGCTGATTCTGCATTGTTTTACCAAACCCACAGTGGAATAGAAAAGGCACAGCTCAAAACCACATTCAAATACTTCGGGGCAACACCGTAGTGACTGTTCAAGACACCCCTGAACGGCCATAAATCTATGCAGAAGGTACCATAAAGCCCGATGATCAAAGAAAGTGAAAGCGGCATGCAACGCAGAAGGGGGAATTCCTGTTCCAACGTGGGTTTGGTAGAACAACAGAGGGAAAAGCCAATGCAGAACCGCCCAAAGTCTAGAAATGTGAGGCAGCCACATTCTGTAGGATTTGCTGTCTGCATGGCCCTGGCCTTTTTTTAAAAAAACTGGATTCTGGCAAGTTTCCTCCAGCTGAAGCTGAAACAACCAACCACCTGCGTGCCTTTCCACCTTCTTCACCTGCGGAACCTTCCCAATTGCCACAGGTCAGACCAGGAGCCGTGAAGCCGAATCTTGGTTCCTGGGTCCAATGGTCTCGTACTGAGCTGGACCCCTGGAGCATCCGACGCAGAACAGTCTCTCTAACAACCTAAGCTTCTTTAACGGGAGACGCCGGGGACCGGGCTCCAGCCGAGACCATGTGCCACATCCACGCCGTGGTTCTTCTGTCCCTCCCATCTCGTTTCGGGATAACAAAGCCCTCGTGCTTGTTCCCGGCTGCTGTCGGAACCCCAAAACCACACGGTGGAGCAACAGGTGCTTCTACCTTTGCGTCCAGACTTTTAAGAAGTTCTCCAATCGTCAGCACTTACCTGAGCGTAACGCAGTCTCCTCCATCGCCAAAACCGGGCCCCCTCTCTCCCCGCCCGGCCCCCGGCTGCAATTTCTCCAATGATCTCAATGGTGTTAATCTATAATCCAACCCTTTGGAGGCTGCCAGTCCG
The DNA here is from genome assembly GCA_029375565.1 of Gekko gecko. Classification (NCBI taxonomy): domain Eukaryota; kingdom Metazoa; phylum Chordata; class Lepidosauria; order Squamata; family Gekkonidae; genus Gekko; species Gekko gecko. The sequence goes on from JAPDNY010000006.1 coordinate 10,363,651, forward strand.
CAGCTTATGGATTTATGCTTCTGTTCCGCCGTCACCGGCTGATGGAGATTGATTGGTACCAACTGGTTCACGTAGGAGAGATAATCATCTAGGAATATCCATCCTGCCAAGTCACGCACACAAACACCCCCAGCCAAAAAAAGAAGCGAGCAAACGGGGGGAGGATCAGTGGGATATCACGGCAAACTCAGGAAAGGGGTCGGAAATAGGGCAGGCAGGGCTGGAATGTGGTCAGTCCACAGTGTGGCCATATTTAGGGGCTCAGTGTAGAGTTCTGCCCACCGGAACTCCGAAAGGATGTGGCCGAACTGCTCCTGGTGCAGAAACAGGAAACCTGAATAAATCGAGGGGGTTGAAGCACCCGCCCCACAGGGAAAGGCTAAATCATCTGAGGTTTTTTCCTGGTTTATAGCACAGAGGACTAAGGGAGGGGAGGAACGGGAGAGCGGTTTATAAGACGACTTATGGGGCGCAATACTGAAAATAGAGAACTTTGTCTCCAAATACTCCGAGGCACCTAATGAAATTGATGGGCAGGAGATTAGAGACAGGGGGGGAAGAAGAGCCCCTTTTCTTCACATACAGAATGGACCTGGGGAACTCACTGCCACAGGATGGGGGGCTGGATCTCTCCAGGCAGCGACAAATTTGTTCCTGCGTCCAACCGGAGCAGAATGCCCTTTGAAGCAAATCCAGACAGACTGTGACACAGACACAACACAAGAAGAAGAAGAGGAGATTGGATTTATACTCCGCTCTTCACTTTTGAGTCTCAAAGCAGCTTATAAACTCCTTTCCCCTCCCCTCCCCACAACAGACACTTTGTGAGGTCGATGGGGCTGAGAGAGCTGTGACAGAAACTGCTCTTTTTCAAGGACAGCTGTGCCAGAGCTTGTGACTGACCCAAGGTCACATCAGCAGCTGCAAGTGTAGGAGTGGGGAATCAAACCCGGTTCTCCCAGATTAGAGTCCGCGCACTTAACCACAACACCAAACTGGCACTGTGATGATATTTTCAGGGACAGGAGGGGAAACTGAAAATGCATGCTTGATTCCGTGCACAAAAACTAACCCCTTTTGATAAGGAGAAGTTTAGGTTTTTATGTACGGGGGGGGGGGATTTATTTTCCGGCTTAAGGGTGACCTTCTGCTTTCAGATTTAGGGAGCTAAAATGATCACTCGTCCTTTGCAGAAAAAGGGGCTCTTCCTGGGGCCGGTTTAACAGGTGGCAACTCAACTGAAACAGCATCACCCGCAAGAGGTAGAGGGCAGATCGCCACCTTTCAAAAACTGGCCTTACTCCTCTGCCGTTATTACACTTCAGCACATGGGCTGTATCTTTTCCACTTCAGGATCTCCAAGCTAGGAAATTTTACCTGCTCCGATTCAGCTCTGGAGTCATCGTTACAATGCCAATAAAGGGATGATGATGATGATGATGATGATGATGATGATGATGATGATGAAGTGCAGTGGCTGGGGTTGCCAGGTTCCCTGGGGGGGGGGAACCCTGCTCGATGGATCCGTCCCCCACCGGGGGGAACCCCATCCCCAAAGCGCCGGGATCACGGAGACATGCCCGGCGTGATGATGTCACCCGCAGGTGACGTCATCGCTTCGGGCACGTTGCGGGTGGACGCTCTATCGTTCGAGGGAAAACTCTATGGTTCTCCCTTGAATGATAGTGGTCCCGCCCCCAATGTGCCTGACGCAATGACGTCACTTCGATGCGAGCGCTTTGTGCGCATGCGCCGAACAACTCCTGGAGAGGGCCAGGACTCCCCCCACTGCAGCCAAGGTAGGACTTGGCATCCCTCGCCGTGGCGCAGCTGGAGGGAAACGTGGCAAGCGGTGTTCCCTCTAAGCTGTGGAGTCTTGTGAGTAAAAATTCTACTTTGTGAGCTACTGGCATTAAAGTTGTGAGCGAGTGATTGGGCCGCTGCGTAAATTAGTTTGCTCTGGAGCCATCCTTCCTGAGGTAAGACAAAAATCTGTGAGCTGGAGGCTAAAAAACTGTGAGCTAGCTCACACTAACTCAGCTTAGAGGGAACATCGGTGGCAAGCCCAAAGGATTGTGAGGGGCCTGCTCGGTGATAGCTCCCCCCATCCTAAAGCAACAACTGAGCTTCCTCCTTCCTTGGAAGCCTAAAACAAAATCGAAAAGTACCAATTATTGATCCATTTCATTTACTGACTTCGTTTGTGTTCCTCCCCACAGTCAGAGCTGTCGGCCGGCCAAAGCCAAAAGCCCCAAATCTGGCAAGTCTTCCTTCTGTGCCTTCGATACCAAATTGTTACAGAGAAATCTGCTTCTGTTGGCTCAATATTAACACATGCTCATCCCCCGTGAATCCAACCAAAGGCATCCGCGCCTTTCCTCTCCTCCGTTTCGTCCTGCACGCCCTGGCAAAGCTGGGCGAGCTGAGAAAACGTGGCTGGTCCCACTGTCACCAAGCCAACTTTAGGGCAGAGCTGAGACCTGAACCCAGCTCTCCCGGGTCGTTGTCACTGCATCGGACTTGCTCTCAAAGGTCAGCCATGGAGGGCCACCCACCCAAATCACGATGGGTGACCAAATTTCCCCTCATCTCCTCTTTTGTAGCTCTGAAGCGCCCCTCGAATTCCAGTTCCCCACAGGCGGGTTGCTCAGTTTAATTCTAGCATCAAAACACGAGACGCCAGCAGCCCCGATGATCCTTCCTCTCGTTGGAATCTGGGCACCGCAGAAACGCCACTGTGATGGACACCCCGCCACCCCCATACGACCCGGAGCATGAGTCACAGGGAAAGAACTTTGATCCGCACGGGGCCAGGCATTTGGAGAAAGGGCACTTCATCGGTACACATGTCATTGCCCGGGCATGCCCGATCTCGCCGGATCTTGAAAGCTAAACAGGGTTGACTCTGGAAAGTACTTGGATGGGAGACCTCCAAGGAATGCCAGCAGTTGGGAGGCAGGGGCAGGCTTTATTCAGCCACCTCTCTGAATATCCTCCAGAGGTCACCATGACTTCCAGGTGCGCACACACACTAAATATAAACACACACACACAGATCATTGATTGACAGAAGGCAGGGAAAGTATCAAACACTGGAAGGTGTACAATAATATAAATGTATTTATTTAATTCTACCTTGCCTTCCTACACAGAGTTGCCAAGTCTGGGGTAGGAAACACCTGGAGTTTTTCAGGGCAGAGCGTGAGAAGGGCGGGGTTTGGGGAGAGGAGGGACTTCAAGGGGATACAGAGCCCATTTTCCAAAGCGGCCATTTTCTCCAGAGGAACTGACCTCTGTCGCCTGAAGACCAGCTGTCATCCCCAGAGATCTCCAGTCACCACCTGGAGGTTGGCAGCCCCTACCAATGGAGACCCGAAGCCGCTCCTGCCATTCTCCTCTCCTCCATTCTGTCTTTGCCACAGCAACCCTGTGAGGTAGGTTAGGCTGAGAGTGTGTGGCTAGCCCAATGGCATTGAGCCAGGTTCTGAGGCAGAGTGGGGATTCAAACCTGGGCCTCCCAGATCCTCATCCAACACTCTAACCACTACGCCATGCAAAGCAGAACAACCGAGGATTCCCAATGCCCTGTTTCTGCTTTGGAAACAAGCCCAGGCTCTTTGGAACACCAGAATCCAGAACAGGAGAACTTTGAGAAACGTTCTTCCAGATCCCGAAGCGTAGCTTAGCTTCTTCCAAGCCGGCAAATCGATGCTACCCAAGACTTCTACCGAAGGCACACTTACAGGGAAAACTCGAAATCTACCGGATGCGGGAGGGACACTGATTGAGAACAATAGTCCATCTTGCTTTCACAGGAATCTAAGCCAGAGGCTGCCTTCCCTCCCCTTACGGTGACAGTGAGTTCCACAAGTTAGTGCTGCACAGTGTGAAGGAAGACCGCCAGCCCCCTTCTACAAATTCCCGGGAATGGCTTCTTAGAGGGGACCACTTTGAGGGGGAAGGGGTTGGATCAAAGCAGCTGGGCAGCAGCCGGGCAGCAAACGCCCAGGAGAAATCACCGACTGTTGCACCCCCAGGATCTGAAATGTGCTTACACATAATGGAACGCAACAGGGCTTACTTCTGAGTAAACCTGCTCTGGGTGGCTGAGATACAAGGGTGGCACTCACCCCATTGAAGCTGGGGTTCAGCTAGGGCTGCCCGGTCTGGGCTGGGAAATACCTGGAGACTTTGGGGGTGGACCCAGGAGAGGACGGGGTTTGGGGCCCAATGCCAGAGAGCCCACCCTTCAAAGCAGCCATTTTCTCCAGGGGAGCTGATCTCTGTCAGCTGGAAATCAGTTATAAAAGCGGGAGATCTCCAGGCCCCACCTGGAGGCTGGCAACCCTGGGTTCGGCCCCAGAACCTCCACAGTAAACCCCTGAAACCCAGAGCCAGGAGGCAACGTCAGCGGAAGGCCTCAGCCTCTAGGCCCTGTCGTTGGCCCTCCAGAGGAACTGGTCAGCCCCTGTGTGAGACAAGATGCTGGACTGGATGGACCCTCACTGGTCTGATCCAGCAGGACCCGGGATAAGGCTGAAACTCAGAAGGCTGAAACAACCAAATCATGACTAGAATGCTTCTCTGTCCCGCGTGAAATCACCCCACCACAGTGCCATCCATCAGATGGGGAGATTCCAGGTTGTGGATCCTGACACACCCATAGCTGAGAGGGCTTTTGCTGTTCCCAAAGCGATCACAGCCGGTGCTTAGTGGAACCAACATCTGTTTTTCTCAACAACTGACATCAGAAACACATTTTGCTGGCGCACCCACAAAAAGTAAATAAGTAGAAAGGACTCTCTCGCTGTTAAAAGAGGGCAACCCTCCCCCAACCCTCCCCAAACCAATTCCATATGAATCACTGATCGGAAGGAGGCAAGCTCAGGATCAGTCGCTCGTGCAGAGTTGTGACAGGCAGCCTCCCCACAGAGGCAGATCCGATCCTGCTGCTCTCTGCATACAGGGGAATAGAACCATCTCACACAGAGAGACGGAATTTGCCCTCCCCTTGGGTGAGCCTAGAACTTCATGGCAGAGACGCGACAGAGAACCTCCTGCTGCTAAATAAATGATCTGAGATCAACGCAGACTTCACTTGTTTACTCTTTTTTTGGCAACAGGATGCAGCTTGAAACCCACCCCCCAAAGCCCAATATTCCCCGCTCCCCCAAACCTCTGCCCTCCCTCAGAGAAAGGGTGTGGCACAGACCTGTTGATTCCTGGCGAGGCGCTGCCCTCCGTCCTTCCTCAGCCACGCCGCCAGCTGCGTGCCATCTAGCAAGAAGAGGAGCGGCTGGCAGGAGAAAAGCTACTGCCTTTTGCAGACACCCCCAGTCGGTTCCTATGGAGACAGAGAATCAATTACAGCCACAGAGGTGAGGCCGGCAGGACCTCATCTGGGGGGGGGGGGATGGAAAGAAACGGAAGGCACCCCCAGCAATGACAGGGTCGGGCTCTGGCGCTGCCCGGCACCGCGCATGCAAAGCCCTTGCCTCTCCCAAAAAAGACATCCAAGAAGGCAAATGCGAAATTGCACGGAAATACAAGCTTTGCCTGGGAGAACTTGCACAGAATTGATGTATCATCAGCCAGGGAAGGGCGGGCAGGCGGGCGGGGGGGGACACGCCTTCTCAAGGGCTCATTTGCCTGCAAAATCCAGGAATTTCCCTGTTGACAGTCGTTCCAGTTCTGGATGTTAGTGGCCCGGCGAGAATACCACGCTTGAAATGTTATCCCGTCGGAGGGCACGAGCCAGCTAAAGGCATGAAGTTATTCCAGTGGGGTTTTCAAAGGATCAAGTTTCTCAAAGCACGGTGTAAACATCAGGGGCCTGACCCAAGCCGAGTGGAGCGCCCAAAATGCTCACCAGTTTCCAAGCAGGCGGGGGGGGGAGTAGAAGAGAAAAGATTGGATTTATACCCCGCCCTTCACTCGGAGTCTCAGAGCGGCTTACAAACTCCTTTCCCTTCCCCTCCCCACAACAGACACCCTGTGAGGTAGGCGGGGCAGAGAGAGCTCTGAGAGAACTGCCCTTGAGAGAACAGCTCCAACAGAACTATAGCTTGCCCAAGGTCATCCAGCAGCTGCAAGTGGAATAGCGGGGAATCAAATCCGGTTCTCCCAGATCAGAGTCCATGCCGGGGCTCTTTTTGTAGCAGGAACTCCTTTGCATATTAGGCGACACGCCCCTAATGTAGCCAATCCTCCAAGAGCTATCAGAGCTCTTCTTACAGAGGCTACTGTAAGCTCTTGGAGGATTGGCTACCTTAGGGGGGGTGTCGCCTAATATGCAAAGGAGTTCCTGCTACAAAAAGAGCCCTGGTCCGTGCACTTAGCCACTACACCAAAGAGAAGTTACACGGAAGCTGAAATCTCTCATACCAACAACCGGGATGGGAAAGGAGTAGAGGTAGGCTGGATCAGACCCATGGAAGGCGCTGAGTGAGAGAACGGCATTATTGACTTGGAAATGCTGGACCAGGCTGAGCAAGATTTCCCTGGTGCTTCCTTTGTTGGTACCCAGTTTCCTGTTTCCCTCAAAGGGTGAGGCCATCCGGGGACCCCACCCCGATGCCAGCTCCAGGGGCAACAGAAGAAGGTGGCGCCTGTACCCGAGAGGCTTAACAGTCCAGTCTCAGAATGAGCCTCAAGTAAAACTCATTATTGGTCCCCAAGTCCACAGGAAGATAGATTTTTTTAGTGGGGAAAAGTGAAAAGATCCGGCACCCACATGCACAACTGTTCTGATCCAATTTGCAGCTCCTCCCTCCCTGTAGCTGCATTTCAGGCTGATCCTGCATTGGCTTTCCCCTCCACTGTTTTACGAAGCCCACGTTGGAACAGAAATCCCCCTCTGCATTGCACGCCGCTTTCACTTCCTTTGATCCTCGGGTTTTATGGTAGCCTCCACACTTCTTGCCGCTTTCGCTTCCTTTGATCCTCAGGTTTTATGGTAGCCTCCACACTCCACGCCGCTTTCGCTTCCTTTGATCCTCGGGTTTTATGGTAGCCTCCACACCCCATGCCACTTTCGCTTTCTTTGATCCTCGGGTTTTATGGTAGCCTCCACACTCCATGCCACTTTCGCTTTCTTTGATCCTCGGGTTTTACGGTACCTTCCACATAGATTTATGGCTGTTCAGGGGTGACTTTGCAGTCAGTACAGCATTGCCCCAGGGTACCTGAATGTGGTTTCGAGCTGCACTTTTCCCCGTTGAGAAAATGCGGAGCGGATGCTAGATGCAGAATTGCCCTCAGCCATTCTTCATGACTTCAAGTAGCCACAAGCATTACGTTATCTTAAACAATTGTGTCAAAATGTAATAAGGATATAAGAAAGAGGACACAGTCCAATGTAATACAAATGTAATGAGATTAAATATAATAAGGTGTGTCTGACGTACACTTGGCTGTCTTACAGACAGACAGACAGACTGACAGACAGAGGCAGAGTTTTGACTCTTGAAAGCCTATACCCTGAAAATCTTTGGTGTGAGAGCCAGTTTGGTGTAGCAGTTAGGAGAAGGGGACTCCAATCTGGAGAACCAGGTTTGACTCCCCACTCCTCCATCACGTGAAGCTGGCTGGGTGACCTTGGGTCAGTCACAAGTTCTCTCAGAGCTCTTCTCTCAAGGGCAATTCTCTCCGAGCTCTCTCAGCCCCACCCACCTCACAGGGCGTCTGTTGTAGGGAGGGGGAGGGAAAGGGATTGTAAGCCACTCTGAGACTCCTTTGGGTAGTGAAGGGCCGGGTGTAAATCCAATCTCTTAATCTTCTTCTTCTTCTTGGTCTCTTAATGTTTTTAAGTGGTGTCTCTGAGCACGAGCAGAATGCAAACTTCCTTTTCCAAGGGCAGCCTCTGCTCGTTTAGCTGGCTGGGGTGCAGGGATTTGTCAGAGTCTGCCTGCAATCACCTTGAGGCAAATCTGCAGTCTGCGCACGTTCAGAGACACTCTTTGCTTTATCAGTGTTTCGCAGTGGAGGCAAAGCACGTATTCAGGAACACCCTTTCTTCGTAACTCCTGCACAAGAGAAGCAAAGAGAAAAGTGGCCACAAAAAGGGCATTCTGTGCATGCTCAGAGACCCCCCTCCTTATCATTTGTTCACCGTGTCAGCAAAGTAAAAGGCAAGGGAAAGGTGATTTCATGACAGCTCTGAGATGCTCCATTGCCCATATCCCCAGGACAGAGCCCTGGCACTCAAAGCCATCTTGGCACCCAGGTGCAAAACAAGCCCTGGCTGTTCCAAAGTCTACAGTTGCCAACTACAGGTTAGGAAATTCTTGGGAGATTTTCGGGTGGATCTTGGAGAGGGCAGGGTTCGGGGAGGGGAGGGGAGAGACCTCAGTGGGGTATAACGCTAAAATGTCCGAAGCCGCCAGTTTCTCCAGGGGAACTGAACTCTGTGGTCTGGGGACAAGTTGTAAATCTGGGAGGCCTCCGGGTCCCACCTGGGGGTTGGCCAGGTTCCCTCATAACATCGGAGGGCGTTCCCGGATGTCCCCGACACAATGACATCATGCAGAAGTGATGTCATCACGTCAGGGACTTCAGTGCGGTCAGGGGCAGATTCGCCCTTCAGCAGACTGGGCACGTGCCTTAGGGCACCAGGGCCAAAGGGGGCACCACAAAGTTGGGGAAAGGGTGGAAAGAGAAAAAAACACGAATGAAGATTTGTAAAAAAACCAAAAATGGATAAAACTAGTGCAAATTGATCATGGCGTGCACCCTAGGGGTTATCTTCTGTTTTTTGTTGGCGAGGTGCAGTGTCATAGGCGATGTTTAAAAGTAAAATGCATGTGTTTAAAAGTAAAATGACGGAGCCAAATTCAGTTGTCATGAGAGTCATTTCAACGACCCTCTCGGCCCCTTTTTAATTTCAGCCCCATGTTTTTCTAGAACTTGATGTAGCCAAAGCTTGGCTTAGTTTGGACAGTGTATTGTGTTATCCTAGGAATAAATTTTTGTATTGCTGCCACCTGCATTGTATATCTGGACAGACAGGTCAACGACTAAAACGGACTGGGGTCAGGGTGGAAAGGAGGGGGGGGCACCAAGATGGGTCAGTGCTGCTTTGGGCACCAGTGTGCCTTAATCCGCCCCTGGGTGCGGTGACGCTCTGGTTTTGGGGCAAAACTCTATGGTAAAACTGGCTTCCAACTGTAGGGTTTTGCCCTCAAGCCAGAGCGTCACGGCACAATGTCCCCAACGTGACGGCATCACTGCCAGGTGTTGTCATTGGGTCAGGGATGTCGCGCAGCAATGTTGCTGTTTGGGGGGGTCCCCCCAGCCAGCTTGCAGCAAGCAGAAGCTCCCAAAACCAGGGGAGCCCCCATCGAGGCCTGCGGACTGGCAACCTTAGCCCACCTGGAGGTTGGGAACCTTACTACCGGCCAGACTTCTGCACTCTAGCCATTCACTGCATGGCCCCAAGCTCCAGAGAGACCTGGCTAATTCTCAGGCAAGGGGATGGGTCCGGATTGCCACCAGAGGGCATGTCTGAACCCACAATCGGGGGTCGTTGTCTTGTCAAGCAAGGCCTACAACAGCAAAGGAATTCCCAGAGAGCGGGGCGGCAGGGGGCAGGCCTGAGCCTTTGACAAAGGAGGGCATCTTGGCCTCAACCTCCTCTCCAGCCTAACGTTGCAAAGGGATTGTGGGTACAGGAGTAGGGGAGTCAGCAGAGGTCTGGGGGGGTAGGTCCATGACCCAATCCGCAGCAAGCTTCAAAGGCTGCTGGAAATCATTCAGATTAAGTGTCTCCCCCTCATCACCCAGAAAATAAGTTAAGAGCGTCGTGTGGGATTACAATTAATACCTCAAAACGACAGCTTTAACACGACTCTGGAACGACTGCCCCAGGGAGGTGTGCCTGGCCCCCCTCACTGTCAATCTACAGGAGACAGGTGTAAACTGTTTTAGCTGAAGGATTATTTGGGTTAGCAGAGTTCTCAAGGCACAGAACGCAGCGGAGCCTATCTGGTTTGTGTGTGCTGACAAGGAAACAGAGCGACACGCGGAGCCTCTTTATCTTTGTGAAACTGATAGGAGTCCTTTACTGTAAGGAACCCCATTCTAGATAGGAGAGAGTAGAGACAGGGTTCTACTCTAGTCTAACTAGCTAGGATGGATGGAGATGTAGGAGACATGTCCTACCCTCATGGTGCCAAGATGGAGAAGGGTAGCATAATGTGGAGAGGAGGTGTCAGGCTGGAAGAAAGGAAGATTAGCGAAATGAGAGTAGCAATCTACACATCAAAGGGATCGCAGCAGAGCAGCAGAAGAGAAGGATGATCAGGGTCCTGGCCTAACGATCTCTCTGGCTCTCTGTAGTCCCCCTCTGAAGTCTGAGGCTAAGAGACATCGCAAAGCCCTTCAATTCCAACAGAATGCAGGACTGCATTGGACTGATTTGGTTTTTATTTATCGGCAGTCCTGACTGGAGTTTTTAAATTGTGACCAGTGTTGGTATAATGGCCTGGGTGGTGTAGTGTTTAAGAGCCACAGACTCTAATCTGAGAACAAGATAGGATTCCCCACTCTATCACATGAAGCCTGATGGGTGACCTTGGGCCAGTCACAATTCTCTCCGAACGCGCTCAGCCCCACCGGCCCCACAAGATGCCTATTGTGGGCAGAGGAATGAAGGTGAATGTAGGCCGCTTTGAGACCCTTTATGCTAAATAAAAAGCGGGGTATAAAAACCTAGACTGCTTCTTCTCTTCGCTGCGATCACACAAACTTAATAATCCACTTTCAATGCACTTTCCAACGGGATTTTACTGTGTGAACTGGCAAAATCTAGCTGAGAAGTGCATTCAAAGTGGACTATTTAGTGTGTGTGATCACAGCCCTTGTGTGTTTTTATCATTGTTATTTTATTTGTATTATTCTTGTGGGTTTTTTTATAATTGTTTTATTTATATGATAAGCCACCTTAAGTTCTGCAAGGTGGCTAATAAATGTTTTAAATAAATACATCAATAACGTTATCAACACAGATTTTTAAAAAAAAACTCTTTTCTTTGTTAAGCCAACAAATTTCTCCTTCAGCATGCAATCAGTGCACAGATCTGCACGGTTTCACACAGGGAAGCGTTTCTCTGCCTCCTGCTGCACTAAAAGCAAAGTCAATGAGGGAAAATGTGCTTCCTTTGCACCAGGCAGAATGGACTTTTGGAACTCACCGTCACAAGATGTAGTACTGGCAGTAGCACAGCTGACTTTCAAAAGGGAAACATGCAAATCCAGGACTGTGGTCCATGATGGCCTAATGAAACCTCCATGCTCAGAGGCAATCTACCTCTGAAATGAGAGGAAACCATCCAAAGGGGGAAGCTACTGACCCCCTTTCCTGCTTGTGGACTCCCTTGGGGGCACCTGACTGCTCCCAGGATACAAGGCTGGACGGCCACTGAATATAACCCAAAAAAGAGGAAAAGCACACCTGTGAAGTAGTCTGAAAAGAGCAGAAGGCTTCTGAGCATGTGCAGGGTGCCATTTGTCACCACAGGGCGTTAACTCCAGGAAGGATGCAAGCAGCCCAGCACCTCCCGCTTTACCCTGTTATTGGATTTCACAAGGCGCCCTGCACTCCTTTCCTGGCACTGCTGTGGGCAACATGAGGACTAGCGCCTTGCTTGCGGAAACAAAACCAGGTGTTTCCTGCGCTGTGCTGACTCAGAGCAGCGTCTCCAGACATGTGCCAGACTCGCAGACGTGTCACATTGGAATAAAAGCCCTTTTCGTCAGCGAGAAATAAATCTTTATTTGCGCTTCTGGCAGGACAAGGTTGAATTGCTGACACAAGAGATGCAATCAAAAACTGCCGAGGCTGCACTGGAACCCAGCCTGATCTAACCTGATCCCGCGGAACGTGGCGCTTGGAAGGATGTGTGCCGAGTCCGCTCCGTGCCGTGCCGCCAGATTTCCCGGCCGGCATGCACTTGGTTGCTCGTTCAAACATCTTGCTTACTTCGTGCTCACAGTGTCAGAAATTCAGGAGTCACTCCATGAGCTTCCTTTCCTTACTCCCGTGTAAATTTATGGCTGTCAAGTGACCCTTTTTAAAAAGGGATGCACCTACTCCATTCTGTGAGTTTCCCCCCACGGCTCTGCTTCACATCCCTCACGCATTGTCCCTTCCCAGTTTAAATTGGAGGCTTCCTAAAAGTCGTTCCAGATCGATGCGTCTGGCACCTGATGCATGGGGCGCACATCTTCGTTGAACGTTAGCGCACAGGTGCACAGATTGGAAAGAGACAAAATAAATTGGTGGAGGGTCGGTCTAGCAACAGCCTGTAGCCACAAAAGTTCAATAAAGCCTCCATGGCCGTAGGCAGTCTACCTCAGAGAGAGACACAAGCAACAAGGCAAGAGAGCTGCTTCCCTGCCCTCCTGGTGGGGTTTCCAGATGGCTTCTACGGGCGGCTGGATGCTGGATTCAGTCTGGTGCATCAGGGCTCTTACGGCCCTTGGAAAAAACAGGAATCAAGACAAGCCACACGGCCACATCAGGATTCCTTTCTTGCCTGTGATGCTATCAGTTGTGCTCATGCACTCGTGCCCATTACTCATCCGTAAGGCGGGAGGGGGGAAACGACATGAGAACCTGAGCAAATTTCACGTGCTCCAGTTCCAGAATTCATCTTAGGAATTCTCCCAAATCAACGCAAACGAAGAAATAGCACCCAGCACAGAATGAACCGCTGGAACAAGAAAGGGACGCTCCTCCCCCAAAGCCAAAAACATCCAGGCTCAAAAAGGTATTGCTGTGAGATGGCCCTCTCCTCAGCATTGAACTGCTGGACCTTTGGGGGCACGAGACAGAACAATGTGGCATTTTCAAATTGTTTGTTTTGCTGCATTGGAGGGGGAACACATGCACTGTGAAACATCTGGCTTTTTAGAGAAAACAAGGAGCAGCGGATGCCTCTAGACCAGGGGTGTCAAACTCATTGGTTACGAGGGCCGGATCTGACATAAATGAGACCTTGTTGGGCCGGGCCACGGGTGTGTCATAAAATGGAATGCCAGGCAGCGGAGATATAAACTTTATAAAGGACACAAACGCAAAGGGGTTTTTTAACTTAAAATAAAACACATGCTTTAAACATTAGCACTCTTGCAACATTTTGTTTATTTAACAGTGTCTGATATCTGACAACTCTTGCTCTGAATTATTGCATCAAAATGTCTGTGCTGTTGCAACCTCGAGTATGCTGTTCAGGTGTGTATCTGTAAGCTGCAAACCTACGATGATGCAGCAGCAGAACTAGAAGAAGCAGAAGACAGCCAGGCACTGCAGGCCTGAGAGAAGCCCTCTGGGGGGGGGATTTCATCCAGCCCCAGGCCGTATGTTTGACACCCCTCCTCTAGACCTATGGAGATTGATCGCTCCTTCAGTTCAATCACTGCCCACTACCCAGAACAAAGTTAGAGTCCACTGGCACCTTTAAGAACAACCAAGTTTTATTCAAGGTGCGAGCAGATGAAAAGCAGGACGAGCTGTTAAAAAAAACCCTTCACTGTTTTGCATGCTAATTTAACAAGCCACCCCGATACATACCACTATGATCTGTAACTCCCTTTCATCGCCTGACGGAGTGTGTGCCTTGCACACGAAAGATCACACCCTGAATCAAACTTTGCTGGCCTCAAAGGTGCCCCGCTGGACTCTGACTTTGCTCTGCTGCTTCAGACCCACATGGTCTGCCTACTACCCAGAAAGCATTTAGTTGCTGCCAGCCAAACAAACGTTCTTGAACCTGATTCTTTCCTCGGCAATGATAAAGTCGCTACCTGGTTTCCAGGGAGGGCCTTTTAACAGCCAGGACACAAACAGAAGCACGGGGGCGGGGGGGGGGTAGCGCCACCGTGACGGCGTCTCCCTGGAGATGCGCTTCCCATTCTGCAGGAGTCCCCCCCCCCGGTTAATTTGCGATTGTTTGGACTATGCAATTAAACGACTCGGTAATTTGTGGCAGGCAAGCCGTGAGTAATTTCACCACTAAGTAACGGCAGGGCGCGGCGATATCCGGGGCTCAGTATTTAATTATAAGCTGGAGCAATGAATTATTTCCCCAACAGGCACAATCCTCGTGGATTCAGCCTGTGTGTCTACGCAACAGACGGAGAAACTAAATTCAGCAGACGCAAACTCCCCTCCGGCGCTGCCGGGATCCAGCCCATCAGGGAGCTCCTCTCCTGTTCTGGGGTGGATGGGAACCGCACCAGGTTTGTCTCCCATCACTACTACCACTGCATCAGATGGGAGACAGGGATGCCAGCCTCCAGGTGGGACCTGGGGATCCCCCGAGAATTACAGCCCATTTCCAGACTAGAGATCAGTTCCCCTGGAGGAAATGGATGCACCGGAGGGGGGTCTGTATGGCACTGTGCCCCACTGGGGTCCCTGCCCTCCCCCCAGGCTCCAACCCCAAATCTCCAGGCGTTTTCCAACTTGGATCTGGCAACCCTATTCCCCCACCCCCTACTGGTGGCCAGGGGGACCTACCTTTGGTTGAGGGCAGCAACGGTTACCCGTTGGTTGGCACCCTTCCCCCCTCTTGTGTTCTGAGTTCCCCTTCCCCCCACCCAGAAAAAGGGGCTGGAAGTCCAGAATTGGAATAAATACTATTATAGGGAAATCGCCACCTTGGATCCTTTACCTACAATGAATTTTTGTATTAAGTTACATATGAATTTTAATGTTTGGTGTTTTATGACATTATGTCCTGTACATCACGCAGAACCCAGCATAAGCTGCGATAGGGAAGGAGGAGGAGGAGATTGGATTTATACCCCGCCCTTCACTCCCCAAAGGAGGCTCAGAGCGGCTTACAAACTCCCTTCCCTTCCCCTCCCCACAACAGACACCCTGTGAGGTGGGTGGGGCTGAGAGAGCTCTGACAGAAACTGCTCTTTTTCAAGAACAGCTGTGCCAGAACTATGGCTTGTCCATGGCCATCCAGCCAGGTGCACATGGAGGAGTGGGGAATCAAACCCGGTTCTCCCAGATTAGAGTCTGCGCACTTAACCACAAGAAGAAGAAGAAGTTACAGCTAGAGACATCTTCCCTTTGAGGGGATTCTTCAACAGTTTGCAAAATCCCTGGGCATCTTCCCGGGTAGGAGGGCCACAAACCTGACCACCCCAAACTCCGCATGTTTCCACAGAAACAAGCCCCACTGACTCAATAAAGGAAGCCACGGTCTTCAGTTTGCCATGACCCATGCAAGGCTGCTAACAAGAGGACATTTGGGAGGTCATTAAATTCAGAGAGTTGCCATAAGTCGTAAGCAACTTGACAGCACATAGCACACAAGCACCGTTGGGTTCGAAGTAAACACGCACAAAATCGCAGCTGGGCAGGCCAGCAGCCTGGCCCTATCGCTGTTGACTCAGCATCAAGTTCAGTAAGGATTAACCTCTGGGAAGCGGGCGCCAGACAGGGAGCCGTTGATTGACAGATCAGCCTGCTAGATGATTCATGGGCGGTGGACAATTTGCAGCAATGATGTCCTGTTTAAAGGGCAGGATGGCGGGATCTGGATGCACACACCAGTCCACTGGGAGGTACTCTTTTGCATCCGGTGTGTTCTTGTGAGGGGAGACATGGAAAAATCAAGCAGGTCTCAGGAGAGGAGACATGTAAGTTTTCTAAATAAATTCTAAATAAATATTAGAGATGCCAGATTCCGCACACACAGGCTGCGGTCACACTGGAGGCTTGCCGCGATCTGGGCGCGCCTCTAATTGCACCGGTTTAAAGTGTTGCAGGGCAGACCAAACAGACAGCACACCCATGCGCTCGTCTGGTGGTCAGGCATTCCACATTACTGCAGCGCCTCAGCCATGGAGCCCACTGCCCAATCGGTTTTTTTAATGCAGGTGGGTGCATGTGCATATGTGCTCATGCGCATATAGGAAGCAACCAGTGGTGGAAACAGATCTGTGGGTTCTGACTTCCCTCCTGGTTTCCTTTTGGGGCAGGAGAGTTCAGACATCCAGAAAAGCAGAGTGGAAGCGCTGGCATCCATTAATCCCAGACTTTCCCTGGTGCCTGATCACTCGGCTTCCAAAGCGGGGCCACATGGGGTGTCAACAACTGGGGCATGGAAGCCAGAGGTTGTTGTCTGACCACCCTCTTTATATTGCGGCAAACTGCTCACATGACCACAGCGACAAACTTCTCACCCTAGTCTTCAAAGGCTGCCATGGCTTCCTGCCCCGCCCCCAGATCTCTGCTCAAGACTTTCACTCCTCCATCTCCACCACCGTCATTCATACCCCTTCCCTCAAAGAACTCCACATTCTCTGTCTTCTTGCCCCACACGCCTGGCACCTGCTCCCAATGCCCCAGAGCAGGGGCGTCAAACATGCGGCCTGGGGCCGGATCAGGCCCCCGGAGGGCTTCTATCAGGCCCACAGTGGAACTGGCTGTCTTCTTCTAGTTCTGCTGCTGCTGTGTCATTGTAGGTTTGCAGCTTACAGATACACACCTGAACAGCATGCCCAAGATTGCAACAGCACAGACATTTTGATGCGACAATTCAGAGCAAGAGGTGTCAGTTATCAGACACTGTTAAATAAACCAAATATTGCAAGAGTGCTGATGTTTTAAGCATGTATTTATTTTAAGTAAAAAAAACACCCCCTTTGTGTTTGTGTCCTTTATAAAGTTTATATCTCCGCTACTGGGCATTACATTTCATGACACACATGGTCCGGGCCCAACATGGTCTCGTTTATGTCAGATCCGGCCCTCCTAACCAATGAGTTCGACCCCTCTGCCCCAGAGCTGTCTCTCATACCCTGGCATCCCTTCTAGGGTTACCAAGGGGGTGGGGAGTCCTGTCCCTTTAACAGAGGCTCAACGGCATCTCATTTACCAGGCGATGTTATTTACCTCCATCTTTTGGAAAGCTTCACTTGTCCATTTTCAGACATCAAGCTTTTATTCAAAGAACAGGGCTGTGACCTAGATGGCCCAGGCTGGTTTGACCGCATCAGGTCTCAAAAGCTAAGCAGGGTTGGGCCTGGTCAGTAACTGGACGGGAGACCACCAAGTAAGTCTGGGGTTGCCAGGCGGAGCCAAGCAGTGGCAAAGCGCCTCTGAAAACGTCTCTTTCCTTGAAAACCCCACAGTGGTGGTCCCCAATCTTTCTCAGCCTGTGGGGAATTCTGACACAGGGGCGTTGGGCGCAAGCACAAAATGTCTGCTGCAGGAGGCAGCGCCACACATACACAGAGGAAGCCCATGTGCAGAAGAAGAAGAGGAGATTGGATTTATATCCCACCCTTCACTACCCAAAGGAGTCTCAGAGCGGCTTACAAACTCCTTTCCCTTCCCCTCCCCACAACAGACACCCTGTGAGGCAGGTGGGGCTGAGAGAGCTCTGACAGAAACGGCTCTTTTCCAAGAACAGCTCTTATCAGAAGTACAGCTTGCCCAAGGTCATCCAGCTGGTGCAAGTGGAGGAGTGGGGAATCAAACCTGGTTCTCCCAGGTTAGAATCCAGTTAACCAATGGAAGGGGAGAAGGGGGGTCATTTAAAAATGCCTTGGGGGAAGAGAGGTAATAAAACTGTGGCAGGAGCTGCTGAAACGATGTGAGGTTAATCTGCACAGCCAGTCAGATCTTCGGTGGCCAGTTAGAAGCTCCACTGGGCGACGGCCCCACCCACTGCCTAAAAACAGCTGGTGGAGAACACTGTGCCCACGGGCACCACAATGGAGACCCCTGCCCGGTCACCTAAACTGGCTACAACTTGATGGCATTTCCCACCACCACCAGGAAGGGACGGGGCAATTTTCCCCCTCCAGACTTCCCTTCCCGGACACTTGCCTGATGTCAGCTCTCCCCCACCCCCTTCCCCAAACTCTTCTTCCCTGGGAAGCCCCCCCCCCCCCGCTTTCCCCCCACTCCCCACACCAAGCGTAGATCCTTCCTGTTTCCCCCACCTCCATTTCCCTCCCTTCCCTCTGCTGTTTCCTTTCAGCCAGCTTTTAGACTGACTCCTTCGAGGTCGTCTTCTGCTCCAGAAGATGATATTCATTTTTAAAAATATATCTGGGCAAACGACACATTATTGGTTCGTTTGGAACCTCATACGCATTTGCAGAATGGGGAGGGAAGAGTCGGAAATAAAGTCCCAGGTTTTTTGGGGGTTTTTATTTCTCCACAGTTTGGCCGTGGCGTGGAAGCTACACCTTCTTCTTCAGCCTCATATCACTGCAACACGTTTCCCAGGAAGTCGGATTAAAAGTACAAGGCCTCTGTTTTTAAACAAAGATGTCTGTTTCAGGAGATATGCAGATTTATATCGTGAACCCTTTGTTAGAGAAGGGGGAGGAAAAACTCCTCCAGATAAATAAAAACAAATAAAGGCCCCGGCCACACGTGCAGGAAAACGCGGGGGGGGGGGGGGGGGCTATTTGTGCTGTCGCATTCTGATCCGCCATCATGCGATCAGACGCGATGGCGGTGCACCAGGGTTTCGTCCTTTGGGGCGTGCTGCAAAGAGGACGGCTGGAGGTAACAGGCGCACACTAGCACGATCACACCAAACGTGTCCGTCTGCAGCTCATGGCAGACCACTTGCTAGTAGATTTTTGGAGGTACTTTTTAACTGCGCATCTTTGGTGGGATGCCACGGGTTAGCCACGGGTGTGTTATGCTTGCCAGATGTTGTGGTGTGATCACACCCCAGCATTTGTGCCTTTCGCGCGGCAAATTCTCCGTGTGACCCGGGGCCAAATAAATGCAATGAGCTAGTTGGTTTCAAGGCAGATCAAAATCCTTGCACCCTGACACTGGCCACTACCACCCTGCAACTAGGCAATGGCTGTGACCAGTGATAGCTTGATAATAAGTATCCCTCCATCTGCTGCCCTTTCAGCCATAATGATCTTTCTGCTCCGTGCAGTGGAAAGTGCTGTCAAGATCTCAATGAGCTAAGAACACACCGGGAAAGTGGGCAGACGTGAACAAGATGCAGTTCAACAAGGGTAAGTGCGGCGTTCTACACCTGGGTAACAAAAATGAGAAGCACACATACTGGACAGGGGATACACTTCTGGGTAGCAGTGTGTGTGAACAAGAACTTGGGGTATGGGTGGACTGTGAGCTAAATATGAGCAGTCAGTGTGACGCAACGGCAAAAAAGGCTAATGCAGTCTCGGAGTGTATCAACAGAGGCAGAACATCAAAATCTCAAGATGTGACAGTCCTGCTGTACACGGCATTGCTCAGGCCCTACCTGGAGTCCTGTGTGCAGTTCTGGAGGCCTCACTTCAAAAAGGGTGTGGACAGAATGGAGCGGGTGCAGAGGAGAGCGATGAGGAAGATTGGGGGGGGGGAGACCAAGCCCTACGAGGAAAGGCTGAGGGACTTCTTGGGAATGCTCAGTCTGGAGAAGAGGAGGTTGAGAGGGGACATGATTGCTCTCTTGAAGTACTGGAAGGGCTGTCCCTTAGAGGAGGGCAGGGAGCCATTCCTGTGGGCAGCAGAGGAGAGGACTCCCAATCACGGGTTTAAATTACAGGCAGGAAGGTACCGGCTGGATCTTAGGGAAATTTTTTCCCCAGTAATAGTAGTTGAGCAGTGGAATCGGCTGCCTTGGGAGGTGGTGAGCTCCCCCCTCACGAGCAGTTTTCATACAGCGGCTGGAGGGCTGGATCTGACATAAATGAGACCTTGTTGGGCCGTGTGTCATAAAATATAATGCCAGGTAGCAGAGATATAAATTTTATAAAGGACAGAAATGGGGGGGGGGGTTACTTAAAAACATGCTTAAAACATTAGCACTCTTGCAATATTTTGTTTATTTAACAGTGTCTGATAACTGACACCTCTTGCTCTGAATGATTGCATCAAAATGTCTGTGCTGTGGCAATCTGGAGTACACTGTTCAGGTGTGTATCTGTAAGCTGCAAACCTACGATGACATAGCAGCAGCAGCACTGGAAGAAGCAGCAGAAGACAGCCAGTTCCTCTGTGGGCCTGATCCGACCCCCGGGCGGCATGTTTGACACCCCTGCTTTACGCTGATCCTGCACTCAGCAGGGGGTTGGACTAGATGACCAGTCTGGCCCCTTCCACCTCTATGATTCCAAGTCACAGCTCAACCTACGACGACCCAGTAGGGTTCTCAAGGAAGAGACAAACAGGCATGGTTTGCCACTGCCTGCTCCTTTGTCTAACCCCTGGTATTCCTTGGTGGTCTCCAGTGTTCCCTCTAAGCTGAGTCAGTGTGAACTAGCTCACAGTTTTTTTAGCCTCCAGCGCATACATTTTTTGTCTTTGCTCAGGAAGGAGGGCTCCAGAGCAAAATAATTTATGCAGTAGCCAAATCACTCGCTCGCAACTTTAATCTCAGCAGCTCACCAAGTAGAATTTTTGCTCACAAGACTCCACAGCTTAGAGGGAGCATTGGTGGTCTCCCCTTTTAATACCAACCAGGCGGACCCTGCTTCCCTTATCTGACATCTGGCAAGTCCAGGCTAGCCTGATTGACAAGGCCTTGTCAGTTTCACCAGTGCTCAACTCCCTTCTCTAGGTGTGTCCCCCCCCCCGCAAAATGATTAAATGTGTCTACCACATATATGACCTTTTGAAGAGATGGACAGGTCTTTTCCCTCACCTTGTCCATTGCACGGGGAGAGTGTGCTGGTGCAGCTGGGAGGGGCAGTGATCAGGGCAGGTCCTCCAAGCCACAGGAAAATGTCTACGAAATAGGGCAGGGGTCCCCAACGTGGCGTCCCTGGGCACCATGGTAAAGTAGGCGGGGGGGGGCTTTACTCCAGCAGGACTTCTGATGGACCGTACGGACTCCACAGCACAAGAGTCCTCGTTGCGTAACTGAAAGTACGCTGCAGCTGCCATTTTGTATCTAGTTCTGCCTCCCGCGGCAATCATTTTGTGGCAGCCATTATGTGGCTGCACCCACCGTGCCACGTCAGGATCTCAAATGGTGCCCGTAGGGACCAAAAGGTTGAAGACCCCTGAAATAGGGTGACGGGGCTATACCTGTTTGTAGGACCAAAGAAAGCGTTCCATACCAGGAGGAATGGTTAATATATAGAGGAAAGCAATTCCAAAATGTGTACAGCTCTATTTCTTTCTGTTTTTTTAATGGTGGTCCAACACTGTTGGGACAGAATGCATCCATTCACAACAGGCGGAAAGGTGGTTGTGAACCCTTTCGTGTCCAACCATCAATTAAAAAACCCAATTCATTTGCAATGAAAAACTGCCTGTCGCTGTGCTTTTCCTGGCACGTGCTAAGATCACCCTTGCAGTTCCTGCCTCTCCACCCTCCGTGCCGTCTTCCGAACATTTGCAAACAAATAAGGATTCCCCCTGACTTGCAGTTCAGAAACGGATTCGGAAGCAAGCTTACAGCTAATTGGTGGTAACGGGAAATCCCTCTGCACATGCTCAGAGGTACCATTTCCTCTCTCAGACATCTGACTGCCTTCACGCACTTACCACAGGAGCGATGTTACAGCTGACGAACTCTGCTTGGCTGGACCATTCACTGGGGAACCTTTGAAAAGCCATTTAATGCATTTTGAAAAACCATTTAATAGATGGATCCAGGTTCCACTGAAGTCGTGGAACAAATTTAGAGTCCGGTCGGGGCACCTTTAAGACCAACAAAGGTTCATTCAACATATGAGCTTTCGTGGGCATGCACACTTTTTCAAATGCACTGGAATGGGAGGTAAGGTTCAAACTTATAGACAGGGGCTGAACAGCAAATTAACATGTAACCAGGTGAAGATGTGCAAAAGCAAAACTAAATAACAAGCTAAGGTTATACGGTCAACAGCTGTAAAGCAAAAAATATGTCAAAATAGCAGATAAATGTTTAAAGGTATCTTTTCTAATTGTGGGAAGTAAACTGAATGTAATGCAAGCAATATTGGGATGTTTTGCTGCATCCGCCTCAGAAAAGCAAGAAAAAATCCTGTTAAGTGACCTCTACTCCTGAGAATGTTCAGCCCCTGTTTATAAGTTTGAACCTTACCTTCCATTCCAATGTATCTGGGAAAGTGTGCATGCCCACAAAAGCTCATACCTTGAATAAACCTTTGTTGTCTTAAAGGTGCCGCTGGACTCTAAATTTGTTCATTTAATAGATGGTGATACATAGTTCCTTTTAAAGATGCCAACCAGATTTTAATCAGACAGCATCTAGTAGCAGAATGACACCACAGACTCCAGGTCAGATATGATCTCACTCGATTGTACTGTCCACAAAATTTCATCCAGTGGCCCAGGCTAAACTGATCTCATCAGACCTTGAAAGCTAAGCAGGGTCAGCCGTAATTAGTATTTAGATGGGAGAGATGGAAGCCACGCAGAGGCAGGGGATGGTGAACTGCCTCCGAACACCTCCAAAAACCCTACTGGGGTCACCATAAGCCAGCTGCAACCTGACAGCACATTCCACCACATGTTTCGCCAGACCCTGGAATCCAGGCGGTGCTTTGAAAGGCAAAGAGCAGGTAATAGAACTGGCGTTGCAAAGTGCAACTGCTTAGAAGGACTAAGATAAAAATGACGTGCTTTTTAAAAAACGGCAACAGCTTTGCAGGGCGGCACTGCCACCTCCAGGCATGGCGTGCAAAACAGAGGTGGGGCAGGGCGCCCCACTTTCTAGATCGGCGCATCCTATTGTGGCTGATCAGAGGCCCGCCAAACAGTGTAACCCCCATGGCTCAGCCTGAAGTTAAACAGGAAGCACCTTGGAGACAGATCCCCAGTTCTCTCACACTGATCTAACTTCCATTGCCTTTATGAACGTGCCCGGTGCGGTACGGAGCACGAGACGGCAGGAGGTCTCTGCCTCAAAGTGCTTACAATCTACATTTTGCCCCAAGGCAGGTGGGATGAGTGAAGAAAGAGGGGAAGAGTCTACAGTCGGTCTGGTTAGCTGTGCTTTGGGTTCGGCTTTGCAGGCAAAGGGACGGAGGGCTTGATGCCTACCAAAGACGGGTCTTCAGGAAAGCATGAGGGGTGGTCTGGTTGGTGCACCCATCTGTTCCTTCATTGTGCAGCCTCTGCCCTTGCCAAGTATGAATCCCAAACTGAGTATCAGAAATGGAAGCGGGCACCCAGCAAGCGGCCGTGGCTGATACTATGGGTCAAATCAAGGGTGACTGTCTGCCCGATCTGTTCCGAGTACCCCAAAGTTCTGATAAGTAGCTATTTTGTTCCTGGTCTCTTGTGGTCGTACAGAAAGTGTGAAATTGTCCCTGTCCCTGTCCCCAAAGTGCTAGACTGGAAAGAGATTTCAGGGCTCAGGGTGCCGGGGGCCTGCACAGTTCCTCGCACTTACTAATCTTCTCTGCCTTCCCTTCCACCCTCCCCACTTTCCTTCCTACTATTTTATCTCCCGTAGTCTTGCCAAAGCAACAACACCCAAACTTCGGCGTTTTCGCAAACCTAAATTCCAAAAGCAGAAGGGATCACAGAAAAGGAGGCACAGATGGGCGCAGGTCACACCTGTGAAACGCATCCATTTATCCCTACCGAAAACTCACAACGTCACGTAAACAAAGCCAAGCAGGATCGGACCAATGGTCCATCCGGTCTCACAGAGGCTGAAAAGATGCCCCCAGAGGAGTCACACACACAAGTAGCTAACTGAAGCCAAATCCTCCCCCTGGCCAGTGCCACCTCCATCCACCGGTATTCAAAGGTACACTGCCCTTGAACATGGAGGCTCCACTTAGCCATGGCAGCCACGGACAGACTCTGGCTGTGTCCGATCCCCTGTGAAATCCAGCTGTCACCCCTATATCTTACCACAGCAATTCAGTCCCTACAGTAACTCCATCAAATCAGTGACACGTAAGTGGCAAACACACACCCCCTTCTCTCATGTCAGTGTGGGAGGACTCCAGATTTCTCTCTTGCTCATCCAAGGGACCTGTGAAACTTAGGGGGAAAACACCCGCACATAGACTTGGCTACCGGCTGAAGAATCCTGCCTAGTGCAGAAGCCCAGGCAAGGGGGACCGTTCCTATTTCTGTTTTTAAACGCTGGTTTTATGGCCCTCTTCCCACCAGCCAACGCTGCCCTTTCGTCTTAAAATCGCAGAGAAGGTTCCACACCGGGACCTCTCCGACCGGCAGCCCTGGAAGGAAATGCAAACCGGCACGGGAAGGCGAGAGAGAGGGGGGGGGGGGAGGGAGAGAGAGAGAAGCCGGCTCCTGGCTTGGCTCCCAGGCTCTTGGGGGGGGGGGCGGGGGGCACCACAAGCAAGCCGGCCTTCGTGTTTTTCCCCACGGCCACCCAGGAAATCCGCCTCCACTCGCGGCGAGCGTGACGCCGGCTCGTCACCTTTGGATGACTGAGTGGAGCGCGGGGGGGGGGGGAGGCTCTGCTGATTCACAAGCGCCCCCCCCCCCATCCGCAGAACGGTCCAGGATCCCCCCCTTCCCTTCCCTTCCCCGGGTTACGCCCTGCAAAGCCGGGCAAGAGGCCGAGAGGGAAGGGGGCTTTGTTCCTTGCCCGCCCACCCCCGGGGCACCCGCCGCCAGCCTCCCGCCGCCGCCGCCGCTCCTCGCCGCGCCACGCGACCCAAGCACGCCTGCTGCTGCCCGCGTCGCCCTCCGGAAAACTTTGTGCGCCCTCCCCCGGCCCCGGGAGTCCTGCTGGCCCCGTCCCCCGGGCAGCTGCGCCCGCAACAGGCAGGCGCGAGAGACCCACCCCGAGCGGCCAGACCGGAGCCTCCCTCACCGAGTCGCTGCGAAGCCAGGCGGCGGGGCGGGGCCCACGTTGGCACGGCGGGCGGGCGGGCGGGCAGGGCTGCCCAGCTGTTGCCGCCGCCGCCGCCTCCTCCTCCTCCGGACCGGCGCCTCCCCGCCGCGCGTTGCCTTCTGCAGCGAAGGGCCCTCCGGGCTCCGGCCGACAGGTGCCGCCGGGCAGGCGGTGCGGTTTGAATTCCACCCGCCGCTCCGGATTGGCTCCGGAGTTGCCAGGGGGCGTGGACGCCCGCCCCGAGAAGGGGGGCGAGGCGGAGGGGCGTGCCCTGCTGCCCCAACCTGGCAGGCGCCGCAGAAGCAAGGCGCTAGACCGCGTTGCCCCTTCGCGTTGCCAACCTCCAGGCGGTGGCTGGAGTTCTCCCGGAATCACAACTGACCCCCAGGCGACAGGGGTCAGTGAAGCGGGAGGAAATGGGTGCTTTGGAGGGGATTGCTGACGACGTTTGACTGGTTGCTTTGTTTTGTGTGTTTTCCGATGGCTTCAATAGAAGTCCGGTCTTGAGGAAGGATTACCGAAAAGCTTGCGTGACCGGTACATCTTCGACTGTTTTATTTGTATTTTGGACTATAAGTATACCTACAAGCAAGAATCTTGTGCTGATATTTTGTTTGGAAGCAGGAGGAGTCAGAGGGCGGAACTTTACCTTTAAGAACGGCCTGGCAGAGAAAGGGCATTTTTTCTCCAGTGTTAAGTGAATGACTACAACCGCCAGGTGGTGGCTGGAGTTCTCCCGGAATCACAACTGATCTCCAGGCGACAGGGGTCAGTGAAGCGGGAGAAAATGGGTGCTTTGGAGGAGGGACTCTCCCTCCCCAAACCCCGCCCTCCACAGGCTGCACACCCCAAATCTCCAGAGCTGGCCAGTCCTATTGTTCCAAAGAGAACCCTTCAGAAAAAATAAAAAAATGAGAGCCCCGACCTGGACAGCCCAGGCAAGCCCGATCTCCTTAGATCTTGGAAGCCAAGCAGGGCTGACCCTGGCAAGTACCTGGATGGGAGACCTCCAAGGAATACCAGGGCTGGGAGGCAGAGGCAGGTGATATCAAGCCACCTCTCTGGAATGTCCCAGTCCCAGTAGAGGTTGCCAGAAGTCACCATGACTTCCAGGCATGCCAGCACATACGCACACACAATAATACCCACAGAAACATGAGAGAGAGGGTATCCTGGTTGCCAGCCTCTAGGTGGGACCTGGAGATCTCCCACAATTATACTGGATCTCCAGACAACAGAGATCAGTCCCCCTGCAGAACCTGGTTTGGGGTTGGGATGCCAATCCCCAGAATTACAGTTCATCTCCAGGCTACATAGATCAGTTCCCCTGCAGAAAATGGATGTTTTGTCTGAGGTCCCTGTCCTCCCCAAGCTCCTCAAGCAAGAGAATTGAAAACAAATCAGCCAGTATCATCATGCCCCTGTATAAATCATTGGTGCAACCTCATTTGGAATACTGTGTACAGTTCTGGTCGCCACATCTCAAAAAGGATATTATAGCATTGGAAAAAGTGCAGAGAAGGGCAACTAGGATGATAAAAGGGTTGGAACACCTTCCCTATGAAGAAAGGTTAAAGCGCTTGGGGCTCTTTAGCTTGGAGAAACGACGGCTGAGGGGTGACATGATCGAGGTTTATAAGATTGTGCATGGGATTGAGCAGGTTGAGAAAGAAGTCCTTTTCTCCCTTTTTCACGATACAAGAACTTGTGGGCACTCCGTGAAATTGCTGAGCAGTCGGCTTAGAACAGATAAAAGGAAGTACTTCTTCACCCAAAGAGTGATTAACATACGGAATTCACTGCCACAGGAGGTGGTGGCAGCTACAAGCATGGACAGTTTCAAGAGGGAATTAGATAAACATATGGAGCAGAAGTCCATCAGTGGCTATTAGCCACAGGGTATAGATGGGAACTCTCAGTCTGGGGCAGGTGATGCACTCTATTCTTGGTGCTGGAGGGGGCAGCAGTGGGAGGGCTTCTAGTGTCCTGGCCCCACTGCTGGACCTCCTGATGGCACTTGGTATTTTTGGCCGCTGTGTGACAGAGTGTTGGACTAGATGGGCCATTGGCCTGATTCAACATTGGCTTCTCTTATGTTCTTATGTTCCTCCCCCAAATCTCCAGATGTGTTTCCCAACCTGGATCTGGCAACCATACCCCTCATGCCCCACCGGTGACCAGGGGGGAACCTGGCAACCTTAAGTTGGAGGGTGGAATCTCTGGCATTACACCCTGACGAGGTCCCTCCCTTAAGCCCATCCTCCCCAGGGTCTGCCCCCCCCTCCAAAATCTCCAAGTATTTCTAGAGTTGGTAACCCTGCAGGGGGGTGTATGCAAAACAGAGCTATTCAAGAGGGCTTTTCTGCTTAGGCGATGGGGTTGCACTGTACAGAATGGTTTTCAGGTGTTTCAGTTCTCCCTTCTGGTGGTTCTAGACTTCTAAAGTCCTGATGCGTGGGTTATTGAATGCCTCATTTTGTCGATTGCACCCTAACTCACTTTGTGTAATCTGTTGTGAGAAAGGTGGACTGCAAATAATGCAAACAAATAAATGTTTAAAAAGTGGGTATTTGGGCGCTGTGTCTGAATTTGAACTCGCCACGGAATCCAGCAACCTGAGAAACCTTATCTTGCTGCTTCTTTTAGAAAGCAAGATTGTAGCCCTTCTTGTCCCCAAGAAAAATCTTCAGGTGTCGCAGAGAAAGGAGAAAAGGCAATAGGGTCTCTGTGTCCGACAATCAGTCCTTCCAGTGCCAAACTTCTCATGGAAACAGTGTCCTGGAGGAAATGGCATTCTTTTTTAAAAAAAACAAAAACAAGACCTCTAGTCCTCATTATTTCAAAGAGAATTTTTCAAAAAGTGTGTGTTTAAACAAAATCAAGTGAGGCCAAGTTCTGAAATTTCATCCTCACTAGTATCGAACCTGTCAGAACTCACCTTCCTGAAAAACCAGGAGGAAGGGATTGTTTGTTGTTCCTCTTTTAAAAGCAAGTTGCTAGACCTTATTGTTCCAAATGGAAATCACAGGCAGAGAGACAGGACTGTACTGTTAAAGCCAGGAGCTACGTGTCTCAAATTTGGCTGGCAGCAGCACTGATCCTGACCTCTAATATTAGGAGGAAGAAAAAGTTCTCTCTCTCTCATACATGTACTTTTATAAACCTAATATTCCCCTGTAGTTAGTTGTTTTTTTCTCAAACTAAAAAGCACCCAGGTCCTTCCATTGTTCCCTTGAAAGGAAGATGCTTCAAGTTTTATTTTGAAATCAATTTGTAGAATGGGAGACAACCAAGGACTTCACCACTTCATCATCATTTAATATTTCCAAAACTGTCAAAAAATTAGCATTGTGTATATATATTTCCCCCTCCCCGCAACGTCTTTCCTGTAGGCATACTCCTCCAGTTTTACAAATTAAACATCAGGCTGTTTGCTGTATGTCAAAGAAGGTTTTCTACATCCTTCTCCTCCCCAGAGCAGAGTCCAAGGGATGCTGCGGGAGGGTTTCCACGGCAACCGCCTCCCAGGCCAGGAGGACCAGCCAATCAGCTGCGCCTGGGGATGCAATACTGCCAGCCCTAAGGGACCAGGGAGCACGTGCTGTGGCAGGCGTCTCAGTATGACGTGGCATCGGGAATCCACATGGCCTGTTGGGCGGGCAGCTGGAAGAGCACTGGATACTGGGGAGAGAGAGGCCATGTCTGCACACTGCGGCCAGGGGATCGAAAAGAGCTATGGCCCGCTAAAGTGCTTTCTTGTGGCCAGGGATTCCACAGGCAAAAATAGTAGCCCCATTGGTCTGCGGTAAAGCGGTTAGAGTCAAATCCAGTAGCACCTCAGTGGCAGGGTATAAGCTTTCAAGAGTCAAAGCTCCTTTATACTCTGAAAATCTTATTGGTTTTGTTTTGGACTCCAGTCTAACTGTTTCATGGGCAAATGGAAATGCCACCTCACAAGAAGACTCAGAACAGTTCCGCACCGATTCCCCATGCAGAAGTCTCCTTCCCTGTACGAAACAGCAAGCCTCTTGCATGTGTTGCGTAAACGGGGAGACATTCTCCTTATTTGAATTTGTTCCCTGATTCCAGAGTTCCAGATTACAGTGGTCTCGTATCCAGAGGGGAGTTGATACTTTAGTCATCCCCCCTTGCGGTGGTTTTTTAAATTTCAGGTTATCTTACCACAGGGAGGTTTGCAATTCATGGTAAGTCTCACGTTCACTCCATGCAAAGAATGTCACGGGTGAGCTACCGGGCACTCTTTTTTCTTTCTCTCTCAGTTCTAAAATTCAGGTCCGCTCAAAGGACGCTGATTCGCATCAAGTCCAAGGAATTATACAAAACAGAACAGATCATTAATTCACAGAATTCACCACAAAATGTATGTAGAAAGAATTAGAAAAACCCAGGAAGGGTAAGTATGTCAGTGGGTGATTACCCGCGAGAGTGAAATAGATCCTCCATGTCCAAAAGCAGTGTACCTCTGAATCCACTTAGAGAGAAGCACTGTGGAAGAGTATGGTGTAGTGAATAAAGTAACAGGCCAGGATGGGGGAGAACGCAGATTCAGATCTCCGCTTGGACAGAACACCCTGTGAGTTACCTTGGCAAATAATGTACACTCTCTCACACCACACGCCTTACACTACCTCACAGGGATGTTGTCGGGGTTAAGACAGAGGAGTAAAGAATTAGGTACACTGTGCTGAATGCTTGGAAGAATGTGAGATAAAAATGTGATAAAGATGTTAAATGAAATATGTTTAGAATGATGGATAGGAGAAATTCCACCTGGGACCCCAAAATACACTGTTTACAGTCTGAAAAAAAGAGAGAGGCTTTGGGGCTGAAGCCTGCCAAAGTGACAACAGCAGACTGCATCCTGGGATGGAAGTGGCTGCAGTTTTTGAGAACCAAAGTAAAAGGCACTCTGCACAAGCCCAGAAGATGTACATTTCTGACACTGAAAGTAGGCACTGGGGCTGAGCACTGACTGTTGGTAGAGTTCTAAGGGGAAAGAAGAGAACTGGAATGAGGCACACACATTCCCTCTTAACCCAGACAGCCAGTGTGATTTAGTGTCTAAAGACCCAGGCTAAAATCTGGGAGTGCCAGGTTCTAATCCCCACTGTCCCATGGAAGTTTAATGGGTCACCTTGGACCAGCACTTAGAGTGCTTTAAGAAACTTGTTGAATTTATAAAGCAGAGGTCCATCAGTGGCAAATAGCCATGATGCTTAAATTGGTCAGAATGTCAGGCAAGGATCTGGAAGGCCCAGGTTCAAATCCCCACTCTGTCATGGAGGCTTGATGGGTAACCTTGGACCCGTCTCACACCCTCAGTCTAACCTACCTCACGGGACAAAATTTGAGTCCAGTGGCACCTTTAAGACCAGCAACGTTTTATTCAACTTTGTTGGTCTTGAAGGAGGAAGAGGAGGAGGAGGAGGTTGGATTTATAACCCACCGTTCACTACCCAAAGGAGTCTCAGAGCGGCTTACAATCTCCTATCCCTTCCCCTCCCCACAACAGACACCCTATGAGGTAGAAGAAGAAGAAGAAGAAGAAGAAGAAGAAGAAGAGATTGGATTTATACCCCGCCCTTCACTACGCAAAGGAGCCTCAGAGCAGTTTACAATCTCCTTTCCCTTCCTCTCCCCACAACAGACACCCTGGGAGGTAGGTGGGGCTGAGAGAGCTCTGACAGAGAACTGCCCTTGAGAGAGCAGCTCTGAAAGAACTTATGACTGACCCAAGGTCACACCAGCAGCTGCATGTGGAGGATTAAGGAATCAAAGCCGGTTCTCCCAGATCAGAGCCCGTGCTCTTAACCACTACACCAAAGGTGCCATTGGACTCAAACTTTGTTCTGCTGCTTCAGACCGACATGGTTACCCACCTGAATCTACCTCACAGGGTTGTTGTGCTGATAAGAAGGCAGGGAGGAGAACAACGTAAGCCACTTTGAGTCTCCGGTACGGAGAAAGGCGGGACAGAAATGAAGCAATTAAATTTTAAAAACTCGGAACCTCAACATTTAACAGGCGGGAATAAGGACATGCTTGTATAGCACCCCGGTCTTCACACCACTGAATACCCCCTCCCCGACCCCGGATCACCATCGCTAAAGTCTCGTCTTCAGCTCAGGCACTTTGGGTTGCCAACCTCCTGGTGGTGGCTGGAGAGCTCGTGGAATTCCAACTGGTCTCCAGATGACAGAGATCAGTTCCCCTGGAGAAAAAGGCTTCTTGGGAGGGGGGACTCTGTGGCATTATGTACCCCCACCAAGGTCCCTCCCCTTCCAAACCCTGCGCTCCCCAGGCTCCAACCCTCAAATCTCCAGGAATTTCCCAGCTTGTAGGTGCTTCCCCTACTGGCATTCAACAGCCGGTTCAAAAGGCAAGAGAGGTTGGCCTTGTGGCAAATGACCTCCTTGAAGACCAAAAATGGTCTCACAATCGGCACCAAAAGCCACCCACCCACCCCAGCTACAGGGCATGACAGAGTAGGGCTGCCAGCGCTGGGTGGGGAAATATCTGGAGATTTGGGGGGTGGGGCCTGGGGGTGGGCGGAGTTTGGGGGAGGGAGGGGCCTCAGCAGGGTACAATGCCCTAGAGTCCCCCCTCCAAAGCGGCCATTTTCTCCAGGGGAGCTGATCTCGTTCGTCTGGAGCTCAATTGTAATAGTGGGAGATCGCCGCGTGCCACCTGGAAGCTGGCAACCCCAACGAAATGGGAGGCTGTGTGCGCACACACACACACACGCCCAGAGTGGGGCCTCCCTGTATGGTTGTACGCACGCGGACACTAAATTGCCTCTCCGCTCAGGGCAAGATGCTGCTGCTTCACATTCAGAGGTTTATTTTAATTTTTAAAATTTATTTTAATTTATTTTCCGTATTTGTACCCCGCCCATCCTGCGAGCAGGCTCAGGGCGAGTCACATCATCACCTCAAGTAATGCAATAAGGTTTAAAACACAATAAAACATATACATTACAAACATTTAAAATCAGTAGTTGTAACTGCCGGTGCAAAGTCCGGCCCATTAGTGCTGATGGTTCTGGCCGGTTGCTGGCAGACAGATGGCCAAACCTTCGGACACTGGCCACACCACCCATTCACCGCCCACACAGTTGTAATGCAGTGCTTCCCCAAGACCAAAATATCAGGACAAAATAGCAGAAAACCAGGACTCTCCCAGATAAAGAGGGACAGTTGTGGCACTGGTGTTTGGCTCGTTTTATTTTATTTTATTATTTCTTTATATTTACATCCCACCTTTCTCTCCAACATGGACCCAAAGTGGCCGACGTTACTCTCCTCTCCTCCATTCTGTCCTCACAACGGCCCTGTGAGGTAGGTCAGGCTGAGATTCTGTGACTGGCCCAAGGTCACCCAGCGGGCTTCCGTGGCAGAGCAGGGATTTGAACCTGGGTCTCCTAGGCTGACACTCTTACTACGACACCAGGCCAACTTACACTATTCTCCCTTCCTCCGTTTTATCCGCACAACGACCCTTGTGAGGTAGGTGAGGCTGAGAGTCTGTGACTAGCCCCAGGTCACCCAGCCAGCTTCCATGGCACAAGTAGGGATTCGAACCGGGGTCTCCCAGATCCTAGTCCGACACTTTGACAACCACTATGCCACAATGACTTTGCCTATTTGATTGCAAAGGGGTGGCTGCATGAATGTTCCCTGTCTAGGTGTTTTTTGCCAAAGGTTGTGTTTTAATGAGGGCAAAGAGGAGAATGTTGCTGTGATCAGGGCTGGGGCAGAGACAGAGTCGGCGACCTTGTGCCTGGGCTGTTCTCTGTAGTTGACCGTGGGGGGGGGGGATTCACACCCAACCCTCTCCAACTTTTGTGCCCGTATGCAAAATTTCAAGCCAGGGTCAACTTCACCTCCATAGAATCCGCCACAAATTGAAGAAGGGAAAAGATGAAGCTGCTTTGGACAGAGCCGGACACTTCATTCCATCGAGCTCAGCACCATTTCCTTTGCACGGCGGGTCTTCTGAGTTATAGATCACCTCTACCCCAGCTGAAAGCAGGAGAGTGGAGCCGGAAATTTCGGCTTGTGAGCATCAGATGCTGCCCCCTACTAAAGTTGCTAACTCCAGGTTGGGAAATCCCTGGAGATTTGGGGGTGAAACCTGGGGACGGGAGGGTGTCCAGCAGGGGTGTAATGCCACAGAGTCCACATTCCAAAGCTGCCATTTCTACCAGGGGAACTGGTCTTCGTCCTCTGGAGATGAGTTGTGATCCCAGGACATCTCCAGCCAGTACCTGGAGGCTACAAATTATGAGAGATGACAGGAGAAACTGATCTACCAACACAATCACGACATAGTTACCAAGAACTTATTTTATGTAAACTTTTTAGGTACTTCAGTTATATTACTTAAATCCTATAAGGATTTTTAACATCAATAGATAACAAAGAATTTTACAGTGCATAGAATTCCTCTATGATACATAAAGCGCTTAGGTCAAATAACTGTCCAAATAGTCACTGTGAATTTCTGATTCTCCGATTCTTCGTAGACCTTTGAACGGACAAAGAAATTGACAATTAGAAGTTCAGAATGACCATAGGGACAGTTGCACAAATTTAAGACCAACAAAGGTTTATTCAAGGTATGAGCTTTCATGTGCAAGGAATATTGGGATGTGTGGAAGGAATATTGGGATATGTGGAAGGCATATTGGGATGTTTTGCTGACATGACACTGCATCCACCTCAAAAAGTGCTGTTAAGTGATCTCCACGCCTGGGAGGAGAAAATGGAGATTCTCAGTTTGCTTCCCACAATTAGAAAAGATATTTTACCTTTAGACATTTACCTGCTATTTTGATATGTTGATTGCTTTACAGCTGTTGACCTTATAACGTTAGCTTGTTATGTAGCTCTGACTTTGCACAACTTAAGCATCATCACGATGCATGTTGATTTGCTGTTCAGCCCCTGTCTATAAGTTTGAACCTTACTTACCATTCCAATGTATTTGAAAAAGTGTGCCTTGCACACAGAAGCTGATACCTTGCATAAACCTCCGTTGGTCTTAAAGTTGGTCTTAAAGTGGCCTGAGTGGACTCTGTTCTACTGCTTTAAACCAACACGGCTGACCACCTGGATCTATCTGTGTGGGCAGTTATTTGACCTAAGCACTTCATTCATCATAGAGGGATTCTATGCGCTGTAAAATTCTTCGGTATCTATTAATGTTAAAAATCTTTATAGGGTTGAAGTAATATAAGTTAATTGCTTTGAAATTTACATGAAATAATTTTTTAGTAACTATGTCACGGTTGTTTGTACTGGTTGGTCCCACCTGGAGGTTGGCAACCATCTCTCCAACCAAACCGAGCCCTTCGTCCACGGAGGTCAGCATCGCCTCCTCTGGCTAGCAGCTCCCCAGGGCCTCTCTGGCACATCTGCTACCTGAGGTCCTTCAGATGGAGAGAGAACTGGGGACCTTCTGCAGGCCAAGGGGACGTTCCACCTCTGATAGGGACCGGCGGGGGGAGGGGGGACAGGAGAAGAGTGTTGCCACGGATGTTTGCCCGGGCTCTTGCAAAGCTGCCTTCTACAGAGTCAGGCCTTTGGCCCGTCCAGGCCAGCGTCTTCTCTTTTGACCTGGGGCTGTCCTCCAAGGGCAGTTTTCACACATGCCGCTTAAGAGCACTTTGGAACTTCTCACCCGCTATTGGGACAACGTGTGCGAAAGGCAGAAAAGCAGGAGGGCTTTTTCACTTTTAAAAAAAGAAAATTGATCAATGGGCGTGCAGGAAGGTGGATTTGAAATCCTTCCTGCGTTTAGTTGCTTGCGAGAACTAAATGTGTTCTGACTGCGGCCGTCTTCCCAAAGAGCGGGTAACACATTTAGGACTGGCTTTTGCCACATTCGGATTTCTCATCCTTTTACAGGTTCATCCCCAGCTGTCTAGAGGAAATCGGTGTCCGTTTGACCCACTTGGATTCCCTGGCGCTCCTTTAGGGCCTCTCTTATACGGAGTCAATGAGTCTGAGGACAAGACTTGCCACTTTTACTGAACACTGATTGCTTTCAGCCGCTCACGGTCCTTTCCCAAGACTGACAAGATCAATGGAAACATGACACTCCCTGTCAAAAATAAATCAAACCTGTAAGCCCCCTTTATCTATGGGTGTGGATGGAATTAACATCTCTGGGGGGGGAAAGACTCAGCAGTTTATTTTGAGCACTGAAGCAAAACCTTCTACCTAGCTTTAGAGCAAAAAATAGCCCCGCTGCGATTTTACTGCTACTGTCAAGCTGACTGGGAGATTGTGGACCGAGATCGCGCTCTTTCTCTCTCCGCCTAACCTATCTCACAGGGTTGTTGTGTTCAGGGGTCATTTCCTAGAAAGAGAGGTTGCGGGAGCTAATTTGCGTGACTCATTCGCATATGCCGCACCCCCTGACAAAGGGCAGGCATGTTTAAAATTAGTTAAAGGTAAAGGTAAAGGTTCCCTTGCTCGAAAGCCAGGCAGATCCGGCTCTAGGGCTGCGGTGCTCATCTCTGTTTCAAAGCCGAAGAGCCAGCGCTGTCCGAAGATGTTTCCGTGGTCATGTGGCCGGCATGATTAAACATCAAGGGTCACGGAACGCTGTTACCTTCCTACCGAAGTGGTACCTATTTATCGACTTGCAATTTCTTGCTTTCGAACTGCTAGGTTGGCAGGAGTTAAGGCGTTTGCAAATGAGTTTAAATCCCGCCCCCCTTCCCCGTGTCTCTCCGCGGCGGGTGGGCTGAAGACGGGAAGGGCAGGGAGGCAGACATGCTTGGGTTCCCTGCCCAATCTTCTCCAGGTGCCCCGCGGTAGGTAACCCAAGCATTTAAATCCCTGAGTGTCTACGTGGGCGGGGGGCAGCATGGGGTGCCAACAACTGTGGGACCTCTCCCAGATGTTGCTGTCTGATCATGCGCTTTAGATATGTCAGGCATTTGCAGCTAAGACGGATCTAAAGGCCCGTCTGACCACAGCCTAAATCAGGATTACCTCAGGAAGGCCTGTCGTGTGCCTTAGGAAAGCAGGGGCGGCCGCTGTGGAGGCAGTGCCAGTGACTGGCCGCCTTCATACAGATAAGGGGGCTTTTTACTCCGATCCATCCCAGCACTCACTGGAAAACGATCATCCAGGACCCCGTAAGCAGGAGCTGTAGATCGGCTGCAGGGCACACCCCGTTTCAAATCAGCCCCATTTCAAACATATGGGCCTCTCTCGGCCCCGCACCACTGGTGACATTCTTCATGTGGATGTGTGCTCAGAACTTATGGGATACAGTTTCAGGGCCCAGGCAGCCCTGTGAGAAGGGGCAGAATATTGACAATCCGATTTAGAACCTTAACATTCTGCCCTAGCTAAACGTTAGGAAGAACTTTTCCGGCTAAACGGTAGGAAGAACTTCCTGACTGTTCCCTCTAAGCGGTGGAATCTTGTGAGCAAAAATTCTACTTTGTGAGCTACTGGCATTAAAGTTGTGAGCGAGGGATTTGGCTACTGCATAAATTAGTTTGCTC